>CM060908.1:360059532-361319532 GCA_030737815.1 Allium fistulosum
ATTTAATTAATGGTTTTAAAAAGAAAGAAAATCAATTTGGTAATAAAATGAATTTATAGAATTTTTCCATAATTTTAATTTGAAAATATTTAAATCTTCATTTGTCGTATTTTACGTTAAACATTGATATTTTTTAAAATTTCTCAAAATTTGATAACCAGTATATTTTATAACTGTTTTTTGATCGTGTCACATTTTGGTGCATGATCGTATTTTTATTTCCGTCATTCGCGGTTCGTACGCAGACGGAATATTGCGTAGCGGGATACCAAAAAAGCCTTCTTTTCAAAACTTTTTAAAATCGAATCAAAATTCAAAATTTTCAACATAAACTAATGGTGATATGTTATGTTGCTTGAAATTTTTGGATAACTTGAGAGTATTGATTTACTGCTGTTTGAATTAAGGTAAATTGGTTTATTTATAAAATCAAAACAAATTCAACACTTACATATTTCTTTATTTCATTATTTTTCATTTTTGTTCTGCCTCCATTTTCTTTCTTCTTCTTTCATTTGATTCTTACTATAACAAAGATAAACAAAGCTCCCCTTCCCTTCAATAATCCATATCTCCAAATCCGTAGATAATTAGCCAAACCATCCAACATGAAAGTTATATGTTGGATCCCTTGTATTTTATAAAAATAGTAGCTCGTCGTTTAGACGATTATGGAGGCATGAATCGATCGATTTAAATAGATGTCAAATAGTGATGGTAATTTGACCAGCACGAAATGGAGATCAAAGGGGATGATTATGTGTCGACGAATGGAGATTTTTAGTGGTGATCGCGTGATTTTTGAGGACTAGGGTGGTCGTGGCGTTTAAATGAATGGATTCCATTCATCTCACAATTTCCGAAAGGTGGTGGACTAGGGGAGGAGTGGCGAGTGCTTGGAGCAGTGTTGGGAGAAGGCGATGGTGTTGGAAGTGGTCACAACTTCTCCGGTGGTCGAAGTTGGTTAGGGGAGCTCGATCTAGGGTTTCTAGGTTATGCGATTTTGGTCTAGGGAATTTGCTCAGCAGCAGTGGAGGGTGGTGTCGAGTTGGAAGTGGAGTAGCCTAGAGGTGAGTCGGACGGTGGCAGAGCTTATGGAGTTGGCGGTGGAGGCTAACGTTGGTCAAGGCAGTGGATGGAGCTCAGTTTTGGTTCCTTGGCATGTGATTTTGAATTGAAGAGGAGATGTCGGATTTCGTTGGGGATAGCCTGAAGTGGTGGCAGTGGTGCTGTTGTGATGAGGTCGAGTAGTTGAGTTTGTGGGTGGCTTGGGTATGGCGGATAGTGGAGTGGATGGCGCGTGTAAGTGCACGCGTGCCTTTCATGTATAGGTAATGAAAATCGAGAATTTAATTTGGGGATGGAGGTCTTATAGCATGTGGATTTGGGGAAGAAGCGGGTTCAGGTTCGAGGTTGTTGGGCTGGGCTTGATGCTTGGGTGAGGGAAATATATTTCTTTTAGTTTTAGATTTATTATTTAAAAGTGTTAAACTTTTAAAATGTGATACCTTGCTCATATTAAATCTATTTGACCCGTGGATTTTTACATTAGACTCATAATGACATCTAAAACATTTTGGTATAAATAGTTGACAGTTTCAATGAAGTAAAAATTTATTGTAAAATAATAGTGGTTGAATATGATTACGTTATGTTAAATAATAACATAGTTAAATTAATTATACTTCATTGGTGTTATCTATTTGGCCAAATAAAACATCGTTTTGCTATTGTAAATGAAATATATTATTTCAGACATTTGTTTAGCAGAATAAAACATCATTCTGCTATAGTTAAATTGAATAGATTATTAATGAGCTCTTTAGTAGAATAAATCATCATTATGCTATTATATTAATTTGGACATTTATTTATATGCCACTTAATTAATATGTGGATCAATTAATATTGGATAAGTGATGGATTAGCTAGTGATTGTAAATTGTTGATTTTATTTACATTTATGCTTGCTTATGTAAATACCGGTGATATGACTTGGAAATTTGAATCAAAATAAATGGTAGCTTGACTAAGTACCATTGTGGTCGCTGAGTCTCTTTCCGAATTTGAAAAGCTATGGATTAAAATTAACTTCCATTATATAACAATTTGAGGTTAAGTGTTTATATAATTATAAATGATTTAAAATATAAAGATTAATGATATTTAAATTAATTATATATTTTATTAATGATGTTTAAAGTTAATTATTTTATAAATGATGTTTTAAAGTTAGTTAATTATTTTATAAATGATGTTTTAAAGTTAGTCAATTAATTTATAAATGATGTTTTAAAGTTAATCAATTATTTTATAAATGATGTTTAAGTTAATTAGTTATTTTATTAATGATGTTTAAACTTAGTTAATTATTTTATTAGTAATGTTGAAAGTTAATTAATTATTTATTTATGATGTTTAAAGGTAATTAATTAATTTAATAGATGTGTTTATAAATAATAATTTTTTTTATAAAAGGAATTTTACTTAGTATAAGGTTTATAAAAAAAATTGGATTTATAAAAGGTATTTTTATAAAAGAGTTTTGCAAATAGAAAGGAGTTTTATAAACAATATTAGAGGTTTAGAAAAGGGGTTTTAAAAATAATTTTAGAAATTTATAAAAGAAGTTTTATAAATTAATTTAGAGATTTATTAAAGGATTTGTAGATATGGAATGAGTTTATAAAAAGTGATTTTTATAGAAGGAATGAGATTTTATTTTGATAAATAATCCTTCTTAATTATGTTGGTATGGAAGCATACTTTTCATACTTAACACCGTAGAAAAATTGGTTAGGTTTAGAATAAGTAATGTTTTAAATGATATTTATTTATGGCCCATTTAAATATGAATTTGGAAAAAAGGAAATCTCCCTTAATTTTTGTTAATATACTCATACTGTTGAGATAAGTATATGGATATATTTTCTAAGCATTGAAAGTATAATGTTTTGTTACTATACTTACACAGATGAGATAAGTATATGAATGTTTTTCCAAGTATTGAAAGGTGTATAAGGGGTTTGTGAAAATATCTTTTGTGAAGGTATTTTGAATCCAATAATTGAAAAGCGATTTAATTAATGAAAGACTAATTAATAGAGGCTTAGTGGATCCTACATGGAATTAAATATATGTTTGATTGTTTGTTTGATTGATAGTTAAATAACCGACTATCAAACCTTGGCCAAAATATAACTAAGGAAATATCTAAGAGAAACACAAGGGTTATATGGCACAGTTACTTCGATGATGTTATACTGTGCATATGAATCTTGTTTTATTCTCCTAGGACAAATGATAAGGAAACCCTTTTGCTTAAATGGTTAGGAGGTGATCTTCGCTTTTATGTATTATCTGATTATTTCCAAAAGAACCGAGGTTGAGTTTACTGAAATCTATCAAATGGTTTTGGAGCGACCGGTAAGCGGAGAGTGCACTCATATGAGATGACTCAATATCGTAACCACTCCAAAACCATATTCGTGTTCGATGCGTTGTAAGAGGTTAGTGATTGGCTCGAGATAATGGAATCGAAGACAGTGTTTTTAAAGTATAAGGGATAGTTGCTACTAATCCAAAGGATGATTCCAAAATGGATGTAGTAAAAGTAGTGCCTTCGGTTTGTTCATATCCTGAACAGAGGTGTACTATATGGAAGGTAGTCCCTTACTTTGTCATCGTTGGAATCCATTATCCAATACATACCTTTACGGATTTAGTTGTATACCTATTATACTGGATGTAATTAATGTAACCATTTCGGTTATGGTTCAATAGTTATTTGAAACCCTAGACACTATAATAATATCGCTTATTTTTCTAATAATATGGTTTGGTTATCGTAAGGTAAAAATCCGTCTGTGTTTATGTGCGACGTGGTCTTATGAGATACATTTATTTTAAAAAGTTTTATAATATAAAAAATCCATTTAATTATAGTTCTCACGTTGGTTAACCAGACTGATTCGGGCGTTGTTTTCTTATAATGCTCGGGTCAGCCCAAGCATATTTACAGATTTAGCTTGACACTTTGGAGCTTCAGGAGATGAGCTAGATCCTCCAAGACGTATTCATGTATTTTATCTTCTGCTATTGTGTTCTTTTATGTATTCATCAGCAATTGTAAGGGCAGACGGTTATAACTGTCTAGGCTAATGATCGGTTAGTTCGCTCTGACAATAGTATATATATTAAAGCTCTTCTCTCTTTGTAAAGATCTGTTGTATATTATATATCACTTATCACGATGTGAGATTCCATTCTGTCTTTTCTTTTCTATCACCCCAACAATCTGTCTTTTCGACACTCAAATGCTCGGGATGCGAATACCATGGATGTATTAGTGTCAACTTTTGAGGGTCGAAAAGGCAGGTCGTTACAAGTGATATCAGAGCTTAGGTTGAGCGAACACTAGGCTTTGGGGGGGTAGGCTCATTAGAGGTATGGTTAATAACACCCTAGAATGAGTTTGAGTGTATTATATATACAAGAGCGTATTTTTCAGTGCTATAAAATTGTTTCATATCGTGCTGATTGGTCTGTTGAATGGCTTATGAATTCTGGGCGATGCGCCCGATCAGCGTTATCAATAGGGATTTCTAAACACCTGAACAAGAAAAATTGACACGGTATCATTATAAAATTGGAAAATGAAATAACTTTACCTAGAATTATATTCTATATATGTAAAAGAATAATTTCTAAAGATTTATACAGATTTATGATATGTTTGTTTGTTGTTAAATGATAATATTCAATTATTATCATTAAGGGTTTGTTTAGTTATGCTCGTACAATTTTGAGCATTGACTATTGTTTGTTGATTTATCAGTAATTTTCTTTTTTTAAACCTGTTTTGGGTAAATAGAAATTGTGGGAACATTTAAACTAACATCTTGTGAATTAAGTTCCATAATAAGGCGTTCGATGATAATGTAGGTTTAAAATTGGATTTTACTAAACATGTTTAGTAAAAGAAAGTAAAGATAGTTTGAAATAAATGTATGGAAATGATTTTATTTAATTAAAAATGTGTGTTTTTTAAATAAAAGGGTTTTTGAGGATTCAAATCACGGAGTCTTTGGAAAGATTTCAAATGATTTATGGAAAGGATAGTGATAGTTTTACCTCAAAGTATTTTTAAAGTATAAATATTTTGGGAAGAAAATTTTAAAGTAAGATGCATTTTCTTTGAATTGGTTCGGGGAATGAGTCTCGATTTGTTACGTGATGATCTGAAAAATCTTCTAAGTGACGATCGGATGTTTGCCTAGGTGAACGTTGCAGTGTACTTAGTAAATTCTTCTCTTTGTCATTGTATGATCGAAACGAGTTCGAATCTGAACGAACCTAAAGAAAGTTAGTAATTGATATATGGTTAAAACTATTTGTGTGGAAATATATGCAGGATTATTATTTCTTAAAGGGAATTACGAAAAGAAAAGGTATTTTTATGACTAGTTCGAGTGGCTTGAAAATAACTAAAATTGGGAAAGACATATGTTTGGATGGTAGGTACATCTCTTATGTATTACCCTTCTGGATAAGGGATTATATGATATCATTTGGTAGTACCCAGTTCCTTGGTAACATTTTGGTGTTAGTTAGGGTATATATGTATATTTTCTACGGGTTAATAATATAGAGTCATTTCAAAACGGGTTTGGAAATAATAATAAAACACTAGGTATTTGGTTCTCAAGTTTACCTAAGAGAATAGATTCAAAATAAATGATATTTTGATAAAAAATTAAATTAAATAATTGTATATACTCTCAAGATGTAGTAGGGTATTATACAAGTTTAAGACTGAAGTTATATTTTGTGAAATGTTTTTGTAAATTATTTTCAAAGTAAAAAGAAATTAGCATTAGTAAGAACTAATAAGATAAGTTCATAAGTTGAACGTAAATCATTTCTCTTTTTTACATAGTTCTTGATCTAAAATTCGAGTACATGACTTTGAGGTGTTTAAACCGTTCCAAATGAGGATTTATTGCTCAATTCTTGACGGTGAACACTTGGCGAGAGTTCTAGATATGGAACCAAAGTTTTCTATCATAGTACATGGCTATGTAAGAAGAATATAGGTTTCTAATCAAGAAGCCTGATCAGAGTATGCACTAGGGAATCGAGTGAGTGATACTAGTTCAAAAGTGAAGTTATATATTCATGCAGGGATCGAATCAGATTTTGCAAATGGATGACCTATGAACATCATACGGACTTATGAATAATGTTGGGTATTCATGTGGTAACTTGTTTCTTTCTGGGTTTGGGTTGTGGGAAATTTCGGGGTCGAAATTCTTTTAGGGGAGGAATGTAACGACCCGGAATTTTTCACTTTGATTTTGGGAATATTTAATTAATTTTAAATATTCGATTAATGGTATAAAATGGAAAGAAAATCAATTTGGTAGTAAAATGAATTTATAGAATTTTTCCATAATTTTAATTTTGAAAATATTTAAATTTTCATTTTTCATATTTTACGTCAAACATAGATATTTTTGAAATTTCTCAGAATTTAATTACAAATATATTTTATAATTGTTTTGTGATCATGTCGCATTTTGGTCCACAGTCGTATTTTTATTTCCCTCATTTGCGATTCATAGGCAAATGGAGTATTATGTAGCGGGAAACCGCAAAAACCTTCTTTTCAAAACTTTTTAAAATCAAATCAAAATTCAAAATTTTCAACATAAATTGATGGTAATATGATATGTTGCTTGAAATTTTTGGTTAACTTGAGAATTTTAGTTTACTTGTGTTTGAAGTGAGGTAAATTGGTTTGTTTATAAAATCAAAACAAATTCAACACTTACACATTACTTCATTTCATCATTTTTCATTTTTGTTATGCCTCTATTTTACTTCTTCTTCATTCATTTTCTACTTACTATAACAAAGAAAAACAAAGCTCCCCCTTCCTTCAACAAAGCCATATCGTAATTGACCAAACCATCCAATATGAAAGTTGTGTATTAGGACCCCTTGTATTATAAAAAAATTGTAGCTCGTCATTTAGATGATTGTGGAGGCAGGAATCGACCGATTTCAGCAGATGTCAAATAATGATGGAAATTTGACGAGCACGAAATGGAGATCGGAAGGGATGATGGTATTCATGTCGATGAATGGAAATTTTTAGTGGTGCTATGGCCTAGGGTAGTCGTGGCGGTTAAATGAATGAATTCCATTCAACTCACGATTTCCGGCAAGGTGGTGGACTAGGGGAGGATCAGCGAGAGATTGGAGCAGCGTTTGGAGAAGGCGGTGGTGTTGGAAGTGGTCCAGCTTCCTCGCTGGTCGAAGTTGGTCAAGGGACCTCGATCTTGGGTTTCTGGATCATGAGTTTTTTTTCTCTAGGAAATTGAGTCCGCGGTAGAGAAGGGTGGCGTTGAGCTGGACGTGGAGTGGCCAGGAGGTGAGTGGGAGAGTGGAGGAGCTCATGGAGTTGGCGGTAGTGGGTAGCGTTGGTCGAGTCAGTGGGTGGAGCTCGGTTTTGGTTCCTAGGCATGTGATTTCAAATAGAGGAGGAGATGTCGAAATTCATTGGGGATAGTTTAAGGTGGTGGTTTTGGGGCCATTTTAATGAGCTCGAGTAGCGGAGTTTGCAGGTGGCTTGGGTGTAGCCACTACGCCATAAATGGCCTTCTGCAACACAAAAAAATGTTGGCTTAGGACCGAAAACTGTTGCCATAGGTCTATGGCAACACTTTTAGGGTGATGCAATTTTTGCCGTTGCCTTAGACCTCAAAGGCAACATTTTGACTATCTAAGGCAACATAAGTAATATTGTTGCAATAGAACCCTATTTGGGTCTATGGCAACACCCATAGGTATCTGTAGCAACATTCCAAAAATGTTGCTATAGGGTATTAAATTTCTGAAGTTGTGGGGCCCACATATTGTGGGGCCCACAATGTGGGGCCCACGACCCAACTGGGTCCATCCCTATGGCAACACCTTGAATGACTATTGCAACATTATTTTAAGCAACATTTATAACCCGGTGGCAACACTATTATGAAGCTACTGCAACACTATTCAGAAGCCTACTACAACACTATTCTGAAGCTACTGCAACACTATACTGAAGCTACTACAACACTATACTGAAGAGACACTAAGAGCCCATAGAACAGTACAATATCACATAGAACACTTGCATAATACATAGTACAATATCACATAAAACACTTGCATAATACACAGCATAATACACAGTACAGATAACAATTCATACAGCAGTACACATCACAATTCATGTCAGTTACCCCAAAATACTACAAAGCTACCCAAAATACTACAAAGCTACCCCAAAATATCCGGTACACATAACAATTCATAAATGAGACTTAAGAGCTGGTGCCTCCAGTCAGATTATCAGTCTCACTGGACATGATTGCGGAAGTTAGATCCTCTACATTGATGTTCATCTCCGGGTTGGCATCACCTAATTTCTTAAGCACCCTAGCCAAATTCTCTTGTACCTTCTGATTTACCTTGGATTCTAGCTGTGCTTCAATTTCTTCGACAAGCCTTTGCCTTAAGTCATGTACGTAAGCATTTGTTAGAGCCTCGGTTGATTGTTTTGCACACTTTGCACGCCTCCCTATAAGCAAAGGACGACCCTGTGATTTTCCATTCGAAATTACTGTTTCGATAGTATTTCCTCCTTCTCCACCGGCCATTGCCTTTTGAACTAAGTCCTACAAAATAAAGCCACATCAAAATTACCCTACAGTAAATGCAGAGAATGCAGCAAATGCTTACATATGGATTGTGTACAGTAAATGCAGAGAAAGCCACATTTTGGAAAACAATTTGTTTATGTGCATGTAATTAGAAAACAATTTGTAACATATATGCTAGTAAAAACTGGAAAACAATTCCGTCGACAGCCAGCTATGGCTTCGTCATCTGGATTCTGAGGCTTCAAACGGCCATTCATTTTATTTATGCACATATGTGTATTACTATAGACATATATTTTTATATAAACCAAGTTAGTAATCCCTTTAACCAAATTCATTTCTTTGTTTCCAGTTTTTGTGTCATTTCTAGCCAAACGCAAAAGCAAGTCCTCTTCATTCGACAAGAAAAGGAAAAAAATGGCTGAGGGTTCAAAATTCTTAATCTCACAATATACTCAATTACAATTTCCAAAGCAAACATCTATGCCATTAGTACGTTTGCGAAACTCAGGTTCAACAAGTGTTTCAAGGACAGTTTCAAGGACATGAGCATACATGCACATGAGCAAGACATAAACAATGTGCAGCATGTGCAAAATAGAACAAAATTATTACAAAACAGAATTATTAATTACAAGTTTGTACTTCATTACTTGAGGATTAGACACGTACTCAAGCCCATCTGTTCTCTTACGACTTTTAAGAAAAAGTGCTGCATCGGATGGTGTCTCCTGATACAAGTTCAATAGATAGTTTAGCATACACTCTCTTCAGTCAAAAATGTAAAGTATCACATACCATCTTATGACGAAGCTGGGCGAACGACTTTGGACCAGCGGTGTGTGTGTCTTGATTCGACTTACGACTATCAGAATTTTTCAGTGCTTTTTGCTAAAAAATACACAAAAAACAAAGTACTCGTTTATCTCACAAAAAAAAGTACTCGTTTATCTTGCGAAATAAATAATATGTACGTATACCTGAATCTCATCATCTGCCCAATACCTCAAGAGCACTTTAAAATCCTCCACTGGGATGTTGTCCGGCTTGTTTTCTAGCCTCTCCTCATCAGTCTTATAAGCTTTATAATGAGCTGTTTTTATGCGACTCTTGTACCCCCTCCAACAGTCACGAATAGACTTCAACACCCAGTTTTCACATTCATCCGGAATAATATACCGTTGCTTAAATATAAATCAAAGATAAAAAAGAATAAATAAATCAAAATTCAGCTACATTATAGTTAATAGATCAATATTACTTATTAAAGTAAAATTCAGCAACATTATAGTTAATAATAGATTACCTTAACATAATCCCATAGAGATTTCTTCAACTTTTCAGGAACATCCGACCAAGATTTATACGTAAGTGGCACGGACCTTTTCAATGTTCCTAAAAAGTTGCTCAGTTCAGATATTACTTTGTCATCATCTGAAATAGGTTGGAACCACTGGTTCATCATAATTACAACTCTTTTGTCATTCGCCCTTGTATGAACATTAAACATCTTTGTGTGACCTCTGAGTCTTTTAGGAACTTCACCTTTAATTAAAATGAAAAGTCCCGTCAAATAATAACATAAATCATAATGTAAATTCGGTACTTAAATATTAATCCTACTGTAATATTAAATATTATTATCACATCAATTCAGTACCTGCTTCAACTTCTTCATTTTCAATGTCTGGCAAGACATTCTCCGCAACATACTTATTTGCCATACCACTTGCACTAGCTTTTGCAGCATTTTTCTTTTGTCGTTCCCGCAGAGCCAAATAATCAGCCATTGTTCCTTTTCCTTCAGGATCCTTCTCAGTTGAACTTACTACCAGGCTTGGGCTTGGGCTTGTGCTTCTCAACTTTTCCTTTTCCTTTGCGATACCACTAGCTGAACGAGTTTGTGGTCCACTAACAGGCTTGGGCTTCTCAACTTTTTTAGTTCTCTAAATTGTATATATAAGTAGGAAATAAGATTGGATTTTATAGTTATTATCTTCATAAGCAGAAACAATAAGATATGTAGCTATCACACACCTTTCTTGGACTTTGTGAAGTATCATTTTCACTATGCTCCTCATGGTCCGGATTATATTCCTGATCACTATCCACATCCTCTTGCATCTTTTCTTTTCCTTTAACTTTTTTTTGGTTTGCATTGCTCAGTTCAGCTGAAATTGTAGGCACACCTAGAGAAGCAAGAACTTTGTTGTTCCTCATCACATTAACAGCTCTATGTACTTCATAATCTTTTAGGTTCACCATCAACTTAGCAGCTCTCTGTACTTCATAATCTTGTAGAGATAGTGGAGGTGTAGAATACTCATTTGGAGGTGGTGGAGGTGGTAGATGAACATCCTACAAGTATATAATAAACAGGAACATCATAGTAAGTATGCTGCAAGAGTGGTACAAAATATTCAAATTACAATAAGATCATCATAATAAGAATTCTTCAAACCTGCATGCCATTTTCATCCATATCTTCTTCTTCCGATGTTGGTAAACGTGATTCCAACTTCCTCTTAACACTTGATGAGTTCAGATTCACTGTTGAATCGCTGATTTTTGGTTTTTTTTCTGTGTCATCTTCTGAGGATTTACCTGATCAGCTAACTTTAGATTCTCGGTTGCATTGCTGGGTTCTGGATTATTCAGCCGTGCCGACTTCCGAGGACTTTTCACCTCAGCTAACTTTAGATTCACGGTTGCATCGTTGGGTTCTGGATTAATCAGCCGTGTCGACTGTCGAGGACTATTCACCTCACCTAACTTTAGATTCACAGTTGCATTGCTATTCAGCCGTGCTGACTTCCGAGGACTATTGACTTCAGCTAACTTCTTGTTTTTTTGGTTCTGTTTTAGTTGATGAGCCGTCACGTGGTTTTGTAGCTGCAATAATACAATGATATTATAATCATAATCTTTAAATGTTATAATCAAAATATCACAATAATTTTTTTTTGCTATATCAAAATATCACAATCTGTAAATGATATTAACTATCCATTTATATATACCTGTAACCAGATTCTGCCTTGGCCGCATGATTACATGCAGCTGCATTTGCTTCAGTGGCTCAATTGTAGTATCGACAACGTTGTCGATATAAAAATCCAAGTTGCCACCACTGTTAACTCCTTTGACTAATTCGGAGAGGTCCGCATCATTCGTCACTAACTTCCACCCACCCTTCTCACCATTTCTCATATAAATTCCTCCTATTTCGGTGTATTGAAGGTCATCCTTCACAAATTCCATGAGCATTGTGTACGAGAAGTAGTCAGGATCAACCCTCTTTACCACAGTATCGGTTCCACCAACATATTGAGCTGCATGAGTTCCCCCATCCTATACAAAATGGATACAGAATGGTGAGTTTACATTGGAAGCAAGATATGAAATAATAAAATGGGTAGGTATATTAAGTACATATGTGTATGCAGGTATATAAAGCACTAGAAACAACAAGGGAACACATAAAATCAGAATAACTTACAAGCAGTCAAGTAATTAAAAAGTAGTAAATTAATTATGAAAATCAATAGATACAGAAGTCGTCCCTTAATTAAGAACCAATACATAAATAGAAGTCACTTGATATTGCTACATAGAAATCAAGAGGAAGTTTCCTCTATGCTAGGCGGAATGAGGATTTGTGTTGCCGGGACGTCATCTCTATACCACCTAACATCACTAACTTGATTTCCTATTCCATTACCACATTGAATATCATGTAAAACTGGATCATCTTCATTTCCATTTTCATTTTCGACATCACACCAGTCCCTCGGCAATTTCTTGACAACGTTATAAAGTGCCGTATTAGTTGGATCTTGTATATAAAATACTTGTTGTACTTGTGAAGCCATAACATACGGATCAGATTTCTGGCACAATCTATTAAAATTAACTCGAGTCATCCCATACAAATCTTTCTCTTCTTGGTACCAGCAACACTTAAATAAAACCACTGAAATTTCTCCCCAATAATCAATTTCTAGTATTTTTTCAATTGCTCCGTAGTAACTAACATTACCAACCAATGGATTTTGATCTTTTGAACTTGCAAAGATAGTGGTCAAGGCAGTCAAGAATACACCACTATTCTGTGTTTTACACTTAGCATCTCTATATTTTGTATGGAATCTATATCCATTAATAACATATCCACTAAATTTCCTAGCTGTTCGATTAGGGCCCATTGAAAGCACTTCTAGCTCTTTCGAAATGTCCTCTTTCTTCCCAACCTCATCCTTCAGCCATTTCCAGAATTCTTCAGTATGTGCTCTCTCTCTTTTATATCTTCTCGATACTGCATGACCATCAATTAAAGCTCGATGTTCCCTATAATAATTATGATGGTATTAATATCAATAAAGAAATATTCTAATTCTTTTGTACTTGCTAGAATAAAATTAGAACATAAAAACTTACTCTTTTAAATTATCTATTTCCTCGTTACCACAATTGAATAGAATGTACCGATGACATGCCATCCACTCAGATTCTTTTAGATGAATAGCTTTTCCGTCTTTATTTCCTCTTGTACCAATAGCATATTCCATATTTTGTGGACAACTTTCAAATTTAGGTACTGCATCACCACCGCTTAAGAATCTTGAGCAGAATGTCAAGCATTCTTCTTCCAAGTAACCTTCGGCGATGGAACCCTCCGGTTTAGATCTGTTGTGCACATAAGATTTGAGTTTAGCTAGATAACGCTCAATCGGAAACATACATCGAACGTGCACAGGTCCACCGTATTCAACTTCCTTGCACAAGTGAACCGTCAAGTGAACCATTATGTCAAAGAAAGCCGGTGGAAATATCATCTCAAATTGGCAAAGAATTTCGACAATTTCTTGTTGTTGCCTCTTCACATCTTCCAAATCAATTACTTTCCTCCAAAGACCTCTTAAGAATGCACCAAATCTTATCAGAGTAAATGCAACCTCAGGCTTCAGTGTTTTTTTCACAGCAAATTGCAACAAGTAGTGAAGTAGAAAATGAGCATCATGGGTCTTGTACCCTGAGATTTTCCTTTCCTTCGTGTGAACATACCGACTGATATTGGCTGCACAACCGTATGGCAATTTAACATTCTCCAGTACTAAGCAAAATATTTCTTTTTCTTTATTCGTCATGTCAAATATGGAAGCCCTAATTTCAAAGTGTTTGCCGTCATTTGATAAAACGGGATGCAGGACCTTCCTGATGCCCATTTCCTGTAAATCAAAACGAGCATTCAAATGGTCTTTTGACTTGCCACTAATATTTAGCAAAGTACCGAGTATGATGTCGCATATGTTTTTCTCTATATGCATAACATCAAGGTTATGTCGCAATAAATTGTGGCTCCAATACGGTAAATTGAAAAATATTGACTTCTTTTTGAAAGGGGAATCCTTTTTCTTCCCAAAATTATTTTCAAAGTCACGCAATAGTTCTTCAATGTCTGTTCCTGATAAATTTCCCGGAATCTGTCCTATTTCAACTTCACCATTGAACCTCCTCTTATCAAACCTCCACTTGTGTTTCAGATCCAGAAATTTTCTATGATTCATGTAGCACATTTTTTTACTATGGTTCAAGTACATTGAAGAAGTCTCATAATGGCATACAGGACAACCCAATTTACCCTTTATGCTCCAACCGGATAACATTGCATACCCCGGAAAATCGCTAATGGTCCACAACACACTTGCACGTAACATGAATTTTTGATCAGTAAAAGCATCATAAGTTTCTATGCCTAGATCCCATAATTCTTTCAACTCTTCAATTAGAGGCTGCATATATACATCAATTTTATTCTTTGGAGACTCTGGACCGGAGATGAGTGTTGAAAGAATTAGATTTTCGGACTTCATGCACAACCAAGGTGGAAGGTTGTAGTTAACTAATACAATTGGCCATGTACTGTAAGTTGTACTCATTATACGAAAAGGATTGAATCCATCAGAGGCTACACCCAATCTGATATTTCTATTTTCTGATGAAAAATCAGGATACATAGCATCCATCGCCTTCCAAGTCTCGCTATCAGCTGGATGTCTAAGTTTTCCGTCTTTTTTTCGGCCCACAGAATGCCATCTCATAAGTTGTGAATACCCCTTGCATATAAACAGCCTTTGCAGCCTTGGTTTTAGCGGAAAGTAACGCATCACTTTTGCCGGGACTTTGTGAATCAACTTCTCTGGATCATTGTCACGGGTGCCTTTCATTTCCTCTTCCCACCTCGAAATACCACAAGAGTTACAGACATCTTTATCTTCATTTTCTGCCTAATAGAGCATGCAATCGTTTGGACATGCGTGTATTTTTTTGTAATCAAGACCTAAATCTTTAATGATTTTCTTCGCGGCTCTAAAAGATAAAGGTATGTGGGCCTGTGGAAAAGCCTCACTCATCAACTCTGGTATATCCCCAACTGTAGACTCTGTAATTCCATGTACACATTTTAAAGAATAAAGCCTTATGATAAAACTTAATCTCGAAAATTTTGAACAGCCAGGATATAATGGCTGCTTTCCGTCTTCGACAAGGCGATAAAATCTTTTAGCATCGGCATTTGGTGCATCAGAATTCTCATCTTCACAGTTCTGCATATTTCCACGAGTACGGTGCAACATTTCACCTAGATTATCTCCAAAATCACCAGCATCACAGTCTATATCTTCATCACTCCTTCCAAAATTTAGGTGAGAAACCTCACAAATCCATTTCACATACAATGGAGATGGACCATTGCAGATGAGATGATCATAAATTATATCTGGACGACGCCACTTGCTATTTTTACAATTCTTGCATGGGCATGTCATTTCATCGCCTACGGCGAATTTAGAAAAACCGTTTTGTATAAAGGCTCTTATCCCGCTAATATATCCTTCACTAAACTTTGGAAGTTCTATCCAAATGTTTTCGCTGTCCATCACTACAATTATGAATATGAGTATTTTAACATAAAAAGAAAAAATTTGTGTGTGTGTCCAACAAGAGGAAACCTAGACAAGTCGAATTGTTAATTCCGGCCGAATTAAGAATTTATAAGTAGTTTAAATCGAAACCCTAAAGTGATGGGAGAGAGTGTTATACCTCAAAATTGAAATTGAAGCCCTAAAGTGATGTGAACAATGCTTGAACCCCCAAATCGAAGCGAAATCGTTGAACAAAGCTTGAACCCCCAAATCGAAGCCCTAATCGAACCGAAATCACTTGAAACTTTGTAAGAAGACAGAGAAGAATGAAAATAAAAAGTTATTTGCAGGGACTTTTTTTCTTCGCGGCTCTAAAAGATCAAGTAGTGGTGTTCGGATTGATGAGGTGTCACGTTCTCCAACGTAGGATTTGCCTTGGTAGATTGGCGCGGATCGGTGCGAAAGATATGCAAAGGTCTGCTATAGCAACACTATAAAAAAATGTTGCATCAATTACACCTGTTTAGCTAGAGCAACACATTTTTATGGCTAAGGCAACATCAAAAATTCAACGTTGCAGTAGGACCAAAATTGTATAGCTATCGCAACATTTTACCTGGCAACACCTTGCAAAAATGTTGCAGAAGGCCATTTATGGCGTAGTGAGCAGATGGTGGAGTGGATGGCGTGTGCAAGTGAACGCGTGCATTTCGTATACAGGAAATGTAAGTCGGGAATTTGATTTAGGGATGGAGGTCCTGTAGCATGTGGATTTAAGGAAGAAGCAAGTTTAGGTTCGAGGTTGTTGGGTTGGGCTTGATGATTGCGTGAGGAAAATATATTTCTTTAGTTTTAGATTTTATTATTTAAAAGTGTTAAACTTTTAAAATTTTGATATCTTGATCATAGTAAATCCGTTTAACCTGCGGATATTCGCATTAGACTTTTAATAACATCTAGAACACTTTGGTATAAATAGTTGACAGTTTTAATGAAGTATGAATTTATGGTAAAATAATAGAGGTTGAATATAATTATGTTATTATGAATAATAATGTAGTTAAATTATTTATACTTCATTGGTGTTATCTATTTGACCAAATAAAATATCGTTCTACTATTATAAATGGAATAGATTATTTTGGACATATGTTTAATAGAATAAAACACCGTTAATGCTATAATTAAATTGAATATATTATTGATGACCTCTGTTGTTTGCAACCAAATTGGTCACAAACACCCGAGAATAGATTTGAGTAGTGAAATAAATGAAGAAATTAAATGAAAAATGACGAGTAACACTAAATATTCAAAAAAAGGTACCAGAAAGTAGAAATAACAAGATTTACAGTGGTTCGGCATTGATTGCCTACGTCCACTCTGAATGCTTTCTTTATTGCTTTATCACTCAATTGATTACAATTACAATCCACGAGAATTAGCTTGAGAACAAGTTAGAACAAAAAGAAAATGATTACAAAAATGGCAGAGTTTTCACTTGGTGGCCGAAAAAGCCCCCAAAAATAGCCCCATGCCCTTGTATTCATAGATAAAGGCTGCCTTCAATCTGACGGATGTCTCAGAGCCTGGACCCACTGATCTCTTGGGCCCAGAATGAGGAAGGCTTAGCCAAACATACTGTATCAATCATACCGACCCGAGCCATATCATCATGATATGCCGACCCCATCATAGTATGCCTTCCTCATAACATGCCTTGCCGACCCATGCAAGCATGCCGACCCGAGTTACCATAAATACCATGCTAACCCGATAGTCTTCATACTCTATGCCGACCCGAAGGTCCTTGTTCCTATGCCGACGTGATGGTCTCCACTCCTATGCCGACCCGAAGGTCCTCGTTCCTATGCTGACCCGATAACCTCTGCTCCTATGCCAACCCGAATCAGCATAAATACCATGCCGACCCAGTCCACCATAATTCCATGCCGACCCGAACCACCCTACAAACTATGTCGACCGGGTGTATTCTACATGCTATGCCGAGCTGATGGAGGCCACACACTCCTCGACCTATCAATCATCTATGCCGCCCCCTATCCCACCAAGCTAACCTTTGTAATTCTGACATCCTGTATCATCCACTCGTCGACCTTATCTGCCCTGGGCTGGATATAGCTGCTCGAAAATCACAATCTGGCCACATAGATGTCGTCTCTTGGTCATCTTCCAAAACATAGCCAATTCAGATCTCTGTAATTACCATTATGTAGTCGGGGCAAGGTACCGGGTAACACTTGCCGCCCAAAGTACGTCTTGTGAATAACATGATGTGCTTTGAATCGGAGAAACATCCAGGTTCCCGTCGGCAAGCTTATTCAAGTCATTGGTTGATCGTTGTTTTTTTAACAATCTTTGACGAAGTCTCGTCCCATTTGAATGTACAAATCTAATCATATGAAGCCTTCACTTTTTTCGGCCTAACCTGTAGCGACCCGCAGTTCCGTACCCTTTGAGTTGATAATAATTCACCCTTGTTCAACCCAAATTGTGCGAAATAGCGAATAACTAGGGTAAAGAAGAAGAAAGAGATAGAAGAAAATAAACAACAACACAGAATCTCACAATCATAGCGGAGCAAAATATAATTTATAATAATAGATTTTTATGCAAAAGAATCTGTAACAGTTTATATACTTACAGTCATCAGAGTAAAATAGTCAATACATCAATCCGGACAATTATAATAACCTGTCCTGATATACTTAACTCACACAGCGGAAATAACCAAGTACGTGATATACGTCTGAACTCCTCCAGCTCGTCTCCTGAGCTCCATAGCATTCTAACTTGAATCTGTAATACTCGGTCTGACCCGAGTATTATAATAAAATAACACCCGAGTCAGTCTGGATAACCAGCGTGAGAAAAACACACTAAATTTGAATTATTAGAGTTATCAAAATCCTTTGAAAAACAAAGGTATCTCGTAAGACCGCGCACACATAAACACGATGGGTTTTTCCCTTACGATAACCAAAACATTTTATAGAAAATCCAATGATATTATAATAGTGTCTAAATACAAATGCTTATTCAAATAGCCAAAATTGTTACATTAATTAAATTCCAGCATACTAGGCTCTACAAACAAAACCGTAAAGGCTCATATTGGAGAATGGATTTCATACAATGATTGGGCTACTGGGTAACGTCGTTACAGTACACCTCTAGAAAAATGTATTAAGGACCTCATCAGGATCCCCTGCTACACAAGACCAGCCTACCCCTAACCTGGATAGACCGAATATGTTATCACCCCGGGTGTTCCCACCCTTAAAAAATCGGGCGCTCCCTTTTTCATGCACAACCATATCCATAATTTATATGTATTTCCGAGGATATCTAGAAAAGTGATAACATACCCTAATTGGGTGCGACCCACTTAGCCTTGCTGCATCTCCCCTAAACTCTTAGGAAAACAAACACACGTTCATTTCATTTTCTTAAGCAAAAATACCCTAAGGCCGGCCACCATTTTCAATAATCCTAAGAGAAGATAAAAGTTAGGCTTTCAAGAAGAAGAAGTGAATCAACTTGTTCAACATCAAATCTCATATCTCTAATCACAAAGCTAAGGTGAGTGATTAGTACATCCCATTTTCCTAATAGTTTTCATATTTAAGGGTAAATCAAAATGATTTTGCATGATTATGCCATGTTTTGAATGATTCAAATTCATATATGCTTGTTGATGATTTATGCACATTCATATAAGTTTTTATGATATGTTTGATATGAAAACTCTATTAAATGTCATCCAAATGCCTTGCAAACTTTAATGTTGATCGAAAACGATATTTTAGAGATGGGTTTCAATTTTCATAATTTTTTGAATTATGGTGGATTTTATATTAATTTTCTAGTGAGAAAAATGATTTATTAGGTTATAAATTATTTACGGCATAATAAATAATTATTTGGGTCTGAAATTTATATATGTTAGAAAACATAATGAAAAGGATTTTTTGGAATTTTTATAGAATTTTTCTAAGTGTTTGATGAATATATAAAATTATTTAAGGTATGTGACTTAAATGTTTTATATATTTAATTAAGGAGAAATGGTATTTTGCAAATGATTTTAATTAATTAATTAGCTCTGAAATGTGCAGCACTTTTTAGTGGTAAAGAAAAGAGGCAACCAATCAAAATTTTACATGTAAAGCAGGTTAGGTGAAAAGAACTGTTTATTTTAGGTTTTTAAACTGTTCTATTGCTTTCGGCACCTGCTTCCGCCTTGGTTGGCTTTCGACCAAGTCCCTCCGTCTTCATCTCCATCGAAACCAATGTGCCTGGTATCAAGAAACTGGTACGTAGCGAATTGTATAGAAGGCGAAAGGTATGAGGTCGAAACCATAGGTTTCGAAGGGGTCGAAGCGCCACTTTGTTTTTAAATTAAAATGCGCCCGCTTGCTTTCAACTAAATGGCTTTCGACTCAGTTGGCCTTCGACTGGGTTAATGGATTAAAAAGAGATGGTTTCGAATGGGTTGCACTTTAATTTAAATGTTTTCTTTCGACAAAGCTGAAACCTTTTTAGGTGCCGCTTTCTACCTTTCGAATACAATGCTTTCGAAGGGAATACTTTGCTTTTAAAAACTTGGCCACTTCTCCAATGCTTTTGAAGGGATGGTTTCGACACCAACGCTTCTTTACATAGGAAACCGTTTTGAAACAGATGATTTCAACTTAAATGTTATAAAGACCCTTTTTCTATAATTGAAATATAACCTAAATGGTTTCGAAAGAGATAGTTTTAATGGTTTCGAAAGAAGTGCTTTCAACTTCAATGGGCTTCTTATCCTTTTTCTCTACTTGAAGGCATAATTCAAAAGGTTTCGGCCGAGATGGTTTTTAAAGGTTTCGAAGAAGTAAACTTTGAATGGTTTCGAAGAGTTTCCACATGTTTTAAATTTGAACCCAAAGGCTTTCGAATGGTTTAGTGTTTTAATGCTTTCGAAAGAGTTTTAATGAATGATTTTGAAGGGGTGGTTCCCCAGGGTATCAAAGGGGTCGAAAGGGAAGGTTTTCCTTTGTTTTTGAAGCTTTCGATGAAAAGAAAGGAAGGTTATTCTAATGTTTTCGAAAGGAAATGTTTAAAGGTTTTAAAAAGGAATGCCAATTATTTTGAAGCTTTCGGAGAAAAGAAAGGAAAGGATTTTCCAATGTTTTCGAAAGACAAGATTTAATGGTTTCGAAAGGGGTAAATGTTTTCATCAACAAGGGGTTGAGTAAAATATATATAACATGGCAAAGTGATTTTGAGTAAAGCATGGAGAATATGTGTTTTCCTTGTGTTAGCATGATTTAAAGATTTAAATCAATTTGAAATGGTTTTTCAAGGAAAATTTAAGGGAAGTTATCCCTAAGAGAAAATAACTCAGATATTAGAATACCAGATGAGACCGGTATAGGGTCGTGCCATATACATTAGCGCTCTATACATTAGCTATTGGCCCCAGCTAATTTAGTCCAAAATTCCAGTGTGTAGGGCTTTGTCACAGGTAAGACTAAAATTATGATTACACACAGAAGGGAATATATGTTTGTATACAGATAGGTTATTGGTGAGCCCACAAAACCATTAGGATCAGGTGACCCTGGGAGATGTTAAGTTAGGGACAGACCGCCTAGAAGAGAAGTATTTAACAGATAGTTAAGGACAGACCATCCAGAAGAGGCGTGTCTAACAGATGTTAGATAAATTATGTTAGTATGGTAGGCCCAAGTCAACCATAGGTTAATAGTAAGCCAAACAAAACTATAATGATCGGACAGATAGTCCATATGTTACCTGATATGTGTGTTTACATAATAATGCTTTGCAGTTTTGACCAGTTTTGGTTGCAGGATAAAGGTTTGCAAAAGATATGTTTTAAAAGGATGTTAGTAAGGGGAAACCCATTCCGCTAAGCGGCATGGTCTCGCTCAACATTAATAACCGGGATGTATAGTATTATTCACACCAGGCTTTATGTCTGACTCGAAGTTTATGTTTTCCCATTAAACTCTTTGGTGCTCAAAATTGATTTGAGTAGGCCGAGGGATTAAGGTTTTTCAGGTTTTAGTAGGATGACGAATAAGGCTACCAGAGGCAAGCAGGAGGCTAACGGATAGCTATTTAGGAGTTACAGTTCTTTGTTTTGTGTTTATTTCACTGTGTATGTATTAAGTCAATTATGGCTATATCACTCTGATCATCCAAGAGGGCATCTTCATATTTTGCTCTTGGCGTATTTTGTAATAAGTATATTTTATCATCGCCTCGGAAACGTTTTGGGATTATGTAATTTGAATATGGAACATTTGTTTTGAAATGTAATGGAAAAATGTTGTTTTGAAATCTATGCTTTGTTTCATATTCAAGTGCTTTTGATATTATAGATGCCATTAACATAGCCGTATTTAGTCGCTGGAAGTTAATACAATGGATGACTGCGGCATTTGTAGCGCTTAGATTTGGGCTTCTAGATAGGGAATGTTACACACGCTGAACGAACATTTCAAAGGATTGATTTTCATCTTGTAATATCAGAGGATGTCGAACATTTCTGCCAAGTCTTTGATGTGGTCGCTTGATCGTCGAGATTTCACGAGCATATCATCCACGTATACTTCCATTGTCTTTCCAATCTGATCCCTAAACATCCTGTTAATCAAGCGCAGATAAGTTGCTCCGACATTCTTCAATCCAAACAGCATTACTACGTAACAATATAACCCAACATCTATTACAAAACTAGTGTGCTCTTGATCGGGATATGCATTAGGATTTGGTTATATCCTGAATACGCATCCATAAACGATAACAATTCATGTCCTGCAGTTGAATCAACTAGCTGATCAATCCTGGGATGGGGGAAAACTGCCTTTTGGATATGCTTTGTTCAGGTCTGAATAATCAGTGCACATTCTCCATTTTTCATTCGTCTTCTTTACAAGCACAGGATTAGATACCCATTTAGGATAGAGGGCATCGCGGATAAACCCGTTGACTTTTAGTTTATCCACCTCCACTTTAAGAGCAGCATATCTCTCTGGATCTACGCCTCATCTTTTTTGTTTCACCGGAACATACTTTGGATCAATATTTAATGCATGGCTCGCAATGGCAGGCGAGATTCCACACATGTCAGAATGAGTCCAAGTGAATACATCTAGATTTTCTCGGAGAAAACCAGCAAATTCTTTCATCGTTGAGGAGCTTAGCTGCGACCCAATCTTCAAGAATCATGATGGATCGTCGTGGCTGACCGTGATATCAACCGTCAGCTTAGCCGGTGCAGCCTTGGTCTCTTTGGGCTCCTCTTCATCATCCCTCAGATCTATATCTCTATAGAACCATCTGTGGCACCCAAGCCAAGGCTCAGGCGCCAATTGTCAATCTTCAATAACTTGGATGCAGACAGCTTTGTCCACACCCTTTGCTTTCTCCTTGCGCTGAGCTTCCCTTAACTCAGTTATATAACGGGCACGTCCAATTGCCTGATCGCCATCAACAACTCCTACACCATTATCCGTTGGAAACTTTAACGTTAAACACCATGGGGCAAGAGTTGCCCGAAATTCAGCCAGGGCCAGTCGGCCTAGAAAAACATTGTACGGCGAGTCAACATCCAAAATAATAAACGGTAGGATCTGCACTCTTCTAGTTCACCTTCTCCCAATTCAAAGGGCAACTCCAAATAACCAATAGCCTCAGTCGCCATGCCATTAAAACCATGCGTGCGAGCTTTAAATGGTTTTAAAACTTTGGCCTTCATTCTCACCTTCTTGAAAATTATATTCAACGAGCTTCCACAATCAAATAAAATCCTTTTCGCCAAAGCAGGGCCAATCATGGTTGAAATAACCATCGGGTCAATTGTAGGGGCCTCTACTTTATCTGCATCCTTGCTTCTAAACACAATATCATCCACCATTGTGTGTTGTTGGTTTGCCGGAGCTCCATCTTCCGTACTTAAATAGCATTCAAAATCTACATGCCTTATTGCGCTAGCATAACGCTCCATTTCTTGCCAACTTCTGGCTGTCGGGTATGGTCCCCTAACTATCGTATTAATCACTAGTCTTGGACCTGTCCGCGCATGCTCCTCAGCCCTACACGGAGCTTGTCCTCGAACGGGGTTTGATGTTCATGTCTGCCATCTTATGGAGTTTTCACAAACTGTTACAATTTCTTTTCCCGAATCAATTTTTCTATGACATCCTGGAGGTGCTACATTCATTCGTATTATGCCCATAACATTCGAGAAACCGGCAATACTTCCCAATCTGCTTTTGTCTCTCTGATGACTCTTTTGGATGTGGCTTCATGTACTGCATGGTATTGCAAGTGGATAGATAAATGTTCTCCAAGGACATGTTTAGTGGCATGTAATTTTCATACATTGGAATCCTGGGCTTTAGTCTTCCAAAATCCCTCTTCCGCTCTCGATTCCCGTCTCCATCTTTCTTTTGTTGATTCGGCTTATTCTGCACATTCACTTGAACTTTCTCGGAACTATCATCGGACTGTTTTATTGCAATATTACTCTACACTTCTTCACCACTCGGCCCTGCAACGCTCTTTTTCCTGGAGGACCTGGCCTGCTCTTTCCTCAAGAACGAAGCTTCCTTTGAATACAAGCACTCCTACATGGTAGGCGGTTTTCCAGCTAGCCAATCACAGAACTCAGATTCCGAGTCAATCCCTCTCGTCATGGCCATAATTATAGCATGATCATTTGGGCTACTGACTTTCGTAGCGGCGGTACGAAATTTTTCTAAATAGTCTTTCAACGCTTCCCCTGGGGCCTGGATCACACTAGAAAGGGACATGATGTCCTTCGGATGAACTGCGTGCATTCGGAATTGTTCTACAAACTCGGTTGCCAGCTCATTGAATCTCGAAATTAACCGTGGAGGTAGTCTCGTGAACCACATCATTGCTATCCCGGAAAGGGTTATGGGAAAGCATCTACACTTGGTTGCGTCATTGGCCCTTGTAGAATCCATCAGCCATTTGTATCTCATAATATGCTGCCTGGGGTTGGTATTTCCCTCATAGGCAGGCATTAGTGGCATGTTGAACCTTCTCGGGTACTCCGCATGCAAAACATTGTCAGTAAATAGGGTATGGCTCCTTGAAATTCCACAGTCATCATTGGTCAAACTTGGTTCTCTCTCATCAACTGTCTAACCATTGCCGACAAATCTGGTGTCTGGATGGGTGGTGCCAAGCGGTGGTCGCGCTTCATCTCATGTGAATGGTCTGGTCAATGTCTACGGGTCGTTTCACGCCTTCTTGGTCCACCATCCTCTTGGTGTGCACCTTGGACATCCATCTCGTCATCATTCCGGTGAGATACCTGGTCAGCATTCAATCGAACTCCAGCATCCAAGCTTCTGGAAATAGCTCCTGTGTGATTCTCTAAGTGTAGTGGGGGAATCCCTCCTATGGAGGAGGGATCGGTACCGATCCATAGGGAGGGATAGGCACTGATCCGTCTTGGCAGGCCATATTGGTTTGCCAAGCGGCGCTCCGATGTTTCTACGCGATTTCCTTCAAGCCTGCGACGCCTAAGGCTTTGGTATTCATCCGAAGAGCTTGAACTTTCTAATGCTGAGTAAAGAGTAGGACCGCTTCTGGCGTTCCCCCGTGGTTGCTGAGTTATTTGGTTCATTAGGCTAATATTAGTCCGAATCTGATCATTCAGCTGTCTACGGCTTTCCATCAACTCCCTCATCAAGTTACTAAATTCAGCTCTAGTTATAGAATCAGTAGGGTTCTGGACTTCAGCGGGATCAACATTCAAATTGCAGGTTGGTTGCTTGGGGCTCCTTGTTGGATGCTAGCAATCTCATTCCCATCAACATTCTGAGAAGTGGATCTGGTATGTCTCACCATTAACAATCTCCTTCTTTAGATTTTTGCAAATCTAAGTAGTGTAAGCAAGTTTTTTGAAGATAGCTAGGGATCTCCTTTGGAGGATTTGCCCAATGGGGATCTTAACAGACCGAGAATCAGGTTCTCAGTGAAAGAACCAAAATGTTTGCAACCAAATTGGTCACAAACACCCAAGAACATGTTTATGTAGAGAAGTAAATGAAGAAAATTAAATTGAAACAGAGGAATATAGTAAACTAATAAGAAAATCAAAATAATAATCAAGAACACCAAGATTATAGTGGTTCGACATCGTATGCCTACGTCCACTTTGAATATTCTCTTTATTGATTCACTATCAATTTGATTACAACAGCAAACAGCAAGAAGTAAGGAAAAAAGTTGATTACAATAAAGAACTATGTAACCAACAGCATCCAGATCCTCAGAATGACCCCCTAGACCAGTATTTATAGGTAAAGACGACCACAATTACTCTGAAACTTCGACTACAGGACCTTTTATCCATATGGGCCCACCATAGGGATCGCTAGGCCCAAATCCCAATGAAGATGGATCGGTACTGATCCATCCAATGGTCGATTCTGGAGCAGCGATCCTTATGGTGGCTTCTTCATGTTTAGAAATGTTGGTACTTCACATATCATGCTAATTGAGCAGGTAGAACTCATGCTTTTTTTTAATCTTTGGTTCAAATCCACTTGGAGGCCTTATCTGCCGAACCATCCCAAATGGACCATGCCGATCCATGCCCTTCTGCTTACGACGATCCATGCACACTTATTCGTGCTGATCTCTTCATTGCTTCACCTGTGTTGATCCATCATACAAACGGCTATGCCATGCCGATCCATATACTTCCATCATGCCATGCCAATCTATATACTTCCACCATGCCATGTCGATCCATCACATGACCAATCATGCCATGCCAGTCCATATACTTCCATCTATACCAATCCATCATACAATCAACCATACAGATCCACCTAATTCCATTAAGCTATGCCGATTCATGGCTTGCCCAAGCTAATTTCCATATTTCTAGCATCTTGTATCATCTATCTACCAACTATGTTCAATCCTGGCTTCATATAACCATTCGAACTCTACTTCCGGGTCCTACAGCCATTGGTTCGAGAATATCCTTCTTGATAACAGTCGAATCTATCTTGTGCAATTAGTCCAATATAGCCGGGTCAGTATACCCGGTAAAAATAATAGTTAGATTTTAATATGTTCTTAATTAAGACAAGTTAAGAGTGGTTGGAAAAGAAGAAAAGTCCAGAAGGAAAGGCAAAAAAATCCATTTCTGGGTCCGACCCCAAGTGAACGAATTTAATAAAAGATTTTAAAATTTCTTAAAATATTTTAAATGGCTTTTAGAGAATTTATTTAAAAATGAAAGGACCCTATCATTGAAAAGTTATTATTTTTCAAAAGCAAGTAAATAATAAATTTTTCTCCATGAAAAATATTCTTTAAAAATAGATTTTTAGGAATACACACACATATAAGGAAACTTAAATTTTATAATTAAAAGAGCTATTTAGATATTCCTAATTGAAATTTAAAACTGGTTGGATTTAAAAATTCAATTAAAGGGTTTTTGATAAAGAGATTTTTCCCTTTTAAAATAATGGAAAATAGAGCATACATTGGCTCGATAGTTTTTCTATTTCTCTAAATTTCAAGTTTAAAAAAATTCATTTTAAGTGGTGGATAAATGGAAATGGTACTTGATTTAATTGGGGTAAAGAGAATGGAAGGGTAAGAACACCTGATAGGGAAAATAGGGAGAATATTCCTGTATACGGAAAATATGGAGAAAAACAAGTGAAATGCATTTATACCCAAAAACAAACATATTTCACGTTAATTCAGAAAAGCTCAACCGCTAAAGTAGTGGGCGAATGCACCATAATGATGAAAACAATCAAAGAAAAAGAGAGAAACTATTTAAATAAGAGCAATTTAGGTAGAAGAAATTTAAATAGTATTAATATAAGGAAATATGAACAACGTTAGGAATTTATATTAAAATAATTTTGTAATCTAATTCGGAACAACATAGAAAAAGGAAAAATGAATAGTTTCCATAAATATATGTAGTAATTGCATATATCTTTTAAAAGTCCCCCTAATATGCTATTAGAGTCTCTATAAAGGTTGAAAGTAGAAATAATATGTGTTTGAGCAATATCTGGCCTGTTTGAGCAAAATTTAACTTAAACACTCAAGAGGAAAAAGTTGTAGAAAGTTAATGCATGAAAGATTTGTGTAGGGAGTAAATGCAAGAAAGTGAATGGAAAAGAAAGAAAAAGCAAGTAAAGTTCACACATAGAATTTTCATAGCAGTTTGGCAATCTGGGCCTACGTCCACTTGGAGGTTCTCTAATAGTTTTCCACTAATTTGTGATTACAGGTGATTGGGATCTGTTTTGATCCTTGATTACAATGAATTTTAGGCTGTTTAGGGAGGAGTTAGCAAAAAAGAGAAGGCCCTTCTAATGAAGGTTTCCCAGTGTATTTATAGGGGTGAACAACGAAATATCTTCCTCAAATCTCACCTACAGAACCTCGCCGCATAGAAGAAGCCCTCCAAAATATCTCGATCCCAGATTCCCTAGGTTGGCGATAGGTATCGATCCCCTAGGGAGAAGGATCGGTACTAATCCCTATTGGGGACCCCATAGTGGGTGCGATCCCTCCTGGTGGCTCGCCTTGGTGTCTACTTCGTTATTCCAGAGTCATTTTGCATAGTCGCCTAGGTGTTTTTTGGAGATATTGATGGATCTTTAATAGGTTTAGCTACCGCTTTAAGTTGCCTGTAGGAAAATGGATAAGTACCGATCCCCTGCCTAGGGGAGGCACCAATCCATACTTTGTCAATTCTAAGATGTTGTTGCCTATAGGGAAAAGAATAAGTACTGATCCCTTGCCTAGGGGAGGTACCAATCCATACTTAGTCAATTCCAAAAGGTTATTCACTTGAGTCTGCTTGATCGTTATCCTGTGTTCTTGTCTATTCTGGGTCTCTAGACCCTAGGATGATTTTTTTAGGTTGATTGCCTCGGTAATCATGGAGCAGGACTTTTCTAGTCGGTCTAAACATAGATGGGCCAAAAGGTCGGATAACAGTATGAGCAATATGAAAATAATAGAATGAAAGTTTTCCTTATCTACTCAAGTTTTTATTGTTTAAAGATATAAAGGATGTTTAAGAAACACAGTAACAGTGCATTTTTGAAATTGGTTTGGTATAACAATTGAGTTTTTGAATGCAAAACTTAATAGATGGTTTGAGTTAAAAATCCAACTTTTTAAGAAGTAAAATCTTTTTTGTGGAAGGCTTTAAAGGGAAAATTAATTCGATGACTATTTATGCAATTAAAACTTGACTCTTACTATTTGAAATAAAGAAGAAGAAAAATAATGTGTTGTTTAAAGGAAAAGATCTTTTTAAATAAAATTGCTAACATTGACATTTGAACTTAATAAATAAACTTATTTCATAAATCATAAATTATAGTTTTAAAAGTTATGACACCTACAACTAAAGTTGGTTTAACTAAGGAGTTTTTCATGGCTTCTTCTGGAAATCAAGCAAATGTTGATTTTAATAAAAAGTTTCTAAGTTGATATTTTCGAAGATAAAAATTGGGTTAAGTACTTCATGAATGTGAAGTTTAATAATTTTATAAATAATGGTAAAAACCAAAACAATTTTGATATGGAGTAGATAGGGATGATTACCTAGGTAAAAAGGGAAAAAAGTCAAGGCTATGAATAAAATAGCTATAAATGCAGTAGTATAGCAACAGGGAATCCCCATTGAATATCAGGAACATTAGTATGAACCTAGGGATGTTTTATTAGACATGTGTGAAAGCCATAAAAGAACCCACATAGGAATGGCGAATGGTATCAAAGTACAATTCTATGACTTCTAGAGTATACTTGCATGAAAGACCAATGATTAAGAAAATAAATGTCGGAATTTAAGACTATTATCAATGGATTTTAATTAAAAGAAGATAGTAATATAATTTGGTACAATAATTTAAGTAATGGATGAACCATATTTATTAAAAGCCAAAACGTTAAGCTAAGACATGTGGGTTATAGCAGAATGGAATACTAAAAATATCCATTTTATTTCAGTAAGAAGTGATTGGGCCACAACATCATTAATATTAGTTCATGCTGAAGGGCAGCTTCCAGCAAATGTTTTTTTAGGTTAATTGGGTTGTAATCGCTAGTTGTCTCTTTTCGAGTATTAAAAATGCGTACAACAAGATATGAGATATGTACCTATTTATTATCGTATTGATTTTCTGGAAGAGCTTTGATGACTATATATATTAGAAAACGGTATAAATAAGAAAAATTCAAAAGGATACTTAACTAGTGATGAATGTAAAGTAAGGCTTGTTATAAAATAAATTAGAAAATTAATTAAATTAGCAACTAAAAATAAAAAGGATGCTTAAATCCCGAAAACTTTAGAATTTTTGAAAAAATAAAGTTTAGCAAGCGAAGGACAAGGAAGGATTGTTGCGAAACCAAGGGTCACTATCCATATGCCTTAAAAGTTAAAGTTTATAAATATACATGTGTGTTGTTTGTTGTTCTAAAATAAGAGAAAAGGTTTTCAAAATTTAATATTAACAGTGTAATATGCTAGGGTTAATCATATGCTTTAACTCATTGACTGAATCCTGATTACATTAAGATATGGCTTTTTTATTTTAAATATGTAAAGGCAAATGCTTTTGAAAAACCATGTTACAAAATGTTTTAAAAATTTCAAACTATTTACAAATTTAATTGAAAGGGAAACAATTTTGAATGGAAAATTGAGAAAATTTCTGATTTTCAAATGCCACATGCTTAGCAGATGTGTTAGTGAATATGAATATTATTGTTCATTAAGTGTGATAATATATAAAACGCGAATAATAACAAGAGAAAGAGCTGTTTAAGCTTTGGAAATTCTATTTCCCTGCCTTGTTGATAATAAACAAACCCGGTTTTTAAAAATTATTTTGTTTTAAATTTTAAAAACAAACCTCCTTATGTGAATTGTACTTGGAAAAGATGGAAAAATTTAGGGGCAAAAGAGAAGGTTTCAAAGTACGACAGAATTAATATACAAAAGAAGGGCAGAAATATAAAATTATCCTCCTAAATTCCTTTCTGGCATAAGAGTATAGATTTAGGAAAACTGGATATCTAAAATTTTGGATGTTAGAAATGGTGTATTACGTATTGGATGGTAGGGATTGGATGCAAAATTGTTGAACCATACTCTTATTCGTAGAAGTGTGAAAATTTTTGTGTGAAAATAAGAATTTTGATTTTTTTAATATATATAGGTTGTTTGCATCGTATTTTCAAAATGGTTTTAAAGAATGCATTCATATAGGGGGCGCGATTTAGTATTATTCATCAAACATATCATATGTGTTTTGATACACCGTACATTTATACATGATTGTCTGTAAAATTTGTTGTACACTAATTGGTTGAATAGTTCAGATTGGTTGCACATTTGTTACATGATTCGATCCTTGAGGAATTTCGATGACGAAATTCTTTTAAGAGGGGGAGAATATAACAATCCGTAAAATAAATGGTAATTAATTAAAAAGAATTAGTAAATAATTATTAAAGATCAAAAATGGAATTTTAGCAATCGTTAGAATTTAGCTACGAAACTTGCACCATTATATTCGTAGCGATTTTTTGAGCAACTTTCATACATAAAGTTTAGCAATTGGAGTTCAAATGAAGAAGTTATCGATGTTTGAAGATCTCAGATCAAAAATAATTAAAAATGATTTAAGGAAATAAATATTAATAAATTATTGTTAAAGTAAACGTTAGAAAATGTTAATAAAACATTTAACGTATAAGCAAGCATTAACGTTAAAAAGGTAATAAAAATTAAACAAGACACATTAACATTTATAACCTGGCCGGCCACTATCGGTCGACGCCACCTTTAGGTCGGTCGACCGCAAGCGATCGGTCGCCTCTGAAGGACCGGTCGACCGGTTAATGTTATAGCAGCTAGAGTTGAACCTTGACCTAACGGCACGGATTTAATAAAAACTAATCTAACGGAAAAAATTAATTTGGGTGCCTATAAATACAGGCCTAGCCCCTCACTTTTCTCATTTTTTCTAAACAAAGCAGCGAAGCTCTACCGTATCCGAAACGAAAAATAAAAATAGAAGAAAGAGAGCAGTGAATCGAGTTCTGCGTAAACAGGTAAATTCAATGATTTAAAATTTAAACTCCTATAACTCAAATCTTCTCTTAGACTGTAATTCTAATAAGCATGTGTGTTTATATATATATATATATATATATATATATATATATATATATATATATTTATACATGTTTTGACTGGAAAGAAAAGGAAGTCAAGTAAGAAGAATGTGACGGGATTTGGAATTTGGAAGCTATAAGGTGAGTGGAAAATTACATATTTTACATATTTTTAGGTTTATATCATTGAAATTCTATTCCTTGCATGCCTATGTAAAAACCATGAAATTGTAGGCTTAAATGAATGAATCTAATGTGAAATCCCTACAAACATATTCAGTAAATAAATTAACTCTCTTATATGCACCCTAGAGCTGGAATTTAAGGGAAACAGTCCCTGGAATTAGTGAAAAATGATATTGATAAAATTGTGTAGTTATTCCATGTTTTTGGTTAATTAGATTAAAGTGTTAATCATTCATTTGGAATGTTTTAAATTGATTTGGGATTAAGATTTTATATGTTTTAATTCGTTGGAATTGTTGAATGTACAATTTAGTTGCATTGATTGCCGTGTGAATTTCCATAAATGTCCAACTTCATAGTTATGTAAGAAAAGTTTGTGGGTTGAAGAATAAGAAATATCCAAATGTAAGGGATGTGAAAAGTTGTAACGACCCGTAAATTTTAACTGTTTTAATATCGTAATTAGTCGAAATTTTGTGAAATTTTAAACGATAAAATTTTGAATTAAAAAATTATTATTTGGAATGCGTCTAATTAAACATAGCAAACTGTAAATTTTCGTCAGAAAATATGAAAGTTTATTTCGTACGTAAATTTACTTCAATTTAATCAGTTAAAAAGTGATGAAAATAAAACGTTTTCGAAACCAAAATATTTTTACATAGAAAAATTATAAATCGTCTTCTGAGCAAGATGTCATTTTTAGTTTTTCCAAATTCGGACATCTTTAACTCCGTCGATCTTATTTTTATGCGTTTTTCTTGCATTTTCCGCCAGTAGGAAATTCGAATTTTTGTAATTCAATCATACCACTGATATCCGTATACCGTTTTGATCGTCTCGTCGTACTGATCTCCGCGGTATATTCGTATGTGTGTTTCGACGTCCGGTGGACGACGAAATCTGTAAACGTTGAACCGTATCGGTACCGGTCCTTGACCTTTTGTTTTCTTTTGAATTTCAAACTTAACCATCAATTGCTTTAATTTTTATTTTTTTTCTATGTCAATCAAGTGTATTGTTACTTTTCAATTTATTTATATTCATTGATATTTGTTGCCCGTTCCATCTTTATTTATCTGCTTGCATCCATTCGCTTGTGACCGTTCGAATGGAAATAATAGCAACGTTTCTATATATTAAAACCAATGCATTAATAAATTTTGCCAACTATTCAAATTTATGATTCCAGCTATTCGATTGATGATTCCAACTGTTCAAACTTTTGGTCTCATTTACGTTCAAATTGTTTTTCCACTGCTCCTCGTTTTTTCTCTGCTAGTTCACGAGAAGCCATTCCACCTTCAAGCTTGCGAAATGCCATCCATCACCTTTCCTCTCCTTCCCTTCAACCCAAGGCTTCTACTCGTCCCATAGCCTCCCCTCTCCCCTCCATCACCTTTCCAACCGTGCTCCTCCCTCCGCCCAGACAGCTCACGCCGTCCACCACCCACCTCCAGAAACCACCACGTGAGCAAGTCCCATCCACAAATCCCACCTGCCCATCAACTTTCCATCCCTCCTCTCTCGTGACCATATGCTCCCTTCTTCCATCGCTTGGTCACCTACCACGAACTGCCTCCCCTCTGCCTTCGGCCGAGACCACCCCATAGCAGCCGCGAGCCTTCCACGTTCTTCCCCACCTCTTCCCATCCTCTCGTCAACGAGCAACCACCATCTTCCTCCTCATGTGTGCCGCTTACTCTCCACCACTCGCAGCCTACCTGCCGTGAGCCACCTATGCAACTCCAAGCTCACGCGCTCTCCCCTCCGATCTCCGACACCCTGCAACCGCACCCTTGGGCCTTTCCCCTCGTCTCCTGCTAGTATATTAGGTAAGTAATGTATATATGTATATATATATAAAAGTTTGGCTTATGTAAGCTTTTCGTATATATTTTAATATAGAAGGAGTAGGATTTTTCAACGTTTTATATTACGTTTACAACATACTTTATTTTAAAGTTTAGATATACATAGTTTTATATAAGTTTTATAACAACCGTTGTTTAAGCATATGGGTTCTGTTTTCTTGTATATAAAGTTGAGTATGTATAGTTTAAAACTTGATTTGACTGAGGTATATATATTTACTATTATAGCTGCATCGAGTCATACGTAATATATATATGATCTGTTATGAGTTGTAGATTTATATTAGCTCATATATTTTGTCTATTAAGGTTTAAATTTATAAGTTATATATAGTGTATATGTTATATCTTACATGGGTAATAGTTGGCCAGTGAAGATTTTGGCATGTCAGCGTGTGTATATATAAGTGCTTATGAAATGTTGTTCATACCAGTTTCGTATAAAATGTTTATATCTCAGTTATGTACTGTTACATCGAGTATAATGTATTTTGCGTATGTGTTGGATTTCAAAAAAAGAAAATATATATACAAGAGATTTGGTTAATCGTTTGAACAGGATTCTTTGTTTTGAAATTACATATATTATGTTTAAATAAATAATGATGTTTATACCTGGGTTCGAATATATATTGATTTTAAACATTTTCCTTATAAGTAATATATGGGTATGGTGATTTAGTATATACGTGTATATGGGTATATTACTGTTATATACTTGATTTTGCAAACGCTTGTCGTTTATATATAATATGTATATGAGCTGTACTGCGTACCTAGGTGACTTTTAATATATATGTATATATGGATTTCATACAGTTAAGCTGATTGTATAAATACTGATTTTATATCAAATATGGTTTTAAAAATAACATGTAGTGTTTATATATATATATATCAATTTTGAACTTTTGGTTTTTTGGTTGATTTTTTTTAAGTTATATAAATATATATGTTAAACTGTTAAGTTTTAATGTATTGATTCAAAAAAAAATATTATTATATATATGTTTGACTTCAATATTTGAGTTTTGTTTAAACAAGGATTTTTAAATACATATGAAATTAATCTAATATATGTTTGAATTTAGCATATGATGTTTTTGGGATATAGTTATATATAAGTTCACTTATACCAATTATCTTCATCGATCCTATTCTGATTTGATTTCATCGATTCCCTATTATCAGCTTGTCCGTCGAACTCGAGTCCATCGTGCTTTGCTTCAAAATCCATGCTGGATCCATAACTCATTCCGTTGTTTCTCTAGCCTCTAAATGTGAGAACTCACTCACGATTAACGTTCTTTTATTTATTAAATTTGATTTCAATTGAAACGACAATTGAAATATGCTGCTGTCAGTTATTTACACTGTTATATGTATGCTATTACCTGTATCAGTTCACCTGTGACATCTGACACCATTATTTGTTAATTATACTATGATAATCCTGTTTGATTGATAATTGATTGATTGTGTGTTGTTTATATTGGATGTTAAATTGAAATGTATAAAGTGATAAATATTATGCAAGTAAATTTGACGTAGGATAATTAAAATTTGAATCGACATATATGTTGAATTTGATTAGTTGAATATGACCCCTTTTATTTGTTAAATTAATTGACATGTAAAATAGTGATAATTACACTTTGAACCATTGAACGTATATTGGATTAGTTGTTGTAGTGTTAAAATTGAAATCGAATGACAAGTGAAGAACCGTATGAATAATTAGTGTAATAATCTTTAATCTACATGAAATGATAGTGTAGATTCTAGAAATAATTATATTAATTTGCACAAACAACAATGTGGATTAATACGATTATTTTGGGATTATTGAATTTATTATTGGATTGATATTGGTTGTTGTTATTGCTTGTTTATTTACTTTGACACCATCCCAGTTATCACACTGCAAGTTCCCTTTGTTATGCTATGGTTTTGAATTGAATTGGAATCGGGTTGAAATGATAAATACCCAAATTGAACTTTGACCTAGGATAGAGAATTAAATAAAACCCGATTGGTCAATAATTGGATTTAAAAATAAACAAAGATTTTATTTGAATAAATAATATGGTTTTGAAATGAAGTTGAAATTTGAATTTTAATGAAAGGAAAATGTTAATATTTAATAATCTGAAACAAAATATTAACAATGTAATTGATGAAAGAATGTTGTTTAATTTGAGAAATGATTGAATTAAGTTTGAAATTATTAAACTTTGAAATTATTTAATAATTAAGTTTTGAATTATTTAATAATTAAATAAGATTGAATTATTTAATGATTAAATTGAATTGAATTCTTTAATAAGTAAAATTGAACTTTTGAATAAGTGAATTTTACTTCGTAAATAATCGAAATTGAGTTTTCTTTATTAATTAAGTTTTGGAAAATTATTTAAGTAAGTAAACAAGTGAAATTGAATTTCTTTAACAAGAAATAAAATGTGATTTATTGAAATTAATGTAAGACTTGAAATTTAAAGAATTTGATTTGATGAATTTATTTTAATTCAATTTGTAAGTTTTGATATAAGGAAGTTGAATTTAAATAATGGATTTAATGAATTCGAAATTTAATAGAAATTGTTTTGAATGGCAAATTTACTTAATGAATATTGAATGAAATCGATAAATGAATTTAAATTGATTTAAATGTTAAATTAAATTAATTTAAATGATTCGGAACGAAACTTATATACGAACTTGAATCAATATTTGAATTGTTAAAATAAAAATTGAAATTGAATTATAAGATTTTGAAATCATGAATTTGGAATTTTTGAAACGTAAATTATGGAAATTGATTTAGAAAGACAAATGAAAAGTTGGTTTACAAATTCTAATTGAAATTGAAATTGATTTGGTTTTGAAATAATAAATGGCCAATCGGTGTAATAATTTTGAAGGTTATTAAAGAGACCGGAATCGGTTAGGGACATACTCACTGTCTAAACCGAAACCACTTTAATAACTATACGCGGAGTGTGATCCAGAATGAAGTGGTTGGAATGATGTACGTGATGACTGAAGAAAGAGAATGATAATGGATAGCCTTGACACTTGTGTCAAATTGGAAATGACTAAAACAGGAGCCGTGCCGGGCCAATGGAGGTCAGCTACCTCAAGCGAACACACTTCTTCGAAAACTACTCATTACTTGTTGTCGATTGGTGCACCCTTGATTTTGGGAGTGTTGTTTCGCGGTGTTGCGGTCGCTGCGGCGATGCGTTCTCACCGGTCCGGATCAGGTAAACGGTAGTTTCACTACCTTGGGTATTGCCTCATGTGCCTTGTCATACTTGTATCCCTTTATACGCGACCACTACGATTTGTTTTGTGTTATACCTATGGAGTACTCCCTGATAGCCCACTAGTTTACGGTGGAGTTTACAGTGCTGTATAGACTATAACGCTTATAAAAATGTGTTAAGGGGGATAATGGTAACGCCTTAACACTATTTTGATACCTTATATTACTGATAGACATTATCTACTTAGCGTACATTACTACCTAGTAGATAGTTTAACGGATCCTTAAAGGATGGTTATTCCAAACATCCTTTGAGTTACTTGTATTTCAATTGCTATTTCACTTGAGTTGGATTTATTGATATAAGAATGTTAATCCTGACTCGAGTGTTTTGTGTTTTGCTTTACGCTCGGGTCAGACTGAGTATACCAGTATTCGAGACTCACCTTTGAAGTTGGAGCTTTGCTTGAAGATCCAGCCATCTATTCTGCTTTCAGTATTCGATGATTCCAGTGATGTATTCTGATTTGTATCTGATGTATCGTATTACTCTTCCGTTGTATCTGGTTTAACTCTGATGTAACTTATACATTTATATAGTAGCTTCATGAACTACTATCTCTTTTATTTCCGCTGCATTTATTACTATGTGTCTGTGATCTGTGATTATATTTATTTACTGTATATGTTCAGTTTTGCCAAATTTAAATTAACAACGCGGTATTTTGAGCAATTCAATTCCGGCATGAGTGTCTACCTATACACTTATAATGGATGCGAATGGTTCAAAATTTCGGGTCGTTACAAAAGTAGGGAGTAGTCCATAATTTGCACTGTTTATTTCAGTAAACATAGAAAAGATAATTCCTTGTAATTCCAAACATAGCACAATTCCACATCTTAGGTAGTTTATGGAAAATTATAGTGGTAGCATTTCCTATTGGGAAGGATACATTTCTTATGCATTATCATATGGAAATAAATATTTTATATGACTTACACATAAGTGTATATCCGAAAATCCAAATGAATGAACTAAAAAGTTATGTATAGAAATAATAATAATCCCATTTATCAATTAAGTATATATGGAAAAGTATTATAAGTTAATAAGAAATTAATAAGCGCTAAATACGAATAAGGTAGTAAATAAAGGAGTAAAAGGGAAACCACTATAATCAAGCTAATACGGATAGTAAACCATTTAATAAATTAAATTATAGAGTCCAATATGGAAATGGTTAAGGAAATTAAATGGGCGTGATAAATAAATGTCATTAATGATGTTAGTGAAAAGAAGAATAAAGATGGTAAACATATAAAATAAGAGAAAGCTCATGGCAAGTAAATAAATGAATACAAATAATTGAGCTTAAGAGGCAGAATAATTTCCACTTTTGAAATTATATGGCCTTAATAGTACATTTGCGACAGGTGTGAATTAATGGGCCTAGCCTAACATTTGGATTAGTTATAAAAGACTTGGTTTAGTTTGGGCTGGTATGCGAGGTCTGTAGTGTTATACAATAGAAGTCTGCCCTCAGCAAAGGGCTACCAACAGTTGTGTATACATATTATTGATGTGGAAATCTCAAACTGTTGAACTTGTGGGAAAATACGTTTGCATATAGGTTTAGGGAATATACTAAAGTGGATTCGCCTCGGATTTGAAGTATTAAATTGCCAATTGATTCTGTTTCAATTCCAAAGCAGAGGTACTAAGTAACCAGGTGGGCATTTCCTTGATTTGCGTTAGGAAAATCTAAGTAGGATGGTGTAACGACCCAGAATTTCTATCATTTGAAATTTGTATATTTAATTGATTTTAAATATTAACAAGTGAAATTTGTAAGCTGAATAAATTTTATTTCGAATATAGAGATTTAATTGGATAATTAAATCGAAAATTTAATATCTGAAATTCCAGAAATAATTGAAATCTAAATTGAATGTGTATAAAAATGATTTATAAAGTTATAGTAAATCATATTGGAGTTAGAATGATGTTATAGAACTTTTAAAATTGAATTAAAAGTTAAATTGTAGAAATTGATTATTTTAATATTTAATTGACTAGTAAAAATAGTCATTTTTCAAACAGTCTTGGATTTCGACGAAACCAGTTTCATCGGATCTGTAATGTTATATTATTGTAAGATTTCAAATTTCATGTCAATCGGATTTACAGTTTGTCCAGGGCGAGCCAAAACGCATAGAAATTTGTTTAATCGATTTAATTTAAAATTGATCGTTTATCTCCGTAACTCGCACATATGATCGAATTAGCTCCCGAAACACGTTCCATTGTGTTCGGAACGCTGGTAAAACCTTAGAAACGCCAGCGGGCATGCTTCGTTTGGAGTTCGGAAAATTTCGAGGGAATAGTGTTTTGGCAATTTTCTATAAAAGGACACCTTTTTCTTCATTTACACTAAACCCTAATCAGCTAGGTCTGGCCGCCATTTTCGTTTCCAATGGCCAAAAAACACCCATCTTTTCCTCTTAATCTCTCTAAATCCGTCGACAATTACGAGAAGTTTTCAACTAACAAATCATAGAGCTTCGAAAAGTCTTCAGATCCATAGGGCTACGATCGTTTATAGTCGAGCAGATCGATGGCAATCATCGCTCAAAGGAGAAGTGTTCGCGCACGTTCTTCTAGGCAGGGAGTCGACCTAGTTCGACGTGTTCAAGGGAGAAGGTGGAGCTCGCGTGGGGCATGCGAATGATGGTCTCTGATCATCGTCGAAATGGAGGAGGGTGGCGCGATAATTCGTGCAAACTGGCGGCCAAATGGGTACATCTCGCATACGAAAGCCTGGGGGAGAAGATGGGAGATGCGGCCAGATTTTAATCAAGAAAAATGAACTGCCGTTGATGATCTAGGGCTTGAAATTAAAAAGAATTTGTAAATTAATATATATTATAAATCGTGTGATGTTTAAAATACTGTAACTTTTTGATACGAGGTTGGAATTTGACGAAACGGCTTGCGTTGGGTTCATTTTGTCGAGCACTATGCAATGGAGCTGGTTTGGGGTCGATTGGAGCTAGCAATAATTTTGGGTAAAATTAAACACGCGTTTAATTTTATTCAAAATAAAATTCTGCAAATGATATCGGAAACTCAAGGTGAGAAATCCTCACTCAATCGAATTTGTTTCAATTTAAATTTAAAATAGTTAAATTTAAAATAGTTAAATTTAAAATAGTTAAATTTAAAATTGCTTGATTGTGTGATTGGATGATGATTGATGATTGGTTGAATTGAAATAGACCCTATACGCCGCATAATAAGCGGAGGTTATTATATTAAAAACATATACCGCGATATTCCACCGTGAAGTGGAATTGGTATTATATATATTTGGAGTTGATTTCCCGCATTATATAGCGGATGAGACCCTATTGCGCCGCATAATAGCAGATAGTATTTTATAAATCCCATGTACCGCGATATTCCACCTCGAAGTGGAATTGGTATTGTGCTAACATCTGTGGATGCAGGGAAACAGGTTGGAGGGATCCAATTGGATTCCTCAAACATTTGAATTTATTTCAATGTTGTGTGTTGATTATTTATAATCTCCGTGTGATTATATTTGTGAATTGGAATTGTTGAAGGCTACGGTTTAGCCGGATATATTTTTGGTATCGTTGGATACCAAAAATAAATAAAATTGGATTTTCGAAATTCAAGTTGAAAATTTATCAAAAAATTTATTTTTGAGAATTGGATAAATTAAATAGGAGTTTTAAAAAGATAAAGTTATTTTTGAACCATATTGAATAAAATTCCAAATTTTGGGAAAAAGCCTTAATAAATGGATTTCGGGTAATATTATTTATAAGTTAAAGGATTTATTTAAAATTGGTTTTGAATAGATTTGAAGAGATAAAGAAATTTATTTTTAAAAGGGGAATAATTTGGAAATTAATTGGAAATTTGACTTGGTGTTTAGAAATTTATCTGACTTTAAATTAATCAGATAATTAAATTAATCCTACTTATGGATGTTTGGATTTTATTGGATGTCGAATTGTTTGATATCCCAAATATGTGATGCTTTGTGATATATCCTGTTCTGTGTTGTGATTTGTGATCTATTTATCTATGATATGAATATCTGTGATCTATGAATTAAATATAAGCGTTATAGTTTATACCACTTATCAACTATATTTCTGTTTTCTGATCTGTGATGGTTGAATGTTGTTGCACTATTGTGTTAAACCCTTGGACTACACAATACACACACCAATGTGGATTTCACGTGGAAATCGGTTAAGTCGTAGATTTTTGACAATTCTAAAGATTGAATTTTAGAATCCAAATTAGTTTTGGAATTGGAATTGAAAGTTTTTGAAAATGAGTTTCATAAATAAAAGTTATTTTAAATAACTTAATAAAATTGAAATTCGAATAATTTGATTTAAATTGGAATTCAATATTTGAAATTGAATTCAAGGATTTGGGAATTCTGGTCTAAAAGGATTATACAAGTGTAAAAGGGTGTTTATATGAATTTGAACCATTTTTTAAAAGTGTTGTTGTGGGAATTTGAATTAACCCAAAGACCGTAACTTGTATAAATGAAATCAAATTTTTCCGAAACGAAAACTATTTATTTTCAAATAGTAAAAGCTTTCATGTTAGGAATGAATTTCCAATTTGTGTAAAAAGGATTCTATTTGAAATTAAATTATTTTGAAAGCTATGAATCGAATTTTGATTCAAAGGTTGGAGGGGTTAATCCAATTGAAATAGGAAATGATTTGGGAATCTGTGAATGAATCTTTGTGAAATTGGGTAAACTTTATGAAGTAAATCTTTTTGTTTAAATATTTAAAATGGTAATTTGTTTAAACCATTTAAAGGAAAGGATTTGGGTAATAAGTTGTGACTTAATTGAAATCCCTATATCCATATGTTTTAAATATTGTGCTCATTATTCGATTTAGCCGGAAAGGACCTTTGTGTCATATAACCCATTCTGAATAAGTGATACGACGATATGGATAACATTTGAAGACCGGTGGTGAAGACCGGGTATTTGTGAAAACGATAGGATGACCTATCGATTGTCTCTGCACCGTTAGCTACGGTATAGAGATTTCCTTTGTGATGGGAAGTTCGATCGGGATTGTTAATTCCCGGATTGCAAGGGCTTCTTCGGAAGTGCCTTCGGTTCTGTTCGAACCCGGAACAGACTTGTATGGTTACATGTCTGACATTACATTTTGAGATATAAATCTGATTTCTTTCAAATACATTTCTGTTTGGTGGCGGAGATTTATTCTCTTAGCTTAACACCCTTCTCTGAGACGTACGAGCTCAGAGGTTATGTAGTTGAAGGTTATTAGTGATATACTCCCAATTTGGTAGTGTGGCATGCTGAGTGCTGTTGTGTGATGATTATTTATTGATCATTTGTTGATCAAAGAATGGCTTTGTGAAAAAGCGTAGCTTTGTGGACGAGACCTCTTCGGACCTCACAACCCGGAAATGGTCGAAACAGGAATATGCGACAAGGTTATGAGGGTCGCTCCCTTTAAGGTATGTCATTTCCTTCTAGAAAAGGGTGGTATCAGGTATGGAGCCCTGGTATTTGACCTATGTGGTTGCTCCAATCTCATTTACTGTGTGATTGTTGCTGTGTGATCGAGGCGCCTCAGATAAAGGTCCCAAAGGACCGGGAGGTGGCATATTCGTGTAGTAGTTACCTATTGTAAGACGTAACCCGGCCTTGTGTTGGCAGAGAGCTAGTTAGTTCTCGGGACGTCCCGCCAGAGGCGTACCCATTGGCAGTAGGAAGTTCCTTAGCCTGACCATTTGTTGGAAATCCAAAGAAACAATACGAGCCCTGTACGGTTTTAGTTGTATTACCTTCCATGGAATGTGGCGATAACGTGCTATTGAACATGGTAGTTATAGTAGGCATACAATAATGGTTGTATGCTGGCTAAGTTTAATATTATACTTTCGAAATGTTTCCTGCACTATGCACTAATAATAATATCAAAAATGATTTGTTTTGCGTAGTAAGCATGTTTGACTATCATAAGGAGAAATCTCCTCCAATTCTGCGTTTGCATTGTGTGTGTGGCAGGAGGCCTTATGGTAGTTTCATTTTCCAAAAAGCATTGCGGATGTCTTTTACTTCCTTTGTTGTTGTTTTAAAGATAACAACTGTTTTGAGTTCTATAATGATTCGGAAGTTTCCGACTGTCCAAAATCACCGAAAATTCCTTTTCATTATAACAAATGAAAACTACCAAACAACATATCATAACATGATGCACATACCATACGGTCCTAATGCATAGGATACATGTGTCCATAAAATAACTTAACAAAGTTTAAATTATTTATTAAACACACTTTTGCTACAAAAAGGAAAAACATGAAAAGGTTTCATCATTTATTTTGGTCTATGCCAACACCACTCGATCTCTTTACATAATATACATAGAACTTTTCTACATAAATAGTTCATATCATATTCTTTTAAAGAAAACATTTAGAACTAAATACCGACTTTTATTTCAAATCATTTGAAATAATAATACATACATATATATTTGCTATATAAAATCATACTTTTAGGATTAAACCGAAATCTATTTTACTAAAACAACTCTGTAGCATCCCCTACTTGGAAACCCGAAAATGAACACCCATGATGCTGCAGTCATCATTGGAATTATTTTCAAGCGACAAAATTGAGTTCAGTAATCCAAATCATGCTTATTGAACTTAACCAAAATCATTTTCAAAGTGGTATTAAATACTTTGTATATTAGTACTAAGTATCATGATCTCAATCTCATAAAAAAATTCCCAAATATTTACTTTCATATAATGCTATTATTTTTTTATCAAAATCTTGAAAAACATTTTCAAAGACACCGAGATTTAAATTCTCAAATTATTAATTTAAATCCTTTTCATTTATAAACCGTATTTCTATAAAATCACCTTCTTATATAAAAACTTTTCACAAATGTTTATTCACAAAATATTTTATCTTTCCTTTAGATTATAACAAACATCTTTTATTAAATTTAACTTCCAACCCAACATTGTTACTGAACGCCTTATAGTCAAATTGTGAAACTTAATTCATAAGGTGTTCATTTCAATGCTCCCATAATTTACTGTCTATCCAACCCAGGTAGTGAAAAGGTAAAACTTCTCATAAATTGATTGAGCAAAAATCAACAATCTACAAACAATAGTCAATGCTCATAAACTGACCAAACACAAAAATCAATCAACAAATGGTAACAATGCCCGTAAACTAGCAGAGCAATATTAAGCTAACAATTCCACAAATGATAATAATATTCATAAACTATTCGAGCATGTCAAATCATTCTACAAAGGATAGCAATGCTCATAAACTAGCCGAGCATGGCTAAACTAACTAATGAGGGGTAACGAATGAATATCAATAATCCCTACATTAATTGAACTACACTATCAACTTATATAAGTTATCTTATATAAGATCTTTAGTTATCATTGTTGGAAATACCTTTAAGGCATATGTTTATAACAAATACAATATGCTCTCCTATATATAATACTCTCAACTCGTGCTAGGGCATTCCATTAATATATCTCTTAATAAGTCATAGCCAGCCAAAGCTAAGGTTCTCGCTTAACCTTCAGCTCTATTACTAGATGTAACGACTCGTCTTTTCGACCCCAGAATGTCAATACTAATACATTTATGATATTCATGTGTCAAGCACTCAAGTGTCGGAAAGACGAATTGTTAGGATAAAATAAAAGAAACCGAAAATAGAATAAGAAAGAAGAGAACACAATGTCAAAATCTCACAAAGGAATGATAATATATAATATCAAAAGATAGTATAAACTATCGCTCTAAGACACATAGCATTTTATATTATAAACTATCGCTTTAAGACATATAGCATTTTAGGGTTACAATTCGAAATACTATCATCAACCTGGACATTTATAACAACATGTCCTCACAAATACTGATATATACATAATAGTAATGCAGCTGAAATAAGAATACTACAATAGGTGAAACATCCAGCTCGTCTTCGGAAGCACTAATGAACATCAATGAAAACCTGCCTTTCTCAGACTATTTGGAAAAGCACATGAGGAATTTAGGGAAAAAAACCACGTGTCAGATATAACTCTGGTATGAGAAACTCAAAAAAAATGTGGCCACATATAACAGTGCTATTGAGACCGCACGGAATGTGGTAAAAGTTATCTCCTCAAAAGAACCACCGTCTAATAAATGCATAAGGTGATATAATTGATAATGCCTAGGGTGAAGAATATAAATCAGAAAATAGTTGTCCCGCTTACATCTCACGACATAACAATATTGAAGTACAACTAAAACCGCTAAGGTGCATTTGCATATGGATTTCCGTTGGAGACATCTCCAAATAAACTAAGGCCAGTCTCTTGACAAGAGTCGAAAAGTACCTCCGAGCATTGTATATCTCTAGATAAAATATGTCATAAGGTAAACACAACTAGCCCACACACGAAATTGGTATGTACCACATAGAACCAAGTATCAACAGCTCTTGCCATCCAACATCGATAGGCATACTCTAGATATGTAGTTTACATACCTATCATGGGTCAACTAAACCTTAGGCTGTGTGTCCTACTCTGTTTTCAGACATTTTCGATGTTGAGGTCGCTTCGGCATCTCCCACAGGAGTCTCCATCACTCGAAAATGGATTCACGTATCTCGAACAGATCAAGAATCCCCAATTGTTCCAACATCTCAAACAGATCACAAATCTTTACATAGATTCCAGCATAAGTCCTCCGATGAATGCTAATGCTAACCTCTCCCTTGGACTTAACATTAGGATAGATAGCTCAACACTATAGCATTCCACTTCACAACTACTTCCAAAACAAAGAACCCATATATCAATTTTGAAGTGATATTTGGTAAGCAAAACACTTACCGATCCCGGTCTCTTCAAAACTAAATCGATGAATTTGGTTAATTTCAAAAATAATGAAAACGGTCGCATATGGAAAGTAAGTCTTGTATATTTATCACATTTCCGAACATCTCAACTTATACTATCCCTCGGTCAAGGGTGAAGCCAGGTAAATTAGAGCACTAGTTGCATCAAAGCCTTGCCTAGAGACTTCATTCTCAACACTTACAAATAGTCACATCTTCTTAGTCATTTTTAGTGCTAAGTATAAGGCTAAATACTTTCCATAAATGAGTAAACATACAAAGCACAATTAAGTCACACGTAACAAAATTAAGTCACATAAAGCATGATTATGTCACATAAAGCATGCTAAAGTCACATAAGCGACTTATAATCCCCTTCTTATTTAATTAATTCCTTTTATTAACTAAACCCACTTTTATTAGCAAAAAAAAATTTATCTGATAAAACTTGGTTTAACAATTTCTAATATTCATTTGTACTCTTTCAATACTTCAAATTCATATACTTATCTCAAATGGCATAGGTATATTCACAAATCTTTAACAAGATTTCTTACTTTAAACCTTTACTTTTCTATCTTTTTCCAAAAGATTCCATACCTGTTATTTCCTTTGAAATATTCATTTAAAATATCTAATTACATTCACAAATCTATTCCAAAAGGTTTAAGAATAATGTTACTTAAACATTGTCACTACAAACACAAAACCATTTCACTTATGCTTATCCTTAAAACATTTTTTTGAAGATCTATTTACATTTATAAGATTAATCAAAAAGGGTTAAAGACAAATGTTATTAACACATTGTCACAACAAACTTAAAACCATTCCATACTTGTAGTCATATTTAAAAAATTTCTTTTTAAAGATCTATGTATACTTATTAACAAGATAATTCACTTTTACATAACTTCACAAAACCGTTTATTATAACATAAGTGTTATAATTCAAAACTTCCTTTATTCTTTTATAAAACACTTAAATCACTTTTTCAAACTTATATATATAACTACTTATAAATAAGTTTTAAATATCAAATTATTACTTGAAAATAACTAATTTATAATTTGATAAAATAAATATCATGTTTTATAATTTAAAACCCTTTACTTTAAAAATTCATAAATAATTATTAAAAATATGTTTAAACTTCAAACCAACTTTGAAATACTGAAAAATATGTTATAAAACATACTAAAAAGATTAGGGATAAATGCCAAATATAAATATCATTTTTAGACACTTGAAACCTTAAACAACTTATTATAGCATTTATAAATGATGTTAAAAGTCTTTGATAAAGAAAAACATAGAGATGCACAATCTTTGCAACTGGTTTTAACCACTTAAACAAATGATAAAAGACTTAAATTTTTTGTTTAAGTGCTAGCCTTAGAGTAGTTAAAAATCATGGAAACAAACCCCTAAGGATATCTTTCAAATTTATTTATAAAAATTCCCGAAATTAAGGAATTTACTAAAGTGTTCATTTTACGAACTTTTACTCCAACTTTAGCCACTTTGTTTGACCATTTAAAAAACCTTTTAAACTTTGAATTTTTTCCAATAATAAGATCATATAAAATAATTGTTAAAACTTCAAAAAAAACCCTAAGGATGTCTTTCAAATTAGTTACCAAAATTCCCAAAAATAATGTATTTTAAGTGCTCATATAGCGACCGTCTTCTCGCTATAACATTTTGCAACTTTGTTTCACAAGTTAATGGATGATTTAAAATCACATATTTTTATAGTAATAAACACACTAATAGTACTTATTAAAAATAAAAAGAAACACTTAAGGATATATATCACATTAATTACAAAAATTCCTAAAATAAGAACATTTCAAAGTGCTCATATAACGACCTTCCTCCTGCTATAAATTTTTGCAACTTTGTTTCACAAGTTAATGAATGGTTTAAACTTCCATATTTTTCCAATAATAAATACACTTCTAGTACTTATAAAAAATGTGAATAAGTCTCTAGAATGTCATTTAATGTTGACTTTGAAAATCGTCGAACACAAGGCATTTTCAAAGTGCATCCATAGCGACCTTTTTGCTTCTAACTTTCACAATTTTGGTTCACAATTTCTATAACTTTCCAAACAATTTCTCTATTATCCCATACACCAAAATATGTGTAGGAAAAAATGAAAACAAATTATACCAAGTTAAGTTCATAAATTCTCCATTTACACAAGTTAAAGTTAAGGGATATCGAAGTGCACGTATAGCGACTATCGCTATACAAACACTTTCACAACATACTTCATTTCAATACATAAGCCAACTAAACATGTAAGCACAAATTCTAGGCCATGCCACATATTATAAAAGGTAATAGGAGTGATGTTATCCAATATAAAGTTGTCATTTGCTTTCAAAAGAAAGAGGGTTCAAAGTTTATAACTTCAATTAGTTACTTTCACTTTAACTTTATTTTTGAACACACATATATATACACACAATATATACATACAAGATAGTAAGATAACTCACCTAAATCCAAGCTGTTGGCATCAAAAATGGCCACCAACATCCAGTTATGTGAAAGCACCAATATCCAGTCATAGATCTCAGATAATATAATGTAGAGAATATAGATTGAAGAATAATAAAATTAAAATAGAAAGCAAATAAAGGGAGACACGGATTTATAGTAGTTCGGCTAACTTTGGCATATGTCAATTCAAAGATTTTCCTTTTATTCGTTTATGCTATTGTTTACAGTTACAAATCCATGAAATCCTAGAAGAATAATGGAAGAGTATAGCCTAGGTAGAAGATAGAATGAAGCAAAAAGAAGATCCCTTTGTCGATGCCATGTCTGCTATATTTATAAGAGAAGATGTGAAAATATCTCGCTCAAAACCCCAATCTGGAACCCTGAAGCCAAGACGAACCTGTAATGTTTGGGGCCTACCGGAGCCCATAATAGGGATCGATGTTGATCCCTATTTTGGTGGAATCAGGGGGTGTGATCCCTATGATAGGTCCCCCTTGATGTTATCTTCTTGCTCTCTAATTTTCATGTCGATCATAGTTACTGATCTTGAGATATCGATCGATCATCGTTATATTATGTCATGAACAGGGATAAGGGCCGATCCCTACATAGGAATGGGGCCGATCCATCTTACTTGCTCCTTTGGGGTTGCGATCCCTATGGTGTGTTCCTTGTGTTGTAATATATATATGTACTCTAAGTTTCATGTAGATAGCATCCATAGATTTTGAGTCATTGACCAATCATTGTTGCAAATTCAACTAAAACGATCCCTGAATAGGGATAGTGTCGATCTTATAGAGGGATCATACCCGATCCCTCCAAGTTACTCTATTTGTCATGTGATCCCTAAGGTGCCCTCTTCTTATTTCCAAAGTTTCACTTCAATCTGCCTTGTGGTTGTTGAGTTATAGAGCGATAATATTGAGTTGTGTTATGTGCATCTTGTTCAATCTGATCCCTTTACTCTGATCCCTCTATCCCGATCCCTTTTTGTAGAGTTAGTATTCCAATCTGATCCCTCTCCTAGGGCGAGTGCTAGTTCCATACTTAGCCTTTTTGAGTGCTCTCCATTTGTATCCATCCAACTATCATCAACAGTTCTAAATATAATTGATCTCCGGTCCTGGTAACCATCTCTCCGAGCTTTCTGCCTTGATAATCGTGAAGTCTATTGGGTTAAATCTGCATGTGTACTACCTTGGAAAAAGGCGGGTTAACACTTTGCCTCTCAAAACATGCCTTGTGATAGGAAGGTGTGTTTTGAATTGTTATAAATCCAAAATCTGAAGTCCAAAATCCATCGATAGCCGTATTATCCAATCCGAATCCAATCCTTTGCCAATCCAAATCATGATCTCTTTGGATCGTTAGTGAAATCCATGACCCTTCCAAGTTGATATCCAATTCCGAATCTACGATCTCTCTGGATCATTTTATCTAAATCTGTATCCATTCGATGCCAAATCCATTGCCATTCGAGGCTGATATCCAAATCTGTGACCTCTTCGGGTCGTTGGCCAAATCCGCGACTGCTCCGGGCCCATACCCAAGTCCGCGACCGCTCTGGGTCAATGTCTAAATCCATAGTTGTTCGAACCAAATATGCAAATTTATGACCTCTTAGGGTCCTTGCCGAGCACAATCCATACTCGACGTCCAGGTTAGCTGATCCTGTTGCTCTTCGGCAAAGAAGCGTTATTTCCTATACTCCGGTTCAATGTCCCTGGACATTAATTGATATCTTGGCCAAGTCCTAGGCCAATCGTGGTCTCTTCGAACCCTTGCCGAGCATAATCCATACTCGACGACCTGAGAGGCTGATCCTATCGTTCTTCAATGAAGTGACCTACTCCTTGCCAAGCATAATCCATACCTGATGTCCTGTTGGATTTTATTCTCCAACCTCGACTCTCCGGTCGAGGTCTTAATCAATGTACGATTCCATTATGCCGCTCTCCGACGAAGGGACTCGCACCTTGCGGTTATCGCCCTATCAATTCGATCGGGACAATAATTACGTCCTGTTTTATTTATCGCAGTAATGTGAATCATAAATAACCTAATAAATAAGAGTTCGTACATCTAAAAATCCAGAAAACTAAAAAAGCCAAAGGGTGCCTCTCAGGGCATGACGGTTCATCATCATCTTAGAGCATGCCTAAAGACCATCCTCGATCCCATACATGTGTAAGTGACTTAGCCGCCTTATTATAGTTTATTATTATTATTATGGCCGGAGTCCAAGTCATGAACTCAACCTTTACCATCACGTTCAGTTGATGACGATCCGGGACCCTAATCCAGGGTCATTTCTGTTTTTTTCCGATGCGGACGGTGGCTGCTCCTGTTCCACCGCCGTTGTTCGATTCCTCATGTACTGCAGAAATCTGCCATTCCTTACGTGCTCCTCAATCATATCCTTTAAATGCATGCATTCATCCGTGGTGTGCCCGTTCAATTCGTGGAGCAGGCAGTAATTTCCAAACATACGCTTCCGCTCCGAGATCCCTCCCTGCCGGTTTCTGATAGAGGAGTTTCCCCCTAATGTCCAGATAAATCCATTCTAAGCTTTCTGTCAAATCCGAGTAGGAGGAGAACTTCGGCTCCCGCTCTTTCCATCGCCTTTTCGTCCCATCATATCCATTATCCAGTTTCTATTTGCCTTTACCATTCTTGTTTGCATATCCTGATGATCCTCTGCTTTGCACAGCGTTCACCTCTGGTTTATTGGCTCGTGCGTCTTCTTGCTGCAGGAACCTTTCTGCTTTATGATAAAACTCCCCAAGATCTATAGGTGTATCATGCGGCAATGAATCCTTGAAATCCATGCCATCGGTAATTCCTGATACAGTTGCCATCAAAACCATGGATGGATCTGGCTTAATCCACCATTGTCGCGATGGCATTAAATCGTGTTAGAAAACCCCTTAGAGACTATCCGGTCTTCTATTTCAGTGTTGCTAGAATCATCACATTTTTGAGTCTCGAAATGTGAACCTTGAACTGCCTCATAATCTTTCGACCACTTCCATCCATGTGCAAATGGAACCGCTCTCCAACTGCATGAACCACGGTGCAGCTATATTCGTGAAATACAGGGGAAAGCATTATGTCATGACTTCCTCTGATGCCCCCAGTACTTCCATGTGCCGTATACATCTCATTGTATGCATAGTTGGGTCCGAATTTCCATCATATACCTCCAGCGTTGGTAGTTTAAACTCCAGTGGATTCCTAGCATTCTTAATATTAGGAGTGAATGTACTTCTATTTACATTCTCCAAATCCCAATTCCCCAATCCTCCACGCATAGCTCGCCTGATCATCTCTGCAAACCTGTAATTGTCATCCAGCGGTAATCTCTTATCATCATTTTGAAACTGCCCACCGAGTCCACGAGGGAATTCCGAAACATACTCCTCTGGACGAGCATCCAAATTTTGATTCGCACCAAACTCAATAGGATCGACCATAGGTCCTCCAACATCACGATCAACCAGAACCGGGAGCATGCCTCCAAGTCTTTGAGGATCGGGGCTAATCCTTTTGGAGGGATAGGGGACGATCCCTCTAAGATGGTCGAGGGCTGCTCTCGGATTCTCTATTCCATTCCTTTGTCGAATAACTCCATCTCCATGGTTCCAGTTCTAATTTCCTGTGACTCCTACCGCATCAACTCCTTGATCCAAGTTTTCATTAGCTCCTGCTACTCTATTCCCTTGGTGCTACGCTCCAGCTTGACCAATGAGTCAAAGTAAATTCTGCATCATATCATCATGTCATTTCAACATCCTTTCCTGCATAACATCCATCATCATTTCATCCCCGGTGATGTAGATAGATACTTGATTAGCTCCAGCTCCTTAGGAAGCCTCCTGACTCCATCCATGGTGGCTCCTTTCCAGTAGCACTCTCTTTGTTGACTATCTCACCATTGCTCTAAACTAAGCTCAAGATCTTTTCCAAACTCTGAATCTGAATTCCAAATCTGCAGAGGCTAGCTTTCTTACTGAAAGCACCAAAATGTCAACGTCAAAAATGACCACCAACACCCAGTTATGTGAAAGTACCAATATCCAGTCATAGATCTCAGATAATATAATGTAGAGAATATAAATTGAAGAATCATAAAATTAAAATAGAAAGAAAGTAAACAAAGACATAGATTTATAGTGGTTCAGCTAACTTCGGCCTATATCCACTCCAAAGATTTTCCTTTTATTCATTTATACTGCTGTTTACAGTTACAAATCCATGAAATCCCAGAAGAATAATGGCAGAGTATAGCCTAGGTAGAAGATAGAATAAAGCAAAAAGAAGATCCCTTTGTCGATGCCATGTCTGCTACATTTATAGGAGAAGACGTGAAAATATCTCACTTAAAACCCCGATCTAAAACCCTGAAGCCAAGATGAGCCTGCCCAGAAAGTTTGGACCCCACCAGAGCCCATAATAGGGATTGGGGCTGATCCCTATTTTGGTGAAATCATAGGGTGCAACCCTATGGTGGGTCCCCTATGATGTTATCTTCTTACTCTCCAAATTTCACGTCAATCGCACTTACGGATCTTGAGATATCGATCGATCATCACCGCATTATGTCATGAACAGGGATGAGGGCCAATCCCTATATAGGGATAGGGGTCGATCCCTATTACTTGCTCCTTTGGGGTTGAGATCCCTATGGTGTGTTCCTTGTGTTGTAATATGCTTGTACTCCAAGTTTCATGTCGATAGCATCTGTAGATTTTGAGTTATTGATCGATCATTTCTGCAAATTCAACTAAATTGATCCTTGAAAAGGGATAGGGGTCGATCCTTGAAAAGGGATAGGGGTCGATCCCTATAGAGGGGTCATACCTGATTCCTCCAATTTGCTCATTATGCAATCCCTACGGTAGACTCCCTAGGGTCCCTTCTTCTTGTTCCCAAAGTTTCACTTCAATCTGTCTTGTGGTTCTTGAGTTATGGAGCGATCATCGTTGAGTTGTGTACATCTTGTTCAATCTGATTCCTTTACTCCAATCCCTCTATTCTGATCCCTTTTTGTAGAGTGAATATTTCAATCCAGTCCCTCTCCTAGGGGAGTACTAATTCCATATTTAGCCATTTTTTGAGTGTTGTTCATTCGAATCCATCCAACCATCATTTATTGTTCCAAATATAATTGATCTCCAATCCTAGTAACCATCTCTCCGGGCTTTCTGCCTTGATGATCGTGAAGTCTGTTGGGTTAAATATGCCTGTGTAATGCCTTGGAAAAAGATGGATTAACACTTTGCACCACAAAGCCTGCATTGTGCTAGGAAGGCGTGTTTTGAATTGCCATAAATCCAAAATCCGAAGTGCATAATCCATCGATAGCCATATTATCCAATCTGAATCCAATCCATTGCCAATCCGAATCCATGATCTCTCCGGATCGTTAGTGAAATCCATGATTATTCCAAGTCGATATCCAATTTTGAATCTGCGGTCTCTCCGGATCGTTTTATCCAAATCTGTATCCATCCAATGCCAAATCCAATGTCGTTCGAGGCTGATATCCAAATCTGTGACCTCTCGGGGTCATTAACCAAATCTGGGACTGCTCTAGGCCTATATCCAAGTCCGCGACTGCTCCGGGTCAATGTCCAAATCCATAGCTATTCGAAGCTGATATCCAAATCCATGACCTCTCCGGGTCCTTGCCGAGCACAATCCATACTCGACGTCCGAGTAAGCCGATCATGTCACTCTCCGACGAAGCGGTATTATATCATGTACTATGGTTCAGTGTCCCTGAACATTAAGTGATGTCTTGGCCTAAGTCCTAGGCCGATCATGGTCTCTCCGGACCATTGTCGAGCACAATCCATACTCAACGACCTGAGTAGGCCGATCCTGTCGCTCTCCGACGAAGCGACCTACTCCTTACCAGGCATAATCCATACCTAACGTCCTATTAGGTTTTATTCTCTGGCCTCAACTCTTTGGTCGAGGGCTTAATCCATGTATGAGTCCATTATATTGCTCTTAGACGAAGGGACTGACACCTTGCGGTTATCGCCCCATCACACTGGTCGAGATAATAATCGCATCCTATTTTATTTACAGCGGTGATGGGGATCATAAATAACCTCTCTGGGTCATTAGCTAAATCTGGGACCACTCCGAGACCCTCTCCTTTAGCCCCTTTGGCCAGCTGGAAGATATCTTCCCATATGCCTTGCATGCTTTTAACTTTACACCTCGTTTTCCTTAGCAAATTACCCTTTTACCGTTACACACAAAATATCTTCCCATGACATCACCCATGACATCATCAACGCTTTATTTTTCATAAATGGCAAAATACTTTCATTCTGTATTATTGATTTCCTATGTGTTTTAGTGTATGTAAAAAAAGTTTGAACAACTTCGGATGTGTAAAAAGCTGTTTATCGATAAAATGATTTTCGCTCACACTATCAATATTTCTTCAAAGTGTATATTTTGTAAACATTCTTCAAGAACAAGTTTACCATCATTAGTTATTTATAGAAAGAGGGTTAACAAAGTTATTAAATCAATTTAATCATATTTAATCCAAGATTCAAATACTTAAATAATTCAGATATTTAAATACGAAATGTCCAAAATTCAAGGTCATTACAATATATATATATATATATTATTTCTATCTATAAAATCCTGAACCATAACATTCCTTTCCGTATTTTAATTTATCGGAGCTATTCTTTCAAAAAGGATTACCATTATAACTTTCCATAAATTAACCAAAAGTGAGACCTTTACTTCTTTGAAATTATAAAGGATTATCTCTTTTCTTTTATTGAAATAGACAGTGCAAACTATGGGAGAGAACATCCATACTTTACACATCTCTTTCTTTTTTGGTGTATTCCTTATTATTTCAACCGACACACTTTTCTATACACTTGTGGAATTAGATAATTTATGCAAATTACACGTAAATGTATACAACTAAATTGTACCCCCTCCCAAGAAAATAAAACATATAAATTCACATTCCATGTCAAATTAGGGCAATCTAAACTAATACTAACATTTTACAACCCAACTACAAATCTGAAATAAACTTTACAACTCTATCAAAATTAGGGACTGATTTCTAAATTTCTAGATTATGGTGTAAATAACATTCTGATTCCAATTACTAACCTTACAGAATATGTAGGCGATATTTCTATATGTTTGTTTTAAGCCTACAACTCATCAATCTTATATAGGCATAATAATTTAATAAACTTCAACAATATAAATTTCAATGTTATAAATAAATTATATAATTTTCCACTCATCTTTCAAGCTTTTCGAATCTTCCATATCCAAATTCATCCCTTTAATTTACTCCTCTTCCATTCTAATCCAAAAAAATATGTATAACAAGGTATATACATACTATTAGAATTACATATCTAAGAAGAGATTTGGGGTTAAATGGGATATAGATTTCCAATTGTAGAAATTACTTTTTTCTACGGTATTGATTTACTCCTCCTCTTCTCTTTTATTGTATGCCCTTCTTCGACTATATATATATATATATATATAATATTTTATAATTAAAAGAAATAGTGGAGAAGGAAAAATGGCAGACCTTCGTTGCTTTGATCGGAAAATATAATAAAAGAAGTGAGGGGCTAGGCCTATATTTATAGGTGCTCGAATCAATCGTATCAGTTAGATTAAAATAATTAAATCTGGGTCGTTCGGCCAAGGTTCAACCCTAGCCGCCACTACAAGACCGATCGTTCGCTCCCTTATAGGCGATCGACCGCTAGTTGTTGGTTTGTCCATGGAAGGGGGTCGACCGATAGGGTCCCGCATTTATTATTATTTATTTCCTATTTTTCCTATTTAATTATTTTCATTTTGAAAACTTCAAACATTAATAACTTCTTCGTTTGAACACCGATTGCAAAACTACAAATATGAAAGTTGCTCAAAAAATCATCATGAACGCAATGGTGCAAGTTTCGTGGCCAAATTCTGATGTTTGCCCAAATTCCATTTTTGAGCCTTAATAATTAGTTATTTATTACAGTTAATTCGGTGGGGTGTTACATAACATTTCAGAGAATCTATCAATGCGGTTGTGTGAGTCGCAGGTGTAAATTCAATCAATGATTAATATCGAACTATTTGTACGTCAATGTTCACTCGTTACCTTAGCTAGTGGAGTGACATTTTGGTCGAATTTACCGCTGACACGTTTTTTCGGTAAAATCCGATTTTAATATTATAAGCGTTACCTGGTGGTAACGATTATTTACACCAATTCTTTTCATCGGAACTATATCACATTAGAACTTATGGAATTTGGTTTTGGTAAAAATCTAACATCATCCACGTTCAATTTTGTAATTCTAAGCACAAATTCTTTGGTTCAATAATAACAATTATTATTAACCATAGTGCTATGGCTAGAGACTTTGATTTTGAGTTGACAACAGTTGACCGTGATACTATCACTATAAACCAAGGAGATAAATCCTTTATTGAATAGTGTTTCGCTTCCAATTTTCAACTCAAACCCAACTATAGTTATTCAGTAGATGCCATGCCATGGTTTAGCTATAAGAGTATCCACGTTGAAGTTCCATAATATTCTCAAGTCAAGGGAATTGTGTAACATCGTCACTTCAAGATTATCTATTTGACCTTAGTTATATGAACTAATAGAGAACTCTCTAGCGAGTCATTCCACATTTATCCAATAACTATTAGTAAATAACAACTTGGTGCCCTAGCAGCCATGAGAAATACGTTGCCTAACATTTAAAGAGTGTTGTGTACTCTGCTCTCAATTGATGAATCAGAATCCTTTCTCAAACATCTTGACTATGAATATTTAAAATAATATGATGTTTTCAATGTGATAAAATTCTCATGATTACAAAACTTTATAATTACTATCACATAACATATCATTTAAGGATTTTCCATCTTTATACTTTAAATTAATTACTTTATATATCACTATATAACAAGTATATAATAGAAAGAAAAAACACCTTTTATTTTGAACAATATTTGTCAAAGAGTTAGATATATTTAACAAATTACATAATTGCCTGTAGGGTATACCCCTAACTCAATGAATCCCCCACTTGCACTTGGGGTCAATTATGGAATCTTATTACAGTTTCATCGGTCGGTTTTCTCAAAAACTAATCGGGTCAGTCCCTTAGTGAATAGGTATGCTATTTTATTTTAAATCTTTCTTTTGTCAATCAACTCCCTTTGATGTTGATAAGCTATCTATATCATATGGAACTATTTGAAGTACGTCTCTCGACTTCTAGTGAGCTTTAGTTCTTTTATGAACTGTATCATGACATTGTTATCATATAACAATATCATGGGATTCTCAACATTTGGAATCATCTTCAGCTCAGTTGTACATTTATTTATACTTCTTACGTTGTAGTAGCCTTTGGTTGAATTAGCTACTACTAATTGTTTGGAGCAATTCTAACTTAAAGTTCTTTACTCAAGTTTGAACATGAATTTAGGATTGATGTACTATACTCGATATCATTAACAAAGTTTGAACCTACACGCTCCTTTATAAGGGGTTCCTTATTTCTATAAGCAATTCTCTAGTAGTTTATAAATACTTGAGAACACTCTAAATTGTCGTTATGTGATTGTAATTCGGATTTCTTACTTGCTTCATGTATTAAATACATGAGCGAAGTGTGATATTGTAGACAATATAACATGTATGATAATTTCTATTGCCAGTGCATGAGGAACCTATCTTACATGCTTCGCGTTAAACAATTTTAAAATCGTGTCTGTATATATCATTTGGGACAATCCCATCGTACTTTTATACTGATTATAAAAGATGTTATTTTCAAAACCAATGTTGAGTATCAAACAATGAAATTGAAACGATTTTAACATGAATACATCGTAAAACAATTATAAGTTAGTTGTTTACTTGTAGTTTTAGAAATATATTTTAGTACCGATTAATATTTTTTCTTATAGACACATGCTTCCTCTACATGACTGAAATTCAAATTATTTGATTTCTCTATCAATATACTTACTTAATCTGATGCTTACCGAATAACATTTTTGTATCATTTCTTGGATCATATCTAGTTCTCACAAACTTAGACATTGCTCCCACCAACTTTGAGACATTTTGGTTGTTATGTTCAAACAGTCTATTCTAAATCATTAGTTAGAATATTTTTTGTTACAGTATTTATTTACCAAAACACAAAAGTCTTACCAAACGATAAATTTTATGATCAAAATCCAAATTAACTAAAGCATATTGAATGATGAATCTATTATGTTAGTTTCAACAATTGAAATTTACGATGTTATTTTTATCAATGTAGTTAATATTCCAACCACGTTGAACTTTTTCTTAAAGACACTTTTGCAACCGATGGATCATATCCTTTCGGGTATCAATATCAAAATCATATTTTGATAATGTACTTGGAATCTATTATGTGTTTGTACATCATGCCATATGGTAGAGTTAATGCTTTTAATGGCCTACTTAAGACCGAGCAGATTTTTCCTCGACATTAATAAAATTCATAATTTCACTTTAATGTGCAAGATTATCATTATACATTCTAATGTATCGTGTCTATTTAGTTCGGTTAATTTTATTTCATCCTTCATTATCAGTTTTATATTTGGATTCTATCCAAATCTATTTCACTACCAATGATTTCTAAATCAAATTCCTTCGTTATGAAGTTGGCATTTCTTAAAACAACAATTGTTTCTCGATGCTATAGAATAAGTATTAATAAACATTTTATGAGTAGCCAATATGTATAAACTAGTTAAGTTTAAGGTTTATGAACTTATGTTCGTAACATAAATTAGTCAATCAACATTGATCGGTCCCAAACTGCTTTGGGGTGGTTCACACAAGATCGCTCACAAGTAAATATTACCTGCAGCTTCTTAGCTCACACAACCTGTTAACTTCTTAACCTAGGATAAGTAGGGTTTTTTCATTAACTCGTATCCTGTATAATTTTGTAAATTTTGTTTTGGATGAAGTTGTACCTAACCTTATGTACTTATTTTAAGTACTCGACCATATAGAAGGAAGTTAACCCAACCTTACTCACCATCAGTCGTACTTTGTTCAACAAAGTCCGATAACTCCTTATCGATATCATTATGTATTATAGGGAGCTATGTAGTTAAAGTCCTGCTAAAGCACCCTAAAATCCGCATAGCGTTGTTTGATCGCTACGCTGTTTCAATTTAGCGCTATTATACAATAGATCCACATTAAGCCCTGCTATTTTCCACTACACCCACTAAATCAAGGCATTTTAGCACCCACCTTGGCAACATTAATATACAAAGGTTGATTTGACTAGTTCCCTTTTAAACCAAATCAACTAAGTTAGGGTAAAGACCTGATTCTAAAGCATAAGTGCTCAATATAAGTTAGAAATCTACTGTAGTCACTAAATATAGTTTGCATAATTCATGATATTCTTCGCTTCTGTTATATAAGACTAAACAATATTTTCTTTTCTAACACAAATGATGTGTGAATGATAGTAAATTAGTTTTAAATATTTGGTATTATATCTAATGAAGATTTTTGCACATTCACTATTTCCCGCTATATCCTTGCTTTATCCCCATTATAATTTTTTGCACCTCCATCGCTAAGGAACCGTTAAGCACTTTAACTATACTGATAGGGAGATGTGAGTTCTGATATTGAATCTTTATTCATTTTTAGGTACCTTTTGGAACAGTTTTTCTATATACTCACATGTTTGGTCGAATCAAATTTTCTTATTTCCTTCGCATGATATACTTTATACTTCCATTTCATATTCAATGAACTTATCATAAATACATGACTTATGCATCAAATACACATGTTCATTTTATGTTAATTCATCAGTGAACTAAATGAAGTGTATGGAATCGTATTTGGTATCATTAGACTTTTTGACTACATACATCGTTATGTATAAATCTGAAGAGTTCACCACCTCTTTTGTCCCACCATTAAACATGTGCTTTGTTCTTAATTCCAAAATAATTATAAAAAGCTATAGACACTTATGTGTTATGTAGTTAATGCAACATATACCTTTATTATAGTAGATTTATTTCATAATAAATATTCAAAACATTCATAATAAAATAAAACTGTATTCACTTTCAGTCAATACTAAGACTAATTATTATTTCACAAATAATATTCTGTATATTTACGAAAACTATTTTTGTACCTTGATGCATCCATTAATAAGTATTATATGGCATGTTCCTACTATTTCCGCTATTACTATAATAGCATATGAAATATTGAGCTCTATTTAACTACTTATTATAGGCTATTTATTTCTTTTAATGTAACTAGTTAAAGTCGAGAGTTTTCGATCAAATATCTTAAACTCGTAGAAATGACTTTTAAAGAAAACAATTTCTATATTACAATAAAATTTTGAATAGAAATCACATTTCTCATTCCATATTAAGTATATATTAGTATTTTATACAATTCTCATTTTCGAAGTTCCTTTTGAAGCAGAGGTGGCCATTCATTCTCTTTATCCTAACCGTGCCTAAGTTGCATTCACTCCTGAACATTCACTTTCCTTTCCAAAATGGTCAATCCATTCAAAGGGAATCCTTATTGTAATCAATCGTATTGAATACAAGATTTTTCATAATGGTTTATATGCTTATTTCCAATAAACTAATTTCAATAAAGTTTAGTAGATTACGAACTATGACCAATAACCATGTAACATTTACATATGATTAAATGTAGATTAAATATCATATTTTTTATTTCTTAAGAGTTCAAAACTTATAACAGACAAATACACAGTCTCAGACAAATAAATTCTTAAGCGACTAAGGCATGAATGTTTTAATGGTTTTGTGAATTGGTGCTTGCATTGGTTTTAAAGTGAAAACATGAATTAAAGGTGAGTATAGTTTATATTTCTTGTCAATCTTAACTCAGTTCAACTTTATATTTTAGCAGTAGATAAACATATTATCAATTATATTAGTTGTGCAAGTTCATCGATGTAGATTATTTTAGCTTTATATAGAAAATGTTCTTAGAATATGAGAAAGGTTAAATGTTATTATTTCATTTTCCTACTAAAGCACCTACTTGATTTTTTTTGTTTCTCAAAACCCTAAGAAAAACATAGAAATCTTTCAATTTCTCTAGTGGGCGTTAGGACTCGCTTGCCTTAGGGTTCTGACCATGAGTTTGCTCAATAAGCCATAGCCAACAACCAAGGATAGCGCTTTCTTAGTTGTATCATATACAAATCCTAACCTATGATCTTTGTCCTAATCACAATCTCGATTTAAGCTTGCTCAACAAATCAAAAGAGATTATTCACTCATACCCACTGTAACGACCCACCTTTTTGGACGGCCAAAGCAGACACACATGTCAACTCAAACCACTCATAAGGGAGGATTGTTATGGGGTAAAAGAAAAGGAAGAGAAAGAAAGAAAACAAAACACAGAATCTCATAGCGGAATAACAAAATATAATAATCAAATAAACAGTTCATGAAGCTGTTTTATAAATAACATTTGATAACACTTTTACAATACAGATCAGAGTTATACTACAGCAGGAATAAATAAATAATGCAGCGGAACAACATGATGTAGTGGAATAAATATAATACATAGTAATAATATACTAAATCTTCGTCTTCGTCCTCCAGAAATAAAGTCTTCAATGTGCTGAAATACTCAGGCTGACCAGAGCGTAATGAAAAGAAAAGACAAAACACTCGAGTCGGAACTAAAAGATCTTATGTAAGTTAAATCAAAATAAGTAAATATGAGTGTAACGGCTTCAGAGATGTTTACGGGATTTTACATCCCCTATAAAGTGTCTAACGTGCATGCAATAACTTAAGAGATGTTCGGGATTCCAACTCCTAAGGATCTGTTAAACTATCTACATACATAATACAATACGCTAATATAATATGTCTACAGTAAAGTAAAGTATTAAAATGGCGTTAAGGCATTACCCATATCCCCCTTAACACATTTTTATAAATACCGTAGTCTATATAGTACTGTAATTCCTTCGTAAACTGGAGGACTATCAGAGGGCACTCCATAGTGCACGACATAAACCAAACTCGTAATGGGCTCGATAAGGCATATGACAAGGCACACGAGGCAATGCCCAGGGTAGGATACTACCGTTTTGTGGATCCAGACTGGTGGTAATGTAAAGCAGCTACTACCGCCCACCTCGAGGCACACTCCCATAATCAAATCAAGAGTGGCCACCAATCAATCACAAAGTAACAGATATGGTATCGAAGAAATGTGCCCGATCGGAGGAGCGACCTCACTTGGCCCGGCGTGGCTCCTGTTTTAGTCATATCAAGCTGACCCGAGGGGGTCAGGGCTGCGTTCATACCTCATACAGTAGCGTTCTCTAATCATCCTATTTCATTCTGAATTCTCCACCACATGCACAGTTGTTAAATTGGTTGTCGGTATTGGCAGAGAGTATGACAATATCCGTTCCCGGTCTCTTTAACAACCAAATGCTTATTACACACCGGTTGGCTCTTTTACATTTCCAAAACTGATTCATATTTGATATCAAAATATCATATTCAATTCAAATCATATCACTTTTGAAATCATATTCACTTCAAAATCATGTCACTTTCGAAATCATATTCATTTTCCAAATCATAACCACAAAATAGGTTGAACCATCATATCAAATATCTGCATTTAAATCAATTAAATCTAAATCATAACAGTTCCAACTTTCAACAGTTTGAATATTGAAAGTAGTTTATATATTGGAATAGTTATACATTAAAAATAGTATAGATATTAAAATATATATATTAGAAGTTGTTTATAAATTTAAAATAATATATATTAAAATAGTTTATATTTTAAAAATAGGTTATAGATTAAAATAGTTATATATTAGAAATAGTTTATATATTAGAATAGGTTATATATTAAAAATCGTTAATGTATTAAAAATTTATTAATATATATTAAAATGGTTTATGTAACGACCCGACATTTTGGACCATTCGCATCCATTATAAGTGTATAGGTAGACACTCATGCCGGAGTTGAATTGCTCAAAATACTGCGTTGTTAATTTAAATTTGGCAAAACTGAACATATACAGTAAATAAATAATCACAGATCACAGACATAGAGTAATAAGTGCAGCGGAAATAAAAGAAATAGTAGTTCATGAAGCTATTATATGAATATATAAGATACATCAGAGTTTACAACAGAAGAGTAATACGATACATCAGAGTTAAACTAGATACAACGGAAGAGTAACATGATACATCAGATACAAATCAGAATACATCACTGGAATCATCGAATACGGAAAGCAGAATAGATGGCTGGATCTTCAAGCAAAGCTCCAACTCCAAAGGTGAGCCTCGAATACTGGATCACTCAGTCTGACCCGAGCGTAAAACAAAACACAAGACACTCGAGTCAGGATTAACATTCTTATATTAATAAATCCAACTCAAGTGAAATAGCAACTGAAATACAAGTAACTCAAAGGATGTTTGGAATAACCATCCTTTAAGGATCCGTTAAACTATCTACTATGTAGTAGTGTACGATAAGTAGATAATGTCTATCAGTAATATAAAGATATCAAAATAGCGTTAAGTCATGGCCCATTCCACCCTTAACACATTTTTATTCCCAAAAGCGTATACAAGACCGTAGTTTCCCCAAAACCGGAAGTCACCAGAGGGCAATCCATATACTAAAGGTACAAATCAAAATCGTAGTGGTCGCGTATAAATGGAATACAAGTATGACAGGGCACATAAGGCAATACCCAAGGTAGTGATACTACCGTTCGCCTGATCCGGACTGGTGAGAACGCAACGCCGCAGCGCCCGCAACACCGTGAAACAACACTCCCAAAATCAAGGGTGCACCAATCGACAACAAGTAATAAATAGTTCGAAGAAGTGTGTCCACTTGAGGTAGCTAATCCTCCATTGGCCCGGCACAGCTCCTGTTTTAGTCATTTCCAATTTGACACAAGTGTCAAGGCTATCCATCATCGTTCTCTTTCTTCAGTCATCACATACATCATTCCAACCACTTCATTCTGGATCATCACTCCGCGTATAGTTATTAAACTGGTTTTCGGTTTAGATAGAGAGTATATCCATAACCGAATTCCGGTCTCTTTAATAACTTCCGTAATTATTTCACCGATTGGTCGTTTATATATTTCAAAAATCAAATCAATTACAATTTCAAATAGAATTCGTAAACCAACATTTCATTTGCCTTTCTAAATCAATTTCCACAATTTACGTTTCAAAACTTCCAAATTATCATTTCAAAATCTTATAATTCAATTTCAATCTTTATTTAAAACAATTCAAAATTGATTCAAGTTCGTATATAAGTTTCATTCCGAAATCATTTAAATTAATTTAATTTAACATTCCAAATCAGTTTAACTTATTTATCGATTTCATTCAATATTCGTTAAGTTACTTTATCATTCAAAACAATTTCTATTAAATTTCCAATTCATTAAATCCATTATTTAAATTCAACTTCCTTATATCAAAACTTACAAATTGAATTTAAATTAAATTCATCAAATCAAATCCTTTAATTTTCAAGTCTTACATTTATTTCAATAAATCACATTTTATTTCTTGTTAAAGAAATTCAATTTCACTTATTTACTTACTTAAATAATTTTCCAAACTTAATTAATAAAGAAACTCAATTTCAGTTATTTAAGAAGTTCAATTCCACTTAATAAAGAATTCAATTTATTTAACTATTAAATAATTCAATCTTATTTAATTATTAAATAATTTCAAACTTAATTATTAAAAATTTCAAACTTAATTATTACAAATTCAAACTTAATTCAATCATTTCTCAAATTAAACATCGTTCTTTCATCAATTACATTGTTAATATTTTGTTTCAGATTATTAAATATTAACATTTTCTTCCATTAAAAATTCAAATTTCAACTTCATTTCAAAACCATATTATTTATTCAAATAAAACCTTCATTTTATTTTTAAATCAAATTATTGACCAATCGGGTTTTATTTAATTTTCTTTCCTAGGTCAAAGTTCAATTTGGGTATTTATCATTTCAACCCGATTCCAATTCAATTCAAAAATCAAAGCATAACAAAGGGAACTTGCAGTGTGATAACTGGGATGGTGTCAAAGTAAATAAACAAGCAATAACAACAAACAATAACAATCCAATAATCAATTCAAATAATCCCGAAATAACCGTATTAATTCGCATTGTTATTTGTACGAATTAATATACTTATTCCTAGAATCTACACTATCATTTCATGTAGATTAAAGATTATTACATTACAGTTTTTCACTTGTCATCTATTTACAATTTCATACATCATCAATTTAACATCATACATTCAGTGGTTCAAAGTATAATTAAACAAATCCTACGTGTCAATAAATTCAACAGTTAAAGGGGTCATATTATACAAATGTCAGTTAATCAAATTTAACATTTAATTATCCTATATCAAGTTCAATTTCATACTATTTATCATTTTAACATTAACAATTTAACGTCCAATATAAACATCAACAATCAATCAATTATCAGCCAAACTGTATTATCATCGCATAAATAATTAACAGATAATGGTGTCAGATGTCATAGGTGAACTGATACAGGCAATAGCATATATAACAGTGTAATTAACTAACAGCAGTATATTTCAATTGTCGTTTCAATTGAAATCAAATTTAATAAATAAAAGAACGTTAATCGTGAGTGAGTGCTCACCTTTTTACGCTGAAGTTTGCAAGGCAAACACACAAACAAAAATCCGGAAAGCACGAAAGCACGACTAGACACAATTCTGATTTGAATGGATAGAGAGCCTTGATATTTATCTTGTAAACAATAACCAAAACAAGACAATATACACATAAATATTCAACACAAAACAATGTTGAAACAATTTTAAATAAGGAGCAACAAAGAAATAGATGACTTGACCTTGCCTCAACCATTCAAGTGCTTGGCCATGACATCATTTGGCTCAGCCATGATCAGGTCTAGACCTGAAATACTCATCCAATGGTCAGCAAAAAGAAGGCAAAACAATGGAATGATGATGGTAGGAGTTACACATGAAGGAGATAAAGAGTCAAGGCCAAAAGGAGTGGTTTTGGTGCACACTAGACTCGGCCTATGGCCTATAGGGGCTCGGTCATGCATGGTTCAGGTCAGGTCAGAGGAGAGGCAGATGGTTAGGGGTCAGGTCATGATGGTGGTGGAGCTAGGGAAGGTGGCCAAGGCAAGCTATGAAGGTGATGGTGGCATATAGGTCAGCTAGGCATTGTTTTGTGGAGTTTTGCAATGTTTTTGTGGTGCTTTGTTCAAGGAATGGTCATGGAACTTCTAGGTCAGAGGAGAAGGTTTATTGGTTGTGGATTAGGTGGGGAAAGAAGTGGTGGTGGTGGTCGGAGGAGATGGTGGTGGCTAAGGCCAAGCAAGGCATGAAGAATCAAGGCAAAAATCAAGCAAAAACAATGGAAAAAGAAGAGAAAAAGTAGAAAAATTTGGAGAAGCCATTACCAAAATTTCAGAAATGAGTTAGGCCGAAATTTTTGATGGAATGAGAAGTCTTTTACGTGAAAAACAAAGATAAAACACACGGCTACAAAAGAAAATGAAAAGGCCAAGGCAAATGAAGAGTTTAGGCAATGAAAAGTCACACAAGTTAAAGCTTAAGTCCTTTCAAATTTCCTTTTCTTTTAAATCAAATAAAACAAATAAAAATAAGTAAATGAATTACAGAAATGAAAACAAAACAAAATAAAATAATAAATAAATAAATAAATTTAGGAAAATAGGAAAAGAATTAAAGAAATTGCTTAAATATTGAAAATAGGGTCCAGAAATTACAAATAAATCACCATTGGCTTTGGAAAATATCTACTTCATTTAAAAATATGTTCTAAAGAAAAAAATTTGAAATAAATAATTCATTTATCATTTGTAAAGTGAAATAAATAATTAAATTTAGAGAAAATAGAAAAAGAATAAAGAAATAGTCTATTTAATTAAAACAAGGATTAAAATTACAAATAAAACATCACTAGCTTTATAAAATTTCTATTTCACTTTAAAACAAATAAAAGTCAAATAAGTAAAATAAATGATGAACAAAATAAAGTGGAGATTAAATAAAATAAGTTCTTAAGGAAATAGAAAAATAAATAAAGATTTTCTTTAATTAGTTGAAACTGGAAATTAGAAATTATAAACAAAATACAACTGACATTGGAAAATGTCAATTACACTTTGAAAAATGTTTTAAAACCAAAATATATACATAACAAGTTATTTTACCCATATATATAAACATAAATTAGAACATTACATGACCAAATAAAATATTATTTGTGTAATTTAAAATAAACAATTTAGTTAAATACAGCAAATTATACACAATATTCAAAAGGGCATAACTTTCACATTATAAACCAGATTTCAACGAAACGAAAAGCAGTATTATTAAAATTTTATTTACTTTCATAATAATAGATAAAATTCAAAAATTCAAACTTTTTAAAATTTTAAATTAAAAGTCAAAGTTTGAACATATTGACCGAAATTCATATTTCTTGAAAATATTATATTTGTTCATGTTTGGGATTATAATTCACATACAAAACATAATTAATATTTAAAATAACAAAATTTTCCATTTTAATAAATAAAATAAAGTTTTTAAATCAGGAAATTCAATTTAAAATAATTACAAAATACAGGGTTGTTACACTCTCCCCCACTCAAAACTTTTCGTCCCCGAAAAGGAATGAGGTACGGGAAGACACAGAAAAAGATAGAATGAGATAGAACTAAGACAATAAAAAAAAGATTGAAATTATACCTGGTAACAGTCGTTACAGGTAAATTCAACAAGACGGAGATGATCTTCCCAAGATCCTTTTAAATCAAGGACACAAGCACGAAGAAGATTCTTGAAAAGTTTTCCAAAACAGACTGGTAAATGTATTTTGGGAGGAAGAACTACAAATCGAACTTTAGGAGATAAGATCAATTTGGAATTCAATTCCCCGCTTAGGATGCAGGGGAATAGGAACAACCGAAGGATAAGAGATTGGAAAACAAAATAAGATGATAAATTTTAAAACCATAAAAGTTTCAACTTAAATTAATAATTGATTTCATCCATTTGATTTTTCCTAAGTTAATTAAATCTTATCTATTTATAATTTCATTATCTTATCACCCAATTAACAATTTCTAAAATCGTGAATTTGAGATCATTCATTATACTCAAAATTTTATTCAATAAGTTTCATGCTTCTTTATTCCAGATGGTTATTACATTTATTCCACTTAATATATGTCTAATCACATATATTAAGTATACTTACACTTATTAGGACTTACTCCAATTTATTCATAAGTTCCTTTAACATCACTTTATACTGTATATTATTCAATTAACTTTTTATTCTATTTACCTTTATTAATCCTTTATAACTAAAATTTAAGTGTATAACATTTATTATGACCACTCAAATTTTATTTATAAAATCTCCTTTATATTGTGTGTTCTCCAATTACATATTTAACTTTTAATAATTTAGGTAAGTTATATTGGAATGCAAGAGAATATTACACAAATAAAAATTTCTTAACTCAATTATCTAAGCTTCAATATTTATTCAAATTTTGATTTCCTTTTATAATTGAAATTATCCTTTAAGATAAAATTTAAGAATTAGATTTCTGATTAACTTCAAACTATTTTAGAGATAATTAAATATACACAATATATATCAAATCAACTCTTAAATCACATATATTATAAATCAGGTCATAATTAGAAAGCCAAATCAATTTAATTTTCCAAAACAAAACTATAGCAAGGCTACAAGATGGTCTATTTGCTTCGAAACTCGAAAATGAACGTCGATGATGCTGCAGTCATCACCGAAATTATTTTCCAGCGACAAAGAAAAGAGCACTGATTTACAAATTAAAAAAAATCCTTTGAAATAATTTCTACTAGAAATACTTTTAAATAATATATCCTTTTTAAAACTTTCAAAACAAAGTTCGAAATCATCGAAAATTAAATTCTCACATTCTTGATTTAAATCCATTTAAATTTCCAAATTAATTTATAACCATGTTTAATTATTTATATATGGAACTAAAGCCAATGATTATAAAATACATGCAAAGTTAAATATTATTTCTTAACACCCAATTCCATTAATTATCAAAAATTTAGAAAATTAACCTTATACATATTATAATTATACAAAATTTATCCATCTACTAAATTTAAAACCATATTATGTCAGTTTGCTTTGTTCAAGTGTTTTGGAGATCCTATCAATAGCGTTGATCAGACAAACCGATCGGAAACCCAAATCAACATCAACAACTCAAACAACACAATATATAAAACATCTTTAAAATATAAAAATTTCAAATACAAGATTAATTTTTCAAAATAAGGATAGGGAATCAAATTGATGGACTCAAATCAAAGAGAAATTTGATTCGAGGATAAGTTCGAAACAAGATATGATGATTAATAGCAAAGTAGGAAGATTGATAAGTTTATATAAATCGCGGGCAACCTTAACCGGGTCGACCGTGACTATAAGCATAAGATCGATGTGGAATTCCGAGGTAAATCGACATTCGATCTCAAGAAATAGAATTCAGGTATAGCAGGAGATAGATAGCATCGTAAACCGAGGATATAGAAATCTCCGGTAAATCAATGCCTATTGTAAAGGTGTTTCACCCATTTACAAAATCATTCGAAGTTTGGCGAGACCGCCAATTCATTATATGGGTCGTTCAAGGTGGAGCTATGGGATACTCCGGAATTAGAAAGAAGACGAATAGTGAGGGACACGAATGAAATTTCGGAACCGAGGGGAACGTTCCAAAATTCAAGGGAATTGAGTCAAAGGAAGAGATTGAACTCGAATGAGAGTGATTCCGTAAATACATTTACCCTATATGTTAAGTTTTGCCTAGAGCTACCAAAGCTCTGATACCAACTGTAACGACCCGACATTTTGGACCATTCGCATCCATTATAAGTGTATAGGTAGACACTCATGCCGGAGTTGAATTGCTCAAAATACCGCGTTGTTAATTTAAATTTGGCAAAACTGAACATATATAGTAAATAAATAATCACAGATCACAAACACAGAGTAATAAGTGCAGCGGAAATAAAAGAAATAGTAGTTCATGAAGCTACTATATGAATATATAAGATACATCAGAGTTTACAACAGAAGAGTAATACGATACATCAGAGTTAAACCAGATACAACGGAAGAGTAACATGATACATCAGATACAAATCAGAATACATCACTAGAATCATCGAATACGGAAAGCAGAATAGATGGCTGGATCTTCAAGCAAAGCTCCAACTCCAAAGGTGAGCCTCGAATACTGGATCACTCAGTCTGACCCGAGCGTAAAACAAAACACAAGACACTCGAGTCAGGATTAACATTCTTATATTAATAAATCCAACTCAAGTGAAATAGCAACTGAAATACAAGTAACTCAAAGGATGTTTGGAATAACCATCCTTTAAGGATCCGTTAAACTATCTACTATGTAGTAGTGTACGATAAGTAGATAATGTCTATCAGTAATATAAAGATATCAAAATAGCGTTAAGTCATGGCCCATTCCACCCTTAACACATTTTTATTCCCAAAAGCATATACAAGACCGTAGTTTCCCCAAAACCGGAAGTCACCAGAGGGCAATCCATATACTAAAGGTACAAATCAAAATCGTAGTGGTCGCGTATAAATGGAATACAAGTATGACAGGGCACATGAGGCAATACCCAAGGTAGTGATACTACCGTTCGCCTGATCCGGACTGGTGAGAACGCAATGCCGCAGCGCCCGCAACACCGTGAAACAACACTCCCAAAATCAAGGGTGCACCAATCGACAACAAGTAATAAATAGTTCGAAGAAGTGTGTCCACTTGAGGTAGCTAACCCTCCATTGGCCCGGCACAGCTCCTGTTTTAGTCATTTCCAATTTGACACAAGTGTCAAGGCTATCCATCATCGTTCTCTTTCTTCAGTCATCACGTACATCATTCCAACCACTTCATTCTGGATCATCACTCCGCGTATAGTTATTAAAGTGGTTTTCGGTTTAGATAGAGAGTATATCCATAACCGAATTCCGGTCTCTTTAATAACTTCCGTAATTATTTCACCGATTGGTCGTTTATATAATTCAAAAATCAAATCAATTACAATTTCAAATAGAATTCGTAAACCAACATTTCATTTGCCTTTCTAAATCAATTTCCACAATTTACGTTTCAAAACTTCCAAATTATCATTTCAAAATCTTATAATTCAATTTCAATCTTTATTTAAAACAATTCAAAATTGATTCAAGTTCGTATATAAGTTTCATTCCGAAATCATTTAAATTAATTTAATTTAACATTCCAAATCAGTTTAACTTCATTTATCGATTTCATTCAATATTCGTTAAGTTACTTTATCATTCAAAACAATTTCTATTAAATTTCCAATTCATTAAATCCATTATTTAAATTCAACTCCCTTATATCAAAACTTACAAATTGAATTTAAATTAAATTCATCAAATCAAATCCTTTAATTTTCAAGTCTTACATTTATTTCAATAAATCACATTTTATTTCTTGTTAAAGAAATTCAATTTCACTTATTTACTTACTTAAATAATTTTCCAAACTTAATTAATAAAGAAACTCAATTTCAGTTATTTAAGAAGTTCAATTCCACTTAATAAAGAATTCAATTTTATTTAACTATTAAATAATTCAATCTTATTTAATTATTAAATAATTTCAAACTTAATTATTAAAAATTTCAAACTTAATTATTAAAAATTCAAACTTAATTCAATCATTTCTCAAATTAAACATCGTTCTTTCATCAATTACATTGTTAATATTTTGTTTCAGATTATTAAATATTAACATTTTCTTCCATTAAAAATTCAAATTTCAACTTCATTTCAAAACCATATTATTTATTCAAATAAAACCTTCATTTTATTTTTAAATCAAATTATTGACCAATCGGGTTTTATTTAATTTTCTTTCCTAGGTCAAAGTTCAATTTGGGTATTTATCATTTCAACCCGATTCCAATTCAATTCAAAAATCAAAGCATAACAAAGGGAACTTGCAGTGTGATAACTGGGATGGTGTCAAAGTAAATAAACAAGCAATAACAACAAACAATAACAATTCAATAATCAATTCAAATAATCCCGAAATAACCGTATTAATTCGCATTGTTATTTGTACGAATTAATATACTTATTTCTAGAATCTACACTATCATTTCATGTAGATTAAAGATTATTACATTACAGTTTTTCACTTGTCATCTATTTACAATTTCATACATCATCAATTTAACATCATACATTCAGTGGTTCAAAGTATAATTAAACAAATCCTACGTGTCAATAAATTCAACAGTTAAAGGGGTCATATTATACAAATGTCAGTTAATCAAATTTAACATTTAATTATCCTATATCAAGTTCAATTTCATACTATTTATCATTTTAACATTAACAATTTAACGTCCAATATAAACATCAACAATCAATCAATTATCAGCCAAACTGTATTATCATCGCATAAATAATTAACAGATAATGGTGTCAGATGTCACAGGTGAACTGATACAGGCAATAGCATATATAACAGTGTAATTAACTAACAGCAGTATATTTCAATTGTCGTTTCAATTGAAATCAAATTTAATAAATAAAAGAACGTTAATCGTGAGTGAGTGCTCACCTTTTTTCGCTGAAGTTTGCAAGGCAAACACACAAACAAAAATCCGGAAAGCACGAAAGCACGACTAGACACAATTCTGATTTGAATGGATAGAGAGCCTTGATATTTATCTTGTAAACAATAACCAAAACAAGACAATATACACATAAATATTCAACACAAAACAATGTTGAAACAATTTTAAATAAGGAGCAACAAAGAAATAGATAACTTGACCTTGCCTCAACCATTCAAGTGCTTGGCCATGACATCATTTGGCTCAGCCATGATCAGGTCTAGACCTGAAATACTCATCCAATGGTCAGCAAAAAGAAGGCAAAACAATGGAATGATGATGGTAGGAGTTACACATGAAGGAGATAAAGAGTCAAGGCCAAAAGGAGTGGTTTTGGTGCACACTAGGCTCGGCCTATGGCCTATAGGGGCTCGGTCATGCATGGTTCAGGTCAGGTCAGAGGAGAGGCTGATGGTTAGGGGTCAGGTCATGATGGTGGTGGAGCTAGGGAAGGTGGCCAAGGCAAGCTATGAAGGTGATGGTGGCATATAGGTCAGCTAGGCATTGTTTTATGGAGTTTTGCAATGTTTTTGTGGTGCTTTGTTCAAGGAATGGTCATAGAACTTCTAGGTCAGAGGAGAAGGTTTATTGGTTGTGGATTAGGTGGGGAAGGAAGTGGTGGTGGTGGTCGGAGGAGATGGTGGTGGCTAAGGCCAAGCAAGGCATGAAGAATCAAGGCAAAAATCAAGCAAAAACAATGGAAAAAGAAGAGAAAAAGTAGAAAATTTTGGAGAAGCCATTACCAAAATTTCAGAAATGAGTTAGGCCGAAATTTTTGATGGAATGAGAAGTCTTTTACGTGAAAAACAAAGATAAAACACACGGCTACAAAAGAAAATGAAAAGGCCAAGGCAAATGAAGAGTTTAGGCAATGAAAAGTCACACAAGTTAAAGCTTAAGTCCTTTCAAATTTCCTTTTCTTTTAAATCAAATAAAACAAATAAAAATAAGTAAATGAATTACAGAAATTAAAACAAAACAAAATAAAATAATAAATAAATAAATAAATTTAGGAAAATAGGAAAAGAATTAAAGAAATTGCTTAAATATTGAAAACAGGGTCCAGAAATTACAAATAAATCACCATTGGCTTTGGAAAATATCTACTTCATTTAAAAATATGTTCTAAAGAAAAAAATTTGAAATAAATAATTCATTTATCATTTATAAAGTGAAATAAATAATTAAATTTAGAGAAAATAGAAAAGAATAAAGAAATAGTCTATTTAATTAAAACAAGGCTTAAAATTACAAATAAAACATCACTAGCTTTATAAAATTTCTATTTCACTTTAAAACAAATAAAAGTCAAATAAGTAAAATAAATGATGGACAAAATAAAGTGGAGATTAAATAAAATAAGTTCTTAAGGAAATAGAAAAATAAATAAAGATTTTCTTTAATTAATTGAAACTGGAAATTAGAAATTATAAACAAAATACAACTGACATTGGAAAATGTCAATTACACTTTGAAAAATGTTTTAAAACCAAAATATATACATAACAAGTTATTTTACCCATATATATAAACATAAATTAGAACATTACATGACCAAATAAAATATTATTTGTGTAATTTAAAATAAACAATTTAGTTAAATACAGCAAATTATACACAATATTCAAAAGGGCATAACTTTCACATTATAAACCAGATTTCAACGAAACGAAAAGCAGTATTATTAAAATTTTATTTACTTTCATAATAATAGATAAAATTCAAACTTTTTAAAATTTTAAATTAAAAGTCAAAGTTTGAACATATTGACCAAAATTCATATTTCTTGAAAATATTATATTTGTTCATGTTTGGGATTATAATTCACATACAAAACATAATTAATATTTAAAATAACAAAAGTTTCCATTTTAATAAATAAAATAAAGTTTTTAAATCAGGAAATTCAATTTAAAATAATTACAAAATACAGGGTTGTTACAGTTTATTTGAGAAAATAGTTTATATGTTAAAAGATTTTGTATATTAAGAGAGTTTATATCGAAAATAGTTTCAAATTAGAATTGCTTCTTCCAATTTCACAAATCAATTCAAATCAATTTAAGTTCCAAAAATTCAATTTAAATCAATCTCAGTTCAACGATTTCAATTCAAATTATCATTAAAAACCATTTCAATTTATATCGATTTCAAATACATTTTTGAACTACAAATTTAAATCACTTCAAATTCAATAGGTTTCAAAGCTTAAATATTCAAATGTTTACAATAACTCAATTTTGAAACATTTCATTTATATTACAAAATTCAACTTTAAGATTTCAATTTAAATTCTTTAAACAATTCATTTAAACCAATTTCAATTTCAACATTTTAAAGCTTGGATTTTGAAAATAATTCAATTCATATAAATCTAATTTTATTTCAAAATATCATTTACTTGGATTCAAAATTTAAAGATCTAAAATCATTTAATTTAATCAATTCGGTGTCTATATATAATTTTCTACCCTATGGTCAAGTGATACAAATATATAACATTTCAACCCGCAATAAATTTAAATTTACAGGTATCTATCATTTTAACTCGTAATCCCGAGAAAAATTCAAAATCCATAAATTGCTCGAGTTTATCATTTCAACCCATAACGATTTTTTCCTAATCTATCAGATCGTTCGAATATGTATCATTTCAACCCATAGTGATTTTCCTAACAATAACTAAGGGAACTTGCAGTGTGATAACAACATATAAACATAACATCAATCATCCAAAATGTCAACAATTAAGCATCCATCACAATCATCATTCGTTTCAACCAATAAATCACAATAATTAACTGGTTATAATTAACAGGTATTTAACTAGCAATTTAAATTCAATATTAATTTAAATGGAAATTAAATTCAATATAATTTCGGAAAGGAAATATAATTTCGAACTATGATTTCAATGTGATATAATTTCGGAAGTAAGTAATGATTTCGAAAATGATATGATTTGAATTGAATATGATATTTTGATATCAATTATGAAATGGTTTTGGAAATGTAAAAGAACCATCCGGTGTGTAATAAGCGATTGGTTGTTAAAGAGACCGGGATCGGATATTGTCATACTCTCTACCAATATCGAAAACCACTTTGACAACTCTATACGCGGTGGAGATTCCAAAATGAAGTAGGATGGTTGGCGACGATCCTATATGAGGTATGTACGTGGAACTGACTCCCATGAGTTAGCTTAAGGTGGCTAAAACAGGAGCAATTGACGGGCCAAGTGAGGTCATTCCTCCGATCGGGCACATTCCTTCGATACTATATTCTGACTTTGCGATTGATTTGGTGGCCACCCTTGATTTTTGATTTGGGAGTGTGTTCCGAGGTGGGCCGTAGTAGCTGCTACGCATTACCACCAGTCCGAAAGTGTAATTAGTATATCTACCCTGGCATTTCCTAGTTGTGCCGTGTCACCTACCCTATCGAAACCACTACGAGTTTGTTTTGTACCATACCTATGGAGTGCCCTCTGACGACGTCCAGTACGGGCGGGATTACGGTACTGTATAGACTATGGGAATATATAAAAATGTGTTAAGGGGGAAAATGTAACGCCTTAACGCTATTTTAATAGTTTATCTTACTGTAGACATATTATAATAGCGTATTGTACTACATAGTAGATAGTTTAACGGATCCTTAGGAGATGTGAGTCGTGAACATCTCTTAAGTTGCTGCACTCACGTTAGACACTGGATAGGAGATGTCAAACCCCGTAAACATCTCCGACGCCATTTACACTTATATTTATTTACCGTTGATTTAACTTACATAAGATCTTTTAGTTCTGACTCGAGTGTTTTGTCTTTTCAATTCGCTCGGGTCAGCCTGAGCATTTCAAGATTTGAAGACCTTATTTCTGGAGGACGAAGACGAAGATTTGTACAACTATTATTTACTATATTTATTCCACTGCATTCATACTGTTCCGCTGCATTATTTGTTTACCTCTGATATGTGTAACTCTGATTTTGTACTGTATAAGTATAGTCAAATGTTTTGTATACAGCTTCATGAACTATTATTTGATTATTATATTTTGCCATTCCGCTGCGAGATTCTGTTTTGTTTTTCTTTCTCTGCTTTTTCTTATTCACCCCAATAACAACCGCCCTTCTGTATGGTTTGAGTCGGCATGTGTGTTTGCTTAATCCGTAATCCCGAGAAAAATTCAAAATAAACATAACGATTTTATCATTTCAACCCATAATGATTTTTCCCTAATCTATCAGATCGTTCGGGTATATATCATTTCAACCCATAGTGATTTTCCTAACAATAACTAAGGAAACTTGCAGTGTGATAACAACATATAAAATAAACATAACATCAATCATCCAAAATGTCAACAATTAAGCATCCATCACAATCATCATTCAATTCAACCGATAAATCACAACAATTAACTGGTTATAATTAACAAGTATTTAACTAGCAATTTATATGGCAATTAAATTCAATATAAATTCAAATTAAACTTGAATGACAATTTAAATATACCAAACAGCAATCAATAAATTTCTAATCACATCATAAATTTAATTTAACTAACATAAGATGGTTTCGTATTCGTGAGTGGGTTAAAACACTTACCTTTGACTTTTAGTCGATTTAAAATCCAAATAAAGCTCAAAATTCTAATAGTCTTATAATGTAGCCAAACTAGTTCCAAAATGTCTGAAATTTCGATACGATCGCGGTGGAGAAAACCGTGTCCAAATCCGAGCTCGTATGAACAAGTTATGATAGTTAGAACATTTGAAGAATTAAATTAAATTAAAACAAACCCAGGGGCAAATTGGTAAATACTTATCTCTGGAAAACCCTAGCAGAGCCCTACTCGAGCACAGCCATGATCACGCACAGCCACCCATCCTTTAACCAATTATCACGCCGCATACAGCCACTGCCACGATGATCCACGCGCGCCGCCATCTTCACAGTACCAGGGCGCACCTACCAGTGCTTCGCACGACCCTACTGTCAACAAATTTTGCTCCGCCGCCGATGATGAGAAAGGAAGATTTGCTAGTGATCACTAGGACAAATGATGGCTATGGATGAATGCTACTCGTCATCCTCTACGCGTTTATACCCTCCGATTGACCCATCGACGAAGATCCACCGTTGAAAACGAAAATCTAGAATGGACGGCCGAGACTAAATCGACGATTTCTGGCCAAACCGTGACTCGAATCGAAAAACGAATTGCAGTAGTAGATTACGCTCGTCGAGAGCTTTCCAACGATATGCAATTTGACATGATTTGAGGAGTTTGAAATTTTTGATTTGATTTTTATTTGAAATTGAATTTGGGAATTAGGGTTTCTGTCATTGGGAAAGAAGTAAGGAGCAGATGGAGATAAGCTGTACAAACAAAAATCGGAAATGAGAAACAACTAGGGTTTATAACAGCCTATATATAGGCAAAGGTAGATAAGAAAGAATGGACATATCGAATTGGTTCGAAACGATAACACGAGTCGAAAAGCTCGTTCCGTTTTCGAAACGAAAGTAGGTCATCCAATATGTCGAAATAGATGTTTTCGATATTTTTAAAATCAATGGAACTAGTTTCAAAACCTAATTCCATTGTATACAGAAGTTAGCTTTCAAAATCAAATTATATTCATTTAATTCCTATTAATCGATTTCTACGCGTTTCGAGCCCGCACGATCAAACGATAAGTCCGATCGCTACGAAACTTGAAATTCTACAATAATTCATGGTTATGGTTCCGATGAAACTGGTTTCATTGAAATCCGAGACAGTGGCCAAAATGGCTAATTTTCACGTTAATTAAATAATTTATTATTAAAATTGGTTTAATCACTTTTCAAATTCAAATTTAAAAATTAACAATTTTTATCATTCTTGATTACATAGAAATTAATAACCCATTAAAATAAAATTTCCATGTTAAATCCACTATTTAAATATTACATTAATTCCAGCGTTCAACCACAACTGTAATAAAATTACAGTTAATTATATTTTAAATCCAAGTAAATTCTTTTATTTTGATTTCCACTCTTGTTATAAATCAACTATCACCTTATGGATATAATTAACATAAGTTTACATCTTACTACATTCTTATTCTACAGTTATCATCTTAACCATATTAATTATAATATTTAAATTCCATTAATTCCATTAATTACCAATTTAATTCCTTATTTACAATTATAACCAAATTAACTTTACAACAATTTCAATTGATTGGAAGTACATTAAAATGGTTGTCCATTACATTAAGTTAACATTATTAAATTAAATTCTAGTTATTTTTCTCATTAATAAATCATAAATTTTAATTTCTTCCAATATTAAATTCCAAAATCTTTTTTAATTTAATATTTTTAATTAACGAAAAATACGGGTCGATACACTCTCCTCCACTCAAAACTTTTCGTCCTCGAAAAGGAACAAGAAGGAATTAGGAAACTTGATATAATTTTATTCAAAATAATCAATTCATAAACATTTTAAACTTATATAATTAAGTTATTTAAATAAATATATTTATTTATAAACAATTAATTTACAAAATAAAATTTGAAAATAACCCAAACCATAGGAAAATTTCGAAAAATTTCGGCAGAGTCTCCTTTGTACGGATAGGTCCGGGAAAATAATAATATCAATAATTTCAATATATATCATATTTCAATAATCCCAAACCATAGGAAAAGCAATAAAATATTGTTCCAAAACCGTAATCCGAAAAAGTACCTATTTGTCGGGCAAAGAACTTTATTTATGAAACCAAAAGCAGTAGTTATTGCTTCCATAAACTTGTATATATAATCCAAAATAGTGAGAATTATGTTCAAAGAGAAATATTTAGTTGTTTCAATTAGTAACAAAAGCATATCAACACAAAGCATATGCAAACAAAACAATACGACCATCATATGCGACAAAGGAATTAATCATACATCCATAACAGCCAAAACTAATGGTTTGTTCAGGTTCAGAAACTTTTAATCGTACAAGAGTGATAAATAAACTACTAAGTTGTACCATACACTCAATAGCCTTAGATAATAACTTAATAGATTATCCATACAACCTTAAACAATTTGAAGTATCCTCTCCCAAACATCCCATAAGCCAAAACAACCAAGAATTTCAAATATTATTTAAGTTTATTCTTATTAATTTCCTTTCACATCATTTACTGTTCATTTATTTTCATTCAAATATTTAGATCATCAATAAGTCAATTCTTAAAATATTATATAAGTTTCTTTGCAATTTAATTCTCATTCATTTACTTATACAACTTGATTTCCATTTAATATGAATATTCATGAATAAACATTTCATACTTAAGTGTTTCTACCTTTTAATTCACATTTATCCTTTCTTTTATAGTGTCAATTAAAAATAAACTTATTTATGAATCATTTCAGTTATTTCTTAAGTTTATAAACATTTCTTAGATAATATTCACTTTTTACTATTCAATCTAATCATTAGCATTTCAAAACATTAACTTATGCTTATTCATTTCTTGTACATCAAAATTCTTATTTATAGAAATAATTCCATTTGAACACTTTCATTATGTAATAACCCGATTCTTCGACTTCCGAATATCGACATCGATACGTCCACTGTATCAACTACCGAGCAAACGAATGCTGGAAAACCGAATTCTTAGGGTTTAAAAGAAGAGGTAGAAGAAAAGATAGAAGAAAAAGAAAGAAGAAATAACAGAAAACACAGAACAGGAACAATATCAGAATCTCACATTCGCAGCGGAACAATATATAATAGACAGTCACTAGTCTTTTAAAACAAAGAACTATATCAGTTTATACATACATCAATCAGAGTCAATATACAACTCAATACAACAATGGACAATTATATAAACTTGTCCTCATATAGAATACACAGCGGAATAAATAAACAAGTATAGGTGATACATTTCGCCATCCAGATTGCTTCCAAAGCTCCAGAATATCCTGATAACATAACTCTAGACTACCCGTGTGGAAATTGATGGGCACCCAGAGTTTAGAAGGGAAACAATAAACTCTGAAAAATACGAAATTTGAAACCCGATAATAATACAATATTACGGACCCAATGGAACTGGTTTCGTCGAATTCCGAGACTGTGCCCCGGAATGCTATTTTAAATATCGATTCAAACGATGAAATTTCAAAACTGAACAATTCACTTTCAAACTCAATTCCGAAGCTTCTATTATCTTCCGTATTATCATTATGAATTTTACAATCCATTGAAATATTTTTCTTCAGCTTAAAATTGAAGATTCAAATTTTTTATTCAACTTTCAATAGATTAAATTTTATAATTTAATCGCCAATTTATTCTGATAATTTGAAATTCAAGTCAAACCATCATTCAAATATTTAAAATTAATTAAATATTTTCAATTTAAAATGTTCAAAATTCTGGGTCGTTACAATCTTCCCCCTTAAAAGAATTTCGTCCCGAAATTACAAGTTAGGAAAAAATGGTCCTTAACTCGTCTACTATTTTTCACAATTCAATAGTTTTATCAAATTTTCAAAACAAATCTTTCTATTAAAGATTCATTATTAATTTAACTAACTTTCCAACTCCAATTATAAGTTTCAAACAACATTGTTTTCTTCAAAATTCAAATTTAAATTTAAATTCAAATTTCAACTTTCAAAATTTTCTCAAAAATTTTCTAACACTCGAAATTTTTGAAAAATTTCGCCAGCGTCTCCTTTGCGTGGCTAACACGGCACGACTACAAAACGTCCCTACGGACTCTCAAATTTCAAAAAGAAAAGAAAACGCCAAGCGGCTAGACAAGAAAATCATCAAATTTCATATTGAAATTCAAATACATACCTTTTGTCGAGCAATTCAAAATTATCTTTGAAATCAAAATTTCCAATTCCTTTATAACACCTGTATATCCTACTAGCCATAATATCTAGCTACAATATTCAAACTATTTTGCACATTCCATTACAAAATTTTTAATATATGTTTCTTATATATTTTTACTTCACTATTGAAGTTACATATCTATTTTCATTCAATTTTGCATTTCAATTTTTCATTTGAATTCAATTTATAATTTCAATTTAATTTGGATTCAGTTTAACTTCTGAGTATTGAATTTCATCTACTATTTTTCATTCACAACTGCACTATTTTAAATTAGTTCCAATTACTAATTCATCACAAATTCTAATTCACTTTATTCAAATTTGTTTTCAACATTCAGTTTCATTTCCAGTTTTATTCTTTTGTTCAAATTCAAAATGAATTTTAACATTCAATTTCATTTTCTTGCACTTGCAAATTTATTTATTCATTCACAAATTCATTCATTTTCAATTTGAATCTCATTCCAATCAGATTTCAAGTATTTTATAAGTTATCAACTTATTTACATTTCAATTTATAAAATCATTTATACATTCACATTACTAATTTCATTCCTTTAATGAATTTTAATTTTCAATTACTTTTCCTGGAATTCTATTTTCATTTATAAATCACATTACAATCTTATATTAACAAATCCCATTCGTATATGAATTTATTTCCTTATCTTTAAATTCATATTTTAATTTCTTATTCAATTCCATATAATAATGATAATAATTCAATGTTATCCTTTTATAACAATCAAACATCCATATACAATGATAATTCATAGAAAATCATTTCCTTTCTATACAAAAATAGTTTTGGGTAAAATTATTTCATTTACCCTATTTTAAAACAATACTGTGTCAGTTTATCTTGTTTAAGAGTTTAGAAATCCCTATTGATTACAGTTGGCCACCCTGCACCGACTAGAATCTATAAACAGTCAACCGATAAGTCAACACAATACAAAACAATTTTTAGATTCACTAACATATACGCGCTCATATCTATTATTACACTCACACTCATTCTAGAGTACTACTGACTCTATCTCTAATGAGTAACACCCAACAGAGCAGGGTTGTCGCTTAACCATATGCTCTGATACCACGTTGTAAGGACCCGATTCTTCGACTTCCGAATATCGACATCGATACGTCCACTGTATCAACTACCGAGCAAACGAATGCCGGAAAACCGAATTCTTAGGGTTTAAAAGAAGAGGTAAAAGAAAAGATAGAAGAAAAAGAAAGAAGAAACAACAGAAAACATAGAACAGGAACAATATCAGAATCTCACATTCGCACCGGAACAATATATAATAAACAATCACTAGTCTTTTAAAACAAAGAACTATATCAGTTTATACATACATCAATCAGAGTCAATATACAACTCAATACAACAATGGACAGTTATATAAACTTGTCCTCATACAGAATACACAGCGGAATAAATAAACAAGTATATGTGATACGTTTCGCCATCCAGATTGCTTCCAAAGCTCCAGAATATCCAGAATATCCTGATAACATAACTCTAGACTGCCCGTGTGGAAATTGGTGGGCACCCAGAGTTTAGAAGGGAAACAATAAACTCTGAAAAATACGAAATTTGAAATCCGATAATAATACAATATTACGGACCCAATGGAACTGGTTTCGTCGAATTCCGAGACTGTGCCCCGGAACGCTATTTTAAATATCGATTCAAACGATGAAATTTCAAAACTGAACAATTCACTTTCAAACTCAATTCCGAAGCTTCTATTATCTTCCGTATTATCATTATGAATTTTACAATCCATTGAAATATTTTTCTTCAGCTTAAAATTGAAGATTCAAATTTTTTATTCAACTTTCAATAGATTAAATTTTATAATTTAATCGCCAATCTATTCTGATAATTTGAAATTCAAGTCAAACCATCATTCAAATATTTAAAATTAATTAAATATTTTCAATTTAAAATGTTCAAAATTCTGGGTCGTTACACATTACTTAAGTTTTACTTGTATAATATTCTATTACATATTCCTATTTAACATTACAACTTTTTAAACATTTCTGGTAAGTTATTTATATGTTTTAAGAATGTAATTGAATGTTACACAAGTTTATCTTATTCATTTTAGTTAACAAAATGTTCAATAATTACATCTTCTAAATTTTCATATCTTTTGATTTACAAGTTAAAATTCCCAATTTCTTATATATTTCATTGGTCACATAGCACCTAATTTCTTATTTTTCATTTCAGAAGTTTCCAACTATTAAAATAGTTAAGATTTCATTTTATTACAATAATTGAAATCCCTAATTTATAAAAACTTAAAAACTAAATGTCGGGTTCATTTCAAATCATTTTAAAATAATATATACTCATATCCTTTATATATTAAATCATATTTAGAAATTTAAAAAATTAAGATTTGTTTATCAAAACAAATGTGTATTAAAACTACTACAGTGGTCTTCCCACTTTGAAACTCGAAAATGAATGTCGATGATGTCGCGGTCATCACCGAAATTATTTTCCAACGACAAAAGAGGGGAGTACATAACTTATTTCCTTTTAAAATTCTTTTAAAACATTTCTTTCAAATCGCATTGAAAATATTTATATTTGGAAATATTTTCCAAATAATACTAATCTTATATTCCAAAATCTTTTGAAAACCCAATTTCAAAACCCCGGAACTTAAGTTCTCAAATTCTAATTCATATTCATTTATTTGTAAATTTTATTTTGCAACCAATATTTATGAAATTTCACTTCCTAACAAACATACATATCACATACAACTATATCCATTTATAAAATTTATTCTTTCATATACAAAATATAATACTATGTAAAATTATTTCATTTACCTATATTTCAAAACAATATTGTGTCGATCTACCCTATTAAGTGTTTAGAAATTCCTATCGATGCCATAGAGTCCTATGTACCGACCAGAATTCATAAATACTAAACATAACAAATTAACACAATATAAAATAATTTTATAACACTAACAAATACGCTCTCTCATATATATACACTCGGACAGACTCATCCTAGGGTATTACTACCCTATCTCTAATGAGTCAAACCCCACAAAGCTAAGGTTATCGCTAAACCAAAGCTCTGATACCAACTATAACGACCCACCTTTTTAGACGGCCAAAGCAGACACACATGTCAACTCAAACCACTCAAATGGGATGATTTTTATGGGGTAAAAGAAAAAGAAGAGAAAGAAAGAAAACAAAACGCAAAATCTCACAGCGGAATGACAAAATATAATAATCAAATAAACAGTTCATGAAGCTGTTTTATAAATAACATTTGATTACACTTGTACAATACAGATCAAAGTTATACATACAGCAGGAATAAATAAGTAATGCATCGGAACAACATGATGCAGTGGAATAAATATAATAAATAGTAATAGTATACTAAATCTTTGTCTTCGTCCTCCATAAATAAAGTCTTCAATGTGCAGAAATACTCAGGCTAACTCGAGCATAATGAAAAGATAAAACACTCGAGTCAGAACTAAAAGGTCTTATGTAAGTTAAACCAAAATAAGTAAATATGAGTGTAACGGCTTCAGAGATGTTTATGGGATTTTACATCCCCTATCCAGTGTCTAACGTGCGTGCAATAACTTAAGAGATGTTTGGGATTCCATCTCCTAAGGATCCGTTAAACTATCTACATACATAATACAATACGCTATTATAATATGTCTATAGTAAAGTAAAGTATTAAATAGCGTTAAGGCGTTACCCATATCCCCCTTAACACATTTTTATAAATGCCATTGTCTATACAGTACCGTAATTCCTTCGTAAACTAGAAGGCTATCAGTGGGCACTCCATAGTGTATGACACAAACCAAACTCGTAATGGGCTCGATAAGGCATATGACAAGGCACACGAGGCAATGCCCAGGGTAGGATACTACCGTTTTGCAGATCCGGACCGGTGGTAACGCCAAGCAGCTACTACCGCCCACCTAGAGACACACTCCCATAATCAAATCAAGGGTGGCCACCAATCAATCACAAAGTAACAGATATGGTATCGAAGAAATGTGCCCGATCGGAGGAGCGACCTCACTTGGCCTAGTGTGGCTCCTGTTTTAGTCATATCAAGCTGACCCGAGGGGGTCAGGGCTGCGTTCATACCTCATACAGTAGCATTCGCCAACCAACCTACTTCATTCTGGATTCTCCACCACGTGCACAGTTGTTAAAGTGGTTTTCGGTATTGGTAGAGAGTATGACAATATCTGATCCCGGTATCTTTAACAACCAAACGCTTATTTCATACCTGTTGGTTCTTTTACATTTCTAAAGCTGATTCATATTTGATATCGAAATATCATATTCATTTCAAATCAAATCACTATCGAAATAATATTCACTTCAAAGTCATATCACTTTCGAAATCATATTCATTTTCCAAATCATAACCACAAAATAGGTTAAACCATTATGTCAAATATCTGCATTTAAATCAATTAAATCAAAATCATAACAGTTCCAACTTTGAACTATTTGAATATTGAAAGTAGTTTATATATTGAAATAGGTATACATTAAAAATAGTATAGATATTAAAATATATATTAAAAGTTGTTTATAAATTTAAAATAACATATATTAAAATAGTTTATATTTTAAAAATTGGTTATAAATTAAAATAGTTATATATTAGAAATAGTTTATATATTAAAATAGGTTATATATTAAAAATCGTTAATGTATTAAAAATTCATTAATATATATTAAAATGGTTTATTTGAGAAAATAGTTTATATGTTAAAAGATTTTGTATATTAAGAGAGTTTATATCGAAAATAGTTTCATATTAGAATTGCTTCTTCCAATTTTACAAATCAATTCAAATCAATTTTATTTCCAAAAATTCAATTTAAATTAATCTCGGTTCAACGATTTCAATTCAAAATGCTAAAGGTTTCAATTCAAATTCTCATTAAAAACAATTTCAATTTATATCGATTTCAAAGCCATTTTTGAACTACAAATTTTAAACCACTTCAAATTCAATAGGTTTCAAAACTTAAATATTCAAACGTTTACAATAACTCAATTTTGAAAATTTTAATTTATATTTCAAAATTAAACTTTAAGATTTCAATTTAAATTCTTTAAATAATTTATTTAAACCAATTTCAATTTCAATATTTTAAAGCTCGGATTTTGAAAATAATTTAGTTCATATAAAACTAATTTTATTTCAAAATATCATTTAATTGGATTTAAAATTTAAGGCTTTAAAATCATTTAATTTAACCAATCCGGTGTCCATATATAATTTTCTACCCTATGGCCAGTGATATAGATATATATCATTTCAACCCCAATAAATTTAAATTTACGGGTATATATCATTTCTATAACGACCCGTAAATTTTCGATAATTAAAAATTATTAATTTAATAAGATATTGTGATTTAAAGTTGGAAGAAATAAAAATTTGTGATAATAATAAGAATATAACTGATATAAAGGTGTAACACTATAAATTAAGGTAGTTGATAACTGCTTTAAATGATGTGAATCTGCGTCATCGTTTTTGGAAATGATGCTCGAGTTGATCTGGAATCGCGGTCAAAGCCTCGAATTTTCGAAACCCTAAGCCAATTTAGGGCTTTTGATTTAGGCTTCAATCGATGAAATCGACTTAGGGGTTTGGTGGAGAATCGTGTCTGGAGTTGAAAGGCTGCGGCCGCATCTGATATCATGGGGGGAGGCGATCGGAATTTTCGAATTAGGGTTTTGAAACCCTTGTTTGCAGGCGGCGGCGCCGATCTCGGGGGGCGCGATTGTGCCGGAGAAGGCGGGCGTGGATGGTGATCGCGCGGAGATGGTCGCCTCCGTCGATGGCGATCTTTAGCGAGGGCCGTGGCCGGTCAAAGTCGGGGTTTATTGTTCGACGTTGCCTGGGTCCGGTTCGCGTGCGTGTAGCTGAAGGTAGGGTTTTCTGTGGTGACGTGTTCATATTATGTTAATTATTTTATTTTATTTTAAATCATTTAATGTTCTAACATTAATAACTTTCACGTACGAGGTCCAATTCACGCACGGTTTGATTCGTTGGGATCGTATTGAAATTCCGGACATTTTGACGCTTGTTTGGACGAATTCTAAGACCGTTCAAATTTTGGGCTTAAATTGGATTTAAATTTGATTTAGATTCAAAAGATGAGTGTTTTAACCCACTCACAACTTCTAAAATTTCTTATGTTTGTTAAATTAAATTTATGATGTGATTAGAAATTTATTTATGACTGTTTGGTATATTTTAAATCATCATCTCAGTTAATTTGAATTTATTTGAATAAAATCGTTGTTTAATTTATTATTGAATATAAATTGCCAGTTAAATACCTGTTATTGATTATCAGTTCTATATTAATATTTATTGATTGATTTGGATGATGATTGTGATGAATGCTTGATTGTTTATATTGGATGAATGGATGTTGTATTTTATATCGTTATAAACTGCAAGTTTACTATGGGTTGAAATGATACATACCCGAATGATCTATAGATTAGGGAAAAATCATTAAGGGTTGAAATGATAGACTCGAGCGATTTTATAGATTTTATTGTTAAATTCGGGATTGCGGTTTGAAATGATATATAACCATAAAATTTTAAATTGCGGATTGAAATGATAAATATCTGTATCACTTGACCCTAGGGTAGAAAATTATACAGGAATTATTGTCAAGGACAAAATTTCTCAGCATTTTAGTATCAAGGACAGATCTTCAGTATTTTAGTTCGAAGGACAACTTTTTTTAGGTATCAGTTTTTATAGTTTTTAGGTATCAGTTTGTAGTTATCGGTAGCAGTTTTTAGGTATCAGTTTTTAGTTCGGTAGCAGTTTGGGAAGAATGTTTGTCCTTATGAATAATTTTGAAAGAATGTTTGTCCTTATGAATAATTTTTATTAGAATGTTTGTCCTTGTGGTTAAAAGATTGAGGTCGTGTCCTTGAGGCTAAAAATATACAAATTTTTGTCTTTTAAATTAATTCCCCCAAAATTATATATGGACACCGGATTGGCTAAATTAATGATTTTGAACTTCTTAATTTTTGAATTAATTAAATGATATCTTGAAATAAAATTTGATGTATTGAAGTATTATTGGAAAATCAAGCTTTATATTGAAATGTAAATTGGTTTAAAGGAATTGTTTTAAGAAATTAAATTGAAAGTTAAAGTTAAACTTTTAAGTATAATTGAAATTCTACCAAAATTAAGTTATTGAAGTTGTTTGAAAATAACTTTAAAATATTTTGAAATTGGAGTAATCCGAATTGATATTTGAACATGGATTGAAACGATATGAAATTCAATAGTTTATTGAAATGTTAAATCGAAAGGTTTGGAATTTGGTTTGTTGACTTGGAAATTGAAAATGGTCCAAATATGTTGAAATGAAATGAATAGTTTAATTTGATATTTATTTCCAAATTCATGTTTTAATATAAACTGTTTTAAAAATATATTATTTCAAAATTTCTAACTATTAAGATTTCAAAGTATTAAACTATTTTAACCTGTATTAATTATATTAAATCATTTTAACCTATTTTAAACCATTTAATTTATTTAAACTAATTAATCTGTTTTAACTTATTTTAAATTTAATTAATCTATTTTAAAGCTATTTAATCTATTTAATTATATTTAATCTATTTTAAATCTATATTAACTATTTATAACTATTTTCTTCTAAATTCCAAACTAAGTAAAATGGATGGGTTTATATTCAAATTCTCGATTTTTAAGTGAATATGGTTAATGATGTTATAACCTAAGTTGGGATCTAAATAGCATATTTGGTTTAATATGATAATTTTGAAATGGGAGTTTAACCTATTTTGGAAATATGACGTTTGAAAGGAAATATAATTTCGAACTATGATTTCAATGTGATATAATTTCGGAAGTAAGTAATGATTTCGAAACTGATATGATTTGAATTGAATATGATATTTTGATATCAATTATGAAATGGTTTTGGAAATGTAAAAGAACCATCCGGTGTGTAATAAGCGATTGGTTGTTAAAGAGACCGGGATCGGATATTGTCATACTCTCTACCAATACCGAAAACCACTTTGACAACTCTGTACGCGGTGGAGATTCCAAAATGAAGTAGGATGGTTGGCGACGATCCTATATGAGGTATGTACGTGGACCTGACTCCCATGAGTTAGCTTAAGGTGGCTAAAACAGGAGCAATTGATGGACCAAGTGAGGTCATTCCTTCGATCCGGCACATTCCTTCGATACTATATTTTGACTTTGCGATTGATTTGGTGGCCACCCTCGATTTTTGATTTGGGAGTGTGTTCCGAGGTGGGCGGTAGTAGCTGCTATGCGTTACCACCAATCTGGAAGTGTAATTGGTATATCTACCATGGCATTGTCTAGTTGTGTCGTGTCACCTACCCTATCGAGACCACTACGAGTTTGTTTTGTACCATACCTATGGAGTGCCCTCTGACGACGTCCAGTACGGGCGGGATTACGGTATTGTATAGATTGTGGGAATATATAAAAATGTGTTAAGGGGGAAAATGTAATGCCTTAACGCTATGTTAATAGTTTATTTTACTATAGACATATTATAATAGCGTATTGTACTACATAGTAGATAGTTTAACGGATCCTTAGGAGATGTGAATCCCGAACATCTCTTAAGTTACTACACTCACGTTAGACACTGGATAGGAGATGTCAAACCCCATAAACATCTCCGACGCCATTTACACTCATATTTATTTACCGTTGATTTGACTTATATAAGATCTTTTAGTTCTGACTCGAGTGTTTTGTCTTTTCAATTCGCTCGGGTCAGCCTGAGCATTTCAGGATTTAAAGACCTTATTTCTGGAGGACGAAGACGAAGATTTGTACAACTATTATTTACTATATTTATTCCACTGCATTCATACTGTTCCGCTACATTATTTGTTTATCTCTAATATGTGTAACTCTGATTTTGTATTGTATAAGTATAATCAAATGTTTTGTATACAGCTTCATGAACTGTTATTTGATTATTATATTTTGCCATTCCGCTGTGAGATTCTATTTTGTTTTTCTTTCTCTGCTTTTTCTTATTCACCCCAATAACAATCCGCCCTTCTGTATGGTTTGAGTCGGCAAGTGTGTTTGCTTAAAATGCACAGAAAGGCGGGATGTTATAGTTGGTATCAGATCTAGGTTTAGCGATAACCTTTGCTTTGTGGGGTCTGACTCATATTAAATAGGGTAGTAATACCCTAGGATGAGTCACTAAGTGTATATATATATGAGAGAGCATATTTGTCAGTGTTATAAAATGTTTTATATTGTGTTAATTTGTTCCGTTTTGTATTTATAAATTCTGGTCGGTACATAGGACGCTATGACATCGATAGGAATTTCTAAATGCTTAATAGGACTCACAGACATAATATTGTTTTGAAATATAAGTAAATGAAATAATTTTGCCTATTATATTTTCTGTATATAAAATAATAGATTTTATAAATGATATAATTGGATGTAATCTGTTGGTTGTTAAGTAGTGAAACTTATAAAGATTGGTTGGAAATAAGATTTGTAAATAAAATAAATGTAAATTGGAAATTTAGAACTTAAGTTCCGGGATTTTTGAAAATCTCTTTCGAATAATTTTGGAATACAATAATAATATTATTTAGAAATATTTTCTGATATTGATATTTCAATATGATTTGAGAGAAATTTTCTTTAGAAATTATGGAAAGAAATAAGTTCTGTACTCCCCTCTCTGTCGCTGGAAAATAATTTCGGTGATGAGTGCACGCATCATCGACATTCATTTTCGAGTTTCAAAGTGGGAAGGCCATTGTAGTAGTTTTACTACAGATCTATTTTGATAAACAAATAAATTTTTTAAAGTTTAAATATGATTGGATATAAAAGTTATGAGTGTATGTATATATATATATATATTTTATTTTAGATGATTTGAAATGGAACCCGGCATTTAGTTCTTAAATTTCTATGAATTAGAGATTTCAATTATTGAAATGGAGTAAAAAATTTAACTATTTAATAATTGAAACTTCTAAATGAAAATAAGAAATGATATGCTAAGTTATAACTGAAATATACAAGGAATTTGAAATTTGTAACTTATAAACGAAAAGAATATGAAAATAAGAAATGATAACTATTGAACCTTAAGTTAATTAGAATAAGTAAGTCAAACTTGTGAAACTTTCAATTGCATTCTTAAAGACATATATATAACTTACCAATTATAAAAGTGGAAATGTTAAAAGAATATGTAATGGGAATTTTACAAGTAAAACTTATGTAAGGGAAGTAAGTATTGTTAGCAGATGATTAAAAACTTATGTTAGTGAATTGATATGCTAAGTAATTGAATTGAACATGAATACTATAAATAAATGAATGTAAATAAATGAAATTAAGTAATGAATGAATAAATATAATGCAATAAAAAGAAATTGACATGATATGAATAAATGAAAATGAATTTTTGTAAGGAAAATAAATGAAGTAAACACTGAATGAATGAGTAGGAATAAAATTTTGTAAGAGATAAATGTAAGTTAAAGAAATAATCCTTGTATGAATGAAAAGAAAAATAAAAACTGTAAGTGTTGTGAAAGAAATTTAATAAGAATAACTTAAGTACATTGTAAATTGTTGTTTGTTTTGGTTTATGGGTTGTTTGGGATAGGATACTTATAATTGTTTAAGATGTATGAATAATCTATTGAATTCATCTAAGACTGTTGAGTAAATGATGCAGTCATTAGTTTATTTGTCATTCTAGGCGGTTAAAAATTTCTGAACCCGAACAAACCATTTGTTTGTTTGCTATGGATGGATAGTTGATTCTATTGATTTCATATGATGATTGTATGTTGTGGTTGCCAGTGATTGTTGTTTATATTGATTTGTTTGTTAGTGGTTGAAACAACTTTAAATATTTCATTTTATATAATTATTAACTCTTTTTGGATTATATAAGGGAAATACAGGTTATGGAAGCAATAGCTACTGCTTTTGGTTTCGTAATTAAGCGTTGTTTGCCCGACAAATAGGTACGTTCTCAAATTACAGTTTTCTAGCGATATTATATTATTTTTCCCACTGTTGGGATATATTATTTTGAAATTTGATATATATTGTTATTATTTATATTATTATTTACTCCTGAGCCTCTCCGTACAAAGGAGACTGTGTCAAAAAAATTTGTGAATTTTGGACTTAGAAAATTTTGAGAAATGTTTTCAAAACTTTATTAATTTGAGTATAAAATGATTTAATTGTTATAAATTGATACATTTTATTTAAATTAATTAATTTTGCAAATTAATTGTTTATAAATTTAATATTTTGAATAAGATATATTGATTTCTAAATTCCTTCTTTTCCCTTCTTTTCCTTTTCGATGACGAAAAGTTTTGAGTGGGGGAGAGTGTAACGACCTGTAAATTTTCGATAATTAAAAATTGTTAATTTAATAAGATATTGTGATTTAAAGTTGGAAGAAATAAAAATTTGTGATAATAATAAGAATATAACTGAAATAAAGGTGTAACACTATAAATTAAGGTAGTTGATAACTGCTTTAAATGAAAATTCTAATTGATTGAAAGGATTAAAAGGTTACAACTAATATAGATTGTAAATAAATGATATTAATGTATGTGCTAATGGGAATTGGATTAAAGGAGCAATTAATGAATTAAGTATTGGTTTAATCAATAGAATATTGTGTAATAATTGGAAATTGAATAAAATTGTGTAATAAGGGTAGTTATAACACTTGCTTGTAATTAATAAACCTACAAATGTTATAAAAAGGTGAAAATGGTGACAATTGTTATTTGTTACCAATTTAATTTATCAATTGCAATAAAATGTAAATAAATGTTACAGTAATGTAAGTTAATACAATAACTACAAATTTTGAATATAATAAAATGTATGAGAATGTTAATTATATTTACATGATAATAATTGATGAAATTAAAAGAATGAAACCAAGATAAATAAATTAATTGAGATTTTAAATTATAATTAATGTGTAAAATTGGCAAGGTTCAATATGATTGAAATATAGTAGTTAATACAAATAAAAGATGGAAATTGGAAAACATTAATGTAATGAAAAATGAACAGATACTGACTATGCCTATAGAATGATAATTAATTGAGTATAAAGATTTGAATCAAATAAAATCAATTTGTTTGAAATAAACTTTAATTAATTGGATTAATTACAGTTAAATTTGAACGCTGTAATTATTGAAATAATCAACACTGAAATTGATATGTAAATTTACTATAAATTATTATATATGTCTAGGCAATCAAAATTGATAAAATTTGTTAGTTAATAAATATTGAATTAAAAAGTGATTTAATTAATTTATTTTTAATTTATTTAATTAACTGAAATATAGCCATTTTGGTCACTGACTCGGATTTCGACGAAACCAGTTTCATCGGATCCGTAACGGTGAATCATTATAGGATTTCAAGTTTCGTAACGATCGGACTTGTCATTTGATCGTACGGGCTCAAACGCCTTGAAATCAATTTAATTGAAATCAATTGAAATCAATTTGAAATAAGCTGATTTTAATATAACTTCTTCATACGATGGAATTAGGACCTGAAACTTGTTCCATTGGATTTAAAAATAATTAAAATATCTATTATGACATATGGGATGACCCATCTTCGTTCCGAAGGCAGATCGGGCTTTTCGGACCGTTTATCGTTCAACTTCCAAATCAATCGTGTCCATTCATCTATTTTTTGATCTGCCTATCAATAGCCCGTTATAAACCCTAGCTATTTCTTATTTCATTTGTCTGTACGTACATTTCGTTCTCATCTCCTCTTTCCAATGGCTGCAAACCCTAATTCCCAAATTACAAATCCAAATCCAAGTCAAACTGAAAATCAAACTCCTCAAACTATATCGAATTATATATCGTTCTGAAGCTCTCGACGATGAGAATCTGCATCAACTATTCGTTTTTGGAAATGATGCTAAAGTTGATCTGGAATCGCGGTCAAAGCCTTGAATTTTCGAAACCCTAAGCCAATTTAGGGCTTTCTGATTTAGGCTTCAATCGATGAAATCGACTTAGGGGTTTGGTGGAGAATCGTGTCTGGAGTTGAATGGCTGCGGCCGCATCTGATATCGTGGGAGGAGGCGATCAGAATTTTCAAATTAGGGTTTTGAAAACCTTGTTTGCAGGCGGCGGCGCCGATCTCGGGAGGGGGGGCGCGATTGTGCCGGAGGAGGCGGGCGTGGAAGGTGATCGCGCGGGGATGGTCGCCTCTGTCGATGGCGATCTTTAGCGAGTGTCATGGCCGGTCAAAGTCGGGGATCGTTGTTCGATATTGCCTAGGTTCAGTTCGCGTGCGTGTAGCTGAAGGTAGGGTTTTCTATGGTGACGTGTTCATATTATGTTAATTATTTTATTTTAATTTAATTTATATCATTTAATGTTATAACATTAATAACTTTCACGTACGAGGTCCAATTCACGTGCGGTTTGATTCGTTGGGATCATACTGAAATTCCGGACATTTTGATGCTGGTTTGGATGAATTCTGGACCGTTCAAATTTTGGGCTTAAATTGGATTTAAATTCGATTTAGATTCAAAAGGTGAGTGTTTTAACCCACTCACAACTTCTAAAATTTCTTATGTTTGTTAAATTAAATTTATGATGTGATTAGAAATTTTTTTGTGATTGTTTGGTATATTTTAAATCATCATCTAAGTTAATTTGAATTTATTTGAATAAAATCGTTATTTAATTTATTATTGAATATAAATTGCCAGTTAAATACCTGTTATTGATTATTAGTTCTATATTGATATTTATTGATTGATTTGGATGATGATTGTGATGAATGCTTGATTGTTGATATTGGATAAATGAATGTTGTATTTTATATCGTTATAAACTGCAAGTTCACTATGGGTTGAAATGATACATACCCGAATGATCTATAGATTATGGAAAAATAGTTATGGGTTGAAATGGTAGACTCGAGCGATTTTATGGATTTTATTGTTAAATTCGGGATTGCGGTTTGAAATGATATATAACCGTAAAATTTTAAATTGCGGATTGAAATGATAAATATCCGTATCACTTGACCCTAGGGTAGAAAATTATATACGGACACCAAATTGTTTAAATTAATGATTTTGAAGTTCTTAATTTTTGAATTAATTAAATGATACCTTGAAATAAAATTTGATGTATATAAATTGAAGTATTATTGGAAAATCAAGTTTTATGTTGAAATGTGAATTGGTTTAAAGGAATTGTTTTAAGAAATTAAATTGAAAGTTAAAGTTAAACTTTTAAGTATAAATGAAATTCTACGGAAATTTGGTTATTGAAGTTGTTTGAAAATAAATTTGAAATATTTTGAAATTGGAGTAATCTGAATTGATATTTGAACATGGATTGAAACGATATGAAATTCAATAGTTTATTGAAATGTTAAATTGAAAGGTTTGGAATTTGGTTTGTTGACTTGGAAATTGAAAATGGTTCAAATGTGTTGAAATGAAATGAATAGTTTAATTTGATATTTATTTCCAAATTCATGTTTTAATATAAACTGTTTTAAAATTTTATTATTTCAAAATTTCTAATTATTAAGATTTCAAAGTATTAAACTATTTTAACCTGTATTAATTATATTAAATCATTTTAACCTATTTTAAACCATTTAATTTATTTAAACTAATTAATCTATTTTAACTTATTTTAAATTTAATTAATCTATTTTAAAGCTATTTAATCTATTTAATTATATTTAATCTATATTAACTATTTATAACTATTTTCTTCTAAATTCCAAACTAAGTAAAATGGATGGGTTTATATTCAAATTATCGATTTTTAAGTGAATATGGTTAATGATGTTATAACCTAAGTTGGGATCTAAATAGCATATTTGGTTTAATATGATAATTTTGAAATGGGAGTTTAACCTATTTTGGAAATATGACGTTTGAAAGGAAATATAATTTCGAACTATGATTTCAATGTGATATAATTTCGGAAGTAAGTAATGATTTCGAAAATGATATGATTTGAATTGAATATGATATTTTGATATCAATTATGAAATGGTTTTGGAAATGTAAAAGAACCATCTAGTGTGTAATAAGCGATTAGTTGTTAAAGAGACCGGGATCAGATATTGTCATACTCTCTACCAATACCGAAAACCACTTTGACAACTCTGTACGCGGTGGAGATTCCAAAATGAAGTAGGATGGTTGGCGACGATCCTATATGAGGTATGTACGTGGACCTGACTCCCATGAGTTAGCTTAAGGTGGCTAAAACAGGAGCAATTGACGGGCCAAGTGAGGTCATTCCTCCGATCGGGCACATTCCTTCGATACTATATTCTGACTTTGCGATTGATTTGGTGGCCACCCTCGATTTTTGATTTGGGAGTGTGTTCCAAGGTGGGCCGTAGTAGCTGCTACGCATTACCACCAGTCCGAAAGTGTAATTAGTATATCTACCCTGGCATTTCCTAGTTGTGCCGTGTCACCTACCCTATCGAAACCACTATGAGTTTGTTTTGTACCATACCTATGGAGTGCCCTCTGACGACGTCCAGTACGGGCGGGATTACGGTACTGTATAGACTATGGGAATATATAAAAATGTGTTAAGGGGGAAAATGTAACGCCTTAATGCTATTTTAATAGTTTATCTTACTGTAGACATATTATAATAGCGTATTGTACTACATAGTAGATAGTTTAACGGATCCTTAGGAGATGTGAGTCACGAACATCTCTTAAGTTACTGCACTCACGTTAGACACTGGATAGGAGATGTCAAACCCCGTAAACATCTCCGACGCCATTTACACTTATATTTATTTACCGTTGATTTAACTTACATAAGATCTTTTAGTTCTGACTCGAGTGTTTTGTCTTTTCAATTCGCTCGGGTCAGCCTGAGCATTTCAAGATTTGAAGACCTTATTTCTGGAGGACGAAGACGAAGATTTGTACAACTATTATTTACTATATTTATTCCACTGCATTCATACTATTCCGCTGCATTATTTGTTTACCTCTGATATGTGTAACTCTGATTTTGTACTGTATAAGTATAGTCAAATGTTTTGTATACAGCTTCATGAACTATTATTTGATTATTATATTTTTCCATTCCGCTGCGAGATTCTGTTTTGTTTTTCTTTCTCTGCTTTTTCTTATTCACCCCAATAACAACCGCCCTTCTGTATGGTTTGAGTCGGCATGTGTGTTTGCTTAACCCGTAATCCCGAGAAAAATTCAAAATAAACATAACGATTTTATCATTTCAACCCATAATGAATTTTCCCTAATCTATCAGATCGTTCGGGTATATATCATTTCAACCCATAGTGATTTTCCTAACAATAACTAAGGAAACTTGCAGTGTGATAACAACATATAAAATAAACATAACATCAATCATCCAAAATGTCAACAATTAAGCATCCATCACAATCATCATTCAATTCAATCGATAAATCACAACAATTAACTGGTTATAATTAACAGGTATTTAACTAGCAATTTATATGGCAATTAAATTCAATATAAATTCAAATTAAACTTGAATGACAATTTAAATATACCAAACAGCAATCAATAAATTTCTAATCACATCATAAATTTAATTTAACTAACATAAGATGGTTTCGTATTCGTGAGTGGGTTAAAACACTTACCTTTGACTTTTAGTCGATTTAAAATCCAAATAAAGCTCAAAATTCTAACAATCTCATAATGTAGCCAAACTAGTTCCATAATGTCTGAAATTTCGATACGATCGTGGTGGAGAAAACCGTGTTCAAATCCGAGCTCGTATGAACAAGTTATGATAGTTAGAACATTTGAAGAATTAAATTAAATTAAAACAATCCCGGGGGCAAATTGGTAAATACTTATCTCTGGAAAACCCTAGCAGAGCCCTACTCGAGCACGACCATCATCATGCACGGCCGCCCATCGTTCAACCAATTATCGCGCCGCCTATAGCCACTGCCACGATGATCCACGCGCGCCGCCATCTTCATAGTACCAAGCCGCACCTACCAGTGCTTCGCGCGACCCTCCGGTCATCAAATTTTGCTCCGCCGCCGATGATGAGAAAGAGATTTTTTTTGGTGATCTAGTGATCACTAGGACGAACGATGGCCATGGATGAAGGCTGCTCGTCATCCTCTACACGTCTGAACCCTCCTATCGACCCATCGACGAAGATCCACCGTTGAAAACGAAAATCTAGAATGGACGGCGAGACTAAATCGACAATTTCTGGCCAAACCGTGACTCAAATCAGAAAACGTATTGCAACAATTGGTTGCACTCGTCAAGAGCTTTCCAACGATATATAATTCGACATGATTTGAGGAGTTCGAAATTTTTGATTTGATTTTGATTTGAAATTAAATTTTGGGAATTAGAGTTTCAGCCATTAGGAAGGAAGTAAGGAGCAGATGGAGATAAGCAGTACGTACAGAAATCAGAAATGAGAAACTACTAGTCTTTATAACAGACTATATATAGGCAAAGGTAGATAAAAAGAATGAACATATTGAATTGGTTCGAAACAATAACACGACCCGAAAAGCCCGTTTCGTTTCCGAAATGAAAGTAGGTCATCCAATATATCAAAATAGATGTTTTTGATATTTTTAAACTCAATGGAACTAGTTTTAGAACCTAATTTCATTGTATACAGAAGTTAGCTTTCAAAATCAAATTATATTCATTTAATTTCTATTAATCGATTTCTACGTGTTTCGAGCCCGCAAGATCAAACGGTAAGTCTGATCGCTACGAAACTTGAAATCCTACAATAATTCACTATTACAGATCCGATAAAACTGGTTTCATCAAAATCTGAGATAGTGGCCAAAATGGCTAATTTTCATGTTAATTAAATAATTTATTATTAAAACTGGTTTAATAACTTTTCAAATTCAAATTTAAAAGCTAACAATTTTTATCATTCTTGATTACATTGAAATTTATAACCCATTAAAATAAATTTTCCATGTTAAATCCACTATTTAAATATTACATTAATTCCGGCATTCAATTACAACTGTTATAAAATTCCAATTAATTATATTTTAAATCCAAGTAAATTCTTTTATTTTGATTTCCACTCTTATTATTAATCAACTATCACCTTATGGATATAATTAACATAAGTTTACATCTTATTACATTCTTATTCTACATTTATCATCTTAACCATATTAACTGTAATATTTAAATTCCATTAATTACCAATTTAATTCCTTATTTACTACAACCAAAATTAACTTTACAACAATTTCAATTGATTGGAATTACATTAAAATGGTTGTCAGTTACATTAAGTTAACATTATTAAATTAAATTCTAGTTATTTTTCTCATTAATAAATCACAAATTTTAATTTCTTCTAATATTAAATTCCAAAATCTTATTTAATTTAATATTTTTAATTATCGAAGAATACGGATCGTTACATCCACCATTTCACGACGACCTAAGTATAGATGTATGCACCTTGAGTTTATTCAACAAATACGTACATGTACCTTACCACGTCTATTAATATATTAATAAAACTATACATAACATCTCTAGCTTGAGTTTGCTCAACAACTAGATAGATATAAGCAATTTATTAATATATAAATGGTAGAGGACAAGATTTATACTATAGATTAATAATCTTTGACATATTTAATTCAGTGATATCGATTTATGAAATAATGTGTTTCTTTTGAAACACCCTCATGATTCAAGTGTCAGACGTATATGAAATCACGGCATACATATATACTTATTCCTTAAATATCATTAGGATTTCTTTCCAGTTCCACTTGATTTTATATATTCATATATTATATAAGTTTACTTCATATATTACCTTTTATAATTTAGTTAACTTATATAACAGTCTTATGTATATTATTAATTAAAGGATTGAATTAGGCTGAAGGAAAACCTGAGAATAATTTTAGTCTGAAGGACACAAGTTTGAAAATTAAATTTGAAGGACAACAAAATGATATATTCATATAACATTGCATATATAAAATGCTATATTCATATAGCATTATGAATATTTGAATTATATAATTGAATTTTATCAAAAGGAGGTAACATCGTAATTTCATTATTTAATTTTTGTACGTAAATATGCAGCTTTTAAGAAGATGCATCATTGCATCTTTTGAGAAGATCCATTATAGATCCATTTTGGATTCCTTTTATACCAACCGCCACTTAATCTTCAACTCCAGAACGTAAGACAAAGGCATGGATCAACCATCAGATACTTGCGAACACTCCATGTTAACGAATGGCAACGCGAACTCAAAGAGTACAGATCCCATCTAACATCAAGCTTTAGACAACCACAACCTAATCACTATAATTTCGTTCATCAATTCCAGGCAGTTCGAAACCACATCTAGAGCGATGCTAAACTTCATCTATGGCTAGCAATTCCAGGCAATTCAAATATGTGTAATGCTATATGAATATAGCATTATATATGTGTAATGCAATACGAATATATCATTTTATTGTCCTTCAAACTAAATTTTAAAACTAGTGTCCTTCAGACTAAAATTGTTCTCAGGTTTTTCCTTCAGCCTAATTCCCTCTAATTAATTTTTTTAATTAATTATAATTTGTTAATTTAATTAACTAATTAATTAAATTATTCCTAAAATTCAAAATTTTATTTTCTTCATCATAATTAATCTAAGGTAAACAATAACTATAACACTTATAATTTTACACGCATAAATCATTATATATGTACATCTTATTTTATTAATGAACATTTATGTAACGACCCGTATTTTACGGATCGAAACATCGTGAAATAATTAACAATTGGTTGCATTGTTGATAAGTCGTTCAGGATTTTTCTAAGTCCTAAGTCGGTTTGGACGAGTTAAGAGGTAAGTCTGGGTCGAGTTGCCGACTTAAGGAATTCACCGAGTTAAGGAAGTGTGGTTGACCGTCTTAAGGTAGTGACCGACCTAAGTGATAAGTCGTGACCGACTCAAGAGGTTTAGGCGACCTAAGGAAGAGTAGTAGATGACCTAAGTATTCTGGGGTTAGGTCGTGGGGTAGAGTAGGTCGGCAATGACCTAAGGAAACTGTTGTGAGCGACCTAAGTGTATGCGTGAGTTAAGTTTTAGGTCGGCAGTTCGAGTTAGCGACCTATGATAGTTAGGTCGGAGTTTACGACTTAGGTAGTGTAGACGACTTAAGAAAACCAGCGACTTATAGAATGTGGCGACTTAGTATCTTGGAGCGACCTATAGGTTAGCGACCTAAGAAGGTTAGCGTGTTAGCGACCTAAGAGCTAGGCGACTTAAGGAGTTCGAACATAACCCAGTTAGGTCGCGTGTGTGGTTTTGTTGTATGAGTTGTTAGGTCGCATGGTATATCTTAAGTGTTAAGTCGCGAGATTTCTAAGTCGTAAGTCGCGCACTTGTTAGGTCGTAGGTCGCGCGAGTTGTTAGGTCGTTGGGCTTTGGCTTTGTAGTTAGGTCGCAGTCCAGTTGTCTGTGGCTTGTGTTAGGTCGCGAGATTGTTAAGTCGCGTAAGTTTTAGGTCGCGTGCCAGCGTTGTTGAGTTATTAAGGCACGCTAAGTCGTAAGTCGCTAAGTCGCGCATAGGCTAAGTCGTTAGGTCGAAGACTGTTATGTCGCGTGCATCTGTTAGGTCGGAGAGGCTTAGGTCGGAGAGGCTTAGGTCGGAAACGACCTAGGGAGATAGCCGAGTTACGACTTAAGGAAATTTCTGCTATAAATAGGAAGGGTCTTTCTCACTTTTTGGGATCCGGATTTTGAAGCGACGAAGTGCTGCCATTTTGAGAGCTCGACTTCTACACTTCTTCACTTCTTTTCTCCACTCTAATCTAGTGCTTCCATCCATCCAAATCGAAGATCAAGATTGAAGATTCAAGAGCTTAGATTGAAGATTTTCATCTTTTCAAGAGAGATTTCTTCATTTGAAGCGGATTCGTGATAGATCAAGCTTGATCCTTCGCTGTCCAGATCTGAAGCATGTTGATTTGGGTTTGTTTAGGTGATTTGGTGAGTGGTGATTATCTCTCACACAGATCCAAAGGAGTATATCGGATTGTTGGCTCGATTTGGTGTTAAAATAGGGATTTCCATGCATTTTCTTCATCCAAAGTGTAGATCCATATAGATCCATTGTTCATGATGATGTTACATCCATTTTATCATATGTTAACCTATGCAAGTTCATTCATCAAGTTTGTAGAGATATAATCCATGTTTTCATGCTTATTGGACTTTCAACTCTTTAATTACGAAAATGCCATTATTGTTATAATTGTCTACTTAGATCATATTTGAATGCTTGATTGCTTGGATTGATGTTTGATTTGATTGATTGTTATGAACTAGATGATTGATGATTAGATTTAGATCGAAGATGATTCAAAAGCTAAGGGAAAGGCTCTTGAATTGGGAAAGCTGCTCGTGGCATATGTAGCGGGATGATGAAGCTCTTATGCGTAGATTTGATGATGTGATGTTGAGATGAAGCTTTGCGAGGATGTGATGAAGCGAGGCAATCATGTGATGAAGACTTGGTCTAATCCAGACGGGATCATTCCAAGCATGTTGATAACTCGGTGATATGATTCGAGTTGAGGATAATGAATGGATATGAGAATAGTCGTCAAGGAGGATGACTAGGAGGCTTGGATAGCATCGTTGTTGAAGGTTCTAGCATGCTCTAAGCAAGAGTACGTTTGGGTAGATTCGATAGTCCCAACGACTAACTGTTGATGGTCGAGTACTCTGGGCAGATTCGAAAGTCCTAGGCACGGGTTGCGACGACGTGCGGAAGTTATGTCTAGAACTGGGGTTTCCATTAGCCCTTGACGGACGGCTGAAAGAATGTGCCGGTCATTCAATTAACGGTGATATCGAAGCAATGATAACAGTGATAGCCAGAGTCATGGATGTTTGGTTGTATCGTCATTCGGACTCAAGAGCGGTATTTTCTGGGTGCTTATCTGATTTAGGCCTTGGTACTTGGAAAACATCGCCCTTGACTCGAGTGATAGTAGCTTTACTTTAAATTGTATGCTCTGCTATGTTTGCTTCTGCTTAGTGTGTGTCTGGGGCTATCACTGTAGAATGAGGTTGGAGTGGGAGGGTTGTATTCCTATTCCTTTTCCTTTATGTTCTTTTGGTATGTTGTTAGTTAATTTACTGCTTACTAAGACTGTTGTCTGACTCAAGACTTTATGTTTTAATTCTTATTGCCTTGGGCTGTTCGTCCATTTTGGGATGGGCAGACTAGGTAGCAGGTGGCAGGTGCTGTTCTCTTCTCACGGTGTTGATATCGAAGACGAGATGGAGGGTTGCATATTATCTTCTTATTATATGTACTGGATATTCCGTTGTTCTGTATTCTCTGAGAGATATGTAGTGAGGCTTGATGTATTGACTATTTGGATGCTTGTATTCAACTAATATGGAGTTTTATATGATATCATTTGTTCTGTAAAGCTTCAATATACATATGTTCTATTGTATTTTGTCCATGCGCTGTGAGTAATACGATAGATTCTGCTGTTTTTAATTTACCTTGACAATCGTCCATGGTCGCCTGGCACACTTTACAGCGCACTATCTCTAGATTCGGTGCAGGGGTCATGGGCGGTCGTCACATTTGGTATCAGAGCGAGGGTTAATCGATTTTACCCAACGCTCGCTGTCGTAACTACGTATGAGAGACGTAATTGTATTTTGATGGATGAATACTATATATAATATAGTAGCTTAGTAGAGTTTGAGTCCTTTGTGCAGTTGTTTCTTTAGATGTTCTAATCATTCCTTTTTATAGATATTGAGAATGAGTCGAAGAGGGAGACCAGCTGCTAGGGAATGCCGTGCTACTGAAGAGACTGCTGATTATGCAGCCATGTTCGAAGCTATGATGACTTCGATCATGAGAAGGATACCAGTTCCGGGGGCGGCAGTTGATGTTGGAGTTCAAGTCCAAACTCCAAAACCAGTGGATTTTGCTAAGTTGTGCAAGGATTATACTGCTCTTGAAGGGAAGGTTTTCTTGGGAACAGAATCAACTATTGAAGTCCAGAGATGGATCGATGCTTGTAGAAGGATCTTTGGTGATTTGGGAATTGATGATGCAACTAAGAGGAAATTGGCATCAAGGCAGCTTCAAGGGAGAGCTTCTGATTGGTGGAACTCTATTACCATCGATATTGCGGAGGAAGAGATTACTTGGAGCAATTCCAAGTCAGATTTGAAGCTAAGTTCATTTCTACAGCTCAGAAGTCTGTTCTGTTCAAGAAGTTTGTGGAGCTCAAGCAAGGCGGAAGATCTGTTCTTGAGTATGTTTCTGAGTTTGAAGCTTTGTCCAAGTATGCTCGGTCATATATTGAATCTGCTTATCAGAAGAATGAGAAGTTTGTGACCGGCTTGGATGGTTATCTTGGGAGACAGTTGGTGGATCATTTGGACGATTCATTTGAGAAGCTTGTGGAGAAAGCTCTTAGGCATGAGAGTCTGTTTCCTAAGGAAGGACCTGTTGTTGCTGTTACCAGGGGAGAGTCTAAACCACAGCAGGGTGGAAACCAGAAGAGGAAGCAGCAGCAGCAGAAGGGTAAGGATGGCCAGAAGAAGCCGAAAGGCGAGGTGACTTGCTACAATTGTCAGCAGAAGGGCCATTTCTCGAAGGATTGTAAGAATCCGAAGGCACCGATGAAGTGTCACAACTGTGACAAGCCAGGGCACATCAGGAAGAATTGTCCAGAACCAAGGAAGGACAAGCAGATTGTGCAAGCTTATGCTTTGGGAGCTGTTCCGTCGTCTTCGAAAGCTCCTACTGCTGAAGAGAAAGGAAAGAGTGTGGTTGTTCAAGGTACTCTTTTCCTATGTGGTGTTCCAGTTAGAGTTCTGTTTGATACTGGAGCGTCGCATTCGTTTGTTTGTAATGAACTCGTAGGCCGGTTAGGTTTGGAACCGGATATTGTTGATAGGCCATTGGTTGTGACTAATCCAGTTGGGGGTTCGTCTTGTTTGTGTATGTTATGCCGTGGTCTAGTTGTATCGAGTCATGGTTGCTCTTTTGTTTGTGATTGCTTTGTTCTGAACTTTGCGGGGTTCGGAATTATTTTGGGTATGGACTGGCTTAGGAAGTATGCGGCTAAGGTTGATTGTGAGAGGCTGGAGGTGACAGTCGAGAATGTGGAGGGGCGAAAGATCGTGATACGATGTAAGCATGAGGAAGGCGTCTTCATGAGCTTCATGTATTCGCTAGTTGTTCCACGGGATGGACTGTCTTTAGTGCCAATCGCAAATGGATTCGAGGATGTCTTTGACGAAGTCAAAGGGTTGCCGCCGCATAGAGAGATCGAGTTTCGTATAGATCTAGTTGAAGGAGCCAGACCTGTTGTGATGCCTCTTAGGCGGATGGCGCCTAGGGAACAGCAGGAGTTGAGGGTGCAAGTTGATGATCTTTTGCAGAAAGGATTCATTCGGCGTAGTGTGTCCGAGTGGGGTGCACCAGTTGTGTTTGCAACCAAGGCAGATGGATCGTTGAGATTGTGTGTGGATTATCGTGAGCTGAATAAGGTGACCAAGAAGAACAAGTATCCATTGCCGAGAATAGATGACTTGTTTGATCAGCTTCACAAAGCTAAGGTGTTTTCTCAGATGGATTTGGCAACGGGATTTCACCAGTTGAGAGTGGCTAAGGATAGTGTGCCGAAGACTGCCTTTCGAACACCATCGGGTTTCTTTGAGTGGCTGGTAATGCCGTTTGGATTGACTAATGCGCCAGCATATTTTGTGGATCTTATGAATAGAGTGTTCAGAGATCAGTTGAACAAGTTCGTACTTGTGTTCGTGGATGATATTCTGATTTATTCTAGAACGGAAGAAGAGCACAAGACGCACTTGCGTATTGTTTTGGAAATCTTGCGGAAACATCAGCTGAAGGCTAAGTTTTCGAAGTGTCACTTCTGGAAGAGTGAAGTGAGGTTCTTAGGCCATGTGATTTCTGGAAGTGGAATAGCGGTTGATCCCGCTAAGGTGGCAGCAATCCAGGATTGGGTTAGACCTAAGAATGCATCGGATGTGAGAAGTTTTCTTGGATTAGCAGGATATTATCGACGGTTTATCAAAGACTTCTCCAAGATAGCTGCACCATTAACAGGATTGACGAAAAAGAACCAAGTGTTCAGTTGGGATGCTAAGTGTGAGCAAGCTTTCGGAATCCTGAAAGAGAGATTGACGAGTGCTCCTGTTTTGACTATTCCAAGTGGGAATGAAGAGATGGTGGTTTACACCGACGCATGTGGTACTGGACTTGGAGCAGTGCTGATGCAGAAGGATAAAGTTGTTGTGTATGCCAGTCGACAACTGAAGCCGCATGAAAGGAATTACCCAACTCATGATTTGGAGTTAGCGGCGATTGTATTTGCTCTGAAGATGTGGAGACATTATCTATTGGGAGTTCGATTCGAGTTGTTTACAGATCATAAGTCGCTGAAGTATCTTTTCTCCCAAAAGGATTTGAATCTTCGGCAGCAACGTTGGCTAGAGTTTTTAGCATCATATGATTTTGGTATAGCTTATACTCCGGGAAAAGGTAACGCAGTGGCAGATGCGTTAAGTCGAAGACATGCAGGATTGGGAGCCATGTTTTCAGAATGGAAGAGTCTCGAGTATTTAGCTGGATTTGACTTCAGGCCTAGATGTGAATTGGAACCTGAGATGTTGGCAAACTTATCGATAAGACCTTCTCTTGTGGAAAGGATTGGCGAGGGCCAAAAGCGAGATGATAAGCTTGTCAGGATTATCCGTGATTTGGAGTTGGATCCAGAAAAGGATAAAGGATTCGAGGTCGATCGAGAGGGTTGGCTTCGGAAGCAAGGACGACTAGTTGTTCCCGATATAGATGAATTGAGGAGTGAGGTTCTGAAGGAAAGTCATCACTCGAAGCTGACAATTCATCCAGGTGGAAATAAGATGTATCGGGATATGAAGAGAACCTACTACTGGGAAGGCATGAAGAAGGATGTTGGAAATTTTATTTCCAAGTGTATGAACTGCCAGTTGGTTAAAGCCGAACAGAAGAAGCCTAGTGGATTGCTTCAGCCATTAGAAGTTCCTACATGGAAGTGGGAACAAGTGTCGATGGATTTTATCGATGGATTGCCTAGAACCAGAACGGGAAATGAAGGGATTTGGGTCATTGTGGATCGTCTGACTAAGAGTGCACGATTCATTCCTTTTCGATCGACTAGGACTGCATCAAAGTTGGCTGAGTTGTATGTTAAGTGGATAGTTCGATTCCATGGTATTCTGAAGAGTATAGTGAGCGATCGAGACCCATTGTTCACTAGTGGATTTTGGAAGAGCTTCCAGGAAGTTTTGGGAACCGAGTTGTGTTTGAGTACAACTTATCACCCTCAAACAGATGGTCAGACCGAGAGAGTCAACCGAGTTTTGGAAGATCTTCTTAGAGCATGTGTTTTGGACTTCGGAGGATCATGGGACGATCACCTTCATTTGGTGGAGTTTGCATACAACAACAGTTACCAGTCAAGCATTGGTATGGCACCGTATGAGGCATTGTATGGAAGACCGTGTAACTCTCCGACGTGTTGGTTAGAAACTGGAGAAAAGCTGATACTTGGGCCAGAGATGATTCGACAGACTTCGGATTGTATAGAGATCATTCGGCAACGAATGAAGGCAGCCCAAGACCGTCAGAAGAGTTATGCTGATAAGCGTCGTAAGGATTTGGAGTTCAACGTAGGAGATATGGTTTTTGTGAAGATTTCTCCACTGAAGAATGTTATTCGATTCGGGAAGAAAGGAAAATTGACTCCGAGATTTGTTGGACCATTCCCGATCATCGAGCGAATTGGAAAGCTCGCCTACAGATTGGAGTTACCAGAGAAGATGTCGAGTGTGCACAATGTTTTTCATGTATCATATCTACGGAAGTATGTGCACGACTCGAATACAGTGGTTTCTGCTGATAGCTGTGAAGATTTCGAAGTTGATCCAGTCGAAAGAAGACCTCGTAAGCCGCTTCGTGTTGTCGAAACCGACACGAAACAGCTTAGGAGGAAGGTAGTTAAGTTACTCAAGATACAATGGATTGATGATGACAACGACTGTACGTGGGAGGTGGAAGAGAGGATGAAGGCAGCTCATCCTGAACTCTTCAAGGTATGGCCCTAAGGTGTCGTCTCATCTTGCGATATTGTAACTTGTTTTAAGTCTTAGAATTCTGTATGCTAAGTTAGAATTGGATGCATGGTTTGTTGATTGCTATGGATGGTAGGCGTACAGAATAGTCTTTGATTGCTTTGTTTGCTTGGAATTTCGGGGGCGAAATTCCTAAGGGGGAGAGAATGTAACGACCCGTATTTTACGGATCGAAACATCGTGAAATAATTAACAATTAGTTGCATTGTTGATAAGTCGTTCAGGATTTTTCTAAGTCCTAAGTCGGTTTGGACGAGTTAAGAGGTAAGTCTGGGTCGAGTTGTCGACTTAAGGAATTCACCGAGTTAAGGAAGTGTGGTTGACCGTCTTAAGGTAGTGACCGACCTAAGTGATAAGTCGTGACCGACTCAAGAGGTTTAGGCGACCTAAGGAAGAGTAGTAGACGACCTAAGTATTCTGGGGTTAGGTCGTGGGGTAGAGTAGGTCGGCAACGACCTAAGGAAATTGTTGTGAGCGACCTAAGTGTATGCGTGAGTTAAGTTTTAGGTCGGCAGTTCGAGTTAGCGACCTATGATAGTTAGGTCGGAGTTTACGACTTAGGTAGTGTAGACGACTTAAGAAAACCAGCGACTTATAGAATGTGGCGACTTAGTATCTTGGAGCGACCTATAGGTTAGCGACCTAAGAAGGTTAGCGTGTTAGCGACCTAAGAGTTAGGCGACTTAAGGAGTTCGAACATAACCCAGTTAGGTCGCGTGTGTGGTTTTATTGTATGAGTTGTTAGGTCGCATGGTATATCTTAAGTGTTAAGTCGCGAGATTTCTAAGTCGTAAGTCGCGCACTTGTTAGGTCGTAGGTCGCGCGAGTTGTTAGGTCGTTGGGCTTTGGCTTTGTAGTTAGGTCGCAGTCCAGTTGTCTGTGGCTTGTGTTAGGTCGCGAGATTGTTAAGTCGCGTAAGTTTTAGGTCGCGTGCCAGCGTTGTTGAGTTATTAAGGCACGCTAAGTCGTAAGTCGCTAAGTCGCGCATAGGCTAAGTCGTTAGGTCGAAGACTGTTATGTCGCGTGCATCTGTTAGGTCGGAGAGGCTTAGGTCGGAAACGACCTAGGGAGATAGCCGAGTTACGACTTAAGGAAATTTCTGCTATAAATAGGAAGGGTCTTTCTCACTTTTTGGGATCCGGATTTTGAAGCGACGAAGTGCTGCCATTTTGAGAGCTCGACTTCTACACTTCTTCACTTCTTTTCTCCACTCTAATCTAGTGCTTCCATCCATCCAAATCGAAGATCAAGATTGAAGATTCAAGAGCTTAGATTGAAGATTTTCATCTTTTCAAGAGAGATTTCTTCATTTGAAGCGGATTCGTGATAGATCAAGCTTGATCCTTCGCTGTCCAGATCTGAAGCATGTTGATTTGGGTTTGTTTAGGTGATTTGGTGAGTGGTGATTATCTCCCACACGGATCCAAAGGAGTATATCGGATTGTTGGCTCGATTTGGTGTTAAAATAGGGATTTCCATGCATTTTCTTCATCCAAAGTGTAGATCCATATAGATCCATTGTTCATGATGATGTTACATCCATTTTATCATATGTTAACCTATGCAAGTTCATTCATCAAGTTTGTAGAGATATAATCCATGTTTTCATGCTTATTGGACTTTCAACTCTTTAATTACGAAAATGCCATTATTGTTATAATTGTCTACTTAGATCATATTTGAATGCTTGATTGCTTGGATTGATGTTTGATTTGATTGATTGTTATGAACTAGATGATTGATGATTAGATTTAGATCGAAGATGATTCAAAAGCTAAGGGAAAGGCTCTTGAATTGGGAAAGCTGCTCGTGGCATATGTAGCGGGATAATGAAGCTCTTATGCATAGATTTGATGATGTGATGTTGAGATGAAGCTTTGCGAGGATGTGATGAAGCGAGGCAATCATGTGATGAAGACTTGGTCTAATCCAGACGGGATCATTCCAAGCATGTTGATAACTCGGTGATATGATTCGAGTTGAGGATAATGAATGGATATGAGAATAGTCGTCAAGGAAGATGACTAGGAGGCTTGGATAGCATCGTTGTTGAAGGTTCTAGCATGCTCTAAGCAAGAGTACGTTTGGGTAGATTCGATAGTCCCAACGACTAACTGTTGATGGTCGAGTACTCTGGGCAGATTCGAAAGTCCTAGGCACGGGTTGCGACGACGTGCGGGAGTTATGTCTAGAACCGGGGTTTCCATTAGCCCTTGACGGACGGCTGAAAGAATGTGCCGGTCATTCAATTAACGGTGATATCGAAGCAATGATAACAGTGATAGCCAGAGTCATGGATGTTTGGTTGTATCGTCATTCGGACTCAAGAGCGGTATTTTCTGGGTGCTTATCTGATTTAGGCCTTGGTACTTGGAAAACATCGCCCTTGACTCGAGTGATAGTAGCTTTACTTTAAATTGTATGCTCTGCTATGTTTGCTTCTGCTTAGTGTGTGTCTGGGGGCTATCACTGTAGAATGAGGTTGGAGTGGGAGGGTTGTATTCCTATTCCTTTTCCTTTATGTTCTTTTGGTATGTTGTTAGTTAATTTACTGCTCACTAAGACTGTTGTCTGACTCAAGGCTTTATGTTTTAATTCTTATTGCCTTGGGTTGTTCGTCCATTTTGGGACGGGCAGACTAGGTAGCAGGTGGCAGGTGCTGTTCTCTTCTCACGGTGTTGATATCGAAGACGAGATGGAGGGTTGCATATTATCTTCTTATTATATGTACTGGATATTCCGCTGTTCTGTATTCTCTGAGAGATATGTAGTGAGGCTTGATGTATTGACTATTTGGATGCTTGTATTCAACTAATATGGAGTTTTATATGATATCATTTGTTCTGTAAAGCTTCAATATACATATGTTCTATTGTATTTTGTCCATGCGCTGTGAGTAATACGATAGATTCTGCTGTTTTTAATTTACCTTGACAATCGTCCATGGTCGCCTGGCACACTTTACAGCGCACTATCTCTAGATTCGGTGCAGGGGTCATGGGCGGTCGTCACAATTTAATTTATTTATCAAATAAATATTTTATTTTATTTAAAAAAATTAATTAAATTCCCAAAACAAGTTTGAAAATGCATCTTATAACTTTTATAAATTTTATTTCATATTCTAAATTTAACTTTTAAATTCAAAGTATCATTTAATTTTTCAAACAGATTTTGAAAATTAGCCCACAACCAAATTCAAATTATGCCTTTTCTATTAGAGATAACATTCGGGCACACTTCACATTTCAGGCCAAGTAGCCAATAAGGCCAGGGTACTTAATTACCTAAATGCAGCTTAAACATTACTTTTCTAAACACCGTACTAAATGGGTAAGATTAGTAAGTTGGCCCAAACATGACTAATTTAGACTGCATAGACTATTTAGCTTTGATACCATTATAGGAACCAGGTCAATCAGAAGCGGGTGAGATAGGTAGATTTTTAAAAAAATTCTATATTGGATCTTTTGGGCATATGAAGCCTAGTGGTATATTTGATCCAATCTAATAAGGTTTTAAATAAATCTTATTTTATTTAGGTTGTCTAAATTAGAGTTTGAATTTGATTTAAATTTAAATGCATGAGCGTATCAAATACACACATGTGTGAGATAATTAATTGTTAAATTTAATTTAGAGAAGGAAACCTTTCGTTCTTCTATAAAACTTATACAATTAATTGAGGGAATATTTTGTTTTTATTTGGAGAGAGAAACCTTTTATTTCTCTATCTCTAATTAAATTGATTGATTAGTTAAATATCATTAGTGAGCAATTTATACATAGCATAAGTTATGAGTATATTCAAATATGCTCTAGCATATATTGTGTAAGTGCAACATATAAGCAGTGTATATAGTTAATGCGTACGTATGTAGGTATTGGGATTTACACGACAACAGACACATTCTCCCCTTATATAAGCATTGGCAGTCCAAAACATTTTTGAAAATTATATGTGTGTGTGTATATATATCTGTGTGTGTGTGTGTTTTTAAATATACTTAATATAACTTAATACACACACACGTATTTGTGTGTGTTTAATAAATCCTTTAATTAGTTTAAATTAATTTGACCAAGACAACTATTTTGAATTCAAGATTTTTTTTTCAAAACATGCAATGGTTTGATCTAGTGAAATAATTTGAAAACAGATCTTAATCTATAAATCCAAATGTAACCTATGTTTATATGTTAATAATTTAAAGTAAGCTAAAATGTAGATACTTTTTAAGCAATAATAAAGTGAAATTTATTATAAAAAATAGAATGTAGGTACATGTAGATTTCTACATTCAAATAAACCTCCTTTAATATTAAGATGTGTGTGTGTGTGTATTTATATGTATGTATGTATGTATGTATGTATAAATGTTTTTTTAAACATTCATTGTAAACGGTTTTCAAATTAATTCTAATATATATATATATCTGTGTGTGTGTGTGTGCATATATATGTTTTGGAACAGAAAACAATTTGTGAAACAATGAAATTAGCATCGACATCCAACTAAATATATATATATATATATATATATATAAATTAATTATTAGATTCAAATCCAAAACAACACCAACATCAACATAAAGAAAACAATAAGAATTAACAACCAAAACCATTGTTATTATATTCAAATCCAATTCAAATAAACAAACTCAAAATTTCAGAGATACACATATACAAGTTGAAGGTGGACAATGAACACATATATAAATTCATCAAAATAATCAAATAACTAGATCTATAACATCATGATGAATATACATATAAAATAGAATGGATTATACCTAATATATGTAGCCCTTGAATACACCTTGATTGATTTATTTAAATGGATGCCATTAAAATAATTTTTTTTCTTTTATTTTGCCTTGAATTTTTAGCTATGAATGTTAGAAAATAAAGATGGAGGCTAGGATTTTGAAAAAGAGTGATTAAGAGTGGCAAGTGAATGAAAGGAAAGGTATTTATAGGTGTAACCTTCCTTAATTTCCTCCCTTGATTTTCTAGATTCAACCATTAGGTTACAAGCCTCCTTTTTCTTCCTATGGCCTGTTATGAATGAGGCTAGAAGGTCCTTTAATTTGTTGAATAAGTCTTAGCAGATAATTAAATTTAAATCAAATTTAAACATTCATCGATATCGTATTTCGATTTGTACAAATATTTATATATGCACACAACTAAATATTAGTGTTATCCAACAAAATATTAATGACATCCAATACATAAAATAAATAAATAAATAATATTTAAAATATTAATTAATTTATAACTATTTATAAATCAATTAATCATATGGTATTTCAGATAATCCATTAATGTCGTTGTGTGACTCCAGGTGTAAATTCGTCAACGACTAATATCGAACTATTCGAATATTAACGTTCACTCATCACCTCAGTTGGTAGAGTGATATTTTGGTCGAATTTATCACTTATACATTTTTTTGTGAAATCCAATTTTACTATTATAAGCGTAACTCAGTAGTAAAGATTATTTACACCAATTCCCTTCGTCAAAACTATATCACCTTAAGACTTATGGAATTTGGTTGTGGTCAAAACTCCAAGATCATCCATGTTCCACTTTGTAATTCCAAACACAAAATGCATGGTTCAATAACAACAAATATTATTAGTCATACTGTTCTGGCTAGAGACTTGGATTTTGAGTTGACTACAGTTGACCGTGATACAAACCCTATAAACCGAGGAGACGAATTATCTATTGAATAGCGTTTCACTTCTAATACTTCAACTCAGACCCAACTATAGTCGTTTGAAGGACATTATGCCACGATTTAACTATAATCAAAGTGGAGTGTCCACATTGAAGTTCCATAATATTCTTAAGTCGAGGGAATTATGTAACATCGTCACTTTGAGATTGTATGTTTGACCTTAGTTATATTAACCAACAGAAAACTCTCAAGTGCGCTATCACATAGTTATCCAATAACTATTAGTGCATAACCTCTTGGTTCCCCCAGCAGCCACGAGAAATACAGTGTCCAACATTTGGACAGCATTAGTACATACTGTAGTCCCAACGGATGAATCGATAACCTTTCTCAAAAAATTTTCACTAGGAATATTTAAAATAATATGTTGTTTTCAATGTGATAAAATTCTCATGATTACAAAACTTTGTAATAGCTATCACATAACATATCATTTAAGGATTTCCCATTCATATAAATTAATTATAACTATTTATATCACTATATAACAAGTGTATAATAGAAAGAAAAAAACCTTTTATTTTGAACAAGATTGACCACATAGTTAGATATATGTAACAAATTACATAATTGCCCCTATGGCATACCCCTAATTCTATTACGAGTAACGATTATTTACACCAATTCTCTTTCAACACTATATCATTTTAGGATCTACAGAATTTGGTTTTGGCCAAAATTTCAGTATCATCCACGCTAAACTAAGTTAGTCCATAAACAAAATCTTTGGTTCAATAATAACCTTTATTATTAACCATACTACTCTGATCAAAGATTTTGACTTTGAGTTGATAGTAGTTGACTGTGATGCTGACCTCAAATGATCGAGGAGACAAATTCTCTATTGAATAGCCTTTTACTTCTAATGCTTCAACCGAGATCCAACTATAGTTGTTTGATGGACGTCATGTCATGATTTAACTATAATCAAGTTGAGTGTCCATGTTGAAGTTCAAAAGCATTCTCATATAGAGAGACCTTTGCAATATTATCACTTGGAGATTTCCTATTTGATCTTAGTTATTATTAACCAACAGAAAACTCTCGAATGAGTCATTCAATAGTTATCCAATAAATATCCGTATGTAACCCTTAGGTGCCTCCAACAGCCATGAGTAATACATTGCCCGACATTTGAAGAGCGTTATATACTCTGGTATTAACGGATGTATTAATATCCTTTCTTGAAATATTTCGATCGAGAGTATTTAAAATAAAATATTATTTTATATTGTAATTAATTATTCGCGGTTGCAACTATTTGCAATTATAATCACATAACATTTCATTTAAGGGTTTTCTTATTTATATACTTTAAGTTAATTAATATCATTTTATAACAAAGTATATAATAGAAATTAAATACCTTTATTATGAACAAGATTTGTCACAGAGTTAGGTATATGTAACAAATTACATAATTGCTCCACGCATACCCTTAACTCTACTAATCTTTTATTTGCACTAAGAGTCAATTATGGAATCTTATTTCTATTATTCTGATCAGTTTTCTCAAAACTGATATAGTATCTTAGTGAATGGATATGTTATACTATCTTAACTATCTACCTTGTCAATCAACTCTCTCTGATGCTGATAAGCTGCCTTTATCAAGTAGAATTATTTGGAGTATGTTTCTTGACTTTTAGCAAGCTTTAGGTTCTTTAGCGGATTATATTGGCATTGTTATTGCATATCAATGTTAAGTGATTCTCAACATTTAGAATCATCCCTAGCGCGATTATAAATTTGTGCCTCATAAAGCTTTTGTTGGGGTATTATATTCAAGGCAATGTACTTAGCCTTTTGGTAAGTCATAACCTTTCATTTGGAACGATTCCAACTTAAAACTCCTTAATTAAGATTGATCGTGAACATGGGATTAATATACTATACTCGATATCGCTTATGAAGTTCGAGTCTGAATACCCCATTCATAAGGAGTTCATAGTTTCTATAAACAATTCTCTAGTATTTCACAAATACTTGAGAATACTCTTACTTATTAGCGATCTTGATTTGGATTTGATACTCGCTCAATGTACCAACCACATAAGTTGTTACGATAAAGTAAACATAATGGCATATATGATAATTCTTATTGTTATGCATAAGGAACCTATCTCATATGCTTCACATTAAAAAATTTAATATGATGTCTATGTATATCGTATAGAATAATCCTAACATTCTTTTATATTGTTTATTAAAGATGTCATTTTTAAGTTTAATGTCGAGTATTAAACAACAAAAATAAAATGATTATAACACAGGTACACCGTTAACAATCATAAGTTTGTTGCCTATAGTTTAGAAATATTCTAGTACCTTTATAGTTCTTTCTTATAGATACACGATTCCTCTTCATGTTGATAAAAATCAAACTTTTTATTTCTTTATCAGAATATTGCTCAATTCTGATGCTCGTCAAATGATACTTTTGTATCATTTCATAGATAATATATGAAACCCACAAACCCAGTATCACTACCACTGACCTCGAGACTTATGATTTCAAACAGTCTATTCTAAATCATTATTTATAATTTTGTTTCGACATATATATCCCAAAACTCAAAATAATATTAGTAGTAATTTTGTGAGTAAACTTCAAATTAACTTAAGCTTGTTGAATTACAAATATATTACGTTAATTTCAATAATTGAAATTTACAATGTTATTCTTATCGGTGTTGCATACTATATTCCAACTATATTAGTCTTCTTCTCAAAGACACATTTACGGCCGATGGATCACATCCCTTCGGGTACAACCATCAGAATCATATTTTGACAATGTATCCAGAATCCATTTTGGATTTGCACATCGGTCCATATAGTGGGGTAAATACTTTTTATGGCTAATTAACAATTGAGGAAATTCTTTTCCCAACGCTGCTATGAAGCTTATAGTTTCTCTTTGATGTGCAAGAGTTCTTATTATATATTCTACTACGTGGTGTCTACTTTGGCTTTGTTAATTTCATTTAATCTTACATAATCAAGTTTATTTCTGGATTGTATCCAAATCCATTTTACAACGAGTAATTTTAAAAGTAATTCTTTCATCATGAAGTTGGAAATTCTTGAAAAATGGTTGTTTCTCGGAATGATGGAATAAATATTCGGAAATGTTTTATGAATTGCCTTTGAATATATATCAAAATGATTCGGTTTCAAGTTTATGAAAATTTATTTTTGTAACATAAGTTGCTCAATCAATATTGGCATGCCCCAAATCGCTTTAGAGTGATTCGCACAAGATCCCTTACGAACAAGCATTACATATAGCCTTTCGACTTTCAAAACCTATCGACTCCTTGACCTAGGATAAGTAGGGGTTTCTTATAAAATTTTATCTTGTATGATCTCGTAAACTATGCTTTGGATGAAATTAATTTTAACTACGTACTTACTCTTAAGTATACATCCTAACAGAAAGATGTTAACTCAACTTCACTCATTATCAATCATTCTTTGTCCAACAAAGTCTGATTAATCCTTATCAATGCCTCATTATGTATCATAGGGAGAAGTTACTATTGATATTAAGAAATACAAAAGTAGTCAAAAAGCAGTTTGTGATCAACTTAAATGGCAAAACTAGCATGAGCAAGTGATAGATTGTTCAAGTAAGAAACAACCAACGGTCGAGCCTATAAAGGACTAGATCTGATCACAAGAGAGATGCAAAATATTGCATAACACTTACAGAAGCACTCGAGCAAGGAAGTTAAACTAACGTCAAAATTTTAATCAAGTTCATTTAGATTTTTTTTAAAGCATCTCGAGCTCAAAACATAGCTCAAGTGATCATGATCAATAAAAATTTAAGCAATTTTCATTAAAATCGAATTTCAAAAGTGGAGTATTAGACGATTGACTTAGAATCTTAAACTTATTTGAATTATAGTATGATTTTTTTGTTGAATAGTGAAGAGACATAATGAAGATTATAGTTTTCGTATGTGTCATATGTTGAATATGAAAATTTATAAATAGTAATAGCCATTTGAGATAGTAGCCATTCTCGGACATTATTTTAACAGGCATCTAATGCATAGACATATGTTCAACATGCATTTGTATGTAAATGCTTCCTAAACATGTGTTTGTAGCTGCTCGGTTGGGACTATAAATTTATAATAAAACATTATGTTTTTTTAATATCTCACCTTATAATCAAAAGACATTTTTAAGGGTGGTACTATTACACCCACTTAAACACTTACTAACTCCAGTTAAAAAGTAAACAAAATTAAATCATAAAACCAACTTAAAAACCCACAATAAACTTAAAAGAGGATATGGAAGTAAACATGATTGATTATGTGTAGTTGAGGAATGTAAAAATAGAATGAAATCTAAAACCTAACATAATTATTTTCAATTCAATAAATTATTAATGATAAAAGAAAATAAGATAAACAACGTAAGTTAAATTAATTTATCGATTTCAGATCATAAATTATTGAGTTAATATATTTAATTATATTTAGAATAGTGTAAATTAGCCACAAGGGCCTCTTTAGCAAGTGGAATTAGTTTCTAGGACACACAACTGAAATAATTACTTTCAAGGACAAAACGTAAAATAATTAGTTTCTTGGGCCTAAAAACATATGAAATTATGTCCTTGAAAGTAATTTGACCGTTGATTTTGGCCTTGAAAGTAATTATTCTGCTGATTTTGGCCTTGAAAGTAATTTCTTTGAATGTGTGTCCTAGAAACTAATTGGACTGCAAAGTTTGTCCTTCTGGTGAAATGCCCCTTTAGAATATGTATGTAAATTAATATTTTTGTAATCTCGTTCATTTTCTAGGAAAGGATAATTAATTATAATTGACAGTATCATATTGTTTTCTATTACAGTTGATTCCATCATTATTATTGGATGCATACCCTCTTTTCTACTGAGTTGAATGTCCTTCCCCTACCAAAATTCTAATTTGACAATCTTTCGTCAAGAGGTCCTACCGAATTTGATATCAATAAAACGTACACCCCTTCGAAACTAATACCCATTCAACATAACTACTGTGCCATTTATGCTAAACACTTCTGCAATAAATAAATTAATTCATGCAACATTATCCAATACATAACAACAATTAACTTAATACATAAACAACACAAGAGGTTCCAAACAACTTCATAGCAACAAACCGATCATAACAAATACATTACATCATGCAAAAGAAGTTAAGTTCAACAATACATAAATAAAGAACTTTCAACACTAAATTAAAAGACTTAGCGGTATGCCCTATAGGTAATTATATAATTTATTACATATGTTTAACTCTGTAAGCAATCTTATTCATAATAATGTATTTTTTGTTATGTACTTTGTTGCATTTTGATATAATTAATTATTTAATTTAAAGTATATTAATATAAAAATCCTTAATTGAATGTTATGTGATTATAGTTGCAAACAGTTGTAATTGTGAGTAATTAATCATGAAATAAAAAAGCATTTTGTTTTAAATTTCATTGTTAAGATGTTTCAAGAAAAGATATCAACACATCTATTGAGACCAGAGTACATAATGTTCTCCAAATGTTGGACATTGTATTACTCATGCCTATTGGAGGCACCAAAGGGTTACATACTGTTAGTTATTAGACAACTATGGAATGACTCATCCAAGAGTTTCATGTTGGTTGATAACAATTAAGTCAAATATGAAATCTCAATGTGATGATGTCACACAGTTCCCACGACTTGAGAATATTTTGGAACTTTATTGTGAATACTCCACTTTGATTATAGTTAAATTATAACATGGTGATCATCGAGCGACTATAGTTGAATATAAGTGGAAGCATTGTAAGTGAAGCACTATTCAATAGAGAATTCGCTCCTTGGTTGTAAAAGATCAATATTAGGTCAATTATAGTCAACTCAAAGTCAAAATCTCTGGCCAAAGTAGAACGATTAATAATATATTTTATTACTGAACCAAGGACTTTGTTTATGGACAAAATGAGTTAAATGTGGATAATATTAAAGTTTCTACCAATACCAAACTACATACATCCTAAAGTGATACAGTGTGGATAAAGAGAACGTAGTAAATTATTGTCACCATTGGTACCGCTTAAGATAATATAAAATATGATTTTACCAAAAAGATCCATAAGTGATGAAATTGGCCAAATTGTCAAACCATTGGCTAAGCTGATGTGTGAATGTTAATATTTTAATTGTTCAATATTAAATGCTGACAGAATTCACACCTCTGAGTTTCACAACCGTATTTATGAATTCTTCAAAAAACCACACGATTTAATTAGTTAATAAAATGTTATAAATTAATTAAATTAAGTAATATTTACTAAATATGAGTTATTATTGTATTTGATGTTTGGGGTATTATTAGTAATTATTTGGTGTGTGTATAAAAGTTATATATGCATGCATCGTTATATGATGTCGGTATATATTTAATTGGGCTTTAAAAATAACTAATTACTCAACGAGCTTTGGAAAATGTTGATCCCTGTAGGGTCAAAATTTGGCCGGTCATACAAGGAAAGAAGAGGGGATTGAATAAGATCTAAACTTAAATGAGAATTAATTGGAAAATTAAATAGGAAGCTTTTTAAGAGAGAATGAGATATGTTTTTATTCTTTCAATAAAAACAATATTTTCTCTTCATTTCAAATTAATTTTCCTTTTCTCCTTCCTAATTCTTCATCCACAGCCACCTCCTTCTATATCCTCCTTAGGCCGAAATTAATCTCCAAAATAACAAAAACATCAAACAAAATAAAAGTAACGTAGTTCATTCAATGCTAGCAAGATTGGGTGCCGATTCAAGGAGTCTAGGAGTTGATTTACGAATTAAAGTGTCACGAAGGGTTGGATCTGTAAAGGTAAATATATATTTATATATGCTTATACATGCTTAAACTAACCTTTCCCAAACTAGTGTATGTAACATATAATTGATTGCCATTGAACCTTATTGAAGTTGATTAATTGTACATATGTTGTTTATAAATAAAATTCAATAAGGGAAACAAACATTAAACATCAATCTATTTAATTTTGTTTTTTATATTTGTGAATTAATTTTTTAAATGTGTTTTATGTATTATTGGATAATTTAATCTATGTGTACATAAATCTGTACAATGATCATTTACTTTGGATGCAATCAAGCGTGTATATTGATGTAAATCTAAAACCGTTTTTAAATTATGGTACTTTGTTGTCTACTTGGTCAAAATAAGTTTGAAATTTATTTTGTTAATTATTTTGGATTATTATTTATATATATAAGCTTAATTTGTAACTAATGAAAATTTGTTTATATTATAAGTGTAGGAACGGGTCGGCCTACAACGGGTGAAATGGATAGATTTCGAAAAAAATTCCTATTTTTATCATAGTGGACCTATGAAGTCTAATGGGTTATGATAGATCTAATCTAATTTCATTTTATATATTTATTAATGCACCATGTTAACATTTCAACTAAACGTATGATTTGGAAATGCATCATGTATGCATTCAAATATACAAGAACATGAACAATCTAATATAAACATGTGTGTATATATGTATAGGGATATAGATATTGAGATTTATATCAATTGTATATACATATATATATTATACTTACATATATGTGTAATAAACTCACATGCATATCGAGAATATAAATGCTTAAGTATATGCATATGTTTGAATATTCTAGTATATATGTATATGGTTTACATATACATATTGATAGTTCCACATATATATAGTTTAGACACACAGACACATATATAGACGCACACACAAATATGTATGTGTACGTGATATTTATTCCCACTTATATTGCACACACAGAGGAGGGTTGTGTGTAAGTATGAAGACAATTCACATGAAATTGATATTTCAAGATAAGAGTAAATTTGAAGAATAAAAACGAAAAGGAAATTTATGTTATAATTAAATCTAATCAACTCTGAATTAAAAGGGAAATAACATTAAGTGAAATCCCACTTTGCTTTTCTTTTACAATCACTAATTCAATATTTAATTTAATACAATATAAATTTCAAACTTAATTACAACAAAACATCCAAAACCTTAAAATTGTAAATCTAAAAGTGCACCCAATCAAAATAAGGAAAAACAATATTTTTAATTTGATTTCTTGTCCCTAATGATATAATTGGATCTGAAAAATAACACTTATTCTTATCACATACATTTATGTAATAAATAGTGATCTAATTTCAAAACATATATTGAATTAATTTGATACAAATCAACCAAACAGAATATTTAACTTTGATGTTGGTTTACAACTTCGAATTATGAAGATGAATTGATTATAATATATATATACTTATTTTCATAATTCGGTCTACTAAAAGTAGTTCCATCATCCATGTTTAAAGGGAATAAAATACAACAACAGTAATTCATTGAAAGCTAATGTATTTATAACAACATACGATCTTATATCCAACAAGTAAAAGGATTTGTTTCAGAGCTCAAATGAACTAAAACATAAATTGTTTGGTTAAATAAATTATTAATCAATCATAATAATAGATGAAAATTTTCTAACAAATCAATTCCATAATAATTAATCATTTCAGTTCCAATTAAATATGAACATCCAACTAAACCATATACAAATATATTTCACATTTAATTACAATACATAGAAGAATTTAAAAAGATCTTAATAAGCAGCTACAATATACATTTATGTGAACAACGTCATTTTGAACATCATGAATAAATTATAAATAAGAAGAACATACCCAAGAAAACCTTTGTTACGGTCGAATTTTTCACAGTCTTTAAACAAACTTAAATGATCGAATCGGATGAACAAATAACGAAAAAATGACCCATGGACTGGGAAAACATCATAAAAAGGTAAGAAAAAGGAAATATCAAAAAATGAGTGAAAAAGGTTGAAAATTTGGATGTTTAAGTTTCTGGAAGAGCTGACTTGGAGTAAACCCGCAAAACCCTCAGGTCGGACTCGAAGCATAATAACCTTGGGAAAAATCCAAGCAAGGCCCGAAGTAACCCATGTAAAAACCGCAAGCATGACCGTTTGGTACCGAACCATGACATGAATTGGTACCGATCCATGAAACTCAAGTCGGGCATACAAATATCTCAGGTGGACTCCAAGTAAACCAAGGAAAACTCAACTAATATCTTAGAAAATCTTCAGGTCAAGCCCCAAGCAAACACTCCTGATCCATGAGCCATGGATCGGTACCAACCTATGAAGCTTGGGTTGGGGATCGTTGTGAGACTTTTGTGGAACAACGTGCATGACGTGGAGAATGTGTGGAGCAATCTTCGAAGATTATTTCGGGGATTTTCGCCTATAAATTGAGGTGGAGTGCACTTGAAAATGGACTTTTTTCCTCTTCTTCTTTTCTGAATTTCTGGACTATGCCATGGAAACTTATTGGATCTCCGTCGATTCATAGAATACTGATCCATAAAATCTCAATTTGTTAAAGTTACAGAAATCGAATAACAAAGTTTAAGTGGAAGTATGTCGGTGTATTTGCTGAACCACTATAAAAATTGTGTGTTTTTATTTTCTATTTCTTGCATTTCTTTGATAAATTTCATATTCCTTACTTCATTAGGTGTTTGTGCCATTTTTGATGCAAAAATTTTGGCGCTTTCACTGTGAGGACTCGGATTTAACAACTTTAAAGTTGAGTTTGGAAAAGAAGAAAATGCCTAATACTAGATCTGTGATTGGAGGAAGTTGGAAAGAACATGAGGGCAACCAAGAGGTGTCCTCAAGAGTGAACCCCATATCCATATATGTAACTAGAGATAAGATGAAGAGAATGATGATGGAGATGCAAGATAGGATGGTGACTCAACAAGAAGAAATGTTTAATGGATTCTTTATAAGAATGAAATAATGAACGACAGGTGGAATAACTAGAAACCGATACCAAAGGCCAGAAGGCAGAGCGAATGCCTTGGAATCAGAGCGGAACAAGTTGGAGCGACCCATGCAGAGATAACTCGGATTGGTATCGATTTAAGGATTCAGATTGGTACCGATCTAAGAATCCTTGAGGGCACAGCCGATCTGAATTTGGGATTGAATGATGAACGTTGGAAGGATGATGTCGACACTCGGAGCGAGAGCCAAAATGTGAACATGCAACCATAGGAGTATGTGCCAGAATGTAACACCCCTAATTTTTTATAACATTATTCAGGAGATTTAATTAGATAAATTAAATAGAATAATGTAAATGTTAAGTGATAAGGGGGTTGAGATTTGAATAAAGCTAATTAAGGCCGTGCTTAATGAAATAATTAAATGGGCTTAAGAATTGGTTATAAACTAATAAAATTACATAAGGGTATATTGGGTATTTGTCGCACATAACCCTTGCCTCTATATATTTTTGTTCCTACCATTTTATTTCCCATTCACATCATTTTGAAAACGCAAAACAAAAACATTAAGAGGAGCCGACCATAATCAAAGAGAAGAGGAATTCAATTAAAAGCTAGAGATTCAAGCTTAGGGGAAATCAATCTCAATCCAATCTCCTTATCTTAATCAAGGTGAATAATAATCCAATCTCTATTTTGTTTTGTAATCATATGTTTCGGATTTAAGGGTAAATTTGTATTTACGATGAATTGGATGATGATATGCTTGAATATTAATTTGTTTAATTTAAAAAAGATTGTTTAAATCGGAATATACACGGTTTTAGGGAGAAACCGATTTATGTTAATGTTTAAATGCCATGGAAAAATTATATGTTATGTAAAACATGATTTTGGAGTTGGGTTTTAATTTTGGCAATTTTCCAGGCCATGGAAAGATTGTTATGAATTTTCAAAGGAAAATATGGTTATTTGGGTTTATAAATTTATTTCAAAAAATATATTAAGAATTTGGGTCTGAAATTTTGATATGTTAGATAACATGATTAAAATGAATTTCTGGAATTTTTGGGGATTTTTCCAAAGTGATTTGCTATGCAAATTAAATTATTTTAGAAGAGGGACTTCTTTGCAATATTGGTTTTGCTTAATGGAAGGGCTTATTTGATTAACTTAACCATGGTTTAGATCTGAAATTAGTGGCAGTTATTTGAGTAAAGAATTTGAAAAGTTAAGGCAACCAATCTTCTGTTTACACATGGCAGATTAGTTAGAAAAGGGTTTACCTAGAAAAGTTGGTTTCGCCTTCTTTAGAAGTACCTTTTGACTCAGAGCTTTTGCCTTTAACCAGTCGAAACCTACTAAGCCGAAACCAATACACAAGGTATCACAAAGATGGTACGCAGTGGATTGGAGAAAGGCGGAAGGTTAGGTGTCGAAAGCATGGCTTCCGAAGGGGTCCATACCTTGGTTTGTTTTAAAAAGAGAAGTGCCTGCCATTGTTTTATTTAAGCCTTTGAAGGAGTCGAAGCATATATTTTCGAAAGAGGTTTTTAAAAGATTTCGAAGGGGTTGCCATCAACTTATGTTTGCTTTTGAATGGATTCCTTTACTTATGAAATAATGTTTTTGAAGGAAGGGGTTATGACCTAGTTGAAGCCCGGCTGTCGTTCTTTAGCCTTTCGATGGTATTGAAGTCATCAATGCTTTCAAAAGACAGTGTTTGTTTTTAAAGATGTTTTAAGCCACATCCTAAATTCTTTCGAAAGGGTCCAAGGGTTTCGAAGGAATGGCTTCGAAAGGGGTTTCGACGCTATCCTTTCATGTTTTGTTTAAATGAAGCTTTCGAAAGAGACGGTGCCGATGCCATCATGTTTTCCCTAATATTTTTATATGATAAAGGATGGTTTTAAGAGAGATACTTTCGTTTATATTCACTTTGACCTAAATAATAGTTTAAGTATAAACCCAATAGTTTCGAAAGGGGGACTTCCAATGACTTCGGAAGGGATACTTCAAATGGTTTCAAAAGGGGGAGTTTCAATGATTTTGGAAGAGTTACTTCCAATGGTTTCGAAGGGGTACTTCAATTGGTTACGTAGCTATGCTTTTAAATGATTAAATGTGAATGCTTTAATACATTCGAAAGGTTTCGAAAGAAAGTTTTAGAGTGTTCGAAAGGCAGGAGCCTAATGTTTTGAAGATAGATCTATATGCTTTCGAAAGAGGGTATCCAATGAGGTCAAAAGCAAGGTTTCGAAGGTTTTGAAAGGCTTTGTAACCCAAACTCGTTTTTGAAGGAAAAACCTATAGCTAAATTAAAGGAGTTTTGAAATGATTTCTAGAAGAAGCTTTCCTTGATAAAATTGTAGGTTAAAGGGATTAGCCATGTTTTATATGAAAAGTATTTCAAAGACATTAAACCCATAGGAGTGGTATTGTTTTGTAATTATGGTTGCTTCTTCAAATATAAATATATATTCACATTATAATGGACACATAACTGCATTTCAGGGATAAAAGAGTAGAAGAACCAACTGGGTTAACCCAGTAGTGAATATAAATTGATTAAACTCCTGGATGAGTAGAATTGCATCCAAGAGGTCAGGGAGACCGGAATATAGGATGCCTAAGTATGGAAGTTGTCAGGGAGAAAGGTTCATAGTGCACCCATGAAAACTATGATTAGGAAGTTATTGGAGTTGCCAATAGGTTCATAGTGATCCCATAAAAACTATGTAGTGGTTGGCCGAGGCCAACTGGTTTGTAGTGCACCCATGAAAACTATATCTGGATTAAGTTATTGACAGTTGTCAATAGGTTCCTAGTCAACCCATGAAAACTAGGATATGAGAGAAGTTGTTAGAGTTACCAATAGGTTTAGGGGAACCCATTAATTAATTAAGTTAATTGGCAGGGGCCAATAGGTTCATAGTGCACCCATGAAAACTATGAAATAGGACAAGGAGTCCATATATTACACAAAGGTTATTAGTAAGCCCATGAAAACTAATAGGTTAATAGTGACCCTAGTAATAATAAATATGACAGGGAGTCAATTAAACAGAGGATGGGAAATCCAGAATGTTTTAACTTGTTTGCATATCATCATAATATTTTGAAATGACTATGTTTTAACCATTGTGGATGCAGGAGCACAGTATATGGTTTTATAAAGGTTTTAGGATACTAGTGAGGGGAAACCCGTTCCGCTAAGCGGCGTGGTCTCACTTGATATCTAAATAATTTGAGATGGTAGATTATTATTCATACCAGACTTTATGTTGGACTCGAAGTTTATGTTTTCCCCTTAAACTCTTGGGTACTCAATTGATTTTGAGTAGTTTGAGAGTTGAGGTTTTTAGGTACCTCTTTAGACGAATAAGCTTCCGAAGACGTGCAGGAGGCATGATGTAACGATCCTCGATTTTAATTAATTTTAAATTGACAATTAAATTAATTTTTGATTTAAAATTGTGAAAAAAATTCAAAATGAAGTCTTTAAAAATAAAATAAACAAATAAATATTAAGTTAGAAATAGAATTAGAATATATAAGATAAACTATGATAATAAAAATTTAAGGTTAAAATACACTCATGTATGTAAAAATATAAAGTAACACGTTAGCTAAAATTTTAACAATATAATTAAAATAGAAATTGTTTATAGTATAAAGTAAGAAGACAAAGCAAAAGAAATATGTACAAACAAACAAAAAAATATGTTTTCATGAACACTTGCAAAAGAAAGAAAAAAAAGAATACAAGTTTGTACAGCCGAAATGGGAATAGAATAAGTGTATGGTACAAAACAATTAATACCAATATCTCTTTAGCCATCACCACAGCCTTCCAAAGCTAAAGAAATATCACTGATATGTTGTACTGGAAGAAAAAAAAATACATTACTTTGTGCAATGCTAATAAATGCATGTAGCATTAGTACACTACACAAAAGCAATTCAGCCTCCAAGTAGAGAAAAATCTCTGGTATTTGTACAAGCAAATATATCAACCTGTACAAAAGAAAATAATCACCTGTAAACTTCATTTTTATATACCAGCCTTTTCATCCCATTTTCGTCCATCAAGCTAAGTAAACACTGAGTAAATATCATCTTTAAACTTAACAAAAAGCTTCAACTTAAACAACAATCTAAACCAACTCAAACCAGATCAATCGAAGAATCAAAAGAAGATTTCAGCTTGCAATTTTCAAAACCTAGTTCAACATCATCAAACTCTGTTCTTCTTTTTCTCTAGAAACTAAGGTGAGTAAACAAACTATTTCTAAAGCTTAAGTTCGGTAATTAGTTTATGTATAATCTTGTGTTTACTATATATTGTAAGTATGTTGTTCTAAGATGTTATCTGGAAGGTTAATCCTGTGATGTTCTTCAGTTTTTAAGATTCCTGAGCAAAGAAATGTAAAGAAACTTATACATCTTCATATATAACATCTTAAGCTTAGAATTTATAACCAAATAGGTTGTTTAAACTTAAATTATAACCTGGAAATGGATTCAAGCATGACAGTGGAATTTAGAAACTGTTTATACGGGTTTTAAGTAAGAAAGAAATCAAAAGCGAAAATTCGAATGTTTTAATTTGAAGATTTGATCCCATATCTTGATTTAGCATACAAAGTTAGGATTTTTAAAATAGAAACGATATTTTTTTTTTGATCAATATTGAAGGTGTAGTTTGAATATGAATAAAAGTTGCATTTTTGTCAATATCTTTTGATTCGATTAATTTTAATTATTGAAATTTATTATGAAGCAACCTTGAAAATGTATTAAAAACATAGGAAAAATGCTAATTTTTCCAATGCAAGCATGTTTGTGACGAATCGAAAGTAGGGTTTTTGTTCGAATGTTTTTCGATGCTCTGTAAAAAATTTATTTTCGTCGCCGTGATTTGATTTGGGTGAAGGCCGAGGAAGTTATGGCCATGGCGTGGATGTAGTGGCTTGGCCTCCGGTGATGGGTGATGACAGAACGTGGTGGTTTTTCGGTGGGGTGTTCGAGCGATAGTTCAAGCTTTTGGCGATTTTTTGATTTCGACCTTTGTTCGAAATTTTGGGTTTCGATTATGAGTTAGGGGTTGAATCAGGGTTTGCTGGAGGTCGCGATGGCCACCAGAATGGCGGCGAGGTGGCGTGCACGTACACGGGCATGCTTTGATGTCTGCTGCGTGATGATGGTTTGGGGAAGACGAAGACGAGGTGGAACTCGGGGGTGACTCGGGGGATTCATGAATTTGCTCGAAGCAAAATAGTGTCGCGTATGACTCGAAGCAGTTTTGAGTTTTCTCGGGTTTTTGATATAGGGCTCGAGTGGGTTGTTTTGTTACAGTTTCTGTTTAAACCTGGCAGAGTTTAAGTTTTAAAACTTAAACTAAAGAAAAAAATGTTAAGTTAAGATTTTATTACAAGTGTAATTATTTGAGGAAAATGCTTAACAATGCTTTCTAAAATCTTAATTACTGTTTTGATTTAGTAATTAACCTAAGTTAAGTATTTAATGTAATTAACATTACAGTTTTCAAATTAGTAATAATTTGTTTAAGAAAAATTTTAAAATGTTAATTAAGAAAATTTTTATTATTGATTAATTATTTTTAAACTAATTAAGAATGATTAATTTATAAAGGTAAGTAAAGATTTGGTTAATTAATTTGTAATTGTAATTAATTAGGGATTTATAGATTTGTAATTAATAAATTGGTAAATTAATAATTAAGCGCTTAATTTATTAGTAATTAAGAATTGTTAAAGAAAATTAATTACAAAGATGATTAATTAAAGAATAATTGAATAATTACGGGGTTAATTAATTATGTAATTGGTTTAAAGATTAAATAATTAATATGATTTATTAATTAAGGTAATAAATTTGAGAATAATTAATTAAGGGTCAATTTATTAATTAAAGATAACTTATTAAATGGTGAATTAAATAATTAAAGGTTAATTATTTAATAATTAAAGGTTGATGAATAATAATTAAAGGTTAATTAATTTATCATTAATGATTAATTAATAAACGATTAAAGAATAATTAATCAAAATGTTTTGTAATTTATTAATGTTAATTAACCAGGATTAGTAATTTATTCATAAGAAATTAATCTGATTTGAATTTATCAAACAATTAACTGACCTTACTTATGAATGTTTGAATTCTATTGAATGGTAAATTGTTTGATATCCCTGATATATGATGCTTTGTGATACATCTTTATTTATGTTGTGATCTGTAATTTATTTATCTGGGATGAATGTAATTGATTATCTATGATATATATATATATCTGTGATGAATATACTGTTGTATGAATATGAAAACCCCTTGACCCGTAAACGACATTTGAATTTCGATGCGACAGGGAGTCAGATTCCAGTTGGTTATCCGAAACCCACATCGAATCGTAATAGTGAATCTTTATGACTGATAAATTTATTTTTCTATGAATCTGTGAATGAAGATAAGCGTTATGGGTTATACCGCTTATCTATATATCTGTGATGATTGATGTTGTGCACTATTGTGTGAAACCCCTGGACTACACTTTTACACACACAAATATGGATTTCATGTGGAAATCGGTTAAGTCACAGATGATTTAAATTCAATGTTTTGAAATTAAAATTTTAATTTCAATTGATTTTGAAATGGGAAATTTGGGTTTAAAGTGAAAAGCTTTTGAAATGGAATTTCAAAGATAAAAGTTATTTTGAATAACTTAATCGAGTTTTGAAATTTAAATAATTTGATTTAAATTTGAATTCAAGTTTGAAATTGAATCCTATGATTTGAAACTAGGGATTAAAGATGCTGTACAAGTTATATATGGGTTAAACCATTTTTGATTTGGGAATTTGAATTTAATTCAAGGGTTTTAACTCGTGTAAATATAACTGGATTTTTCCGAAACGAAAACTACTTGTTTTCAAATAATAATAGCTTTCATTTTAAGAAAGGATTTCCAAATTGTGTTGAACGGTTTCAAGTTTGAAATAGAATTGAAATGTTTTGAAAACTATGTAATGAGTCTTTAATTCAAAGACCGAACGAGTTAATCCAACTTGAAATGGAATTGTTTTGAAATGCTATGAATGAATCTTTGGAAACCAGTTTTGAAAGCTATAAGTTAAATCTTGATTTAAAGATTTAACGAGTTAATCCAATTGAAATGGAAATTGTTTTGAAATCCATGAATGAATCTTTGTGAACGGGGTGAACTTTGTGAATTGAATCTTTTTGTTTAAAAGATTAAAAGTGTGGAAATTGTTTAAGCCATTGAAGGTTTTTGAAATGAATCTTTTTGTTTAAAAGATTGGAAATGGTAAAGTGTTTTAACCATTCGAATGAAAAGTTTTGGGCTTTAAGTTGTGATTTAACTGAGACCCCAGTATCCATATGATTTTTAATTGCGCTCGTTATTCGGTTTAGCCGGGAAAGGACCTTTGTGTCATATAACCCATCCCGAATAGTGATACGACGATATGGATAGCATTTGAAGACCGGTGGTGAAGACCGAGTATTTGCGAGAGCGATAGGATGACCTATCGATTGTCTCTGCACTGAGTAGCTACGGTGTAACGACCCGACCTTCCAAACCCGGAAAATCGAACCATTTTAGTTAAGAAGAAGAGGTAGAAGAAGAAAAATAGAAGACAACATCAGAATCTAACCATCGCAGCGGAATAAAATATAATATATATATCATCAGATCTTTACACAAATCAAAACTATATCTGTTTATACAATATAGCATCAGAGTATACACCAGAGAACACATAACATACAACTGGACAATAACCATATCATGTCCTCAATACCACAGAGTACAACAATCAACACATCGGAATATATATATATAAACAAGTACGGGAGATACGTCTCGCCATCCAGCTCATCTCCTGAGCTCCACAGCATCATATCCTGTAACCTATAATACTCGGTCTGACCCGAGCATCATATAAAACAATACCCGAGTCAGTCTGGAATACCAGCGTGAGAAAATCACACTCAAATTGATTATTAAAGTTTCAAAATCCTTTGAAAACAAAAGCATCTCGTAAGACCACGCCACAAATAAACATGTCGGGTTTTTACCTTACGATAGCTAAAACACTTTATATCAAAATCCTCTGATATTATAATAGTGTCTACAGAAAGTAAAATAGAATCTAGCTGAAATGCTTGCATCTCACATTTCAACAATAGTTGGGCACAATCAAAACTGTACAGGCACGTAGGGAGAATGGATTTCCAACGAATGACTAGGCACTGGGGTACCACCTGTCACAGTACGTGGCCTAGATCACAGTACCGAGGAGTACGCCCGCTCCCCTGCAACACAAGGCCGAAATCATCCCTTACTGGATAATTCCAAATAAAATCACCCCACGGTTGGGATCAGCAACCGCAACACTAAGCCGAAATAAAAGGGACATCTAGACAGGGATGACCTTACTCTCAAGTGGGGGCTACCCACGAAGCCTTGCTGCATAACCCCTGATTTTCAGTCATTCCCGGTTGATGAGGTTCGAGGCTAAACGATACCTTTATAGCACATATCCCTTAGAATGCCCATCGTCCGCCTGACGATGTCACGAAAGCATTCGTCCATACAAGTCCGTCCCGGGTCCGAACGGAACCGAAGGCACTATTCCTACTACATCCATTTTGGAAATATCCTCAGGATTAGTAGCGACTAGCCCTTGCACTTCACTGCTCCATCTTCGACTCCGAAATCGTTACACGAAACGTACAAACCGGATCGAAGTGGTATTCGAGTCTCCAGACCTAGAATCCTGGTATACGGAAACTCGATCCCGGTCTCTTCGAAACGATCAGCGCATTTGGCCAATATTGATAGTCGGTTATTTAACTATCAATTAACATCCACAAGCAACCATCACACAATAAATAATTTCCCACATTATTTATTTGCCCAAATATCTTTCCAAGATATATTTCCAAATTTTCAAAGCTCATTTGAAAACAATTTCCAAACAGTTTCCGCTTACGGAAAACATTTCCCAAATAATTATTTCCACTGAAACACCAAGTACAAAATACTTTTAGATTTTAAAATAAATTTTAAAACACTTTACTATAAATATACTTTATAATATTGAAATTTAAAAACTACTTTAATACCTTAACAAAATATATACTTAAGGAATATTTAAAATGAAACCACTTTTCAAATATAAACTAAATTTCTCTTTTTAAAACATAATACCAAATCACTTTTATATAATTACTACAATAATAGATTTTTGAAAATACTACTTTGGAAATTAACCTTTAGAAAAAAAGAAAAAGAAAAAAATCAATTTCCTAAAACATGCCTTTTTACACAAATTAGAACTTTTAACTTATATTTAAAATTGCTTTGAAAACGTACTTGGCTATCCAGAGAAATACACTTCTCTTCACATCCTTTTTAAAAAATAAATCAACACTTATTTTTAAACCAATTCATATTCCTTTTATAAATTCCCACCTTGAATTTATATTTCAAATATCCTCTGATATTCCATTTCACTTTATAAATCCAGTTTATATCTCCAAAATCTCATTTCTCTTAAATTTCAAATCCCAAATATTTTAAATCAATTTACAATTGATTTGCCAATCTACTTTGAAATAAATTTCCTTACTTAATCCATTTATTTCCAAATTCATTAACTTCCAGATTTTATTTCTCATTCTGATTTAAAATCTTTAAACTGAAACACAAGTTTCAGATTTCCCAAATTCTTTCTTTCTTTTTAATTACATTTAAACATTGAATTAAAATAATTTATTTATTCTTTTAAATAACATCACATAAGTTTTCTTTAAATTCAATATTCTCTGTTTATTTAAAATTCTTCTTTTCCATATTTAATTTATTCGAATTCACTAGGATTACTTAACTTAAATTTTATTCTTTTATTTCTTTCCAAAAATCCAATTCAATTTCTTTTGATAACTCATTATACTCGGAAATTCAATCCAACTAGATTATCCAATATAAATCATCACAGGATATCAACAATCATATCACAGAATATTTAAGCAAAATTAAATATTTTGAGGAATCCAGTTGGATCCCTCCAACCTATTTCCCTGCATCCACAGACGTTAGCACAATATCAATTTCACTTCGAGGTGGAATATCGCGGTATATGGGTTTTATAAAATATCATCCGCTATAATGCGGCGCATAGGGTCTCATCCGCTATATAATGCAGGAATATCAACAACTCCAATATATACATATGCCAATATGTATATATGGCTATATACTACTATATATATCACATCAAATCAAATCAACCATCCAATAAATTATTTAAATTTAACCATTTAAATTTAAATTTAACTGAGTGAGATTAACTCACCTTAGATTTTGTTTGCAATCCACCCCCCCAACCAGCTTATTTCCTCGATTTTAAACCTTGTAAAAATATTTACGGTTTATTATTATTCGAAATAAATCGAACAATCAATTACCATAAACATTTCTAGATGTATTTATATTTATAAATTTCTTTCCAAAAAAATTCAAATAATAATTATGTTTACCGTACCAACCAATGTACTTATTTATCTCATGAACTGGAAAATAGCAAAAATGTTGTCTACTGCTAAAAATGTCTTTAACTATATATAGATAAAAATACAGACTTTATATATATTAAACAAAATTGTTTCAAACTTTATTTATATAAAATATTTTCTGTAAATAATCTCAGTAATTTACTTTACTGTCTATCTCACTGATATATTTATTGATTACTTAATTAATGAAATAAATTACTATATAAAACTTAAATTATAAGGAAAAGGAAAAAAACTAGTTACCCAACAGATCAAAGCCGATGAACCCCCACTTTCCATCCAAGTTGTGCACTGCAATCACCATCGAACGGCATCACATGCAAACAATATCACCTCCGAACCTCCTCGGTAGATAACGACTTCACGACTTAGCCGTTTGCTTCTTGATGTCGCAAATTCCATCGAAGACCCATACGACAACTTTCGCCCAGAACTCCTCGAATACCCAAACTTGACGAGCAGGCAACCCACCGCGAACATCTCTAGCTTGACCCTCCCCGTGCACGCGACCAAATCGAGCTGCCACCACGAAGTCGCGACCCTCCAAAACGATGTCGCCAGTACGAGCTTCCAGGTTCCCACTGCCTTACGCAAACCCAAAATCGACTCCGCTCGAGTCACGTTGCCCCACAAATTGAGCCGCCAGACGTTGCCGCTGTCGCTCGTGAACCCGAGCGCTACTCGACTTCGACGCCATCAGATGTTCGTCGACTTCCCCCTTCGAACTCGCGAAGTCCCTCGCGATTCGATATGCCGATGAATGAGGGTTTTGAATACAATCTGTTAGTGGAGGAAGTAAGGGAACGATGGAATATGTGAAATTTTAAAGAGGGGTTCGGCTTTGATTAGCTGCCATCTTTTTTTTTTCTTTTTGATCGAACTGATTTTATTATAAAAGAAAGAGGGTTCTCGTTGGTGAAGAAAGAGAAAAATATCTCGGCTGATATTTTACAGAAGAGATGGCTTATACCAGAAGCTTAATTAACTAAATTAAATTTCCATCAAATTATTACCAAATAAAATTTCAGCGTGTATATATATCGTACACTCACACACTAACTCCGATCAATACGAAATTTGAAATCCGATAATAATTCAATATTACGGATCCAATGGAACTGGTTTCGTCGAATTCCGAGACTGTGCCCCGGAAGGGTATTTTTAAATTCAATTTAAACGTCAAAATTTGAAAACTGAACAAATCACTTTTAAATTTGATTTTAAAAATTCTACTGCCTTCAATATTATCAATATAAATTTTACAAGCCTTTAAATTATTTTTAACAGGCTCAAAACTCTCAATTCAACATTTTATCCAATTTTTAATTGTTTAATTCAATAATTAAATTCTCCAATAAATGTTGATATTTGAAATTCTAGATAATAATTTACTTTTGAATATTTAAAATAAATTAAATATCCATTTTCAAATGCTCAAAAATTCCGGGTCGTCACATTCCTTCCCCCTTAAAAGAATTTCGTCCCCGAAATTACCAGTCAGAGGAATGTTCCAATTCCCGTTTATCATTTCCTTTAAACAAAACAGTTTTATCAATTTATCATCTCAAATCTTTTATTAAAGGTTATCATTTCAATTAACTGTCCACATTTTAACCATAGTTTTTAATCAACTTAATTTTACTTCGCAATTCAAATTCAAATTTGAATTCAAATTTAAATTATTCAAAATTTCTCAAAAATTTTCCAACACTCTAAATTCCCGAAAAATTTTGCCAGCGTCTCCTTTGCGCGGCTAATACGGTACTACTACAAAATGGCTCTACGGCCTCCCAAATCCAAAAAGAAAACAAAAGGCCAAGTGGCCGGATCAAAAACCCAATCAAATTTCATATAGAAATTCAAATACATACCTTTTGTTGGGCCATTTTAAATTTTCTTCAAAATCGAAAATCCAATTCCATTTCCCTTTGGCTTTACAAACCCTGTATATTTTACTAAACAAAAATGTCCAAATTCACTTATTGGATTTCCCAATACCAATTTACTTAAGAATTTCATCCATTCATTTCTTAAGTGCAATATAAATATTACATACTTCTTATATTCATTTTCACTTCACTAGCAAGGTTATATATTCATTTCTATTCAATTTTGCATTTCAAATTTCATTTGAACTCAATTGACAATTTCAATTCTATTTGAATTCATTTTGCCTTCAAATTTCCATTCAGATTTTCATATGTCTCATTATACAAATTTCAATTTGATTATCAATTACATCAATGTTCTTTTTCTATTCACATTCATTGTTATTCCATACACTTATCCACAATTTCCATTCTTATCCAATTTCCATTTTAATCACTTCTGCCTTTACTACTTTCCTTGGATTTAATTTATCTTCCTCTTTGAATATATTCCATCAGTTACATTTACTAATTAATTCAAATTCCGATTAACAGTTTATTCACAAACTTCACTTCTTTAGTTCCCTCAATTCCACCCCACTTTTACATTCACATTTGAATTAGATTCCAATATCCAGTTTCAATTTCATTTGCTAAACGAATTTAAATCATTTGTCATTAAATGAAAATTTTCAAAAATCTCAAAAATTTTCTAACTCCCGAAATTTACGAAAAATTTTGACAGAGTCTCCCCTGTACGGAGGGACTTCTGCGATATCGCAGGATGCACAAATATATATATACATCGGCCTCAGGCCGGAAACATAATATATATCAATATCAACAGTTCATATTTCCTATTTAAATTTTTGCGTAGGCGTACCTTTATTTTAGCATTTTTAAAGCAAACCGCGATTTATTTTAGCATTCAACGTAGTCAAAATCAGCCAAACGGCTTCCCTGAACCTGTACTTACTCAGTTAAACACGTCAGTGACAAATATAAGAAAATCCATTAACATTTCATTTAATTCCAATAGCAACAAGTAGTTTCCATAAGCAATGCACTTAAAATAATTTCCATTAGCCATTTATATGGTCTCAATACAAATTCCAATCGCTTACAACCAATTCATATACCGTTTCTATTCAATTCAATGGTTTGCAATTCATTTTCCTCCATCCTATTCATTTTTAAGCGAAATGAATTCATATCCATTTCAATTGATTCAATTCAATTTAATTTGCATTTCATATTTGCATTCATTTTATTCCATTTGAAATCATTTCACAATTTCTTTTCTTAAGTCGAGCATTTATTCAAATGTTGACTTAAGCTATTCCACTTCCAAACTCAAATTACTGTTTCCTTGTAAACAATTTATAATTCAAATCTTTGGTTTGATTTTTCATTTAATCAAATCTATTCCATTTATTAATTTAATTCAATTTATATATTCACTTATTCATTTTAAATTTTCAATTTCCATATTCAACTTATCATGAATTTATTTAATTATTAACAAGGAAATTTCAAATTTATTTTTTTACTACTTGAATTTATATACAGATTTACCATCTTATTTAACACCCAGTTCACCTTTCATCCAACTAATTCAACTTGACTCGATTAAAATCCCATTTCAATTTTCAATTTCAATTCATTAATTCACAAATGTAGCTTCATTGGTTTATTCACAATTTCACTTCTTCTCAATTTGAATCTTATTCCAAATCAACTTCCACTTGAATTTATTTACAACTCAACCATTCTTCTTACAATCCAATTCAAATATCCATTCATACTTCAACTTTTATTGCCAAATTTTAAGTTCTATTAGCATACCCAGTTCACTAATTCTATTCCAAATTAGTATACTCCCATTTTATAATTCAGTATTTAATCTTTATCCACAAATATTTACTTTAGTAAATTTTCTCGGGTTTAATCTATTATTATAATTCGTGTTTTGGATTTTATGCCAATCCGAAATAACTAACAATTAAATTTTGATTCTTATTTCACAACTTAAATACAACTAGAATTTTATTTTATTAGTAACGGTCATTTCTAATTAGATTTTATTTTAGCTCAGATTTATTTAACTCAATTCGCTTTCAACTCAATTCGAATACAACTGGATTAATTTGATTCAATTTTATTCAAATACGACTGGATATTATTTTTAACCTATTTTAATATTTTCAATCCAGTCAAATTTTTATTTCCCAATCCAAATCAATTTCATTTTTAACTTTCCGCTTTACATGTTAATTCTAACACCCAAAGCTTATATTTCCTTCCTGTTTGGAAATCATTTCAAGATATAAGCTTACAACCCATTTTATCAGGATTTCCCTTTTTAAACACCCGGCTTTTAGTTTCAAATTATTTTGAAATCTCCACTTATTTCAAAATCACATTTCTCAAATATTTAAACCAATCCCGGTTTTTTTTTTGTTTTTTTTTCCAACAAATTTCCTTTGGAAATTTCAAAAACAACTAGCTTTTATGAATAAATCAATTTGGCAGCAATTCGTCACTCAGGAGTTCGAAAATAAATTCTGAAGATATGGCCGTCATCCTCCGAATTATTTCCAGCAACTGAAATGAATTTATTGCTATATCCCTTTCAAAAATTTATTTGAAACAATTTCCCTTCCAGAAATACTTTCCAAAATAATAATGCTTGTGTTTATCTTCTAAACACTTTGAAAACACTTCCAAATATCCAGGGTTTAAATTTACCATTTTGATTAAATCAAATTTTAACTATAATTCATTTGTACAATTCATATTTATACAAATATCCATTGGTTATGTAAATCATTCTGATTTTACAATCTTACCATATTTTTTTTCTTTCAATTTTATTTGTTAGAATATTTTAATCCAAACATCCAAATATATAATAATTTACAGAAATATTTCTTTTATATCAAAATACATTTTTCGGGTAAAATTATTTCATCTACCCGTTTCAAAACAATATTGTGTCGAATTGTTCTATTTAAGTGTTTAGAAACCCCTTCGATACAGTTGCGCAGACTGTGCCGACGAAGGTTCATATGCCACTCAATAAATCAACCAACACAATATAAAACCATTTTATATTCACTAACAAGTACGCGCTCATATCTATTAATACACTCAAAATTCCCACCAGAGCCAAGGTTATCGCCAACCTTTGCTCTGATACCACTGTAACGACCCGACCTTCCAAACCCGGAAAATCGAACCATTTTAGTTAAGAAGAAGAGGTAGAAGAAGAAAAATAGAAGACAACATCAGAATCTAACCATCGCAGCGGAATAAAATATAATATATATATCATCAGATCTTTACACAAATCAAAACTATATCTGTTTATACAATATAGCATCAGAGTATACACCAGAGAACACATAACATACAACTGGACAATAACCATATCATGTCCTCAATACCACTGAGTACAACAATCAACACAGCGGAATATATATATATAAACAAGTACGGGAGATACGTCTCGCCATCCAGCTCATCTCCTGAGCTCCACAGCATCATATCCTGTAACCTATAATACTCGGTCTGACCCGAGCATCATATAAAACAATACCCGAGTCAGTCTGGAATACCAGCGTGAGAAAATCACACTCAAATTGATTATTAAAGTTTCAAAATCCTTTGAAAACAAAAGCATCTCGTAAGACCACGCCACAAATAAACATGTCGGGTTTTTACCTTACGATAGCTAAAACACTTTATATCAAAATCCTCTGATATTATAATAGTGTCTACAGAAAGTAAAATAGAATCTAGCTGAAATGCTTGCATCTCACATTTCAACAATAGTTGGGCACAATCAAAACCGTACAGGCACGTAGGGAGAATGGATTTCCAACGAATGACTAGGCACTGGGGTACCACCTGTCACAGTACGTGGCCTAGATCACAGTACCGAGGAGTACGCCCGCTCCCCTGCAACACAAGGCCGAAATCATCCCTTACTGGATAATTCCAAATAAAATCACCCCACGGTTGGGATCAGCAACCGCAACACTAAGCCGAAATAAAAGGGACATCTAGACAGGGATGACCTTACTCTCAAGTGGGGGCTACCCACGAAGCCTTGCTGCATAACCCCTGATTTTCAGTCATTCCCGGTTGATGAGGTTCGAGGCTAAACGATACCTTTATAGCACATATCCCTTAGAATGCCCATCGTCCGCCTGACGATGTCACGAAAGCATTCGTCCATACAAGTCCGTCCCGGGTCCGAACGGAACCGAAGGCACTATTCCTACTACATCCATTTTGGAAATATCCTCAGGATTAGTAGCGACTAGCCCTTGCACTTCACTGCTCCATCTTCGACTCCGAAATCGTTACACGAAACGTACAAACCGGATCGAAGTGGTATTCGAGTCTCCAGACCTAGAATCCTGGTATACGGAAACTCGATCCCGGTCTCTTCGAAACGATCAGCGCATTTGGCCAATATTGATAGTCGGTTATTTAACTATCAATTAACATCCACAAGCAACCATCACACAATAAATAATTTCCCACATTATTTATTTGCCCAAATATCTTTCCAAGATATATTTCCAAATTTTCAAAGCTCATTTGAAAACAATTTCCAAACAGTTTCCGCTTACGGAAAACATTTCCCAAATAATTATTTCCACTGAAACACCAAGTACAAAATACTTTTAGATTTTAAAATAAATTTTAAAACACTTTACTATAAATATACTTTATAATATTGAAATTTAAAAACTACTTTAATACCTTAACAAAATATATACTTAAGGAATATTTAAAATGAAACCACTTTTCAAATATAAACTAAATTTCTCTTTTTAAAACATAATACCAAATCACTTTTATATAATTACTACAATAATAGATTTTTGAAAATACTACTTTGGAAATTAACCTTTAGAAAAAAAGAAAAAGAAAAAAATCAATTTCCTAAAACATGCCTTTTTACACAAATTAGAACTTTTAACTTATATTTAAAATTGCTTTGAAAACGTACTTGGCTATCCAGAGAAATACACTTCTCTTCACATCCTTTTTTAAAAATAAATCAACACTTATTTTTAAACCAATTCATATTCCTTTTATAAATTCCCACCTTGAATTTATATTTCAAATATCCTCTGATATTCCATTTCACTTTATAAATCCAGTTTATATCTCCAAAATCTCATTTCTCTTAAATTTCAAATCCCAAATATTTTAAATCAATTTACAATTGATTTGCCAATCTACTTTGAAATAAATTTCCTTACTTAATCCATTTATTTCCAAATTCATTAACTTCCAGATTTTATTTCTCATTCTGATTTAAAATCTTTAAACTGAAACACAAGTTTCAGATTTCCCAAATTCTTTCTTTCTTTTTAATTACATTTAAACATTGAATTAAAATAATTTATTTATTCTTTTAAATAACATCACATAAGTTTTCTTTAAATTCAATATTCTCTGTTTATTTAAAATTCTTCTTTTCCATATTTAATTTATTCGAATTTACTAGGATTACTTAACTTAAATTTTATTCTTTTATTTCTTTCCAAAAATCCAATTCAATTTCTTTTGATAACTCATTATACTAGGAAATTCAATCCAACCAGATTATCCAATATAAATCATCACAGGATATCAACAATCATATCACAGAATATTTAAGCAAAATTAAATATTTTGAGGAATCCAGTTGGATCCCTCCAACCTGTTTCCCTGCATCCACAGACGTTAGCACAATATCAATTCCACTTCGAGGTGGAATATCGCGGTATATGGGTTTTATAAAATATCATCCGCTATAATGCGGCGCATAGGGTCTCATCCGCTATATAATGCGGGAATATCAACAACTCCAATATATACATATGCCAATATGTATATATGGCTATATACTACTATATATATCACATCAAATCAAATCAACCATCCAATAAATTATTTAAATTTAACCATTTAAATTTAAATTTAACTGAGTGAGATTAACTCACCTTAGATTTTGTTTGCAATCCACCCCCCCAACCAGCTTATTTCCTCGATTTTAAACCTTGTAAAAATATTTACGGTTTATTATTATTCGAAATAAATCGAACAATCAATTACCATAAACATTTCTAGATGTATTTATATTTATAAATTTCTTTCCAAAAAAATTCAAATAATAATTATGTTTACCGTACCAACCAATGTACTTATTTATCTCATGAACTGGAAAATAGCAAAAATGTTGTCTACTGCTAAAAATGTCTTTAACTATATATAGATAAAAATACAGACTTTATATATATTAAACAAAATTGTTTCAAACTTTATTTATATAAAATATTTTCTGTAAATAATCTCAGTAATTTACTTTACTGTCTATCTCACTGATATATTTATTGATTACTTAATTAATGAAATAAATTACTATATAAAACTAAAATTATAAGGAAAAGGAAAAAAACTAGTTACCCAACAGATCAAAGCCGATGAACCCCCACTTTCCATCCAAGTTGTGCACTGCAATCACCATCGAACGGCATCACATGCAAACAATATCACCTCCGAACCTCCTCGGTAGATAACGACTTCACGACTTAGCCGTTTGCTTCTTGATGTCGCAAATTCCATCGAAGACCCATACGACAACTTTCGCCCAGAACTCCTCGAATACCCAAACTTGACGAGCAGGCAACCCACCGCGAACATCTCTAGCTTGACCCTCCCCGTGCACGCGACCAAATCGAGCTGCCACCACGAATTCGCGACCCTCCAAAACGATGTCGCCAGTACGAGCTTCCAGGTTCCCACTGCCTTACGCAAACCCAAAATCGACTCCGCTCGAGTCACGTCGCCCCACAAATTGAGCCGCCAGACGTTGCCGCTGTCGCTCGTGAACCCGAGCGCTACTCGACTTCGACGCCATCAGATGTTCGTCGACTTCCCCCTTCGAACTCGCGAAGTCCCTCGCGATTCGATATGCCGATGAATGAGGGTTTTGAATACAATCTATTAGTGGAGGAAGTAAGGGAACGATGGAATATGTGAAATTTTAAAGAGGGGTTCGGCTTTGATTAGCTGCCATCTTTTTTTTTTCTTTTTGATCGAACTGATTTTATTATAAAAGAAAGAGGGTTCTCGTTGGTGAAGAAAGAGAAAAATATCTCGGCTGATATTTTACAGAAGAGATGGCTTATACCAGAAGCTTAATTAACTAAATTAAATTTCCATCAAATTATTACCAAATAAAATTTCAGCGTGTATATATATCGTACACTCACACACTAACTCTGATCAATACGAAATTTGAAATCCGATAATAATTCAATATTACGGATCCAATGGAACTGGTTTCGTCGAATTCCGAGACTGTGCCCCGGAAGGGTATTTTTAAATTCAATTTAAACGTCAAAATTTGAAAACTGAACAAATCACTTTTAAATTTGATTTTAAAAATTCTACTGCCTTCAATATTATCAATATAAATTTTACAAGCCTTTAAATTATTTTTAACAGGCTCAAAACTCTCAATTCAACATTTTATCCAATTTTTAATTGTTTAATTCAATAATTAAATTCTCCAATAAATGTTGATATTTGAAATTCTAGTTAATAATTTACTTTTGAATATTTAAAATAAATTAAATATCCATTTTCAAATGCTCAAAAATTCCGGGTCGTCACATACGGTATAGAGATTCCCTAAGTGATGGGAAGTCCGATCAGGATTGTGAATACCCGGATTGCAAGGGCTTCTTCGGAAGTGCCTTCGGTTCTGTTCGAACCCGGAACAGACTTGTATGGATGTGTGTCTGACATTACACTTTGAGATGTAAAGATGGTTTCTATCAAATACATTTCTGTTGGTGGCGGAGAATTTATTCTCTTAGCTTAACACCCTTCTCTGAGACATACGAGCTCAGAGGTTATGTAGTTGATGGTTACTAGTGATACATTCCCAATTTGGTAATGTGGCATACGAAGTGTTGTTGATCATTGTTGGTCAAAGCGTTGCTTTGTGAAAAAGTGTGGCTTTGTGAAAAACGTGGCTTTGTGAAAAAGCATAGCTTTGTGGACGAGACTTCGTCGAGCCTCACAACCCGGTAATGGTCGAAACAGGAATGTTGCGACAAAGGTTTTTAGGGGTAGCGCCCTTAGGGTATGTCATTTCCATCTGGATAAAAGGTGATATCATGGTATGGAGCCCAGATATTTTACCTATGTTGATGTTGCACAGTTATTATACTTTGTGGTTGTTGCTTTATGATCGAGGTACCTCGGATAAAGGTCGGTGACGACCGGGGGATGACATGACTCGTGTGTTAGTTACCTAGTTACAGCTGTACAGCGTGAGGTAGCGTTAGTGTGTTAGTTACCTAGTTACAGCTGTACAGCGTGAGGTAGCGTCGGCCTTGTGTTTGCAGAGATCCGGTTAGGATTCGGGGCGTCTTTCCAGAGGCGTTTCTATTTCGGTGTAAGGAAGTTCCTTTGCCTGATCATTTGTTGGAAATCCAAAGAAACAATACGAACCCTGTACGGTTTTAGTTGTATTACCTGCTATGGAATGTGGCGGTAACCTGCTATTGAACGTAGTAGCTATAGTAGGCATACAATAATGGTTGTATGTTGGCTAAGATTGATATTATACTTTCGAAATGGTTTTCGACACTATGCACTAATGATAATAATATCGAATGATTTTGCGTAGTAAGCATTTTTTACTATCATAAGAAGAAATCTCCTCCAATTCTGTGATTGCATTGTGTGTGTGGTGGGAGGTCTTATGGTAGTTTCATTTTCAAAGCATTGTGGGTTTCAATGTTTAAAATTCTTTTGTTTTAAAGATAAACTGTTTTTGTTTGCTCACACCAGTCCCATGACTGATCCGGAGTTTATTGTTCCCTTCCTAAACTCTGGGTGCCCATAATTTTCCACACGGGTAGTCTAGAGTTGGGTTTCTCAGATATTCAGGTTGAGTAGATTATCTGGAGCTGGTTCAGTTCTTGGAGTTCAGGATTGCACTTGTTTCTCTTTGTGGTTCGAGCTTGAGATTGGAGTGGTTGGAGTCAGTCTCTCTGAAGATCATTTTGGAGTTATCACTTCTATTGATATTGTTCCATTGCTGATGTTATCAGTTCTATTTTCCGCTGTATCATTATTTATCTCTGATATTGTTGTATCATATTGATATCATTGTTGTATATCATTCTGGATATTGTATTCATTGGAGTTGTATATGATATAATTGTTTTCTTTCTTCCGCTGTATTGTTATACTTAATGGTGTTATAAGCTTCGGTGAACCAGATTCGGCGTTTGAATCTGCGGCATTTTGAGTATAAGTGAAGTACATGTGTCGATTTTCGAAGGCCGATTTTCGGGTCATCACATTTGGTATCAGAGCTAAGGTTGAACTTTAGCTCAGGAGTATAACACATTAAGTAGCTCATTAGAGATAGGGTGAAGTATACCCTAGAATGAGTAATTCTCAGATATCCGTCCGTAGGCCTCAGTAGATTCTCTTACTATTCACTGATAGTGAGTATGAGTGCAAGAAGAGGATGAGATAGGAGATAGGGGAATACGACTTTAAATAGTTGATACTCTGTAACAATAGTGGAAACAAATTTTCTCTATCAATCTTTTTTGTTCGTCGTTTCTCCTAAATCCTTCGATAGTTTCTGGTAAATCCACGAAGAAAAAATCGATATATTAATATGGGACATAAACTCCAAATAGGCCAAATTGTTGTTTGGATGTATTGGTTGCCTTGTTTGCTTTGATTGCTATGGTTGATAGGTATAATTTGGTTTCTAAACTGAAAATTTTGAAATTGTATCCATATGTCTATCTATTCTTTGGGTCCGGATATATTCTACGAATGGTTAGTTATCCCTTCGAACTAACCGATGCCCCTGCATATTTCGTAGATCTGGATAACCCGAGTATTTTGTGAAGTGTTAAATAGATTCGTTCTTGTATCTATTATTGATATTCTGATTTGGTAAGCCAAATGCAGAATAGATATTCAGTTTGATTTGGAAGACTGTCTCTCTATCTTTGTGTATCTATCTTTGTGTCTCCCTGTGCAATTTCGAGGACGAAATTTCTTAAGGGGGGAAGTCTGTAACGATCCTCGATTTTAATTAATTTTAAATTGACAATTAAATTAATTTTTGATTTAAAATTGTGAAAAAAATTCAAAATGAAGTCTTTAAAAATAAAATAAACAAATAAATATTAAGTTAGAAATAGAATTAGAATATATAAGATAAACTATGATAATAAAAATTTAAGGTTAAAATACACTGATGTATGTAAAAATATAAAGTAACAACTAACACGTTAGCTAAAATTTTAACAATATAATTAAAATAGAAATTGTTTATAGTATAAAGTAAGAAGACAAAGCAAAAGAAATATGTACAAACAAACAAAAAAAATATGTTTTCATAAACACTTGCAAAAGAAAGAAAAAAAAAGAATACAAGTTTGTACAGCCGAAATGGGAATAGAATAAGTGTATGGTACAAAACAATTAATACCAATATCTCTTTAGCCATCACCACAGCCTTCCAAAGCTAAAGAAATATCACTGATATGTTGTACTGGAAGAAAAATAATACATTACTTTGTACAATGCTAATAAATGCATGTAGCATTAGTACACTACACAAAAGCAATTCAGCCTCCAAGCAGAGAAAAATCTCTGGTATTTGTACAAGCAAATATATCAACCTGTACAAAAGAAAATAATCACCTGTAAACTTCATTTTTATATACCAGCCTTTTCATCCCATTTTCGTCCATCAAGCTTAGTAAAAACTGAGTAAATATCATCTTTAAACTTAACAAAAAGCTTCAACTTAAACAACAATCTAAACCAACTCAAACCAGATCAATCGAAGAATCAAAAGAAGATTTCAGCTTGCAATTTTCAAAACCTAGTTCAACATCATCAAACTCTGTTCTTCTTTTTCTCTAGAAACTAAGGTGAGTAAACAAACTATTTCTAAAGCTTAAGTTCGGTAATTAGTTTATGTATAATCTTGTGTTTACTATATATTGTAAGTATGTTGTTCTAAGATGTTATCTGGAAGGTTAATCCTGTGATGTTCTTCAGTTTTTTAGATTCCTGAGCAAAGAAATGTAAAGAAACTTATACATCTTCATATATAACATCTTAAGCTTAGAATTTATAACCAAATAGGTTGTTTAAACTTAAATTATAATCTGGAAATGGATTCAAGCATGACAGTGGAATTTAGAAACTGTTTATACAGGTTTTAAGTAAGAAAGAAATCAAAAGCGAAAATTTGAATGTTTTAATTTGAAGATTTGATCCCATATCTTGATTTAGCATACAAAGTTAGGATTTTTAAAATAGAAACGATATTTTTTTGATCAATATTGAAGGTGTAATTTGAATATGAATAAAAGTTGCATTTTTGTCAATATCTGTTGATTCGATTAATTTTAATTGTTGAAATTTATTATGAAGCAACCTTGAAGATGTATTAAACATAGGAAAAATGCTAAATAATTTTTCCAATGCAAGCATGTTTGTGAGGAATCGAAAGTAGGGGTTTTGTTCGAATGTTTTTCGATGCTCTGTAAAAAATTTGTTTTCGTCGCCGTGATTTGATCGAGTGGCTCGAGGTTTTGGGTGAAGGCCGAGGAAGGTATGGCCATGGCGTGGATGTAGTGGCTTGGCCTCCGGTGATGGGTGATGACAGAACGTGGTGGTTTTTCGGTGGGGTGTTCGAGCGATAGTTCAAGCTTCTAGCGACTTTTTGATTTCGACCTTTGTTCGAAATTCTAGGTTTCGATTATGAGTTAAGGGTTGAATCGGGGTTTGCTGGAGGTCACGATGGCCACCAGAACGGCGGCGAGGTGGCGTGCACGTACACGCGCACGCTTTGATGTCTGCTACGTGACGATGGTTTGGGGAAGACGAAGATGAGGTGGAACTCGAGGGCGACTCGGGGGATTCATGAATTTGCTCGAAGCAAAATAGTGTCGCGTATGACTCGAAGCGGTTTTGAGTTTTCTCGGGTTTTTGATATAGGGCTCGAGTGGGTTGTTTTGTTACAGGTTCTGTTTAAACCTGGCAGAGTTTAAGTTTTAAAACTTAAACTAAAGAAAAAAATGTTAAGTTAAGATTTTATTACAAGTGTAATTATTTGAGGAAAATGCTTAACAATGCTTTCTAAAATCTTAATTACTGTTTTGATTTAGTAATTAACCTAAGTTAAGTATTTAATGTAATTAACATTACAGTTTTCAAATTAGTAATAATTTGTTTAAGAAAATTTTTAAAATGTTAATTAAGAAATTTTTTATAATTGATTAATTATTTTTAAACTAACTAAGAATGATTAATTTATAAAGGTAAGTAAAGATTTGGTTAATTAATTTGTAATTGTAATTAATTAGGGATTTATAGATTTGTAATTAATAAATTGGTAAATTAATAATTAAGCACTTAAATTATTAGTAATTAAGAATTGTTAATGAAAATTAATTACAAAGATGATTAATTAAAGAATAATTGAATAATTAAGGGGTTAATTAATTATGTAATTAGTTTAAAGATTAAATAATTAATATGATTTATTAATTAAGGTAATAAATTTGAGAATAATTAATTAAGGGTCAATTTATTAATTAAAGATAACTTATTAAATGGTGAATTAAATAATTAAAGGTTAATTATTTAATAATTAAAGGTTGATGAATAATAATTAAAGGTTAATTAATTTATCATTAATGATTAATTAATAAACGATTAGAATAATTAATCAAAATGTTTTGTAATTTATTAATGTTAATTAACCAGGATTAGTAATTTATTCATAAGAAATTAATCTGATTTGAATTTATCAGACAATTAACTGACCTTACTTATGAATGTTTGAATTCTATTGAATGGTAAATTGTTTGATATCCCTGATATATGATGCATTGTGATACATCCTGATTTGTGTTGTGATCTGTAATTTATTTATCTGGGATGAATGTAATTGATTATCTATGATATATATATATATATATATATATATCTGTGATGAATATACTGTTGTATTAATATGAAAACCCCTTGACCCGTAAACGACATTTGAATTTCGATGCGACAAGGAGTCGGATTCTAGTTGGTTATCCGAAACCCACATCGAATCGTAATAGTGAATCTTTGTGACTGATAAATTTATTTTATCTATGAATCTGTGAATGAAGATAAGCGTTATGGGTTATACCGCTTATCGATATATCTGTGATGATTGATGTTGTGCACTATTGTGTGAAACCCCTGGACTACACTTTTACACACACAAATATGGATTTCACGTGGAAATCGGTTAAGTCACAGATGATTTAAATTTAATGTTTTTAAAATTGAAATTTTAATTTCAATTGATTTTGAAATGGGAAATTTGGGTTTAAAGTGAAAAGATTTTGAAATGGAATTTCAAAGATAAAAGTTATTTTGAATAATTTAATCGAGTTTTGAAATTTAAATAATTTGATTTAAATTTGAATTCAAGTTTGAAATTGAATACTATGATTTGAAACTAGGGATTAAAGATGTTGTACAAGTTATATATGGGTTAAACCATTTTTGATTTGGAAATTTGAATTTAATTCAAGGGTTTTAACTCGTGTAAATATAACTGGATTTTTCCGAAACGAAAACTACTTGTTTTCAAATAATAATAGCTTTCATTTTAAGAAAGGATTTCCAAATTGTGTTGAACGGTTTCAAGTTTGAAATAGAATTGAAATGTTTTGAAAACTATGAAATGAGTCTTTAATTCAAAGACCGGACGAGTTAATCCAACTTGAAATGGAATTGTTTTGAAATGCTATGAATGAATCTTTGGAAACCAGTTTTGAAAGCTATAAGTTAAATCTTGATTTAAAGATTTAACGAGTTAATCCATTTGAAATGGAAATTGTTTTGAAATCCATGAATGAATCTTTGTGAACGGGGTGAACTTTGTGAATTGAATCTTTTTGTTTAACAGATTAAAAGTGTGGAAATTGTTTAAACCATTGAAGGTTTTTGAAATGAATCTTTTTGTTTAAAAGATTGGAAATGGTAAATTGTTTTAACCATTCGAATGAAAAGTTTTGGGCTTTAAGCTGTGATTTAACTGAGACCCCAGTATCCATATGATTTTTAATTGCGCTCGTTATTCGCTTTAGCCGGGAAAGGACCTTTGTGTCATATAACCCATCCCGAATAGTGATACGACGATATGGATAGCATTTTAAGACCGATGGTGAAGACCCGGTATTTGCGAGAGTGATAGGATGACCTATCGATTGTCTCTGCACTGAGTAGCTACGGTATAGAGATTCCCTAAGTGATGGGAAGTCCGATCAGGATTGTGAATACCCGGATTGCAAGGGCTTCTTCGGAAGTGCCTTCGGTTCTATTCGAACCTGGAACAGACTTGTATGGATGTGTGTCTGACATTACACTTTGAGATGTAAAGCTGGTTTCTATCAAATACATTTCTGTTGGTGGCGGAGAATTCATTCTCTTAGCTTAACACCCTTCTCTGAGACGTACGAGCTCAAAGGTTATGTAGTTGATGGTTACTAGTGATACATTCCCAATTTGGTAATGTGGCATACGAAGTGCTGTTGATCATTGTTGGTCAAAGCGTTGCTTTGTGAAAAAGCGTGGCTTTGTGAAAAAGCGTGGCTTTGTGAAAAAGCGTGGCTTTGTGAAAAAGCGTAGCTTTTTAGGGGTAGCACCCCTAGGGTATGTCATTTCCTTCTGGATAAAAGGTGATATCATGGTATGGAGCCCAGATATTTTACCTATGTTGATGCTGCACAGTTATTATACTTTGTGGTTGTTGCTTTATGATCGAAGTACCTCGGATAAAGGTCGGTGACGACCGGGGGATGACATGACTCGTGTGTTAGTTACCTAGTTACAGCTGTACAGCGTGAGGTAGCGTCAGTGTGTTAGTTACCTAGTTACGGCTGTACATCGTGAGGTAGCGTCGGCCTTGTGTTTGCAGAGATCCGGTTAGGATTCGGGGTGTCTTTCCAGAGGCGTTTCTATTTCGGTGTAAGGAAGTTTCTTTGCCTGATCATTTGTTGGAAATCCAAAGAAACAAGACGAACCCTGTACGGTTTTAGTTGTATTACCTGCTATGGAATGTGGCGGTAACCTACTATTGAACGTAGTAGCTATAGTAGGCATACAATAATGGTTGTATGTTGGCTAAGATTGATATTATACTTTCGAAATGGTTTTCGACACTATGCACTAATGATAATAATATTGAATGATTTTGCATAGTAAGAATTTTTGACTATCATAAGAAGAAATCTCCTCCAATTCTGCGATTGCATTGTGTGTGTGGTGGGAGGTCTTATGGTAGTTTCATTTTCAAAGCATTGGGGGTTTCAATGTTTAAAATTATTTTGTTTTAAAGATAAACTGTTTTTGTTTGCTCACACCAGTTCCATGACTGATCCGGAGTTTATTGTTCCCTTCCTAAACTCTGGGTGCCCACAATTTTTCACACGGGCAGTCTAGAGTTGGGTTTCTCAGATATTCAGGTTGAGTAGATTATCTGGAGCTGGTTCTGTTCTTGGAGTTCAGGACTGCACTTGTTTCTCTTTGTGGTTCGAGCTTGAGATTGGAGTGGTTGGAGTCAGTCTCTCTGAAGATCATTTTAGAGTTATCACTTCTATTGATATTGTTCCGTTGCTGATGTTATCAGTTCTGTTTTCCGCTGTATCATTATTTATCTCTGATATTGTTGTATCATATTGATATCATTGTTGTATATCATTTTGGATATTGTATTCATTGGAGTTGTATATGATATCATTGTTTTCTTTCTTCCGCTATATTGTTATACTTAATGGTGTTATAAGCTCCGGTGAACCAGATTCGGCGTTTGAATCTGCGGCATTTTGAGTACAAGTGAAGTACAGGTGCCGATTTTCGAAGGCCGATTTCCGGGTCATCACACATGATAGCTATTTAGAGTTCTCTTTTCTTTTGATTCTGCTGTGTTGTTTTTAATGGCAAAGTTGTTAAATTGCCTATATATACTCTGATCATCTAAGGCGGCATCTTCATACGTCACTCTTGGCGTATGCTGTAATAAATATATTTTCTCTGAACGTGATTTGCGATTGTGGGATTATGTAATGAATTGGAAATGATTTGACATGGAATGCGATCTTGTTTGATGTTTTAAAATTTCTCCATATTCATGTGTTTCTGTGTATCAATGAATCTAACACCGCCGTATTTGGTCGTCAAGGATTAATAACTATGTATGACTGCAGCATCCGTAGCCGTTAGTTTTGGGCCTTCAAGTAGGGGGATGTTACAATTTGGTATTAGAGCATACGTTTGAAACTTTAAAAGAAATTTAAATCTAAAATATTTTCAAACATAATCCAATGAATTTGAAAAGAAGATCGGGGTTTGGGTTAACATTATAGTAATGTACTTGTATTTGATATACATACATATATATATAAGTACGTACTCCTCTCTCTCTCTTAGACCGTTCTTCTGTATCTTACTAAGGCTTGTATGCAGATTTATGAGAAAGATGATATGGAAGTAGGAAACGGAAGAGGAAATTCTTTAAAAAGAAGGGAGCCCAAAAAGAATATGCTGCCAAGAAGGCAAAGGCTGATTTAGTATGCTTCTAGTGTGACATGAAGGGTCATTATGCTCATGAGTGTCGAACAGGCAAGGTGAAGAAGGCTACAGACAAGAAGAATGTGAAGTGCTTTAATTATGATCAAGTTGGGCATTATAAGAACCAGTGTCCGGAGCCAGTCTGGGCAAACAAGGAGAAAGTTTTTGTTGTTGGATCATCAGTTAAGCCTATTGCAGCTGATAAAGGAAACACTGTGATGGAAGGTACGTTTTTGATTCAGAGCATACCAGTTAGGATACTATTTGATGCCGGTGCATCACATTCATTTATATCATAGTATTTGGTTGATAGGTTATGCTTAGAACCCACATACCTTGTTACTTCCTTAAGGGTTATAAATCCAATGGGAGAGTATGCAACTCTAGGGATGAGATGTGACCAGTTAGAACTTGATTTGTTAGGTCATAAGTTTGCATGCAGTCTGTATGTTTTCGATTTCGTAGATTTCGAAATCATTTTGGGTATGGATTGGTTGAGAAGGTATGAGGCTAGGATATTTTGCCATGATGGGGAGATATCACTATGACACCCCGATATTCATAACCGAATTATATTCTCAGTAGAGAATTCTGATCGGAGTAGTTGTGCTTTGATAAGTGCAATGGAAGTGGGAGAAGACCTAAGTCAGGTTCGAGTAGTAAAAGAGTTTGCAGATGTCTTTGAGCCAGGCACAGGACTACCACCGAAACAAACTGTTGAGTTTCGAATAGATCTTCTGCCAGGAACTGAACCTGTGAGTAGAGCGCCTAGCAGGATGACACCTACTGAGATGAAGGAATTGAAGGTGTAGCTAGTGGATCGAGAAGTAGGGAATTTTATTAGACCAAGTAGTTTGCCTTGGAGAGCGGCCACGGTATTCGTGAAGAAACCAGATGGGTCGTTAAGGATGTGTATCGACTATCGTATGTTGAATGAAAGGACGATAAAGAATAAGTATCCTTTACCGAGAATTGATGATCTATTTGATCAGTTGAGTGGAGCTAGAGTGTTTTCCCAATTGGATTTGGCGACTGGCTTCCATTAGTTAAGAGTGGCAGAGGACCGCATTCCTTTGACAGCATTTCAAACTAGATATGGTTCGTACGAGTGGTTAGTAATGCCACTCGGGTTGACGAATACACCTACTTTCTTTATGGATTTGATGAACCGAGTCTTTCGAGAGAATTTAGACAAATTCGTGTTAGTGTTTATAGATAACATTTTGGTATACTCTAAGGATGAAAGGGAGCACGAAGATCATCTTAGAGTTGTGCTTGAGACGCTGAGGCAGAATCAGCTAAAGGCGAAGTTTTCCAAGTGTCATTTTTGGAAGAAAGAGGTTAAGTTTCTTTGTCACGTAGTTTTAGAGAAAGGATTGTCGGTCGATCCATATAAGATTGAAGCTGTGAACAATTGGAAGAGACCGGAGATAGTGACCGAGATCAGAAGTTTTCTTGGACTTGCTGGTTATTACCGGAGATTTATTAATGATTTCACGTGGATAGCAGCGCCTTTAACTAAGCTTACCAGGAAGGAGGTGAAGTTTGTTTGGTCCGACAAATGTGAGGAATCATTCCTTAAGTTAAAGCATTTGTTAACCAATGCACTAGTGTTAGTAGTTCCAGACGGAAACCAAAGGTTGGTAGTATACATTGATGCATGTGGGACTGGATTGGGAGCAGTATTGATGCAGAAGGTTAAAGTTATTGCCTACGCATCTTGGAAACTTTGACCGCACGAGATATTCTACTCATGATCTGGAGTTGGCTGTGGTGATCTTCGCATTGAAGATTTGGAGGCATTATCTCTTAGGGGAGAGATTTGAGCTATACACAGATCATAAGTCTTTAAGATACTTATTCTCTCAGAAGGAGCTGAATATGAGACAGCAGAGGTGGCTGGAGTATTTGGCTGCTTATGATTTTGGTATAGAGTATACTCCAGGGAAAGGTAATAAAATAGCGGATGCTCTTAGCAGAAGACATCAGAATGTGGTGTTGGCTATGTTGGCAGAATGGAAGGATCTAGAAGCTTTGGCCAGTTGCGGTGTGCAGTTAAGATCGACTGTTAGTTCTAGTTAGAGTACTGCCATGTTGTTCTGTTTAGAAGTTCGACTAGTGTTAATTGAGAGAATTTCTCCTAAGCGGAAGGAAGATCCATTATTAGCCGAGAAGATTAGAAGGCTTGAGGTTGGAATGGAGATCGATGATTTAAATGATTTTTGTCTTGACCGAAGAGGATAGTTGAGAAAGAAGGAGAGATTATGTGTTCCAGATGTTGAGAACTTGAGCAAAGAAGTTCTTGTTGAATGTCATCGATCCAAGTTTACGATTCATCCTAGAGGGACCAAGATGTATCAAGATATGAAGAGAAGCTTCTATTGGGAAGGTATGAAGAGGGACGTCGGCTTGTGGGTCAGGCAGTGTGTAAACTGTCAACAAGTGAAAACCGAACATCAGAAGCCGAGTGGGTTACTTCAGCCTCTAGAGATTCCAGTTTGGAAATGGGATTTGATATCCATGGATTTTATAGACGGGTTGCCAAGGTCAAACAAAGGAAATGAAAGTATATGGGTCGTAGTGGACAGATTGACCAAGAGTGCCTATTTCATTCCAGTAAAGTCGACCAGGACGGCACCTATTTTGGCAAAGCTATTTATGAAGAACGTTGTTAGACTACATGGAGTTTCTAGTAGCATAGTCAGTGACAGAGATGCTTTATTCACTAGCGAATTCTGAAAGAGTCTACAGGATGTGTTAGGCACTAGGCTCAAGATGAGTACCGCATATCACCCTCAGACGGATGTGCAAACTGAGAGAGTCAATAAGGTACTCGAGGATTTGTTAAGAGCTTGTGCGTTGGACTTTGGTGGATCTTGGGAGGATCACCTACATTTGGTTGAGTTTTCTTATAATAATAGTCATCAGACTAGTATAGGAATGGCGCCTTTTGAAGCTTTGTATGGAAGGCCATGCAAATCACCAGTATGTTGGTTGAAGACTGGAGACAGATTGGTCTTAGGTCCAGATTTTGTTTAGGGAGGCGTCAGAGAAGATTGAGTTGATCCGAGAAAGGATGAAGGAAGCTCAATCCAGATAGAAGAGTTACGCAGATAAGAGGCGTAAAGATCTAGAGTTCTCAATTGGAGATGGGGATTTCACTAAGGTATCACCGACGAAGGGTGTGGTACGGTTCGGAAAATCAGGGAAACTAGCACCAAGATATGTTGGCCCATTTCAGATTATAGAGAGGATTGGATGGCTCGCATATAGAGTAGAGTTGTTGAGCAGTATGGCAGGTGTCCATAATGTTTTTCATGTGTCACATCTTCGCAAGTATGTGCATGATCCAGAGACTACTATTCCTCCGACAAGGTTGGAAGATCTAGTAGTAGAGCCTAATTTGACTTTTGTTAGACAACCAGTTCGAGTTGTTGCGAGAGATGAGAAAAGATTAAGGAACAAGACAGTCAAGTAGGTGAAAGTTCAGTGGAGCGACAACGAGAATGACTGTACTTGGGAGACAAAGGACAGGATTCGACATACTTATACTGATCTGCTTTGAGGGTATGTCTATATTAGATTTATATAGATTTCGTAGTCAGGTGGACTAGTATGTTTGTTAGGAGTTGTTATAGATGATTGCTATGTTTATTATTTAGTCCTTACTGAATTTCGAGGATGAAATTCTTTAAGGAGGGGAGCCCGTAACACCCCTAATTTTTGATAACATTATTCGAGAGATTTAATTAGATAAATTAAATAGAATAATGTAAATGTTAAGTGATAAGGGGATTGAGATTTGAATAAAGCTAGTTAAGGCCTTGCTTAATGAAATAATTAAATGGGCTTAAGAATGGGTTATAAACTAATTAAATTACATAAGAGTATATTGGGTATTTGCAGCACATAACCCTTACCCCTATATATTTTCATTCCTACCATTTTATTTCTCATTCACGTCATTTTGAAAACACAAAGCAAAAACATTAAGAGGAGCCAACCATAATCAAAGAGAAGAGGAATTCAATTAAAATCTAGAGATCAAGCTTAGGGGAAATCAATCTCAATCCAATCTCCTTATCTTAATCAACATGAATAATAATCCCATCTCTATTTTGTTTTGTAATCATATGTTTTCGGATTTAAGGGTAAATTCGTTTTTACGGTGAATTAGACGATGATATGCTTGAATATTAATTTGTTTAATTTAAACAAGATTGTTTAAATGGGATATACACGGTTTTAGGGAGAAACCGATTTATGTTGATGTTTAAATGCCATGGAAAAATTATATGTTATGTAAAACATGATTTGACATGGAATGTGATCTTGTTTGACGTTTTAAAATTTCTCCATATTCATGTGTTTCTGTGTATCAATGAATCTAACACCGCCGTATTTGGTTGCCGAGAATTAATAACTATGGATGACTGCAGCATCCGTAGCCGTTAGTTATGGGCCTCCAAGTAGGGGGATGTTACACGGAATTTTTCCATAGGAACGGGGGATTGAATGAAAACGGGGGCATAGACTTCCATTTGACGATAGTGATAGAATTGTTGAAAGAGTTAAATGAGCATTGAGCAACGGACCATTAGACCAAAGTCTGGAGGATGTAAATAGAAACTCATTCACTCCTAACATCAAGTACGCAGAAATCCATCCAACTTCAAGCTGTCGACGTTGGAAATTTACGATGGAAAAACAGATCTAATAGCTCATATGATGTGGTACATTCGACATATGGAGGTGTTGGGTGGTTCTGAGGAGGTAATGGGATGGTGTTTCCCGTTATATTTAATAGAATTAGCAGCAATGTGGTTCAGATGGCTGGAGAACGAGTCCATAACCACATGGACCGAGTTAGTGAATAAGTTCATGAGACAGTTCTAGGTTCATATTTCATTACTAAAGAATGTGATGACACTATCAAGTATGAAGCAAAGGACCGAAGAGACCATAAGGAGTTATTTAACTAGGTTTAACGCGACGACCGCTGCAATTCAAAAGCTGGATCCATCGGTAGTTCTGATAGCGGCAGTTTCATGAGTTTTTAGTAAAACAGATTTTAAGACTGCTTTGGAAAGGGATCCACCGGCGGATCTCGTGGAGTTTTACCACAAGGCTGAGAGATAATTGCATCAAGATGACGCTAAAGCTGAAAAGGTAGAGACTAATGTTGTGGATAACGGAGGACTGTCCAGAACAGGATTTAGAAAAGATAAAGGAAAGAGGAAGGTGGATGATGGCTTCGGAGGACCGAATGGTAGAGAAGGGAACCGAAATTCACTTCTTACACAGAGTTGACCAAAAACCTGGTGAGGATTTACCCGGATGCAACAGGGCAGATTCCCTATCGAAAACCGAAGAAGAGTGAACCCAAGGATCAGGAAAAGATTGGGAAAGTACTGCCTATTCCATGAGTTGGATGGGCATGAAACAAATGATTATAAGCACCTTTGTGATTTGATTAAGGAGCAGGTTAGGAGCAACCTGCTTTAGCAGTAGCGAGGAATCAAGCTGTAGTGATGCACTAGGAGCAACCACCGTCTGCAGTAAATGGAAGTAGCCTTGGATCTAGGTTGAGGATAGTTATCTCTTAATCGGGATGGTAGGGAGTCAGGTTCGATTCTCACACTTCTCCATTGTTTTCAATAAATGATGCGGTATTATAGTTGTAATGACCCAGAATTTAATCACTATTTAAAAGAATATTTAATCATATTTTTAAATAATAAATAAATGGATTTTTATTAACAAATAAAACTATTTAAATAATAACTAATGATGATAAATTCGTTTTCAAAATTTGTTAACAATATATATAGTTCATAGAGAAATAGAAAACGTGACCGGAAATTATTTTCCAAAATATCGATTTTTCATTTGTTAAAAGTTATTTAAAATGTCATAACACTATTTTAAACACATATGGACACACTACAAACTACTTTAACATGATGAATACATGTATATATGCATGTATATACTTCTCTTTAAAAGTGTGTGTATATATAAGAATAAGAGAAAATATTTCATAAAGAATATATATATATACATATAAAAATAACTTTTTCAACACATAGTACAAAGGGATATGGCATGAATAGTGCATCATGAGGGGGGAGTACATGGTGGATGGAAATGAAGGAGGGAGGAGTGGAGATGCATGCACACAAAAATTTAATTATAAGCACTTTGTATTTTTAAAGTATTTTCCTTAAGCCTATATATACCCTTTAACTTTTATGTTTCTCATTTTACAATCCTGCTTCTACTCTTCACTTTAAAATTTCCTAAGAGCTTGAATATACATCCATGGCTTCCTTTCATAAATTTTAAAATAAGAAAAAATCACTTCTTTTTGCTAAAATCTCTTCTTTAGTTCACAAAAACACTTCTACAAGACCTCCTCTTCCAAGTTGCAAGCCCACAATTCCCAAAACCATGATGGCCGAGCCCAAACTTCCCACGGTCGGGCCCAAACTCCACTTGGCCGAACCCAATGTTGGTGCTTAGCCACTCAATGACACAAATTTTGCAAGTTTAGACTAAGTTTTAGCTTATATCCAAGTTTTAACAAAAGTTCGCCTTGAATTAGTAAGCTACGGTGAGTAAAACTCTTACATTAGGGAAAGAAAATAACTTGATTTTGATGAACTATATGTTTGAAAATATAGTGTTTGTTGTGTTGAAATATCATGTTGTTTTAATGACATATTGATTACAAGTTTAGGTTCGAGCTTGGATTTGTGATTTGGATGTTAAACGATATGTTTGGATATGGATATGTGAATGGTTGGTCATGATATGTTGATAGTATGTTTATGAAATAAAACCATGTGTATGTGATGTAATTGTTGTGAAGTTAGCACCTTAAAAAGTCGCAAAAGACTTGAGACTTGATTGGAAAACAATAGCTTGTTTTTTTCTACTTTTGGATTTTGCAAATGTTTTTCCAAGTTTTCACCTTTTGTTTAAGTTTTCAAAACTCTTCCATTTGTTATTTTCAAACATGTAGTAGCTAGAGTTAAAGTAAGGCTTTTACATAAAAATCAATTCTAGCGAACTGCGCTCATAGCACAGTTCGATATGGATGTAGTTCGGAAAATTTCACGATTTCAATTTTAAAGTGTTTTCTTTTGGATTGTTTTTGAAAACTAATTTCAAATTAATTAAGTAAGTCAACAGTTTAAGTTTTAATTATTTAATTTATATTTAATTAATTAATTAATTAACTAGGTTAAGTAATTAGAGTTTAAGAAATTATTAACCAAGCTAATTATTTTTAATTACGAAAGTTTTAAATAATGATTAATTCAGATAAAAGGAAATTAATTTTTATTTAATCAAGTTTATTTACTTTAATTAATTATTATTTTATTAGAGTTAATTATTTAATTAAAGATTAATTATCCACTTAATTAGGGTTTAATTTCTTAAATGAATGTTATTTAATTAAAGTTCATTAAAATTTTATTTATAATTAATTCTTATTTAATTAAGGTTTAGTTTTGACTTAACCAAGCTTAATCAAGGTTTAATTATTATTTAGATAAATTAAGACCTAACCAAGATAAATTAGGGTTATTTATGATTTAATTAAGATTAATTAAAGTTTAATTGAGTTTTAAACTTATGATTTAATTAAGGTTTATTTATTTTAAAGTTTCTTTCGAACTTTATTGGTTATTTATTTTTAACCAACTTTCATGTTTAAGTAAATTGTTTTAAAACCAAAGGATCTCTTGTCCATGCTATTAAATAGCCAAATGAATTAAAATAGTTGTAATAAAATGTTGATACGTTTTATTGGAAGTAAGTCGACTTGTACTTATCACAAATACCACACTTTGGGAATGTGATGAATACAAGGTGGTTAATTCCGATAAGCGGGCCATAATAATTTAAGCATATGGAACGTATGTCCATATGTAAATCTAATACCCTAATAGTGGAATGGTCCATTATAAACAACTTGACCCTTTTAAATTATCAAATGTTGGTTTAGAGAGGCCAGAATCGGATAGGAGTTGTTATCCGAAAATCACTTTGAACCAAGTAAGCGTTCGAATTGGAAATAGTAAAGGCAAGGTCCAAAATGAAGACTTTGAAGTGCAAGGGCTATTTGCTAGTAACCTTGAGGGTGATTCTGAAACTAGTGGAGATAGTGCCTTTGGTTCATTCATCTCCTGAACGAATTGTATGGATGAATGCTGACGTTGTGTCAATATCTGGAAGGCAATGTTAGCATTCTAAATGGCAATGCAATAATAAAGGTAAACGTAGCTTCAGGCCTCATCAACCGGGAATGGCTAGAATAGGGGAGATGCAACAAGGCTAGGTGGGTCACCCCCATCAGGGTATGATCACTCCCATCTAGATATCTACCCATGTATGCTTCGGTACGGTTGCTGATCCCAACCAAGGGGTGATCTTATTCGATACTATCCAGTAAAGGGTAGGTCGGTCTTGTGTTGGCAGGGGTTGATAGGTTCAACATCGGTACACAAATCTAGAGGTGTACTGTGACGGGAGGTACCCCAGTAGCCCAGTCATTGTATGGAATCCATTCTCCAATAAGTGATGTACGGATTTAGTTGTACCCAAGTATGCTGGAATTTGAGATGCAAGCATTTCAGCTATGTTCTATTTTACTTGAAAACCCTAGATTATCATAATATCACTGGATTTCTATATAAAGTGCTTTGGTTATCATAAGGTAAGAACTCATTTGTGTTTATGTGCGGCGTGGTCTTACGAGATACCTTTGATTTTCAAAGCGTTTTATAAAAGTAAATTTAAGTTGTATGAGTTTACTCACACTAGACCCATGTCTGGTCAGGATTTTTATTTTCTTTTCCAAAATTCTTGGGTACTTAAATTTGTATGAGTAGCCAAGTGATCCAAGTTTCTTACCGGAGCATTTTGATGGAACTAGAGCAGGCGACTTCACTGTTAGCTAGTTATTATCTTATTCCACAATGTTTATGTATGATCTATGTATTTTTGTATAGGCAGGTAGCTATAACTATCCAGTTGAAGTTTGTAATATAATGACTCTAATGTATTATTATCATGGAAATGACTATGTAATATCCTATGTTATCTATAATATGTTATTTTGATTCGTGGTGAGATTATGTGATTGTGTGGTTTCTTCTTATCTTTCTTTTTCTTCTATCCTTAATGACTCGTCTTTCGGAGTATGAAGGGAGGTTCGTTACATTTTGGTATCAGAGCTAGGTTAAGCGAACACCTAGGCTTTGGGTTGGGGTCAACTTTGAAAGTACGTATTTGTAATTTTTATTCGTATACCTATATATATATACATATATCTTATAGATAGATCAACATGATTGGTTTGATTAGTACCTTTCTTTCAAGATTTATCTCGTCCAAGTATTCTAAGAATTATCTTACTATGTCCAAGTAGTAAGACATGAGTAACAGAGGCAGATGAGGTAGGGGAGCAGGTAGCACTATGACTACAAATGGTCGAACCCCAAATCCTAAAGGAGCTCGGATTACCGAAGAGGCAGTGCCAGAGTAGCCAACAGTGTATTTCGCAACCTTATGCAAAGATTCCACCAATCTAGGAGGGAAACCATTTAAGTGAATGGAGTCTATTATTGAAGTGCAAGTCTGGTTGCAATCTGGAGAAAATATTTTTAAAGGTCTTGCTTTATCCGATGAACAGAAAAGGTTCTTAGTAGCATGGCAACTGCAAGAGGGAGCATCAGCTTGGTGGGACTCCCTTAATGTAAATATTCCAAATGAAGAGTTTTCATGGGCCTGATTTAAAGAAGTTTTTGAGGATCAATTCTTGCCAACAGCAGGAAGGACTAGGATGTACATGAACTTTATGGACTAGAAGTAGGGGGATCTATCTGTAGCAGAATATGAGACGAAGTTCAACGAGCTAACTTGTTTTGGACCAGAATTGAACAATACCCCGTTAAAGAAAAACGAGATGTTTGTTTTGGGTATGAGAGAAGAGTTCTATAAGAAAATGGCTGCTCACTTTAAATGTACTTTATGGATTTAGTTGATATGGTTCTAAGGTACAAGGCCTTGGAAAAGAAGAAGCCTACTCCAGTAGCACCGACCGGTGGAAATACGAGTGGTAATAATTCAAATGAAAGGAATCTCAATCTAGGAGAGAATAAGGGGAAAAGGTTTAAGAATATTAGTTGTTAACTTTGCAAGCAGAAAGGTCATATTTCAAGGTCATGGCCGAACTGTGAAGCTCCTAAGCAACAAAGTGGACCCATCTCTCTAATGGTCCTAAAGTTGCTTTGTTTCAATTATCATCAACCGAGCCATATGATTAAAGACTGCCCACTCATGAAGAAGGTGCAACCAGCTAAGGTGTACGCCACTAAGAATGAACCGTCGACTTCAACTGATGTGAAGGGAAAAGGCGTCCTTGAATGTAACATCCCGCATTTTCGGACGCTTTAAGCAGACACGCATGCCGACTAAAACCATACAGAAGGGCAGATTGTTATTGGGGTGAATAAGGAAAAGCAGAGAAAGAAAAAAAACAGAATTTCACAGCGGAATGATAAAATATCATAATCAAATAACAGTTCATGAAGCTGTATACAAAACATTTGGTTATACTTATAAAAAACAAAATCAGAGTTACACATATCAGAGATAAACAAATAATAATGCAGCGGAACAGTATGAATGTAGTGGAATAAATATAGTAAATAATAGTAGTACAAATCTTCGTCTTCGTCCTCCAGAAATAAGGTCTTCAAATCCTGAAATGCTCAGGCTGACCCGAGCGAATTGAAAAAACAAAACACTCGAGTTAGAACTAAAAGATCTTATGTAAGTTAAATCAACGGTAAATAAATAAATATGAGTGGAACGACGTCGGAGATGTTTACGAGGTTTGACATCTCCTATCCAGTGTCTAACGTGAGTGCAGTAACTTAAGAGACGTTCGGGATTCATTTCCTAAGGATCCGTTAAACTATCTACTATATAGTGCAATACGCTATTATAATATGTCTACAGTAAGATAGACTATTAAAATAGCGTTAAGGCATTACCCATATCCCCCTTAACACATTTGATAATGCCAATGGTCTATACAGTACCGTAACTCCCGTAAACTGGGGCCGCCAGAGGATACCCCATAGGTACGACATAAAAAAACTCATAGAAGGCGCGCTAGGGTAGGTGACACGGCACAACTAGGAAATGCCAGGGTAGATATACCAATTGCACTTCCGGACCGGTGGTAACGCATAGTAGCTACTACCGCCCACCTCGGAACACACTCCCGAATAAAAATATCGAGGGTGGCCACCAAATAAATTGCAACGTCAGAATATAGTATCGATGGAATGTGCCCGATCGGAGGAATGACCTCACTTAGCCCGTCAATTTCTCCTGTTTTAGCCACCTTATGCTAACTCACGGGAGTCAGGTCCACGTATGTATACCTTTAGGATCGTCGCAACCATCCTACTTCATTCTGGAATCTCCACCGTGTACACAGTTGTCAAAGTGGTTTTCGGTATTGGCAGAGAGTATGACAATATCCGATCCTGGTCTCTTTAACAACCAATCGCTTATTACACACCAGATGGTTTTTTTTCATTTCCAAAACCATTTCATAATTGATATCAAAATATCATATTCAATTCAAATTATATTATTTTCGAAATCATATCACATTTGAAATCATAGTTCGAAATTATATTTCCTTTCAAAAGTCATATTTCCAAAATAGGCTAAACTCTCATTTCAAAATTATCATATTAAACCAAATATGTTATTTAGATCCCAACTTAGGTTATAATGTCACTTAACCACATTCACTTTAAAAATCGAGAATTTGAATATAAACCCATCCATTTTACTTAGTTTGGAATTTATAAGAAAATAGTTTAAATAGTTATAAATAGTTAATGTAGATTTATTAAATATAATTAAATAGATTAAATAGCTTTAAAATAGATTAATTAGATTTAAAATAAGTTAAAACAGATTAATTAGTTTAAATAAATTAAATGGTTTAAAATAGGTTAAAATGATTTAATATAATTAATACAGGTTAAAATAGTTTAATACTTTGAAATTTTAATAATTAGAAATTTTGAAATAATATATTTTAAAACAATTTATATTAAAACATGAATTTGGAATTAATTTCAAATTAAACTATTCATTTCATTCCAACACATTTTGACCATTACAATGTCCCAAAACATAATTTCAAATTTTCCGATTCAGAATTCTAAATAAATATTACACTCAATATCGCTTAAATCAATGTTAAAACATCGATTTAATTACTCCAATTTCAATATATTTCAAAGTTATACTTCAACGATTTTTAACAACTCAATTTCGATAAACTTCACTTCTATTTCAAATTCACTATAAAATTTCAATTTTATTCCTTCAACAAATCTTTCAAAACCATTCGAGTTTAATATAAACTCGAAGTTCGATAAAAATTCAATTTGTATAGCCCAAATTTTATTTCAAAATATCATTTAACTCAATGCAAAATTTAAGGATTCAAAATCATTTAAATTTAACCAATCTGGTCCCCGTATATAATTCTCTACCCTAGGGTCAAGTGATACAGATATTTATCATTTCAATCCGCAATCCCGAAAATATTTCCAATCAATAAAATCGCTCAAGTCTATCATTTCGACCCATAACGATTTTTCCTTAATCTATTGATCATTCGGGTATGTATCATTTCAACCCACAGTGAACTTGCAGTTTATAATGATATAAAATAAAACATCCATTCATCCAATATCAACAATCAAGATCCATTACAAACAATATCCAAATCAATCAATAAATATCAATATAGAACTGATAATTAATAACAGGTATTTAACTGGCAATTTATATTCAACAATAAATTAAATAACGATTTAATTCAAATAAATTAAAATTAACTAAGATGATGTTTTAAAATATACCAAACAGTCATAAATAAATTTCTAATCACATCATAAATTTAATTTAACAAACATAAGTAATTTTAGAAGTTGTGAGTGGGTCAAAACACTCACCTTTGAATTTAAATCGAATTTAAATTCAAAATAAGCCCAAAATTTGAACGGTCTCAGAATTCATCCAAACCAGTGTCAAAATGTCCGGAATTTCGATATGATCCCAACGGATCAAACTACGCGTAAATTCGACCTCGTATGTGAAAGTTATTGGCGTTAGAACATTGAATGATTTAAATTAAAATAAATAATTAACACGTCACCACAGAAAACCTACCTTCAGCTACACGCACGAGAACCTAACCCAGACAACATCGAACAATGAAGCACTGAGATGCCGCCTTCTACCACGCTAACGCACGTCGCCCCAGCCAACGGCGACCGTGTGCGCCACCAACGATCAAGATGCCGACCACTGTGCCACCCACGACCATCGCGATCGACCTTCGCGAGCCCAAAACATCTCAGCCGCCGCCGAATAAGCTAAACCCTAGCAAATTTTTGCCAACGATCTGACTATTGATTCACCAAACAAACTACGGTGATGCACTCCCCTCGGTCCCCTCTGCAAAATGCTACCCTCCAGTCGACGATCCGTCGAAGATCATCAACCGCCAATGAACGACCGAGACTAAATCGCCCAATTTTGGCCACACAGCAATCCAAATCAAAAAATGTATCACATATTTGACTTGCGCTCGTTGAGAGCTTCAAATCGATATATTTGGAGGAGTTTTAATTTTTGATTTGATTTTTGATTTTATAATTGCAATTGAGAATTAGGGTTTGTCTGCCATTGGAAAGAGAGGAACAAATGAAATTGTACGTATAGACAAACTGAGTTGAGTAACACTATGGTTTATAACAGGTTATTTATAGACAAAGCTGAAATAGAATGGATGGACAAGATTTGGTTATAATGTTGAACGATAGATGGCCCGAAAAGCCCGTTTCGACTCCGTAACGAAAATGGGTCAACACATATATCAAAATAGACGCTTTCAAATATTTTAAACTCAATGGAATAGGTTTGAAGTCCTAATTCCATCGTATGAAGAAGTTATGCCAAAATTAGCTTATTTCAAAATGGTTTCAATTAAATTAATTTCTGGGCGTTTCGAGTCCGTACGATCAAACGACAAGTCCGATCGCTACGAAACTTGAAATCCTACAATAATTCATCGTTACGGATCCGATGAAACTGGTTTCGTCGAAATCCGAGTCAGGGGCCAAAATGGCTATTTTCACATTAATTAAATTAATTAATATTAAATTAATTAAATCAAATTTTCAATTTAAATTCTATAATTGACAAATTTTATCATTTGATTTCTTAAACAATTACAATAATTTACACAAATTTAGATATCAATTTAAAGTTAATTAATTTACCAATTACAGTGTTTGATCTCAATTTCAGTAAATTCAGTAATTGTAAATTAAATTTTCAATAAATTCATTTATTTGATTTTCAACTTATTATTCCATCAATTATCATTTTGTGGATATAATCATCGTTACTTTATACCCTAGTATCTTAATATCTTAACATTTCATCTAAATCCTCATTAACGTAATATTTAATTACGACTAATTGCAATAACTCCAATTATTATAATTTAAATTCCAAAATTGATTAAATTTGATTTCAGTCTTTGTATTTAGTCAATTATTACCTTATGAATAAAATTACATTTCTATTCCTTTTATTACATTCTCAATTTGCAGTTATTGTCTTAACTAGCATTAATGTAACATGTAATTGCATTTTATTTTATAATTGATTCCCAATTAAATTTAACAGCCTAAATGAACATATAATAATTGTTACCATAAATTTTTATATCACACTTATAAGTTATTATTTACAACCAATGTTACAATTGCTTGCATAACACTGACTTTTATTTAATTGCCATTCATTATATACTATTTCATTAATTAATCCCATATTTACATTTGTTTCCATATATTACATTTATAACCAAATATAACATTTACATTATTTCATTTATTGGAATTTCATTTCAATTGTTAATAATTTACTTAATTAACATTGTTACCTTTTATTCTAGTTATTGTTTCATTAGTACATCACAAATTTTTATTTCTTTCCATATTAAATTACCAAAATCATATTAAATTAACAAATTTAATTATCGAAAAATTACGGGTTGTTACACTCTCCCCCACTCAAAACTTTTCGTCCCCGAAAAGGAAAAGAAGGGAAAAGAAGAATTTAGAAATCAATATATCTTATTCAAAATATTAAATTTATAAACAAATAAATTTTACAAAATTAATTAATTTAAATAAAATGTATCAATTTATAACAATTAAATCCTTTTATACTCAAATTAATAAAGTTTGGAAAACATTTCTCAAAATTTTCTATGTCCAAAATTCATGAAAAATTTCGGCAGAGTCTCCTTTGTACGGAGAGGCACGGGAGAAAATAATAATATCAATAATAATAATATATATTAAAATTTTCAAAATAATATATCCCAACAGTGGGAAAAACAATATAATATCGCTAGAAAACCGTAATCCAAGAACGTACCTATTTGTCGGGCAAACAACGCTTAATTACAAAACCAAAAGCAGTAGCAATTGCTTCCATAATCTGTATTTCACTTATCTAATCCAATCAGAGTTAATAATTACATAAAATGAAATGTTTAACGTTGTTTCAACCACTAACAAACAAATCAAAATAAAACAACAATCACTTGTAACCACAGCATAAAATCATCATATGAAATCAATACAAATCAATTATCCATCCATAGCAAACAAACAAATGGTTTGTTCGGGTTCAGAAATTTTTTAACCGCCTAGAATGACAAATAAACTACTGAGTGCACCATTTACTCAACAGTCTTAGATGAACTCAATAGATTATTCATACATCTTAAACAATTAGAAGTATCCTATCCCAAACAACCCATAAACCAAAACAAACAATAACTTATAATGTACTTGAGTTATTCTTATTAAATTTCTTTCACAACATTTTACAGTGTTTATTTTTCTTTTCATTCATACAAGGATTATTTCTTTAACTTACATTTATCTCTTACAAAAATTTTATTCCCATTCATTCAGTGTTTATTTCATTTTTTTCTTTTATTACTTACAAAAATTCATTTTCATTTATTCATATCATGTCAATTTCTTTTATTGCATTACATTCATTTTATTATTTACTTTAATTATAAATAGTTTCAATATTAACTTAAGTTCAAAATCCTTTACTTACAGTACTCATTTTCTATTTCATTTAATTAGTAGTATTACAATTTTAACTCAAGTTTATAACTATTTTCATATCAAATTTCTTATTTATAAAAGTAAATTTCATTGAACGCTTCCATTACATAAGTTTCTTGTAAAAATTTCCATTACATATCCTTTTAACATTTCAACTTTTTATAATTGGTAAGTTATATATATATGTGTGTGTGTGTGTGTGTGTGTGTGTGTGTGTGTGTGTGTGTGTGTGTGTCTTTAAGAATGCAATTGAAAGTTACACAAGTTTGACTTACTTATTCTAATTAACTTAAGGTTCAATAATTATCATTCCTTATTTTCATATTCTTTTCGTTTACAAGTTACAAATTTCAAATTCCTTGTATATTTCAGTTATGACTTAGCATATAATTTCTTATTTTCATTTAGAAGTTTCAATTATTAAATAGTTAAATTTTTTATTCCATTTCAATAATTGAAATCTCTAATTCATATAAATTTAAGAACTAAATGTCGGGCTCCATTTCAAATCATTTAAAATAATATATATAATCATATCTGTGTATATATCAAATCATACTAGGAATTAAAATTTCAGATTAATTTATCAAAACAATTGTGTAGTAAAATTACTACATAGGCTTCCCACTTTGAAAATCGAAAATGAACGTCGATGATGCGTGCACTCATCACCGAAATTATTTTCCAGCGACAGAGAGGGGAGTACAAAACTTATTTATTTCAAAAATTCTCTTCAAAAGATTTCCTTCAAATTATATTGAGATATTATATCAGAAATACTTTTAAATAATACAAATATTATATTCCAAATCCTTTGAAAGAAATTTTCAAAAATCCCGGAAATTAAGTTCTCAAATTTCAGTTTATATTCATTTTACCTACAAGCTTATTTTTCAACCAATACCTATAAGGTTCACTACCTAACAAACAAAATATTATAATCAAATATATCATTTATAAAATTTATTATTTTATATACAAAAATATAATAGGCAAAATTATTTCATTCACCTATATTCAAAACAATATTGTGTTGTTCTGTCCTATTAAGTGTTTAGAAATCCCTATCGATGTCATAGCATCCTATGCACCAACCAGAATTTATAAATACAAAACGGAAAAAATCAACACAATATAAAACATTTTATAACACTAACAAATACTCTCTCATATATATACTCTCAACGACTCATTCTAGTGTATTACTACCCTATTAAATATGAGTTTGACCCCACAAGCTAATGTTATCGCTAAACCTCGCTCTGATACCAACTGTAACATCCCGCCTTTTTGGACGCTTTAAGCTAACACGCATGCCAACTCAAACCATACAGAAGGGCGGATTGTTATTGGGGTGAATAAGAAAAGGCAAAGAAAGAAAAAAACAAAACAGAATCTCGCAGCGGAATGACAAAATATAATAATCAAATAATAGTTCATGAAGCTGTATACAAAACATTTGATTATACTTATACAATACAAAATCAGAGTTACACATATCAGAGATAAACAAATAATAATGAAGCGGAACAGTATGAATGCAGTGGAATAAATATAGTAATTAATAATAGTACAAATCTTATTCTTCGTCCTCCAGAAATAAGGTCTTCAAATCCTGAAATGCTTAGGCTGACCCGAGCGAATTGAAAAGACAAAACACTCGAGTCAGAACTCAAAGATCTTATGTAAGTTAAATCAACGGTAAATAAATAAATATGAGTGGAACAGCGTCGGAGATGTTTACGAGGTTTGACATCTCATATCCAGTGTCTAACGTGAGTGCAGTAACTTAAGAGACGTTCGGGATTCACATCTCCTAAGGATCCGTTAAACTATCTACTATATAGTACAATACGCTATTATAATATGTCTACAGTAAGATAGACTATTAAAATAGCGTTAAGGCGTTACCTATATCCCCTTTAACACATTTTATAATGCCAATGGTCTATACAGTACCGTAACTCCCGTAAACTGGGGCTGCCAGAGGATACCCCATAGGTACGACATAAAACAAACTCGTAGAAGGCGCGCTAGGGTAGGTGAAATGGCACAACTAGGCAATGCCAGGGTAGATATATCAATTACACTTCCGGACTGGTGGTAACGCATAGCAGCTACTACCACCCACCATGGAACACTCTTCTGAATAGAAAATTGAGGGTGGCCACCAAATAAATCGCAAAGTCAGAATATAGTATCGATGGAATGTGCCCGATCGGAGGAATGACCTCACTTAGCCCGTCAATTTCTCCTGTTTTAGCCACCTTATGCTAACTCGCGGGAGTCAGGTCCACGTATGTATACCTTTAGGATCGTCGCAACCATCCTACTTCATTTTGGAATCTCCACCGCGTACACAGTTGTCAAAGTGGTTTTCGGTATTGGCAGAGAGTATGACAATATCTGATCCCGGTCTCTTTAACAACCAATCGCTTATTACACACCAGATGGTTTTTTTTTCATTTCCAAAACCATTTCATAATTGATATCAAAATATCATATTCAATTCAAATTATATCATTTTCGAAATCATTACTTACTTTCGAAATCATATTCACTTTTGAAACCATATCACATTTGAAATCATAGTTCGAAATTATATTTCCTTTCAAAAGTCATATTTCCAAAATAGGCTAAACTCTCATTTCAAAATTATCATATTAAACCAAATATGTTATTTAGATCCCAACTTAGGTTATAATGTCGCTTAACCACATTCACTTTAAAAATCGAGAATTTGAATATAAACCCATCCATTTTACTTAGTTTGGAATTTATAAGAAAATAGTTTAAATAGTTATAAATAGTTAATGTAGATTTATTAAATATAATTAAATAGATTAAATAGCTTTAAAATAGATTAATTAGATTTAAAATAAGTTAAAACAGATTAATTAGTTTAAATAAATTAAATGGTTTAAAATAGGTTAAAATGATTTAATATAATTAATACAGGTTAAAATAGTTTAATACTTTGAAATTTTAATAATTAGAAATTTTGAAATAATATATTTTAAAACAGTTTATATTAAAACATGAATTTGGAATTAATATCAAATTAAACTATTCATTTCATTCCAACACATTTTGACCATTACAATGTCCCAAAACCCAATTTCAAATTTTCCGATTCAGAATTCTAAATAAATATTAAATTCAATATCGCTTAAATCCATGTTAAAACATCGATTTAATTACTCCAATTTCAATATATTTCAAAGTTATACTTCAACGATTTTTAACAACTCAATTTCGATAAACTTCACTTATATTTCAAATTCACTATAAAATTTCAATTTTATTCCTTCAACAAATCTTTCAAAACCATTCGAGTTTAATATAAACTCGAAGTTCGATAAAAATTCAATTTGTATAGCCCAAATTTTATTTCAAAATATCATTTAACTCAATGCAAAATTTAAGGATTCAAAATCATTTAAATTTAACCAATCTGGTCCCCGTATATTATTCTCTACCCTAGGGTCAAGTGATACGGATATTTATCATTTCAATCCGCAATTTAAAATTTTATATTTACGGATATATATCATTTCAATCCGCAATCCCGAAAATATTTAAAATCCATAAAATCGCTCAAGTCTATCATTTCGGCCCATAACTAATTTTCCTTAATCTAGTGATCATTCGGGGATGTATCATTTCAACCCACAGTGAACTTGCAGTTTATAACGATATAAAATAAAACATCCATTCATCCAATATCAACAATCAACATCCATTACAAACTTCATCCAAATCAATCAATAAATATCAATATAGAACTGATAATCAATAACAGGTATTTAACTAGCAATTTATATTCAACAATAAATTAAATAACGATTTAATTCAAATAAATTCAAATTAATTGAGATGATGATTTAAAATATACCAAACAATCATAAATAAATTTCTAATCACATCATAAATTTAATTTAACAAACATAAGAATTTTAGAAGTTGTGAGTGGGTCAAAACACTCACCTTTGAATTTAAATCGAATTTAAATTCAAAATACGCCCAAAATTTGAACGGTCTCAGAATTCGTCCAAACCAGCATCAAAATGTTCGGAATTTCGATACGATCCCAGCGGATCAAACTGCGCGTAAATTCGACCTCGTATGTGAAAGTTATTGGCGTTAGAATATTAAACGATTTAAATTAAAATAAAATAAATAATTAACACGTCACCACAGAAAACCTACCTTCAGCTACACACACGCGAACCTAACCCAGGCAACATCGAACAACGAAGCACTGAGATTGCCGCCTTCTACCATGCTAAAGCACGTCTCCCCAGCCACCTGCGGCCGTGCACGCCACCAACGATCGAGATGCCGACCACTGTGCCACCCATGACCATCGCGAGCCCAAAACATCTCAGCCGCCGCCGAATAAGCTAAACCCTAGAGAATTTTTGCCAACGATCTGAACATCGATTCGCCAAACAAACTACGCTGATGCACTCCCCTCGGTCCCCTCTACAAAACGCTACCCTCCAATCGACGATCCGTCGAAGATCAACAACCGCCAATGAACGGCCAAGACTAAATAGCCTAGTTCCGGCCACACAGCAACCCAGATCGAAAAATGAATCACATATTTGACTTGCGCTCGTTGAGAGCTTCAAATCGATATATAATTCGATATATTTGGAGGAGTTTTAATTTTTGATTTGATTTTTGATTTTAAAATTGCAATTGGGAATTAGGGTTTGTCTGCCATTGGAAAGAGAGGAACAAATGAAATTGTACGTACAGACAAACTGAGTTGAGGAACACTAGGGTTTATAACAGGTTATTTATAGACAAAGCTGGAAATAGAATGGATGGACAAAGATTTGGTTATAACGTTGAGCGATAAATGGCCCGAAAAGCCCGTTTCGACTCCGTAACGAAAATGGGTCAACCCATATATCAAAATAGATGCTTTCAAATATTTTAAACTCAATGGAATAGGTTTCAAGTCCTAATTCCATCCTATGAAGAAGTTATGCCAAAATCAGCTTATTTCAAATTGATTGCAATTGATTTCGATTAAATTGATTTCTGGGCGTTTCGAGTCTGTACGATCAAACGACAAGTCCGATCGCTATGAAACTTGAAATCCTACAATAATTCATCGTTACGGATCCGATGAAAATAGTTTTGTTGCAATTCGAGTCAGGGGCCAAAATGGCTATTTTCACATTAATTAAATAAATTAATATTAAATTAATTAAATCCAATTTTCAATTTAAATTCTATAATTGACAAATTTTATCATTTTGATTTCTTAAACAATTACAATAATTTACACAAATTTAGATATCAATTTAAAGTTAATTAATTTACCAATTACAGTGTTTGATCTCAATTTCAGTAAATTCAGTAATTGTAAATTAAATTTTCAATAAATTCATTTATTTGATTTTCAACTTATTATTCCATCAATTATCATTTTGTGGGTATAATCATCGTTACTTTATACCTTAGTATCTTAATATCTTACCATTTCATCTAAATCCTCATTAACGTAATATTTAATTACAACTAATTGTAATAACTCCAATTATTATAATTTAAATTCCAAAATTGATTAAATTTGATTTCAGTCTTTGTATTTAGTCAATTATTACCTTATGAATAAAATTACATTTCTATTCCTTTTATTACATTCTCAATTTAATTGTCTTAACTAGCATTAATGTAACATTTAATTGCATTTAATTTTATAATTGATTCCCAATTAAATTTAACGGCTTAAATGAATATATAATAATTGTTACCATAAATTTTTAAATCACACTTATAAGTTATTATTTACAACCAATTTTACAATTGCTTACATAACACTGACTTTTATTCAATTGCCATTCATTATATACTATTTCATTAATTAATCCCATATTTACATTTATTTCCATATATTACATTTATAACCAAATCTAACATTTACATTATTTCATTTATTGGAATTTCATTTCAATTGTTAATAATTTACTTAATTAACATTGTTACCTTTTATTCTAGTTATTATTTCATTAGTACATCACAAATTTTTATTTCTTTCCATATTAAATTACCAAAATCATATTAAATTAACAAATTTAATTATCGAAAAATTATGGGTCGTTACATTGAAGGTACCTTATTGATTGATGGTATTTTTGTTCGATCATTATTTGATACCGGTGCCTCTCATAGTTTTATCTCTTTAGAATCAGTAGATAAATTTCATCTTGTTCCAAGTATCATAGAAAACCTTATGTGTGTGTCTAACCCCATAGGTGGTGTAACCCATTTGAGTATGATTTTAAGAATGAGCTAATTTCCTACCTTTCTCATCACTTCTTACGACCCGTATGTCTTAGACTTTAAAGGATTTGATAATATTTTGGGTATTGATTGGTTATCAAGTATAGAGCAATCTTAGATTGTGCTGAAAGGATTGTATCATTAGAAACTAAGTTGGGAAGAATTGCTAAAGTATCATGCAAGAATCCTGGTATTAATATGTGTAATTTCTTATTTGCCCTGGAATCATCCCAGAATGTGTTAAGTTATGTAGAGCCTGTTAAGGATTTTCTGGATGTGTTTGAAGAAGTCAATAGCTTACCCCTACACCGAGAGATAGAGTTCTACATTGATTTAATCCTTGGTGCAAGACTTGTGGTTCAACCTAAGCAAAGGATGGCTCCGAAAGAGTGGGATGAATTAAAAAAGCAAATCAATGACCTGTTAAGAAGAGGATCGATTAAACCCAATCACCCGAGTTGGGGATCAGCTATGGTGTTTGTGGCTTAGTCTCATGGATCTTCAAGGTTGTGCGTGGATTATAGAGAGTTGAATAAGCTGACAATTAGGAATGAGTATCCCTTACCCCACATCAATGATCTTTTTGACCAACTTCATGGAGCTATAGTATTTTCTCAGATGGATCTAGCTACTAGATTCCATTAGTTGAGGGTTGTTGAAGATAGTATACCCTTAACTGCGTTTAGGGACCCTGACTGTTTCTTTGAGTGGTTGGTTATGCCTTTCGGGCTAACTAATGCACCTGCATATTTTGTAGACCTCATGAACCATGTTTTCCAAGATGTTCTTAATAAGTTTGTGTTAATTTTCATCGATGACATCCTTATCTACTCCAAATTTGAGGAGGAGCATAAACATCATTTGAAAGTGGTATTTGAAACATTGAGGAGACGTGTCTCGAAGGCGAAAGTTTCTAAATGCCATTTTTTGAAAATCGAAGGTAAGATTATTAGGACATATGGTGATAAGAGAAGGTATTTTAGTAGATCTAACAAAGGTGGAAGCAGTTCAGGAATGGAAGCAACCACGAACTCCTACCGAAGTTTGCAGTTTCTAAGGTTTGTTAGGTACTATAGGAGGTTTATTCAAGGTTATTCTAAGATTTCCTCCCATTTGACTAAATTGACTAAGAAAGGGGAGAAGTTTGTATGGACTCCAAAGTGTGAAGAAGCATTTCTAGAATTGAAGAAGAGATTGACCAATGCACCAGGTTTGGCTGTTCGATATGGAAATAGTGGATTCACGGTTTACACATATGCTTGTGGAGTGGGACTAGGTGTTGTTTTGATGCAGCATGGTAAAGTGATTGCGTATGCAAGCAAATAGTTGAAGCCTCATGAGAAGAACTATGCTATGCATGAACTGGAGTTGCTGGTTGTTGTTTTTGCATTGAAAATGTGGAGACACTACTTGCTAGGTAAGGATCCTTCTATCCCTCTTAGTTTTTTCTAATCCTTAGAGATTCTATGAGTAAATTTCTTTCTTTAATTATGTGAAAATTCGAGCTCTTCACGGATCATAAATCCCTGAAGTTTCTTTTTACTCAGAAGGATCTAAACCTGAGGCAACAAAGATGGTTGGAGTTTCTGGCGGCTTATAACTTGGATATTCTTTATACGCCATGAAAGGCTAATGTGGTGACAGATGCCTTAAGCAGGAATGTTGTTTTGACTCTCTTGGAGGTTACTCCGACACTTAGGGAAAGGATTGTGAGAAATCGGAGGAAGGATAGAATACTGGAAGGATTAATTCAAGGAGTCAATGGAGGTAGATGTTAGGATTTTGAGATGGATAGTCGAGGTACTTGTGTGTTCCAGATGTGGATGGGCTAAGGGAGAAAGTTTTGTCAAAATGCCAAAAATCTAATTAAGTATTCATTTAGGAGTTCATAAGATGTACAGGGACATGAAAAGAGTATGTTGGTGGCCAAGAATGAGAAAGACATTTTAGTCTATGTTAACAGATGTTTGTTGTTTGTGTTGCCAACAAATCAAAGGTGATCATCAGAAGACAACCGGATTATTATAACCTTTGGAAATACTTAATTGGAAATGGGAAATGATATTAATGGATTTTATCGATGGTATACCCAGAACCAGAAAAGGAAATGAAGGAGTATGGATTATCGTAGATTGGCTAATGAAGAGCGTACATTTTATTCCAGTAAAACAACAAGGACCGCTGCTTCTTTGGCTGAATTTTTTATAAGATAGATAGTCAGTGTTATCCGGCATTCTAGCCAGTTATATTGAACTAATTGCACGAGTTAGACCCGACTGCTACCAAGGCGGACGATTTTGAAGCAATGATTATGGGACCCAGAAGCCAAGTACAAATGATTGTATAAAATCAGGATTGGGTAGATTTGACGGATGTACGATGTAGAATGCTCAAAGCATGGAATACGGCTCATTAAATGGAAGGGATCAGTATAGGTTAGATCATGAAAGAGGGATCAACATACTTAGTCGAGAGGGATCGATAGACTTCACTGAAGAGGGGTCGGCATGCATCAAGGTTCAAGTGCATTCTTGCATACGATGATTAATATCACGAGATCTACAAGTCAAATCCCTATGAAATTTGGAGAGCAAGGTATATGGACCCTAGGAACCTACCCTAGGGATCGCATATCAAAATGACATAATGGGAGGGATCGGCATACATCCCTATAGAGGGTTCGGCAGCAAGCAGTGCACAAGTAATATCAAATTAAAGATCGAACAATAACTCAAGTTCCAGTGGTCCAAATGACATGAAAATTGGAGGCTAAATATATTTAGCATAGAAGCCACCATAAGATCGCTGTCCAAAAAAAGATCAATGAAGGGATCGGTACCGACCCCTCCTCTTTGGAAATTAGGCCTAGCTATTCCTCTAGTTGGCCCATATTGATTAGAAGGTCCTTGAGCCGAAATTTCAAAGAGATTGGTGGTCGTCTTCACCTATAAATACTGGCCTGATGGGTCATTCTGAGGATCTTTATACTGCTTGTTACTCTAGACTCTATTGTAATCAAGTGTTTTGTTATTTTCTACTGATGTAATTAGATTTATAAGTGCTTAGTAAAGGATAATCTTCGAAGTGGACGTAGGCATACAACGCCGAACCACTATAAATCTTTGTGTCTCTGATTATAGTTGATTCTCCATTACTTGCTGATTTATCTACTCAGTTTAATTTTGTTTTTCTTCACTTACTTCTCTATAAAAAAACTATTCTTAGGTGTTTGCGACCATTTTAGTTGCAAACATTTTGGTGCTCATTGAGAGCCTTGATTCTCAGCTTGCTAAGATCCCTTTGTTGCTACTGGATTGGATAAATCCCCCAAAAGAGATTTACGGTTATCTTCAAAAAGTTGCTAATACCACTCAAATTTGTAGAAATATAAGCAAGGCTATTAATAAAGGTGAGACATACTAGATCTACTTCTCAGAACATGGAAGGAAATAAGAATACTAGTATTCAAGTAATCAACCCACAAATGTGAATGTTGATCCAGTTGAAGTTCAGAACCCCAATGACTCTATTACGCGAGCCGAATTTCATAATTTAATGAGAGAGTTGACGGAGAGCCGCCAACAACTAAATTAACAAATTCAGACCAATATCAACTTTATGACCCAAATTAATCAGTAGCAATGGGGGAAAGCTATGAGGGAACCCACTCCTTACTCGGCATTGGAAAGTTCTAGCTCATCAGATGAATATCACAGGCATAGGCGTCGCAGGATAGAAGAATATCGCATGGAAACTTCAAAGAGTAACCTGGCAGACAATCGTGGTCTGCTAGGACCAATTGGTGCCGATCCCTCCTCCAAAGGTGGGATTCCTTCCATACACCTTGGGAATCAAGGTGGAACTGTTTTTGTCGGTTTGGATGATGGAGTTCAATTGAATGCTGACCAGGTACCTCCCCATAATGATGACGAAATAAATGTACAAGATGCGCATTGGGAAGATGGTGAACCAAGAAGGCATGAAACGGCCCGCAGACATCGACCGGACCATTCACGTGAGGTGGAGCATGACTACTGCTTGGCACCAACCATTTAAACGTCGTACTTATCGGCAATGGTCAGACAGTTGGTGAGAGAGAGCCAGGGATTGACTAACAATGACTGGGGAATTTTGAGAAGCCAAATCCTGTTTACTGATAATGTTTTACATGCGGAATATCTGAGGAGGTTCAACATGCCATCGATGCCCTCCTACGAGGGAAAAACTGAACCCAGCATATCATGAGATACGAATGGCTGATATAATCTACACGAGCAGATGATGCGACAAAGTGTAGATGCTTTCCCATAACTCTCTCTAGAATAGCGACGATGTGGTTTACGAGACTACCTCCACGATCAATTTCTAGATTTAATGATTTGGCAACCAAGTTTGTGGAGCAGTTCCGGATGCACGCGACTCGTCCTAAAGACGTGATGTCCCTTTCCAGCGTGATTCAGGCTCTAGGAGAGTCGTTGAAAGATTATTTGAAGAGATTTCACATAGCTGTTACGGAGGTCAGTAATCCGAATGACCATGCGATACTCATGGCAGTATGAGAGGGATTGATCCAAAGTCTGATTTTGGCGATTGGTTAGCCGATAAACTGCCCGCAATGTTAGAGCGCTTTTACGCAAAGGTGGCTCAGTATTTGAGAAAGAAGGAAGCCAGGTCCTCCAGAAAAAAGAATGTTGCAGGAAAAAGTGGAGAGGGAGTACAGAGTAACATTGCAATAAAGCAGTCAGATGACAGTTCTAGAAAAGTTCAATTGAATGTCCAGAATAAACCAAATCAACAAAAGAGTGGCGGAGATAGGAACCGAGAACGGAAGAGGGATTCTAGAAGAGGGAAACCCAGGATTCCGATGTACGATACTTACACATCGTTGAATATGTCCTTGGAGAATATCTATCTGTCTACTTGCAATACCATGGAGTATAGGAAGTCGCCTCCAAAAGAATCAACAGAGAAGTAGAAACAGAACGAGAAATATTGTCGGTTTCGTGAGTCTATGGGCACAATATAAATGAATGCAGACATCTCCAGGATGTTATAGAAAAGCAGATTCGAGAAAGGAAATTACAACAGTTTGTGAAAGCCACATAGGATGGCGAATAGGGGACATCTGATTCTAACTGAGGACAAGCACCGCGTAGGGCTGAGGAGCTCGTACGGACTGGTGGAAGACTAGTGATAAATACGATAGTCGGAGGACCACACCCAGCAGATAAGAGTTGGTAAGAGATGGACCGCTATGCTAGCGTGATTAGGCATGTGGATTTTGAATGCTATTCGAATACAGAAGATGGAGCTCCAGTAAAACAGCAATGTACGATGGTGGATGATATTGTGTTTAGGAACAAAGATGCAGATAAGGTAGAGGCTCCAACAATCGACCCAATGGTCATCCGACTATGATTGACCCCGCTTTGGTGAGAAAGATATTGATTGATTGTGGAAGTTCAGTAAATATAATTTTCAAAAAAGCTTATGATCAAATGAGGATGGAAGCCAAAGATTTAAAACTGCCTAAAGCCCATATACACGGTATTAATGGCATTGCAACTGAAGCCGTTGGTTATGTCGAACTATCCGTGAAGTTGGGAGAAGGTGAACGAAGGAGAGTGTGAATTTTTCCGTTTGTTGTTTTGGATGTTGACTCTCCATAAAAAGTTTTTCTAGATCGACCGGCTCTAGCCGAATTCTGGGCAACTCTTGCCCCATGGTGTTTGACTTTGAAGTTTTTGACAGATAATGGTGTTGGAGTTGTTCATGGCGATTAGGCGACTGGACATGCCTGTTATGTAGTTGATTTGAGGGATGCTCAGCGTAAAGAGAAAGGCAAGGGTGTGGACAAGACTGTCCGCATCCAAGCTATCGAAGATTGACAACTGGTGCCTGAGCCTTGGCTTGGGCACCACAGTCGGTTCTATAGAGATATAGATCCGAGAGATGATGAAGAGGGGCCCAAAGAGACCAAGGCCGCACCGGTTGAACTGACAATTATATCACGCTCAGCCACGATGACCCATCACGAGTCCTAAAGATTGGATCACAGCTCAGCCCCCCGATGATGAAAGAACTTGCTGGTTTTCTCCAAGCAAATCTAGACGTGTTCGCTTGGACTCACTCTGACATGTGTGGAATCTCACCTGCCATTACGAGCCATGCATTGAATATCGACACGAGGCATGTCCTAGTGAAGCAAAAAGACGCGGCATGGATTTGGAGAGATCTTCTACTCTCAAAGAGGAGGTGGATAGACTAAAAGACAATGGGTTTATCTGCAACGCCCTCTACCCTAAAAGGGTATCTAATTCTATTCTTGTGAAAAAAGCAAAGGAGAAATGGAGAACATGCGTTGATTATGGAGAACCTTGGATTTGTGATTTGGATGTTAAACGATATGTTTGGATATGGAATATGGATATGTGAATGGTTGGTCATGATATGATGGTAATGTGTTTATGAAACAAAACCATGTGTATGTGATATAATTGTTGTGAAGTTAGCACCTTAAAGGTCGCAAAGGACTTGAGATCCGATTGGAAAACAAAAGCTTGTTTTTTATAGTTTTGATTTTGTAAATGTTTTTCCAAGTTTTCGCCTTTTGTTTAATTTTTCAAAACTCTTTCATTTGTTTTTTTCAAACATGTAGTAGCTAGAGTAAAAGTGAGGTTTTCACCTAGAAATCAATTCTAATGAACTGTGCTCATATTGATAGTCGTTATGGATGTAGTTCGGAAAATTTCACGATTTCAAGTTTTGAAGTGTTTTCTTTTGGATTGTTTCTGAAAACTCATTTAAAACTAATTAAGTAAGTCAAAAGTTTAAGTTTTAATTATTTAATAATTTATTTATTTAATTTATTAATTAGAGTAATTATTATTTAATTGTTAAGTAATTAGAGTTTAAGAAATTAGTAATTAAGCTAATTATATTTAATTAAGGAAGTTTTAAATAATGATTAATTCAGATAAAAAGAAATTAATTTTTATTTAATCAAGTTTATTTACTTTAATTAATTATTTGATTAGAGCTAATTATTTAATTAAAGGTTAATTATCCACTTAATTAGGGTTCAATTTCTTAAATGAATGTTATTTAATTAAAGTTAATTAAAATTTTATTTATAATTAATTTTTATTTAATTATGGTTTAATTTTGACTTAACCAAGCTTAATCAAGGTTTAATTATTAGTTAGATAAATTAAGACTTAACCAAAATAAATAGGATTATTTATGATTTAATTTTTATTTAATTAAGATGGATTAAAGTTTAATTGAGTTTTAAACTTATGATTTAATTATGGTTTATCTACTTCAAAGTTTCTTTCAAACTCTATCGGTTATTTAATTTTAACCAACTTTCTTGTTTAAGTAAATTGTTTTAAAACCAAAGGATCTCTTGTCCATGCTATTAAGTAGCCAAATGAATTAAAGTAGTTGTAATAAAATGTTGACACATTTTATTGGAAGTAAGTCGACTTGTACTTATCACAAATACCGCACTTCGGGAATGAGATGAATACAAGGGGGGTAATTCCGATAAGCAGGTCATAATAATCTAAGCATATGGAACATATGTCCATATGTAAATCTTATACCCTGATAGTGAATGGTCCACTATAAACAACTTAACCCTTTTAGATTATCGAACGTTGGTTTGGAGAGGCTGGGATCGGATAAGAGTCGTTATCTAAAAACCACTTTGAACCAACGTAAGCGTTCGAATTGGAAATAGTAAAGGCAAGGTCCAAAATAAAGACTTTCTGAGTATGAAAGGTAGTTCGTTACAATAGTCAAGCCACTTACTCATGTATGCCACATGGATAGGTCTTTAGACATGCTTTAAATTAGATGCTAGGCTTTAGTGCTTGGTGGGATGGATGTTGTGATGTTTCGATTTGAATTCTACGAATGAATGCTTGATTTTAAAAATCACTTGAACGATAACTAATATTGATTTCCAAACATCAACGGAGATTGGTTAGACCTTATATTGTTTTATGAACTGATTGAATGCGGTTCTCCCGACCAGAGAGACAGAGCGATGAATCGTAAGGTAAAAGTCCCTTGTCGGAGAGCGAGTGAATTAACTCGTATAGGATAGTAAGTCCCCTCACCAGAGAGTGAGGGGACGGACTCGCTTGGTTATTGGGTCCTCTTGTCGGAGAGCAAGTGGATTAGGCTTAACATAAACTAACGATCCGGGAAGATCGAGGATGAAACTAACAATCTAAAGAGACAATGAATTGAATTATTCATTGATTACGTGATCCAGAGAGATCGAAAGCTGACTTGGATATTGATAATGTGATCCGAAGATATCGAAAACTAGACTTTGGATTTGAATGCCACCTGACTTTGAAATGATTTGGCAGCAAATATTAGATTACATCGTTACCTCGATTCGATCGGCCCCGTTCACGGGATGCTGAGTGATTTCGGACGATTTATAGATGATTCTCCGATCAGTGGTAATACACTACCGTGATTAGTAACTTATGATAACCGAATGATTGATGAAAGTCGTTGCTTCGATTAAGTTGGGCATTCTTATAATGGAATATTAGGCGATGGTAGATGATTTATAAATAACGTTCCAACCAGGTGCAATGAACTTACGTAATTATTGACCTTTGATTATACGATACATGCCCAACTCATTATAATAAAATCCCAAGCGAACACGGGATAATGTTGATTTCGATATATGATTGCTAACCCTAGGACCAACACGGGACAATTTTGGTTTACCATATACAATATAATAATTCTAGAAAACACATAATGATGATGATTTGTGAATAAAACTCATGCAAGGACTCGAGTCCTTAGCTATAAAGATCTGGAATGACCCTTGATTTAGTGAATTTGAAGGAACAAAACGATTTACCATGGTTTGATTTATCAATAGCCAGAAAATTCAACTACTAATGATTCATCGATTTTGATTTTTGTTCTTGAGCGAAGCACACCTTTCATTCACAAGGTGTGCTTTGGGAGGCAAGTGTTACTGCCGAATTTTCCGCAGTCTTCGAACAGACTTAAACGATTTAATCGGACGAACAAACGAGGAAGAAATGACCCAAGGACTTAGAAAACTTCATAAAAAAGGAAAGAAAAAAGGAAATATAGAAAAATAAGCGAATTTTTTTGAAAATTTGGATGTTTATATTTTTGGAAGAACCGACTTAGAGTAAACCCACAAAATCCTTGGGTCGGACTTGAAGCACAATAGCCTTGGGAAAACTTCAGGCAAGGCCCAAAGCAATTCATGCGAAAACCCCAAGCATGACTGTTCGGTACCGAACCATGACCATGGATCGGTACTAATCCATACAACATTGTTCAAGCACACAAAAATCTTAGGTCAGACTCCATGCAAGCTAAGGAAAACTCGAGCAATAAAATCTCAGAAAATCTTCAGGTTGAGCCCCAAGCAAACACTCAAATTCCTCGGGTCTGACCCTAATTCAGCTTGGTACCGATCCATGAGCCATGGATCGGTACTAACCCTTGAAGCTTGAGCCAGGGATCGCCGTGCGGCTTTTTTAGGACGACGTGGATAACGTGTAGAGCAATTTTTGTAGATTATTTTAGGGATTTTCGCCTATAAAAGAGGTAGAGTGCACTTGAAAATGGATTATTTTTCCCCTTCTTCTTTTTTGAATTTCTAGAATTTTCCACAGAACCTTGTTGGATCTCCATTGATTCTTATAATACTAATTCATAAAACCAAAGTTTGTAAATTTTATAGAAATTGAATAACAAAGTTTAAGTAGACGTATGCTGGAGTATTTGCCGAACCACTATAAAAGTTGTGTATTCTTCTTTTCTATTTCTTGCTTTAATTTGATAGCTTTCATATTTTTTGCTTCATTGGGTGTTTGTGCCATTTTTGATGCAAACAACCTTGCCCTTTGTCACACCTTGATTTATAGTTTCTCCTTAAATTTCCAAGTGAATCAGCATCCCACCTTGTAAGAGAAAGAGGAACTACCTTTGTTTAATTTAATTTGACGGTTGATTTGAATGTTTTTGTGTTTGTGTTTGTGAAAGAGAGAGGTGCTCGACCCTTGCAATGGAGGAGGAAGAGATTGTTTTCTATAGGAAAAGAGTCTAATAAGGAGATTTTGTTTTAGTAGGATTAAAAGAACCTTCCTTATTCTCATTTTCAAAATTTCCTTTTTTGATTCATTTATAAATTTCAACTAATTGATTCCCACCACCTTCCAATGCATGGTCAGCCCTAGCACATTCCTTAATGTGCAAATTTTCGAAAGAAACCCTGTAAATGATCGTTTCCTAATTTAAACCTTGTTTAAAATTATGTTGATATCATATATCGATATAACATAATTTTTATGTATGCACTGAAATATTACCAACAATATTCAATACATCAAATAAATTAATAACAATTGATGTTTCATAAATATTAATTACTTTCATCAATTTATAATATTTAACAAATTAAAGAAATCGTGTGGTTTTCGGAGAAATCATGAACATGGTTGTGCGACTTGGAGGTGTGAATTCAATCAGCGATTAATATCGAACAATTCAAATATCTACAGTCACCCTAGCTAATGGCATGATAGTTTGGCCAAATTCATTACTTACAAGTCTTTTCAATAAAATCTGGTTTCACAATCACTTAAGCAGTACCTTTAGTAATGATAATTTTTATACATTTTCTTCACCAACACTGTATCACTTTAGGATTTATGGAATTCAGTTTTGGTAAAAATTCCAACATCATTCTTATTCAACTCTATTAGTCCATTAACAAAATCTCTAATTCAACAATAACATTTATTGTAAATCATTCCACTCTGGCCAGAGATTTTGACTTTGAGTTGGTTACGGTTGACTGTGATACTAACCTCACACAATAAAGGAGGCAAATCCTCTATTAAAACTTCCAACGCTTCAACCCAAGCCTAACTATAATCCCTCGATGGATCTCCATGCCATGATTTAACTATAATCAAAGTGGAGTATTCACATTGAAGTTCCATGGTATTTTGAAGCTGAAGGAACTGTGTAACATCGTTACCCTGAGCTTCCTAGTTAACCAATAAGAAATTCTCAAGTAATTCATTCCACAGCTATCTAATAATCATCAATACGTAACCCTTGCAGCTTCCAACAGCCATGAGTAATACACTGCCCGAGAGCATTATGTACTCTAGTCTCAACGGATGTATCAATATCCTTTTTCAAAACATCTCAACCAAAAATATTTAAAATAAAATATTATTTTATATTATGATGATTACTCACGATTGCAACTATTTGCAACTACAATCACATAACATCCCATTAAGGATTTTCTTGTTTATATACTTTAAATTAATTGCCTAATTAATTATATCAGTAGAAAACAAAGTATATAACAGAAAACAAATACCTTAATTATGAACAAAATAACACACCGAGTTAGATATACGTGACAAATTACATAATTGTCCATAGGGAATACCCCAAACTTATTAATCTCCCACTCACACTTGGCGTTAATTATGGAATCGAATTCCCATTCTTTTGATTGGTTTTCTTAAAACTAATTGAACTAGTCCCTTGGTGAATGGATATGTTATATTGTCTTAACTATCTGCTTTGTCAGTCAACTCTCTCCAACACCGATAAACTACCTTAATCATATGGAACTCTTCTGTAACAACCCGCACCCTAGTGGGCCTGAATTTTTGCTAAATTGAAAACCCAAGTCCACCAAAGTACGGATCGTTGGTTTGGTATCTTACAAATACAATAAAAGAGTGCAAATTAGAGCTCTAACGAAATAACTTACAGTGAAATAATTTAAAATATAATAGATCACAAAAGTACTGACCAAAGTTTGACACTTCCAAAATCAATGTCCTTGTCGGCACCGAACATAGCTAAACACCAGTACATGTCCTTCAATCTATCCTGTAGGTTGTAACGAAGAGGGGGTCAGAACAACGTTCTGGTGATTGGTAAATTATATATTTTATACATAACACTAGCTTATGCTGATTGTTCAACATTTCTTGTTATGTTAGATTTGTCATCAGTGCTATGACTCCATCGTTGTGTACGAACCGTTCCCGTCTACCTCCCGTAGATTTATATCTATACAATAAATATATATCCCTTCATCCACTAATGGACCTATATACTATCCCCACTAGTATCCATCGCTGGATCATGATCATCGTATCATTCGAGGAAATCCTATAGTGCGCACCGATGACCTTTACTCTATTAAGTCCTGTATTCTTCAGGGATTTTTACCTTCGTCTGCTTCATATATCATGGATTTTCGACCCCACGCACCTCCACCCCTTTCGCGTTTTAAAGGAATCTCTGTATGGGTTAACTAGCCTTGCCCTATCAAACAAACTAACAAATAACTGTGGCGGTGCATAACCCAACTGAATCAATCCTGATAGGCAGAAGGGATCAGTCAGGCATAACCCTGTCCTTCCTGCTGACCGCAAGGGATAGATGACAAATTTGTTAAATATGCTACTCCTGCCCCTTGTTTTGGTACCCACGCATGCCAGCCCTGCGCGCCTTGTTGCATAAATCAGATCCCACCCATCGTCCATTTAGATTGCCTAGTGCAACCAAGGAAGTACCTTACTCTAAACAAATTTGAAGCGGACTACTCTACAGTGCTTGTACACTCTCGCCATCCGCAAAAGGTCGGCCCGGTGCCTACAGTTATGGAGGTTCCGTTCCAAGCACTAACATAACTTGAGGGTATCCCTACATCTATGCGCAAGCATACACTCTCCACGGGTCTTACGGTTGAATATGCTTTGCACGTCAACCTATTCTAATGACTCCCAATGTCATTTCTTTTAATAATTTATATATTAAATTATAACTATCTACACCTGTCATAAATGCATATCCAAGGCTACGTGTATACATATTTCATATTCATGTATATTTATTCTTCTTATAATTTCTTTATTGCCCCAATATCTTTTATTTATGGCCTTAGGTCTTCATTTTATTATGCGTTTATCTTTCCCATCTTCCAATTCATTTATCGCTTCTTTTTCAATTTCTTAATATCGTTGCCTTTTTGTCTATTGGTTCTAACTAACATTTTTATTCCCATTTCATTTTCTATTCTTTTTCTTGCCTATTCCTCAAAGCTTCTTTCTTTCATTTTAATTGGTATTCGTACTTTATTCATGACTTAATGTTTAACTTTTGGGATTTACTACATTTTAATATATTGGAATTAATATATGTTAACGCAATAAGTTTCCATATCTTATCAAAAGAAGAGATGTTTGTGGGGTGTTTGTAACTACAAGGAATTGCCTTTTATTTTTCTTGAAATGGACAGTGTAAATCACGGAGATTTCCTTGTTTTATACATCTCTTTCCATTTATTTTCATATGCATTCCTTGTTATTCCAAACGTCACACTTTTGTTTATTTTGAACTTGATAATATGCGGGAATTTACTTGTAACAATCCAAGTTTCAATGTATTAAAATATCACAAAAACCCCAAATAACAAATTAAAGTTAATTTCTACTTAATTCATGTCCGTCAAATAAAACAAATTCCTAATCATTATGCATTAATTATGAATTTATTCATTTCAATTGTTGTAAAAATACCATTAAATCTAATCCTTACGCAATTATAGAAATAAAACTAATCATTACGTAATTGCAGAATTACAACTAATCATTACGCGGTTGTAGAATTAAAACTAATCATTATGCACTTGCAATTATAATTCTAATCATTATGCACTTACATAGGCAAGTTTTGTATCTTCAACTTTATACATTTATGAATTTATTGACAGCTTAAATTCAATTCGCATGCATATAGGAATAGGTTTGGAATGGTATATTCTAATATTATATAAAAATATATAATATTCCCACTCGCATTGCTTTAGCGTTCTCAAATCTCTAGATCTAACCCAGATCTAAACCATGTTATCTGTATTCTCCATTTTTGACTCCCTATTCGGATACACAAATAATGTTTATGCAGATCTATTAGAAATTGGATTAGAGAAAAGAGATTTAGATTTATTAATTAAGATCAGATCTAAAGTTTACCTTCGAAGTAGCAACTTGATTTGACCTATCTCCTATCCTCAATCCTTTTCTATTCTTCTCCAAAGTGTACCCGTGTAATCTAGATCTATTTTTTGTATTTAGAAATTTTGGAGGAGAAAGGAAAATGGCAGAGCTTCCGTGCTTATTAGAAAAATAATGAGCTAGAACTGAAGCCCTAGGTCCTAATTTATAGAGGTTCAAATCAGCGCTAACCGTCGGAAGCAACTATTTTAAATCTAGAACGTTTAAAAAGATTTACTTGCCGCCTCAAAACCAACACGGGTTGACCGCCTTGCCCTTATGGTCAACCGCTCATGGTCAACCTAGGCTTATTCAGGGTCGACCAATGTTGGTCAATTTTGAGCAATCTTAACGTCTAATTGATTTGTTGTTTGATTTTATTGATTACGTCGATTAGTTTCCTCTGTTAATTAATTCTTATCAATTCTTATCCATTTTATAAATACTCTGAGATCTTAATTTGAATGTTAACAATTATTAACATCTAACCCGTCTTACTTGATTTTATTACTATATTTACATATATAATTATTTCTGGCACTAAAATTTCAAACGCTGATAATTTTTCCATTTGAACTCTGATCGGAAAGCAGTATATATGAAAATTGATCAGAAAATCGCCACAAACACAATAGTTCAAGTTTCGTAGCCAAATTCCAACATTTTTAAAAATTATATTTTTCATTGTTTACTATTAATTAATTAATTAATTTTTAATTAATTAACGTAAAAACGCGGGGTGTTACATCTTCAGAGTATGTTTCTCGTCTTCCAATGAGCTTTAGGTTCTCTCACAATCTTTATAGTTCTTCTCTTCTAGTGAGCTTTAGGTTCTCTTATGATCTTTATTGCATCATTATTATCACGTAACAATGTTAAGTGATTCTCAACATTTGGAATCACCTCTAACTTAGTTATAAATTTATGCATTGTACAGCTTTCTATTGCGGTGTTATTCAAGCTGATGTACTTAACCTTTAATTAAGCCACAACCTTTTTTTTTAAATAATTCAAACTTAAAACTCTTAACTAAGATTTACTATGAGTTTAGGATTGGCATACTATACTCGGCATCACTTATGAAGTTCGAGTCTGAATACTCTTCATATAGAGTTCGTTGTTTCTATAAACAATTCTTTAGTATTTCGTAAATATTCAAGAACAATCTAAATTATCATTTAATGATCTTAATTCAGATTTGATACTTGATTTATGCATCAAGTACATAAGTGAAATGCAATATTGTCGACAACATAGCATGCATGATAATTCCTATTGCCAATGTATAAAGAATCCATCATACATGCTCTATATTAGACATTTTAATACGGTGTCTCTGCATATTTTTTGGGTCATTCCCATAAACAACCAAACTAAAATGATCTTAACACGGGTGCCTCGTTAACAATCATAAGTTTGTTGTTTACTTACAGTTTTATAAATATTTTAGCACCTTTATAGTTCTTTCTAATAGATACATGCTTCCTCTGCGTTTTGACCGAATTTCAAACTTTTTAATTTTTGTATCAAAATATTTTCTCAACTCTATGTTTGTTGAACGATACGTTCGTACCATTTTTTGGATCCTATCCTAAAACCATAAAATCAGTATCGCTCCCACTGTCTTCGAGACACTTTCATTGTCATATGCAAATAGCTTATTTCGAATCATTATTTAGAATTTATATTTCAACAATTATATACCAAAACTCAAAATCATATCAAGTGATAGTTTTGCGAGTAAAATCCGAATTAACTTAAGAATGTTGAATAATGATTATGTTATGTCATTTTCAATATTTGAAATTTACACTATTATTCTTATCAACGTAGCTCGCTATATTCTAACTAATTGGTCTTTTTTCTTAAAACACTTTTGAAGTCGTGGATCATATCCTTTCGTGTACCACTATCAAAATCATATTTTGATAAGTACTTAGAATCCATTTCATATTTGCACATCGTGCCATATAGCAGAGTCGATTCTCTTAATGGCTTATTTGACAATTGAGGAATTGTTTTTCTCGAAAATGATATGAAACTCATAGTTTCTCTTTAATATGCAAGATTTCATAGTGGATACTCTAATTAGTCATCTACTTTTGCTTTTTAACTTCATTTCATCCTTCGTAATCAGTTTTATCTTTGAATTGTATCAAAATTTATTTCACTATCAATAATTTCTAAAAGAAATTCGTTCGCTATGAGGTTGGCGATTCTCGAAACAACGGTCATTTCTAAGTATAATGGAATAGGCATTATGAACTGCTTTAATATATATAACCGGTTTATTTTTGAGTTTATGAAAATTCATGTTCATAACATAAGTTGCTCAATCAATATTGGCATGCCCCAAATTGCTTTAGGGTGATCCACTCAAGATCTCTCACAAACAAATATTATGTGCAACCTCTTGAGTTAAACAACATGTTAACTCCTTGACCTATAATATTTATGGGTTTCTTTTATACTTTTATCTTGTACGATCTCGTAAACTATGCTTTGCTTGAAATTAATTTTAACTTATTTACTTCTTCTTAAGTACACATCCTAATATAAAGAAGTTAACTCAACTTCTCCGTCGTTAATCGTACTTTTTCCAACGAGGTATGATTACTCTTACCGATACATTATGTATCATAGAGAGAAATAATTTTTGTGATTGAATCTTATTCGTTTTCAGGTACTTATGAAACCCTTTCCAATACACTCACCTATTTGATCAAATCGAATTCCATTTTATTTTCTTTTGCTTATTATGTTTACTTTCGTTTTATATTTTATGAACTTATCATAGACAAATTACATATGTATCAAATACAAATGTTCATGTCTGTGGTAAGTCATTGGTGAATTTAACGAAGTATATGGAACCATTTTGGTATTATTAGACTTACGATTGCACGCATCTATATGTATAATTTTGAATGGTTCACTAATGTGACGCCTCGGTTCAGTACCTATGCCATCAAAGGAAGTTAACTGTTCGAAAGCACAGAGTAAAGAACATGAAATGAGTGATCCATCGTATACATTCCCTTGGGTCAACATGATAGGTTTTAAATAATAATTCAGCTCCAAAATACATATCTCTTCTCGGCACAAAACAATTTACATGAGTAGTTTCAAGATTAGTAAACGTGCCACGGCTGATTACTCTTTTTTTTACACTTTAAAGATTGGCACTCTACGTCCAATAGAATATCTGGATCTAAGTATGAAGGTAAGATTAAATACAATATGCCCAATTATTCTGGATAATGCTTGCAACCTCAGTCTTACCGCGACTGCTGGCACTGAGTTAGCTAATGCTTATTCCTTACATACCATCATTGCTTCTTCTCTGGGAAAAGAAGTTCATGATTCATGGGCCTTCTACCTCCATGGGCATTGCTCCATCAGGTCTTCGCCCATTGCTGATGTATACATAAATAAAAAACCATCCCAAAGTGACATTACCAGAAGCGATCGAAGTTATATATATAACTGAATTGAAAATATCATGGATATCACATAATGATATATATCATGTATATTCAAAACGATATACAACATAATCCATAACAAGTACATCACACTATATACATAACATTATTATATATTATTATCACTAACATCTTCGTATATTACTGCCACTAAGTACAAAAAAACTAACATCACCATCGTCCTTTGTACCATCACAAAACCGAGTCGTAAAAGAGGTATAATACCATAGAAAGACATCTAGTCAAAAACAACCTTAGTCTGACCCGAGGTTGTTGAAAAAATAACAAACTCAAGGTCAGGCTGGAATCTAGTTGTAGGTGTAATAGTGTACATGTAACAATAGTAAAGAATGATACGTAGAATGAGTCTTATAACATACAAAATAAATATCATGCACGCTTAATATCAACTCCAGACCCCGTCATATAACATACATAATGTCATAATATATGAATTATATCTCTTTTTAATGTGACCACAATCACAATTCTACTCATTTGTGATTCGCTCCAAATCTCAATTATTAAGTGTCACGTTTATTAATCCTTTCATTATAAATTGACCTTGGTTTATTTATATAACTCGTTGAGTGTAGAATACACTCTACTAGACAATAAGTCGACACTAAGTAATTCCCAACATTCCTCATAACCTAAAATTTATTAATCACTTACTTATTTTGGATTGACTATTATTTATCTATATAACTCATTAAGTATGGAATACACTCTATCAGATGTTGATTCGACACCAAGGAATGACATATCATTTCCCTTAACCCAGAATTGTGGTTGCCCCCACAAGACCTATTTGATGTACTACTCTTTACTATGTGGGCGTCATCACCTCCATCAAATACACTACATGCTGGTATGACTGTACAGTAGGTCGTTGGACTACGAAAAATAGGCCAGAATGTCACGACTCGGGGTGTGACCCTGGAGTCGACCGAACTAGGGTGGATCTAGTCTATCTGGTTACTAATCTCATCTGACCAATTCATTTTATTTACATATTCTCGTTATGACATCAAACCCCTCCTAGCTATCATTTACCCGATGTCTCTAAGGGTTATCAACTGTTCATTGTTTACTTAACATCATGTAATGAAAATAGCATCACGACCACATGTAATGATCATCTTATTGCATAAAAGAGGATAATAAACAAAACATCATCATGTGGCATGTTCTAGTTCTCATAGAAGAACTTTTACATTCATAAGCCATACATGGCTTACATCATTGAGCAAAGTAACGTTCAAACATATTTGCTAATATTAACAAGCATTACACATTCATGCATACTTCATCCTAGTGAGCGCGAACTCAATACAACAATTTGGCAATCATCCAACCTAACACACAAGCAAGATCCAGTTATGATTTGCTAGTATATGAAAACTTACTCGCATTTGAAGAGGTTGAAAATAATTTAAATAAAGAGTTCAGGCTCTATTTATTTTAACCAATATTGTTTAAACCAACCACACAATAATTTCATCTAACCATTCATTCTTAACATACAATTATCAACTGCCTTTATATATATTTTCATCTCAAAATAAAATTTTGATATTTATTTATTTAAAATACATATATTTATTTATTTATATATTGAATACTTATCGTATAAACATGTTTAAATGAGTCAAACTTATCAAATCAAACAATTCAATCTCCATTCATTAGTTCGATCAATTCTTTGATGATTAATTCAATTCAATACCAATAATATATTAAATTAACAGAATTATATCACTTTATTGTTAATCGTTTAACTCGTGTTATTCCATATAACTAATTCAAGATGCATAATTGTATTTAATTTTTAACATCCAAAATCATCGATTCTCATCTTTAATAAAATGCATGCATAGTATGGAATTTACAAGTAAAATGCTAATAGATAAATTCCACTCAAAAGATTTATAAAATCATAACATGCATATGAATTTTACATGGAATAAGTATAAGTAAGGTATTGTTTAAATTTAAAATACACACACTCACCATTGGTTTCCTCTTTCCATCTTCTCCTTAATCAACATCTGCTATTTGTCTGGCTGACAAACCTGTCCGCTCCCTGCTCCAAACGTCATGCTCCTCCGTCGCTTCATGACTGTATGCCACTTCAAGAGAATCACCACCAGATAAAACCCATGCATGCAATTCCAGACCTAACGCGCCACGACTGACCGCATCCACTTTGTACCCCTTAAACATGCACATTTTTTCTCCATCGCGATTTCTACCCTTCTCTCACATGCATCATCGACAACATCCCTTCAGTTGGTTGTATCCTCCCTAAATCAAGGGCCTCGGACTTTTTGTTCATTGTCATTTTAATCGTTTTAAATTCATTTCATCATATAAATTTTCATGTTTGATTCCTTAAATATAATTAACAATTTTGAATATGAAAATTTTCTTCAAAAACATTATTATGTCTGTTTTCACAATAAATTTTTCATTAAATAAATTATAAATCCCTTTTTACTAATTCATATATATTTATTTCCAAAAATAAATTCTCGTTCTTGTTCATTAAGATCATAAGCACATTTATTTACAACTTACAATTTTTTTTTATTAGTTGTAAATTTTATAGTCAAGCTTATTTATTCCTAAAAGGAACTAGTTAATTTAAATCATTAAAATAAAAATTTCTTAATTCAATAGATTTTAACTCAATAAAACAATTTTATAGACAGATTTCATTCCAAAATTCAACTAAAACAATCTATTATTGTAAAATTTAATTCAATGCTAGTATATTGTGAGTTGGGTTATTACAGACTCCCATTCTTATAAAAATTTCGTCTTCGCAATTTCTAAAAAAGGAACAAATAAAACACAGAACAAATATGTATCGATTCATACTATACATATTAAACGATAAAAACCTAATAATCATAGAGACGATCGTCCAATAAAATAATAGTAAGCACCATACCAAATAATATATTTTTTCCAACACCATTTCTATTCTCTTACTACTATTATTTATTTATCTATTTCATTTGATATCATATTAATTGTAACGACCCACAATTCTGTATATTTTAAGTTGACAATAAACCACACATGCTCAACCCAATTTGAATGAAAAAGCGGATAGTTATGGGGAAAAGAAAATAAAGATAGAAACATAATAGAAAACAGAATCGCACACAAATTGAACAACATATATTATTAACCACAAAATCTTATACAGCGAAATTTTTTAAATACAATTATCAATGTTTCACTTAACATCAACATGGACAGTTATAAATATCTATCCTTACAAATGCAGAATACAATAGTACATGAATGTGGTGGAAATGTATAACAATCTTCAGAAGAATCTTCTATCCCCATGCTCCGAGCTCTTCCAAAATGCTCTAAACAAAACCTGATTATTAGGTTGCCCAGAAAAATAAGGCATCCAGAGTTTAAGGGAAAGAAAATAAACTCCAGGTTAGTCATGGGTCTGGTGTGAGAAACTCAAAATACGAGTATTTGGAAAACAAAAGGTATTTCATAAGACCACGCCACACATAAACAAGGAATGATTTTTTACCTTACGATAACCAAAACATTTCTACATGAAAATTAGTGATATTATTTTTAATGACATTCTTTTGAAAATCTTTCAAATACACATATTCATATAGCCGAAATTGTTACATTATTAAATTCCAGCATAACAGGTTTACAACTAAGATCGAAGACACTTATAGGAGATTTGGAATTTCCAAGTGAATAACGAGGTAAGGGACTACCTCCCGTAGAGTGCATCTCTAGAGGGATGCATCGAGGATCTACATCTTCGAAATCTCTGCGAATTAAGACCGGGTTATCCGTGGACCTATATGATGGTGGATAGCACCGAATATGATATCACCCCGGTCGTTCCTGATCTATCTGAGATCTCTCATACCATACACCATATTTATTTTACCCAATGTCATAGCGGGCGCAAAATAAATCTAGAAAGGTGATATCATACCCTAATGGTAGCAAACACTTAGCCCTAAAGCAACCCCTGTTTCACAATCCCCAGGTGTGAGGCTTGAGGTAACGTTTACCTTTCTTAGAACATTTTCACGTAAAATGCCACATTGCCATTTCCAACAACACACTATTGATTTCCACAAAAGCACAACCTCTAAGCTCGTACGTCTCAGAGAAGGGTGTTAAGTATAAGAAAGTTGCCTCCTACACCACCAAACAGATATACGTTTGTAGAGATCAATGCACTGTGATCTTAGAAATGCAATGTCATACATTCATCCATATAGGTTGCCACTGAACAAGACAAACCGAAGACACTCTCCTGCCACATCCTTTGAGATTAGTAGCGACTAGTCCTTACATATGAAGATCCCAAAACGAAGGGACCACTGCTATTTATTTATCTCGGGAGCTACTCTAAAATTACCAAGAAGCAGTCTTTCCATTATGAAGATCCCCGCCTTCAACTTTATTGTCTTCAACATGTCTTTACTTTCGAACTCATAAATTGGTTCGAAGTAGTTTTCGGATAAGAATCACTCAAAACCGACCTCGGTTCCTTTGAACCAATCATCGATAAAAAGATGTTAAGTAAATGTGTGCTTATCATTTAATTGATTACTTTTCTATTTATCAAAAATATCTTCTAGAGATTTACATCTTTAAAACATTTCTTTTCGGTATATACGGAATCATTAAACCTCATTTATCAAATCTTTATTTAATTGAAACAATAAATAAAAATCTTTCATTGTATTAAAATACACATATTTAAGCCATGATCTTGAAAAACCCGGACGGATAATTTTCAAATTGCGAATGTCTTCGTATCCGTATTCGGTTTTTCGAATATCGGATATTTATCCGATTTTCGGATACGGATGCAGACGGATTTCAAATTTTTCGGGTATCCATGGACAACCCTATCCCCTTGTATCCCAAATTGTAGTGTCAAGGACCATACCCGTTAGAGTATCTTCAATCCTACTAAAATTTTGATGTGAATACATCAGTTTTATGTTATATTTAAAATTTAATCTTCAATGGGATTGTTAATTCAATTGCTACGATGATTTGGCATAAAATCGATTGGATATTATCAAGAGCAATGTCTAGTTTCAGACATTGTACACCACAATTCGAAGTAAATAATTACATATATTATTAAATTTTATACTATTTTTATTTATTTATAATTTGATTGAGACATATAAACAAATTATTTTATATAAATACATTAGCATTGAAGTTGTCTAAGGGTGCGTTCTTTGGAATGTAAATGGAGAATCTGAAGGAGCCATTTAAGCAGGGAAGTTGGTTGAACGATGAATGTGTTTAACGATGCGAACGATGTTATCCCGCTTTTTAGCAAAGCCGTGATACCATAAAATCGACCGAGAAGCCAAAGGCAATTCATCTCGAAGAATGGTCAATTCAACATCTCAACAGAGCAAGTCCTGCTGATTGTTTGTTCAAATAAGGTCCCCTACGGAGGGGGGGTCCAGGGGGGGTGGCAACCCCCCAAGGTGGAAGAGCGACCTACGACCTAAAGGTCCCAGCGACCTACGAGGAGAAGATACCCAGCGACCTAAAAACTCTTCGATCTAAAAAACCCTCCGACCTAAAAAACCCTCCGACCTAAAACCTCTCCAACCTAAAATCCCTCCGACCTAACAGACTTCGCGACCTAACAGACTTCGCGACCTAACGACCTAAAGTCTCCAGCGACCTAGCTTCACAAAGTAACATAGCGACTTAGAACACCCAGCGACCTACCCTAGGTCGTTCACGACCTACGACCTATCTTAGGTCGTCCACGACCTAAAACTTACCACCCAGTTTATACAAGCTGAGATAACTCCTTATGCCACTTTTTCCTAGGTCGCTCACCATTCCTACTAGGTTGCCTACGACCTATGACCTACCCTTAGGTCGCTCCGCTTTATACCTCGACACATTTAGACCACATCTCCTTAGGTCGCTAACGACCTACCACTCCCTACGCCTTTGCTCTTTAGGTCGCCACTTCCTCTCCTGCTACCCCTTAGGTCGCTAACGACCCACGACCTATCCCTTAGGTCGCCCACGACCTATAACTTGGCCGACCTAAGTCTTGCAACTCCCTATAAATATTTCGCCTACTCCGCATTCAAAATGGGGGAGGTTTTTCCAGATTTCAAGGGCGTCGATACTCCGCTATTTTTTGGACTCCTTCAACACTTCAATCATCAAAGATCCTTCATCAACAATTCTACTTCATTCAGCATGGATCCAAAGAGCAATCTGTCATCAAAGCGCTAATCTCTTGCTTCGATTGTGTTGTAATCATTGAAAGGTGTTGTAAAAGTGTTGTAACTAAGAAATCGTGTTGTAAAAGTGTTGTAATCTTGTAAAGTGTGCTCAAAGAACATAATGAAGGATGTAAAGTGGATGTAGGCTCAACTTTAGGCCGAACCACTATAAAATTCGCTGTCTCTTTTACTGTTTTTCCCTTTTTCTGTTTACTTCTAGTTCTCGTGTAGACGGGTGGTGCTGTCACTAGATTACTCCAGACACCGAGGTGTTAGCGTTATACTTTTTAGCGTTAACAAACGAGATATTTGAACGGAGTATTTGAATGGAAGGATATAGAGAAGAACATAAATCAACGGCTGTTGATGTCTACCGTTGGTGATGCATCCGATGCGTCGACACCAACGTATCTCCTTTCAGCATTCACCAAATGGAGTTGTGGAAGAAGCTATTTATGTTTGGATGTCCGACGCATCAACAACAAAAACGAGGCAAAGAAAGCTTCGCATTGAACTATTTTTTGACATATAAAATTAAGGCTAGTTCTATTCACACCCTATTTCCTTCTTTTGCACCCCCACTGGGTTACAAATAATCATCACACCCCACTTTTTCCTTTTCATTCCCCAATTCATTCAAAAAATATTCTCATATTTTTTAAACTACGTTCAGCTTTGACGTTGTTTATTCATGAGCCACGCTCGGTCCGAACTAAATTGTTACACAAATCTTACTCGACCTGAATTAGGTTGTTACACAAACCTCGTTCGGTCCGAACTAGGTTGTTACACAAACTTCGCTTGGGCCGAACGAGGTTTTTGCATAAGCATCACTCATTTAGAGTTTTTGTATATAATTATTTCTTTTAAACATAATTTGGTGTGGTTGAAAGATAAGGACAATTTTGAAATACCTGAAAATTGATGAAGTATTGGGATGTGAAAGGAGGAAAACAAGATGTGAATAGAATCAGCCCAAAATTAAATATGCATAACATGCTATTTGCATCGGAGATGATCTGGTTTATTTATTTTAGAGCATTGCTAAATGCACCACGTTATGAGCTTCTTTTTACCCATTCTTCATTTTACCCAGCACTATACGATTACACACTTCAAAATACCCACAAATTGTTTTTGTGCTACCCATTCAGCAAACAACTTCATATTACCGAACGGCCTTCTACTGTCGAACGGTCTTCTATTGTTGAACCTAGCTCGACATTCCAAATTTTATACTGCCGAACGGTCTTCTACTGTCGATCGTATGTGTTGTTTTGAAAAAACCAAACAATCTTTCGAACGGTCATATACCGTCGTTCGGTAGTACGGTACCGTTCATGCTGGGTAAAATGGAGACACACTCCATTTTTTTTTTCTTTTTTCCTATTTTCCTTTTTTGGGTAAAAAGAAGTCGGTGGTCCATTTAACCCTGCTCTTATTTTAAGTCTAACTCGTATTTCTACTGTCCCTGTTCCTATCTATTCCTGATAACACAACGTAATCCGGTCTTACATCTCCTATGCATCCAACATAACAATCATAGATAAGGAGGGTAGATAATTATACCGCCTTTCTGACATTTTCCCAGCCATGGCCACTACCACCGCAGCTGCCGCCGTCACGATCTCAATTCCGAAGAAACCTGTCTTCATTCGCCGCCCACGCTTACGATGCTCGGCTGTCGCTAGTGACGCAATAATCGGTAATGAAGCTCCGACCGGCACCACGATCTCTGCTGACTGCGTGGTCGTGGGAGGTGGGATAAGCGGGTTATGCACTGCCCAGGCGCTTTCCACGTGTCACGGTGGCTTGGCACGTGAAGTGCTGGTGACGGAGTCTAGGGATAGAGTTGGTGGGAACATAATAACTGTTGAGAAAGATGGGTTCTTGTGGGAAGAAGGCCCAAATAGCTTTCAGCCTTCCGATCCCGTGCTCACCATGGCGGTAATAAATTGAAAGTTCAGATTTATGTTTTATCTATTTCAGAATGTTTTGCTCGTGAATTAGAGTTGGTAAACCATTGTAGGCAATGTTGATAAAACCGGATGCATGGGACTATGGGAGGTAGTATAAATTGCTTGGAAGGAATCTTAACGAAAAAAGTGCAAGGCTACAAGTGATTAGTTAATTTATGGATGCATTTTATCTAAATACATTGTATGTGAAGTGTAACCAGAGTGCATAATTAATTGAACTTGCTTGGTAACTGTTTAGATAGCTTGAGTTTAGAGTTGGCAGTTGTAAGTTACTGAAAACCGCAAATTCAACTCTGATCCAACAAGTCAAATTGCTTGGTAGCTGATGGTTATTAGATCTCACATGAGTAATAGTATCAAAGTTCACCCGGGTAGACCAACCATAATCGAGAGTTCCAATAACAAATTAAGATAAATATAAATATTATTAAGTGTGATTACTCAAATTGATCCGAACCAATTCGGACATGTGTATGTTCTATAAACATACAGTGTTTATCTGATAACTTTTGACTGGAAGCCTCGATGCGTCTTGAAACAAATAAATATGATACTCCAAATCTATTGGATCAAATCTGGTTTGATCACATCTAACTGTCGCGTCCTGCTTGAGTTAGCTGAAGTTCTTCATGGGGCAGCTAGCCTATCAATTTCAATAAGCTAATAATAACATGTGAAATTTGGTCGTCACTTGGCAACCCTTACCAAACTTAAAGCTAGACTGACAAAAAATATCATCGTGAATAAATGATCAATATTTATAGCTTGAATTTCCAGAGTTAATGTTTGAGTGAGGGGATTATTTAGATATGGTTGATTGTTGTTTATTGGAATTAGGCTTTGAGATAAGCTCTACTTGTACAAAACTAAGATCATTTGGTGAGAACTGAGAAGAGAATACAAAGGGTATATTTGGTTTGAAAACGGAATTTGAGTTTTGCTTTTTCAATATGTATTAAAAAAAGGTGTGGAATAGGAGGACGGCGTGGGAAAGAGTGGAGGGCATGGGAGGACGTGGACGATGTAGAGAGGGGAAAAAAGGAAAGGAAGGGAAACGGCGGAAAGGAAGGGAAAATTCATTTTCAATTTTATATATTAAAACTATTTTCCGGATTGATCATTTTTGGAAATCCAATGCATTTTATCATACGAAAATCCAAAATTAAAAATTATAAACCAAACGCCCCCTAAGTTTTGCCTTCATTTTGATTCAAGTTAGCAGTGTATGTAATTATTCCGTTGGCGGTTGCTTTTTGATGTCATATATGTGGAAGTGCAATTAGAAAAGTTAGAGAACAAGAAGTAATCAAAACAACTATTGTACTTTTCCTCTTTTTGATCCTTACCTCTGTAGAACTGGATCTAAATGTAACTTCAATTCGTATACACACTTGTATACTGACTAGATATTTATTCAGTATTTCATGTGAGGTAGATGGTGCTCCAACTTGCTTAATGCATTAGTATGCTGATACTTCATCCAAATGGGGTTGTTCATGTTGACCATCATTCGTTGAAGTATGCCCAAAAATAGATAAGTATAAATAACATATAATAAAGAAAATGTATGTTTTGTAGTGGTCTTACTAATGTAGTCGTAATGTCTAACTTGCTAAATCTTCGTTTGCATGATTGCTTTGCAGCTAACTGACTACTTAAATTGAATTTTTGTCATTCTCGTAATTATATTTGTCTAATATATTCGCGAATTTGCCTCTTATGGTAGTGTGGTCGGTTGAAAAAGTTGGCTTCTACTAGGGAGGTCGACAGTTCGATCCAAACTAGCCACATTATCCATGTGATTTACCTAGAATATGTGGCGGGGGCACAATGCATACTCCTCGAGTTTACAAGCAACGACTTGGCTTCCTTTATATGGATCTTCAAAATAAATACATTATTCACTAATTGATTGTGTAAGTAAAAAGGGAAGAGGGGTTACTTTACTATTGTTATATCTTTTTTTTTTCATTGCAAATTGCAGGTTGATAGTGGATTAAAGGATGATCTTGTATTTGGCGATCCCAATGCACCTCGTTTTGTGTTTTGGAATGGAAAATTAAGACCAGTTCCTTCAAAACCAACTGATTTACCATTCTTTGATTTGATGAGCATTGTTGGTAAAATAAGGGCTGGTTTCGGTGCAGTTGGCATTCGTCCTCCTCCTCCAGTTTGTTCTCTATTATCTTTTATGTTTTCTCTTTAGTAATTTTACTTGTCAAAATCATAAACAGTTGTTGATTTCTGTCCATAATTTATTTTTCTGAAAGTTTTCAGGAACATGAGGAGTCGGTTGAAGAATTTGTTAGACGAAATTTGGGACATGAGGTTTTTGAACGGTTAATAGAGCCTTTTTGTTCAGGTATATTTCTGATGATACTTTTTAAAGTGTGTTGAGCTATCATGTATGGAGTATAAATATGGTAAAAGCATTCTGTTTATTAAAATGCATGTCTAATCTGCGTATACTGCGTATATTGCAGTAGTTAAGTTGCATAGTTTAAAATAGATGCATTGGGTAAACCATTTCGATCAGTTGTTTTATATAAATGATGATAATGAAGTCTTGACTATCGGTGCTGTAACCTTGTAGTCTAGTGCTAGAACCCGATTTTTTGAATAATGTTAAATATACTTTTAACGTACGTGGGGATGTATCTGTTTTTAGGACAATTCATAGGAATACTTCTTATTTGGCAAAAAATATGAGCACCAAGAACAAATAACATATCTCTGATCCGACTTCACTCTTATATTTCTTCATTTTCATTCAGTCTCTTTCTAAAAGAGACCTTAGCTCCATTCCCAAATCCTATTTCCTCACCCCTAATATATAATAGAGAAATTTTGTAAAACGCCCTCTTTAAATTTCTAACTACACAACCGTCTCTGTCTAAATACCTGTTGTAACAAACATCCATGTTTTTTTAGTTTCAGTCGAACTGCAAATATTTGCAGTTTCTAAAAAGAGAAAAAAATTCTGTTCATATTTCGTTTTCACCGCAAATATTTGCAGTTCATAAAAAAAAAGGTTTATGGAAACCTGTGATTTAGTGTAGATTTGATTTTCGGGAAAAAACGAAAATAATTTATTGGAAATAATTTAAGCGGTGTAATTTGAAGCATGTTTTTGTGGAGGGTTTTTCGTGTATCAAACTTGAAGATAAGGGGTTGATCTAAATTTCCACTATTTAATACAAAACTTGTATGAAAATAAGGGGTGTAATTTAAAACAGTTGGTCATCTTATGCAAGAGAAAGCTTGTATGAAATTGAAAAGCGGATTCATGAATTTTAGGTCCCGTTTGGCTTGTCGTTTTTAGTTTTGTGTTTTCTTCTATACAAAAGTACGTCCGTCGTATGTATTGTTGAAAAACAAACAATTTTGAAAAATGAAATTAACCTATAAAATAGAAATCAAGTTTATTTTGTTTTTCGTGTTTCGAGAGATAACAAAAGCACGTAGAACAATCCAACTCCTCCGTTGTTTGTTGATCGTCGCAATTGCTAAGAATTGTAAATCTTCTTCTCATATTTCTTGGTATTTCTTAGTGCAGGTTGAAAACACAAAACTCAAAATACAAAATGAAACCAAATGTGCTCTTAGATTTTCGGTTTTCTTTGATTCTGACTAATGTCCCTTCTTAGCGAGTTCTTCCACTCATTAGCTTCATTACTTGTTTTACTCGTTGATTTGAGTATATAGTTTATTAGTAAATTACATAGGTCACATCATCTTGTGTTGATTGTTTGAATTGGTTTTTCATGGTGGTTTAAGTTAGAAACCCTGATGAAAACATCCAAAACAACTGTAACTGGACATCTTATACCAACTCTAGTTTTTCATTGGTTTTTCATGATTGCTTGAATTACATAGTTTATTAGTATGTAGTGGGTTGTCATCTTTTTGTCAAAGTTTTCTTTCAGTAGCGAGGTATCTTATGAGCGGCCTCTGGTTGTAAGGAGATATTCTCCTTTAGCCATCAGCCATGACAAACTTTTATGCATTTTTATTGTTTTCTAGTGACCTTGTTGTTCCAATTTTTCACTTTTGATACAAAGATGGCTTGTGCCTTAGAGAAACATTATAATATGAATTGGGAATAATGGGTATTCTTGTTTCATAACAAGGTGATACAAAAGTGACATGGTTAAGATGTAACCATAGGATCTTAACTAATCAGATTAATAAAATGATTAGTTCTAGCTCATGTGCGTCGTGTAGCTAAGATGGGAGCATGGCATTTAGCACCATCATTTGCCTGTTGTGCGTACTAACCCTAGTGTATTTTAGTAGTTATTCGATTATTTAACTGTCAGTGATTTTACGTAAATAAATCTGTGTCCTTCTATGAACCAACTGTTTTTTATACCATTTTTACCAATTTCTCACTTATTTGATGCATGTTTCTTTCTTTCATAGGCGTATATGCTGGTGATCCTTCAAAGCTGAGCATGAAAGCAGCTTTTGGAAAAGTTTGGAAACTTGAGCAGAATGGAGGAAGCATTATAGGTGGAGTTTTCAAAACAATCCAAGATCGAAAAAATAAATCTAAACCGTCTCGAGATCCGTAAGTACATAACTGAATATAGTATTATTCCATCTATGTCAATCTTCATACTGGACTCGTTTCAGTTAACTTGTAGGCGTTTGCCAACACCAAAAGGACAGACTGTTGCTTCTTTCAGGAAAGGACTTACTATGCTTCCTGAAGCAATTTCTGCTATGTAAGTAGTCAGTTGATTGATTTATGATTGATGTTCTGCTATGTAAGTAGTCAGTTGATTGATTTATGATTGATGGCTCTCTCTCTCCCTCCCCCCCTCCCCCCCCCCTCCCTCCCTCCTCCCCCCCCCTCCCTCCCTCCCTCCCTCTCTCTTTAAAAAAAATTAAATTCTGGTCAAAACTTTTAAGAAAAGTGTAAAAAAAAAATTTGTGGAGTTGGTCTTCACCATTTCTTTCTTTCTACCAACACACAAAAAACATTTTGTTGCAAATGATGATAATGATTGATCACTGCATCTATGACCACCTAACATGTGTGTATGTTAATCAGGTTAGGCAACAAAATTAAACTGTCATGGAAGCTCACCTGCATAAAGAAATTGGAAAACCAAGGTTATAAGTTGACGTACGAAACACCAGAAGGAATTTTGTCTGTTCAAACCAAGAGCGTTGTCCTCACTATTCCCTCTCATATTGCCAGTAGTTTGCTGTGTCCACTCTCTGTAAATTCCAATTGCTCTCTACATTATTCGACCCACGAAAACCCTTGATGTATTATCTATATTATATGTGTTTCAGTCTGAAGTTTATATTGATATATTGGTCTATTGATCATTTTCTTGAAGACTGATCTTTAATTCCTGGGGGACATAACTAAATCATTTGATAATCAGCTGAAGAATTTGTCAACTATTTCCTTAATTGTATCTTGATTCTCTAGGATGCTGCTGCTGATTCTCTGTCAAAGATCTATTATCCACCAGTTGCAGCAGTATCTGTATCTTATTCAAAAGATGCAATTAGGAAAGAGTGTATGATAGATGGCGAGCTTAAAGGATTTGGTCAATTGCATCCGCGTACTCAAGGAGTGGAAACTTTAGGTACTTTACTTTTCATACTCAGCCTATGTAAATAGATAGTATAAGATTCGTGTATGGATCTTACGGTTTTCTGTTAATTTCTTCCGAGGCATTAGAATTTGCACTTTGCGTGATCTATATTCTCTTCTTCTGCCTACATCTGGAGCAATGTCATATATGTTTCCATTGTTGTTACCTCGCTGCAGGAACCATATACAGCTCTTCGCTTTTTCCAAATCGAGCCCCTCCAGGAAGAGTGTTATTGCTAAACTACATTGGTGGTGCTACAAATACTGGAGTTATAACCAAGGTATCTCTCAAAGCATCCAATCTTCCCTTTCAGTGAACATAGAAATTGGAATAAACTACTATAGCTATTATTTGTACTACAAATTATACTTGTTAACCGTATTTGTTGACATTCTTAATTCTTTGTTGCTAACCTGCGTTCATTGAGCTATTTATGTGACTTCTCCGTCTGTTACTTGTGACATTTGTACCTGGACTGCATTAATGCAATATTAAATTCTCACTGCTTATTACCGTTGCCTTCTAAATGTATATATTTTTTGCAGACCGCAAGTGATCTAGTAGCTGCTGTCGATCGTGATCTGAGAAAAATGCTTGTAAACCCTAATGCTGAGGATCCTCTAGCTCTTGGCGTGAGAGTGTGGCCTCAAGCAATACCACAATTTCTTGTGGGCCACCTTGATCTCATAGAAACCGCTAAAACTTCATTGTGTAAAAATGGATACGATGGGTTGTTTCTTGGTGGCAACTATGTGGCTGGTGTGGCACTTGGCAAATGCGTTGAGGGTGCTTATGAGAGTGCATCAGAGATATCAGAGTTTCTGTCAAAATATGCATATAAGTAAAATGTGCTGTGAATATCATTTTATGCCATCTTCAAAATCAATTTTTTCAGGTCATTGATCTTCGAAGCTGTATGTTTTTGCACTCAAATTCTTATTTTATTTCAAAATTTGTCTCCAGTTTAAATTAAATTATGTTTTCTGTTGAACCTCGTTAAAACTTAAAGGTGCTGTAAATTCGTTTTAAAAGATCATAATCTTGCAACACTTTTCAGGAAGTTGTTAAAGCACCATATCCATCTCACCTTTTTCCATATATGTAATAGTAATGCATAGTGGATCTTCTCCCTGTTAAGCTGGAGCACATAGTTTTTTGGTTCTGTATAATATAAATTTCTCCATTTGTTGTGTAATTAAACTCCAAACTGCAAACATGCCCTAGTCGTTGGGCAAAGCACATGTATTGTTTTTGGAGGCATCAAGGAAACTATTGCAAGATTAGGAGTTACTCTGGTATTAGATTTTCTAAATCTATAGGCATTTAACCAAAATTTCTCATTTTATGTTTCTTATTTAGCTTATATGTTAGCAGTTCTACAGAGTCAAGCTGATAGAAGTGATATTTCCAGTGAAGGAACTTATTGCTATAGGAAACTTATCTGGTATGCATATTATTCTTTCTATTTATAGTTCAGCAATTCATGTAGTACGTTATCAAGCATTTCATTGAGATACCTAGAGCATAGATTTATTTACAATGTATAGTCAGAAGAATAATTTAGATGACTAGAGGCCTAAAAATTTGTGAGTTATTTTTGCTATCAATTGTTGTGCTAGTGAATGACTCATGAGCAATCAGAGCTGTAATAGAAACTCTTTATGCAGTTTTTGGACTAGCATTGGAGAAATGAATCAAATTAAAGAAGTTCTGTCAAACATCCTGATAGTGTTATCAGGACCCGCGTCTAGGCTCAAAAAAGGCTCAGGCGCACGTTATGTACTTTTTTGCAGTTTGAGTGCGCCTTTTTGCAGTTTAAGGCGCCTTTTTACAGAATTCAAATTTTAGTTTACAAAATAATTAAATAATTTTTTTAATAGTTAAATGAATTATAAAATATGGTTTAAAATTTAGTTGATAAAATATTTAAATAGTTGAATTACTTATAAAATATGGTTTAAAACTTAATTTGTAGTTAGTAAAATAGTAGATCAAACTTGTATAAAAGACACGCAAAAAGGCCCATGACTCAAAAAAGCCCAAAGCTCAAGGCTTGCGTCTTTTTGCGCCGTAACTACTTTGCATCTCGATAAGTTTCAGAATATACTTTCGTCCCTTTCAAAAAATATGTTTCACGAAACATGCTTGAAATTATTTTCAGGAAATTGCAAACAATTATCAAAAACAGAAAGATAGGGAGAAGAAAAACTCCAGCTACAATTTTCAATGAACGATATCCGTTTTAAAATTTAGTCTGAAAGACACCGAATGCTATATTAATATAGCATCATATAAATGCAATTCTATATGAACTATGAAATGCAATGCTATATGAACTTATCATTATATATATGTAATGATGTATTAATTTGACGTTTCTTTAGCTGTGAAAATGAATGTTATTTTAGTTCTTCCAGTGTAGTTCATCCGATGCTAGTTTAATTTAGCATTTCATTTATCTGATGCTAGTTTAATATAACATTCAGCGTCCTTCGGACCAAAATTTAAAACCCACGTCTTTCAGACTAAAATCGGTCTCATGTTTTTCTTTTAAACTAATTTTCTCTTTCAAAAACTGCGAATCTTTGCAGTTCAAAGTGCAAATATTTGCACTTTAAAATGCATATATTTGCGTTTTTTTACTAAAAATGCACATATTTGCAAAATTAATAAATAAAGATTTTACTCATGTTAACTCCCATTAAGTGAATGGTTAATTTCACAAAAAGAAAAAGAAAAAATAACATAGAATAATTTAAGGGGTAACTTGAAACATGTTTTAAAAAGGGGTTTTGGGGGGGGGGGGGGTAATTAAGTTTGAAAATAAGGGTGCATCCCTATTTTCCACTTAAATTGCTTAAATTAAAGCTACTAGTAATTAGCAATCTGCCACACAAAATGTGCATATATACAACAACTTTCTGCATGCGAATTAAATTATAATTTTTTCCAGTTACTATCAAAATATAAACTCAAAAAACCACTAACAAAACACATTCATCATCATATATATGATGTAGGATTTCAATAACTACATTGAATATTTATTTTTATTCTCATATATGATTTATAGCTAAAAAGCGTAGACTTAGTTAAAAGAATTATAATTAACAATTTTGTGAATGAAAATAATTATTTGACATAATGCACAAAAGAATGTAAAAAAATAAAACATCATTAAACTTAAAATACTAATGAATGAGTTGTTTGTCAAAATCATGTATTTTTGGATGTGAATTATGATTAACATAGCAGTGGTTGGAGTAGTAGAAGCTATAGGGCAATTTTGTCATTTCAAGAAGACCTGGGCGAATCAGTAGTTTCTTTTATTAGAAGTAAAAGATAATTGTTGTTGACTAATTGGTTTTAGTTAATAAATAAAGAAGAGACTTGCTGTTGCAGACAAATTCTGTCTTTAACGCATTAAATAAGGTTGTATTGCAGAAAAAAAATGGTGCATGGCTGTTTACCAGTTATCAGTCATCAATTGTTACCTTTGTTAGGAATTCAACCTCTAATCGGTATCATGTGTTGAACTTTTTTGTTAATTACATATTGATATATCAATTTGCCAAGTCACTCGACATAACTATTTTATAGGAGCCAGAAATCATAATTGGACCGATACAGTTTACATAGAAGTATACAAGGGTTAAGAAAAAATGGGTGTCTTGATATATATTGTATTGGAGTTGGACAGACACATATATTGCTAGCTTGGAATTAGAGTTTTTCATTTGGGTTTCGTAATAAATTACAAGATGTCAGTAGTTACTATTTACAACACCATATGTTGTTAATACTCTCGATGTTTCTATTCGTTCCACTGTGCGTTTTCCTGATAACGTTAAAGCCTTATGGAATGATCTACGTGATAGATATTCTCTTGGTAATGGCCCTCGTATTCTTGAACTCAAGTCTCAAATTGTTGAGTGTAAGCAAAGGGGTAGGTCTGTGGCTGTGTATTATGGTGGATTGCATAAGTTGCAAGATGAATTGGCTAGTTATTGCAAGCTCCCCGCTTGTACTTGTTCGTCTGCTGAAGCTTAGTATCTTGCTATGGCTATCACTACTTGTGAGTTAAAATGGATGAAGTTGTTGTTGTCCTTCCTTGGTGTTCTACATCCTAAGCCGATGAAGTTATTTTGTGATAGTCAATCTACGCTCCATATTGCAAGAAATCCCATGTTTCATGATCGTACTAAGCATATAGAGGTAGATTGTCATTTTCTTCGTGATGAGTTGTCTGAAAATCTAGCCACTGCGTATGTTTCTACTAGTCATCAGTTCGCATATATTTTGACTAGGCGCTTGGAAAGTAGCAGTTTGATTTTCTGTTACGCAAGTTGGGCATTCGTGATTTACATGCTCCAACTTGGAGGGGGGGATGAATTATTTCCTAGAAGAAAAATATAAATTGAGATTTTGAAAAGTATAAATTAAGATCTTTTAATATTGGTAAAGTATTATATCCTAGAGTTAAGGAAATTATAAATCAAGACATGGAAAGTATAAATTAAGATCTTCTACTATTGGTAAAGTATAATTTTATAGTTGTCGTGTATATGCAAAACAAATGATATCATCTTCTTCTAAATAGTTGTGAGTTAATCAGGTGATAAAGGTTGGTGCACAAGTGCTTATCTAAGGTTAGGGGTCGATGAATTTTGTTTTTAAGAAAAGAAAATGCATAAGAGAGCAAGAGGGGTAGGTAGGAAATCTGATCAATAATTTTGTGTAAAAAAATTAGTAGGGGTTATACCATTGTCCCATTATAAATTTTAGCTCTATTTAAAATTTGTCCGTTATCTTCCATATCCTTTATCCAATGTGATAATCCCTTTTATCAGTTTCCAATAATTTATGTACTCGAACAATTAGATAACCTAGGCCCGTTGTATCTGTTGACCATATAAGATCAAAATTTTGAAATGTAAAGGCGTACACGAGACATTTTTGTGCATGCGAGGCAAGACGTATGTCTCAAGCCACTGAGGTGTAAGTTTTCCAAGTAAACATTATACACATCAGGTAATTAAATATAGAAAGATAGATGCCAAATATTATAAGAAACATGAAATATTGAAACAGATTCAAACGAAACACGGTTAACTGCATATAAATTTTTTGCTTTAATAACATTCTAACTAATAAGTCATAGTATATACCAAGGTTTGAGAACTCGATTTCAATATCAGTTTTGGTCATCCAAAATTTTCATATTTTTAATCGATTTTGAAAGTTTCAGTATTAGTTCAGTTTACTCATCCATATTTTTCAAGGAAAATACAACAATAAACATTGTAAATAAAATTTAAATAGCATTTAGAGAAATAAAATAATACATACAGTCCTTTTACATCCAGAACCATATATTGATCATTCAGAACCATAATTAAGTTTTAAAATACTGCAGTGACCATATTAGTTATCCAACCAAAACCCAACCCATCCCCAATTGAATTACAAAGAATTAAAACCTAACCCATCTCCTCTTTCATAAAACCAATCCATCACCTGAATCTCTATCCTTCATCCTACTTCCTTTCACAACTAGAGCACGCGTTGCACTAAGAAAAACGAAATAAAATATTTTACATTATATAAAAAGAAAATTTTAAGTTTTCAAAAAAAAATTATTATTAAAAACCTCTATTTTACAAAAATACCCTAATTTTGTAAAATAGAGGTTTTTAAAGTTATGCAAAAGTGAATAAACAATTCTGTCTTATAAGTTTCTAAAATTTGAGCTGAAAGTAAATTTTGCATAACTTTCAAACCGTGAATCCGATTTTGATGATCTTTATATCGCTGGAAAGCTAAGACATACTAAATTATGATCAACTCTATGTAATCAACATAAAAAAATAATTCATTAATTGGAAAATTTTTTATTACTTTCCAAAATCTAACTTTAAAATAATTAACTAAGAAAACCCATTTTGGAAGAGATAACTAATCTCTTTTATAAAAATATAACAATCAAATGCAAATCACATCACAGAACAACAAACAGCAGATATATACATGTATATACAGATACATCCATCAGCCACCTATAGTTTTGTATTAAGTATTTATTGGATATGTCAATCCACTTGAGTTGAAATTTTTTTTAGAGCATTATCGACATATTCAATAGATATTTAAGACAAGACTATAGATGGTCGCTCTTAACCAGCCCTATTCTCCATTAGTAGACAATATTACTCAGTAATACTCTTTGTTAATGTAGGTCTCGGGGTGGGGCATCACAGCTCGCAAGTTGTAACGCCACATACCACACGTTCGCACTCAACGATTTACTAACTGCTAGTAAATTTCACACTCAAAGCAGTAAATTTTTTACCTCATCTCATCGGTAAAATCGACCCGAAGGTCAAAACGATCAAACAGACAAGTCATGAATTAATCAAAAAGATAAACACACGTGTTATTACTTCAAGCGATTTAGTATCACTAAGCATATATAGTAAGCAATTTCTAAGCAATTTCAACTTTCAAACTTTTGTTTCAGCTAGAATTTGTGAGTTAGCTGAAAGAAGCTATGCGGTAGGATCGTATAATATGGAATAGTGGAATGGTCTAGGTAGATAGTAATAAGCAGTAAGTAAAGTAGACATCAAGACTTTATACTAGTTCGGACCTCTTGTCCTACGTCCAGTTCCTAAGCTTCTCTTAGGAATTCAAATAACCAACAACCCTCACTTAACCCGGAGGAATAGGTTTACAACTTACCCGAACAACCGAACGGGATTTCTTGCCTCGACTACTGAAGAGGACTTCAACTAGATACAAAAAGGTATTTCTGACTTGTTGTGTTCTTGATAATACTAATGAGTCTAATTGAGTACAACTTTCCTATAATCTTATCCTCAAGAGTATGAAATGTGTTTATGAAGATTTAAGAAATATAAATTGCTATGAATCAAAAGAGTATTTAAGACAAATCAGAGATTCAAGCAATTGAAGTGGTTTGTGATTGCTTTTGAAACTTAAGAAATATGAAAGTATGTTCAAGATAATAGAGAGATTAAAGCAATTAGAATTGATGATTTGCAAATGATAGAAACATGTATTTATAGGTGTAGAAGAGATGTATCTATTTGCAAAAGATTCAGGCAAGAGATGCATCCATTACCATTGGAGAATGGTTGCAACTCTTGGGAAGAAGATGTCTTTTCAGTAAAAATTCGCAGGTTCAAATTCAGTTGACTGAACAGGGAATTTCAGTCGACTAAAACTGTGCATGTTGTAATTCTGTAACAGGTTCAGTCGACTGGGATTTCCTGTTCAGTCGACTGAACTGGTAGTTTCTGCACAGTGAACACTTTAACTAAAACAATAAATTATGAAATGTGTTCTTGTGTTTGTGCAAGCTTCTTGATGATAGATTTTAACAATAAGACTAAGACCTAAATATACTAAGTACTCATGATATCCTTGGTCTTCATAGTCCTTCCTTTAGCTTTGCACATATCTCTTCCTTTTTGTTGAAGCACATTGTCATTGATCAAAATATAGCGTATCAACATTCTCCCCCTTTTTGATTGATGACAATACCTATGTTTGTAGAGATGTAATTATCTTTCCTCCCCCTGAATATATGCACTATCTTTCCTACAAAACAAAGTTAGTAACATAGATTTCTCCCCCTTTGTCATCGACAAAAAGGAAGTAATAATATGTAGAAGTATATAATTTGCAAGCAACAAAGCAACCACATGCAAATATAACCACAGAGCGAATAATACAAACCATAGAGTATCACAAATAAAAGAAGGCTATTTATACAAGCCTTTGCAGAAATTGTTAGGAATAAATAAAGAGTTCCGGAAATCAAACCATCAAAAATGATCAAGGATCCCTGTCCCAATCATAAGAGCCTTCACGGTCTCCTTTTGGTTCACGAATAAGAGGGCCACCAGTTGGTTGTCTAGAAGCTCTTCCTCCTTGACCATCATTGTTACCACTAGTGCTACTGCTCGAATTCTCCTCGGAAGATGTCCACGTGAACGTTGGAGCTGGGCGCTTGCCGCGTGAGGTTGAAACAGAAGTGGTAATGGTGCACGAAATAGCATCCCATAGTTTGGTGAAGAACCCTTTTACCTTATCAAGTTTGTGATCAACCTTTTTGAGACGAGTATCAAGAATTTGTTGATTTCTTGATATAATTCCCAATGATTGATTTGTAGTAAAGTCTGGTTGAACAAGACGGATTTCATCATCGTGATAACGAGGTTCTTGTTGTGGTGGTTGAGGTTGAGGTTGGTGAGGTTCTTGATGACGTGCTTCCCATTCGGCCAGAGACATGATATGAGGAGGCCTTACTGGTAGTTGCATGAGACTTATAGTCCGATGGTTGATTTGATGAACCATCGTATTTTCTGAGTCCGGCAGTGGCGTATCAACGTCTAGTAGAAGTTTCATTATGTATTCACCAAAATATATCGTTCTCATTTTACCATTGTTGAAGGAAAGAAATTCATCAAGTATCAATTGCACCTAATTTATTTTAATGTTTCCTCATATTGCATATAGTGTCCGGTAGTTATTCGGGTATACTATTTCGTAGGAGCCAGTGCGGGAGGTAATGGTCCTCATAAGTGCTTTGTGTAGAAGCCTAGCTCTTGGTCTTAAGGAGGTGGATTTAATATCTAGGACGTTGATCTCATCGTCTAAGAATTGATGATTTATATTATCACGAATTTGAGGATTGAAATCTATATCTTCAAGCTTTATACCAATGTTTGGAGATCCTAGAATATGAGCTATGCGATCAAGTGAAAACCATACTTTTTTCCCGCATACTATACTCCAAATACCATCGTTTGGATTTCGTGGAGTTTGATGTCCGAGATTAAGGTTGGCATAGAATAATTTAACCATAATATGGTTGATAGCATGGTCATTCCGATTAATGTCTAAAAGTGATGTCAAACTTGCCTGGTCTGTTAAAGCTTGAATATTGTAGAATTGAAGACCTTGGAAATCTACAAAAGAGTGCTCGAAGATCCTTGAATTCTTCATCTTGTTCCACCGAGTAACCGCAACATCATTGTAAAGCCATTGAGCGATTTGAGCATCAATAGAGTCGGAGTAGGTTGAAGATGAAGCTCTAGAACGTTTAGGAGGCATAATTGTGGAAATTCGAGGAAGAAATTGTGAAAACAATAGAAATTGGGGGCTAGGGTTTTCTTTGAGAAGTGGAAGATGAAGTTTGGAATCGGTAAAAAGTAAGAGTAAAAGTGAAAAAAGTGGATAAGTAGGCTAAAAAATCCTGGTAAAATGCGTCCAATCGACTGAAATTATCTGTTCAGTCGACTGAATTGGAATCCGAAAGTTTTCTGGGTAAAATTCAGTTGACTAAACAGAGAGTTTCAGTCAACTGAACTATTTGTTGAAAGTTTCTGCCATATATTCAGTCGACTGTGCAGAACTATTCAGTCGACTGAATTTTGCATTTTAATATGAATATTTTATTGAATAAAATGATTACAATTACATACAAAAAAAATTACAATAGAACAATATTATTTTGACCGGAAAAAAATCATCATTTCTTGGATGGAGTATTGTTCTTTGGTGTTTTATAACCCTCATTCGCCATATAGTTCTTGTTCCATGAATTTGGGCTATATTGAGGAGTTTTTGGTGACATCCAAGGATTAACCGGATCGATTGGTGTACGATATGATGAAGATGGATCGAACGTACTAACTGGTCGAGGTAGGGGCTCACTCACATTATTTTTCTTTGAGCTACAAAATCGTAAACCAATTTGCTCAAGAAAGCTTAGTCGTCTTGCCGTTACTTTTTGTTCAAAATATAATTCTCGTTGAAGATCAATTTGTTGTTGTTGAAAGTGATGAAGCTGATCAATTTTTCTTTTCGTATCAGGTGAGGTAAGAAGTCCACGTTTTGCCTTCTTCGATTCCGGTGTGTAGCCAGTTCGATAGTTTTCCTATTTATAAACTGATTCATGCTTTGGTGTTGGCGTAGGAAGTTTTGGTGATGTAGGTGAGTTATCGACTGAGGAGGTGATGTTGATTGGAGAGTATGAGTTGTTGGAAGACATTGTTATATAGAATTTTCAAACTTTGTAATTTTTGAAAATAATTATATGTACAAAAGTATATTTATAGTATGAAAATGCTAAGAAAAATGTGGTGGTAAATTAATAAGGTTTTAGAACCAATCATTGCTTTATTAGATTAAAAACTTTGGTTAGAAATGGATGGATTAGAGACATCCTTTAATCTATTATGTATTATGTAGCTGAATTGAAACATATACATTAAAAAATTTTGTTTTCGTTATTCAGTCGACTGGGCAGAGTTGTTTAGTCGACCGAGTTTATAATTTTTATAATATTTGCTATAAAACATCTTTAAAAGAAATTATTCCTAATTCTCGTTGCAATTTTATAAATGAGTTTTCTAATAAAGGTTTAGTAAATATATCGGCAATCTGATTTTCGGTAGAAATATGTTCTAAATTTATGATTCCTTTTTCGATATTGTCACGTAGAAAATGGTGACGAATATCAATATGTTTTGTACGAGAATGATTTACCGGATTTTTAGATAAATTTATTGTACTTGTATTATCACAATATATTGTAGAATTTGTTAAATTTATATTAAAATCTTTAAGTGTTTGTTGCATATAGATAACTTGAGTACAAGCTAAAGCAGCTGATATATACTCTGCTTCACACGTGGAAAGTGAGACACAATTTTGTTTCTTACTAAACCAAGATACAAGTGATTTTCCAATAAAATGGCATGTACCACTTGTACTTTTTCTATCAGTTCGAGATCCACCAAAATCAGCATCACTAAATGACACTAACTCGAATGGACAATATTTTGGATAGAGAAGACCAAAGTCCTTAGTATTATTAAGATATCGCATAATTCGTTTTATGGCTCTTAAATGTGATTCTTTAGGATTAGCTTGAAAACGTGCACATAAACATACGCTCATCATTATGTTTGGTATACTAGCGGTTAAGTATAGTAAAGATCCTATCATACTTCTAAACAACTTTTGGTCTATACTTTTGCCATTTTCATCTCGATCGAGATGAGTTGTGGTACTCATAGAAGTAGGTTTTCCAGAAGTGTTTTCCATTCCAAAATGTTTAATTAGATTAGCACAATATTTTTCTTGGTTTAAGAAAATTCCATTCGTTAATTGTTTAATTTGTAATCCGAGAAAATAAGATAATTCTCCCATGTGTGACATTTCGAACTCCTTAGTCATTATATTTGAAAATTCTTTACACAAGTTTTCATTAGTTGAACCAAATATAATGTCATCTACATATATTTGAATTATTAGAATGTCTTTAGTAGTATTTTTAATGAATAGAGACTGATCTACTTTTCCGATTTGAAATCCTGAATCTAGTAAATAGCTTTTAAGTCTCTCATACCAAGCACGAGGTGCTTGTTTAAGACCATATAAGGCTTTCTTTAATTTATATACATGATCCGGATATTTTTCATGTATGAATAAAGGGGGTTGTTCTACGTACACATTTTCTTTTATAAAACCATTTAGAAAAACACTTTTAACATCCATTTGATAAAGTTTAAAATTGTGAAAACAAGCGAAGGCCAATAGAATACGTATTGCTTCAGGTCTTGCAACGGGAGCAAATGTTTCTTCAAAATCGATACCTTCCTCTTGATTATATCCCTGTGCTACTAGTCTAGCTTTATTCCTAGTTATATTTCCTTGTTCGTCTACTTTATTTTTGTAAACCCATTTTGTTCCTATAACAGATTGATTATTAGGACGAGAAACTAAATCCCAAACATCGTTACGTTCGAATTGATTTAATTCTTCTTGCATAGCAACAATCCAGTAGTCATCTGTTGATGCTTCTTTAGGATTTTTAGGTTCTAATGTAAAAATAAAAGCAACATGTCCCATTTGGTTTAGCTGACTTCTAGTTTTAACTTGAGAATCAATTTCACCGATTATGTTTTGTACAAGGTGATCTCGTAAGATTCTAGGTGGAGATCTAAGTTCGGTATTATTCATATTTTCAAGATTTGTATTGTCTGTATTTATTATAAATTCATCATCATCTTTTATACTCAAGTTTTTATTAAAGTTTTCATCAAAAGATACATGTAAAGTTTCTTCGATTATATTTGTTCGTTTATTAAAAACTCGATATGCCTTACTTCGTTCTGAGTATCCTACAAAAATTCCTTCATCAGCTTTCGGATCGAATTTTCCTAGTTGGTCTTTTGTATTTAAAATAAAACATTTTGATCCAAATATTTTAAAATAAGAGATATTTGGCTTTCTATTGTTAAAAAGTTCATATGAAGTATTTTTAGTTAATGGTCTAATAGAAATACGATTTAATACATAACATGCAGTAGCTACGATTTCTGCCCAAAAATGTTTTGGTAGAAGGCTTCCATTTAATAATGTTCTTGCACATTCTTGTAATGTTCTATTCTTTCTTTTCACTACTACATTTTGTTGAGGAGTTCTAGGAAATGAAAAGTTATGATGTATTCCTTTCTTTTTACAGAAAGATTCAAAAGCTTCATTTTCGAATTTGCCACCATGATCACTTCGTATATTCTTAATTTTCAAATCTTTAGTGTTTTGAATTCTTTTGACAAATGTTTTAAAGTGCTCAAATGTATCACTTTTATTTTTCATAAAAATAGTCCATGTATATCTTGAGAAATCATCCACTATTACAAATACATATCGATTATGATTAATAAATTGAACTTGTGTTGGTCCGAAAAGATCCACATGAAGTAATTCTAGTGGTTGTAAAGTTGAAATATTTTTCTTAGAATTGAAAGATGATTTTGTTAATTTTCCTATTTGACAATCATCACAAAGATTTTTTATCTTAAAGTTTATCTTAGGTAAACCTCTTACTAATTCATTTTTAGAAAGTTTTCTAATAGTTTTGAAATTAATATGACAAAATCTTTTGTGACACAACCAAGGATCATTATCTTTGGCTAGTAAACACATATTTGTATTATGATTAATTTTCATATTTAGAACATAAATATTCCTATCTCTATTTCCCTCAAAAACAAGATTTTAGTTTTGATAAAAAATACTACATTTATTTTCCAAAAAGTTATTTTAAAACCTTTATCACAAAGTTGACTTATGCTTAGTAGATTATGTTTTAGATTTTTAACTAATGAAACATTTGTAATAAAAGGTAAATTTGATGTACCGTAATTGCTTACATCTCCTTTGCCAATGATATAGCCTTTTGAATTGTCTCCGAAGGTAACTGAGCCACCATCAAAGTATGTGATGTTTGTAAGCATATCTTTGTCGCCGGTCATGTGTTTTGAGCAAGCACTGTCTAGTATCTATTTCTTCTTTTTGAGTGGGACCTGAAAATAAATACAAAATTATTGGTGCCCACCTTTCAATAGGGTCCTAAAAGTTAGAACTTAGGAAACCAAACCCAATTTGGTTTAGTATCCTTTTTATAAATATAATTTTTATTATTATGAACACTCCATAAATGCTTTAATATATTTATTCCTAATTGAAATATTGTTAGTCTTTGGAACCCAAATTTTAACTATCTTAGTTTCTTCTTTTGTTCTAATAGGCTCTCTTAATAACATTTGTTGTTTTGAATCAATATTCCTCTTAAAATTTGTATTTTTCTTTTTAGGAATTTTTGATTCCTTTTTATATCCTAATCCATGTTTATTTGAGGAAGATTGAGAATTTTCTAAAATCTTAGATAAATTTTCTCTTCCTTTGTTAAAGTTAGAGACATTTTTAGTGATGTTATCTAATCTAACTTGAATACTATTATTTTCTAACTCAACTTGTCTAATCTTAGTTTTTAACTCATGATTTTCAGAAACAATTATATCATTTTTTGTCTTTTGAGTTTCAATTTCTTGACTTAAAAGTGATAATTGAGTTTTCGAATTTGAAAGAGACTCTTGAACTTTTTCAAGTTCTTCTTCTAGAATTTTCTTTTCATCTTTTAACATATCCCTTTCAAACTCAGCTTTGTTCTGATTTTCACGAGTTTCCTTAAGTTTCTTTTTAAGATTTTTTATTGTACTCAAAAGTTCAGTGTTTACATCAATTAAATCATCGAAAGTTAAATTACTAACCTCAGATTCTTGAGCCATAAAGCATACATTCGCTTGTTCATTGTCGCTATCATTTTCACTTTCAGATGAAGATGAATCTGAATCGTCCCATGTTACAGAGAATGCCTTCTTTTTGAATTTTTCTTTCTTGTTTTTGTTCTGGTTCTCCTTCTTTTGCTCTGGACAATCTTTGTGCATGTGACCTTTCTTGTGACAGTTGAAACAATCTATATTCGAGGATGTAGGTTTGTTCAAGAAATTCTTTTTGAATCCGTTTTTATTTCCTTTTCTATATCTTAAGAATTTCTTGAAATTTTTGGCTATAAATGCTAAATCCTCATCTTCAGACTCTGATTCTTCTTTTTCCGCATGAAAAGCTACATTTTTTCTTTCTTGTGCTTGATCTTTCTTAGCTTGCATATTTACTTCATACGACATAAGATTTCCAATTAATTCTTCTGGTTTCATTGTAGATAGATCATTTGCTTCTTCGATTGCTAAGACTTTTCTCTCCCATTCATCAGTGAGTGAATTTAGAACTTTAGATACAATATCAAAATCCATGTATTTTTCTCCTAGTCCTATTAATGCATGATGAATGTCTTGAAACCTCGAGTACATGTCATTGATGGATTCATTCTGTCGCATTCTAAAGTTTTGGAACTGGTTCTTTAGCAAGGAGATCTTTGTTTGACCTTGTTTGTGCCTTCATGTATGGTTCTAAGTGTACTCCATATCTGATGTGCAGTAGTACAAATGCTAACACGATTGAACTCATTTCTATTCAAAGCGCAAAATAGCATATTCATAGCTTTGGCATTTGCACTAACTTCATTCTTCTGAGTTTGCGTCCATGTAGAATAATCAGTTGTGGGTACAACGAGTTCTGCTTGAGTTGCATTCCAAGCTTCAAAGCTTGTTGCTTGCATATAAATCCTCCTCCTTGTAGCCCAATAATTATAGTTTAGTCCATTGAATAGAGGGGGTCTTTGGGTAGATTGTCCTTCCGCAAATGTAGAGTTATAGGCAGATGTTGTGCTTGTGTTGTTTTCCATATTATCAATATGTCAAATAACGGTGTTATGGTTATAAGACGGCCTTGCTCTGATACCAATTGAAAGAAGCTATGCGGTAGGATCGTATAATATGAAATAGTGGAATGGTCTAGGTAGATAGTAATAAGCAGTAAGTAAAGTAGACACCAAGACTTTATACTGGTTCGGACCTCTTGTCCTACGTCCAGTCGCTAAGCTCCTCTTAGGAATTCATCTAACCAACTACCCTCACTTAACCCGGAGGAATAGGTTTACAACTTACCCGAACAACCGAACATGATTTCTTGCCTCGACTACTAAAGAGGACTTCAACTAGATACAAAAAGGTATTTCTGACTTGTTGTGTTCTTGATAACACTAATGAGTCTAATTGGGTACAACTTTCCTATAATCTTATCCTCAAGAGTATGAAATGTGTTTATGAAGATTTAGGAAATATAAATTGCTATGAATCAAAAGAGTATTTAAGATAAATTAGAGATTCAAGCAATTGAAGTGGTTTGTGATTGCTTTTGAAACTTAAGAAATTTGAAAGTATGTTCAAGATAATAGAGAGATTAAAGCAATTAGAATTGGTGATTTGCAAATGATAGAAACATGTATTTATAGGTGTAGAAGAGATGTATCTATTTGCAAAAGATTCAGGCAAGAGATGCATCCATTACCATTGGAGAATGGTTGCAACTCTTGGGAAGAAGATGTATTTTCAGTAAAAATTCGCAGGTTCAAATTCAGTCGACTGAACAGGGAATTTCAGTCGACTGAAACTGTGCATGTTGTAATTCTGTAACAGGTTCAGTCGACTGGGATTTCTTGTTCAGTCGACTGAACTGGTAGTTTCTGCACAGTGAACACTTTAACTAAAACAATAAGTTATGAAATGTGTTCTTGTGTTTGTGCAAGCTTCTTGAGGATAGATTTTAACAATAAGACTAAGACCTAAATATACTAAGTACTCATGATATCCTTGGTCTTCATAGTCCTTCCTTTAGCATTGCACATATCTCTTCCTTTTTGTTGAAGCACATTGTCATTGATCAAAATATAGCGTATCAACATTAACAACTCGCCTTAGTAAAATGTTGAGCAATCTTGAGCAAAATAGGAGCTTTGGCCTCAGATTTAGCTTGAAAATAATTTAAAATACTATATAATAATTATTTCAAAACTTTGCTGCAAAATCAACAAAAAAATGCTAATTTATTTAAAAATATATAATAATTATTTTAAATAAATTAGCATTTAAAATAACTTAAAAATATATAATATTCCAAACGGCTTGAATGGCCAACAATAAAAAGGCGATATACTTGGGAAATCACAAACATCAATAAAAACATCTCAAAAATTTGCACGTGCATATGGCCGAAGCCTGCCAAGTACCGCTCTCTCTCAAATATGGTACCACGTCCGAAGGCAAATACGTCTCAATGGACAAATACGCCGCAATGACAAACGTCTCAAATACGCCGCAAGGGCATGTATATGGCAAACGTCTCTAGGACAATGACCCGAAGGTCCAGTATTGACAATACGTCTTGAAGACAAATGTGTCGCAAACTCTCGGATAGGAATCCGAACAGTGTTAACGTGCATCACATACCACACGTTCGCACTAAACGGTTTACCACCCGCTAGTAAATGCCACACTAGAAAGCAGTAAAATATTTACCTCATCTCATCGGTAAACACGACCCGAAGGTCAAAACGGTTAAACGGACAAGTCAAGAATTAACCGATGAGATAAATGCACATGTCTCATACCACGTGTTGTACCAAACCATTTAATTCTCCTTCTCATACGTTCGAATAGTGTAAAAACGTGTATTTTATATATAAAGTAATTTTCTTGAGAAAATAAGCTTTTAAAATCATTTTTCGAAATCAATTTTGAAAACAATATTTAAAAATTTCCTTATTATAGAGAATAAATAGAATTGATAAAGAGAGCTTGAAAATGAGATGAAAGTGGAGAGAGAGCCTCGTTTTCGTTGAAGTATGTATTGAATTTTCGATTATTATTTTTTATTATGTTACTTTTTCTTTTAATCCTTCTCTTGCTAATTTCTTCCCATGTCCATGATTCTAGAAATGATTAGATTCTAATTTGGGGAAATTAGAATTCCTTTTAAGAAACAACATGAACCCGTTTTTGTGCACAATTCTGAACTGGCAATGACCGGTACTTTTTTGGTACGATTGATATTTTGGTGTACCGATCTCGGTACCTTATACCTTGGTATATACATGATTTGATTTTATTGCATATAAAAAAGTAAAGAAAAAATCACTAAACTCGATTTTTGAGTAAGAAAGATAAACTTAAAACTAGTGAACAAATGAAGTAAAGTAATAAAAAATTCATCTATTTTGGGAAGCAGTCAAACTTGAGTAGATAGACACGTAATTTTCTTTTCTTTGTGAATAGATAAAAAGGTATGAGATGCAAGAATTTAAGACAACAATTTAGGGTAGGGCATTGATGTAGCCAAACTAAAATGACGGAGCAAAATAAGAAAACTAGGGTTTCAAGGTAGTAGAATTAGTATGTTTAGGCTTTAAATCCGGATGTTATTATTTACACCCAGATAAACATTTATTAATGCCACTTAACAACTTAATAAAATTAAATGATAAAAGTTACTTCAAAAACCCACTATGAGCTGGAAATAAACACGATCGGTTATGTGTAACCGAGCAACGTAAAAATAAAATGAAATATTAACCTCAAAAATAAATATTTTTAGTCTTCTCAATAATCAATGGTAAAAAAAAAGAATGAACAACTTAAGTAAACATATTTCATTAATTTCATATTATGGGTTGATGAAGTAAGGTAATTAATTATATTTAGAATATGCATGTAAATTAATATTTTCGACTCTGTTAACGCTATACAGAAGGATAATGATAATTAAATATATTGACTATATCATATTGCATTCTATTACCGTTAGTTTAGTTGTTCTTTTTTCCTTTCCATATTGAAACAATAACAAAAGTAATAATGATTGGACATTTTTGATTGAAGTAGTACAGAAGGTTCTGTTCTATAATAACACCAAATTTGAGTTGTAAATTATTCTTTACTATGTTAGTCTTAATTATGGTTACATAATTTATAAAAAATAAAAATATACGTACAATTAATTTCGATAACACCATAGACATAACAAAATTAGTTTGATTCATATGTTATGATAAAACATTAGATGAGAAAAAAGATTGGTTTGTGAAGAAACCGGATGAAGAAAATTTTGATTTCATCGTTTGGTGAGACAGATGAGAAGTTGAGTTATGGTTATTAAAAAATTAAAATCTAGGAAAATGTGGGTGGATGAATTAGGTATTTGATTGAGTGAGAGGAAAAATAAGTGAGAAAAATGTTTAAATGATGTAAATAGTATCATCCTTAAATCAGGTATAGTTACACATTTGAAAAGGCTTTCATAATCTTTTCCATTTCAAAGCAGAAGACTTGGGCCTTTTAGATCAAGTAATAGTTTATATATATTAGATAATAAAATATACTACTCACTTCATTAAATAAATACAAATTTGTAATATGTACTAAATTGTTTATATATAAAAATAATAAAGAAATCTGAATTAGATCTGGATTGAAAATTTTGGAACTTACAAAATGGAATCAAAATTTTGAAATTTCAAATCGTCAAATCAGAATCGAAAAGCGGGATTTCAAACCTTGATTCATGCAACATCCGATTTCAACATAGTCAAACGAGGAACCCAAAGATTATTATTTCATTTTATTCTTCTTTTCTCCGATTGTCATATTTTAAAAGACTGGAACAACACCAGAAAAGGATTGAACTTAGAAAATTTTCTTCAATCAATTTCCAAACTGAGTTCAATTTTTTTAAAAACCACCTCCAATTGTTTGTTCGTTTTTGTTTTTTTGTTTTTTTTTTTTTTTTTTTTTTTTTTTTTTGCTTGCAATAGAATGGTTAAAGTTTTGTAACTTGTATTAGATCCAGTTTTCATTACAACCGATGATAAGAAAAATTGCCCTATAACGTACACTGCAACAGTCTAAGGCATGCTAGCGTATGTTTTTTTTTGTCTCAGGCTATTGGCATCTATGTCTTAGAGATAAAGCAACTTTCTGGACATGTCTCAAGGCATTCTCCTTCCACTTTGCCCAAAGTTGCTCTGAAGCATGCCTTTTAAAACACTTTACACAGTCAGCTTAATTGGATATGCTTCTGACAGTTGTGAAGTTGAAAGATAACTTGCCGATAAAAAAAATTGTATCAAACATACATCACATTTGCATTAGAGCATCTCCAACAGAGCGAGAATTTTCAAATCCGCACCCAAAATCGTCCCCAACAGAGTGCGAGAAATTGTAATAGTGCAGATTTGGGGGCGTTCGGGCTGAGAATCTCCAATGCGTTGAGGCGCTTGTTGAACAGGCGCCTGTTGCCAGGCGCCTGTTGAACAGGCGCCTGACAGGCGCCTGTTCAACAGGCGCCTGGCAACAGGCGCCTGGTCATCAGGCGCCTGTTCAACAGGCGCCCGAGTTTAATTAAACTCGGGCGCCTGTTCAACAGGCGCCTGATGTCCAGGCGCCTGTTCAATAGGCGCCCGCCCTCATTTCTGTTGTAGAAATGAGGGCTCCAACATTTTGGAGTGCGGAAATTCTCAAATCCGCACTCCAAACTGTTGGAGATGCTCTTAGTAACGAGCATGCTTTTTAACATTTAAAAACCAATTTTACATTTACTACATGCCTCCCTTTCTCTACGGACGCATAGTTTATAAATAAAAGTGTATCTACCATAGTTTAGTTAAGCGAGCTTATCAATGTAGCAAAACTAGCCTTCAAATAGCAAGTATTAAAACAAAAGCTAAAAACGCCCGATGTGGGGGTTGTACAAATGGGTATCTCATGTAGTTTGAAGCAAAAAGATTAATGTATAAAATCGAAAGGTAAAAACACCATTTGTAGAGGTTGAACAGATGTGTATTTAATGCAGTTTTAGGCAAGCAAAAAGATGAATGCAGCAGTACAGATGATGTACTCTTCCAATAGCAAGGGAAGGGAATTAAAAAATCAACGCCCACCGTGGGGCTCGAACCCACGACCACAAGGTTAAGAGCCTTGCGCTCTACCAACTGAGCTAGACGGGCTCACATTCCATGCCAAAATTTACTTTTCCTAATTTAAAATTTCGTTCTCGAAGAAATTGAATCTTTATGTGCATTTACTTCATGTTTGTGGGAATTATATAGGCATGAGTGAGAAATTCTCGATACTGACATAATTGACCAAATTGATGCAGTTTTATTTATCTTGTTATATTTTCTAGCTAAAGAAGTTTCTAGAGATAATATTATTTGTTAGTCATCCAAGAAAATATATAATAATTATCAAAGTAGGTGGATACTTGTTATTTAACTGGTCAATGGTTAGATATTTTTATTATTTTCTAGTTTTTATCGCTTAGCAAACGTTTGTGGACAAGTTCACGAACTGAAATTCACTAAACTTGATGTGGAATATTGAATTAAGTTGAGTGTTGAGATGTTAAGTTGGATATAAGACCAACAATGGAATTATTTGTATAATAATTTAACCATTGTTATTATGTTATGTTATTTTATATTAGTTTCAATTGATAAAATAGTTAATTATATTAGAAAATAAATAAACGAGTAATTTAGATATTTTAATTAGTTAATGTTTTATTTAATTACTTCATATTATATAATTTAAGTGTAGATAATTTTCCTTAATAAGATGCTGTATCATTTTTTTTATTGTCAGTAACTAGGTATCAGTTTTGTATACTGTAGGTATCAGATTTGTGAAATTGAATAATTAATGTTCTAAATTGAATGTATTTTTACTAATGTTTTTTTTTGTTTTTTTTTACAGTGGGGATAACAGTCTTCTTTGTCTATTTGTGTTGAATAATAACACTTTTAGCACTCGATTGTCTATTGATTGCTCTTTGTATGATTTGAAGAATGAGATATGTCGATGTTGGTCTCAATTAACTCCTTCTTCTATTCAGATTTCTTATGTACTTGAGGACAAAGTTATTATGGTTGACACTGATTCTGATATGCATAGTATAATTTGTTTTCAGTTATACAAGAAAAGTTCTTTCTTTGGTTTTACTGTTAAGGTTAAGGGTTCTGAATTGGAATATGTTGATGGTGCTTCTATTTCAAGTTCATCCGTTGTTCGTGCTTCTTCATCTTCTACTGTATCTGTCTGTTCAAATGTTGTTGTTAATGGTAAAAGTTATTTAAAAGATATATTGAGGAGAGGGTCGACATTAAGCATTTCCAATTTTGTTGGTTTTTGTTTTGGAGGAGCTGAACATTTTAGAGATTTTTTGATGGCATATCAAATTCAAAAGGGGTATGAATTAGTATTTTTAAAGAATTATCCTACAAGAGTTACTATGATTTGCAATTCATATAATGATGGTTGTCTTTTCAAAGTCCATGGTTCTTGTGATTCTGAAGAATTGAAAAGGTTCTTTATGAGAAATTTGGTTCCTGATCATTCTTGTGGGGTTGGTCTTAGACATGTGAATAATCCACATATATCTAGTTCGTTTGTTAAATCGATGATTATTGATGAGATCCGTGATTGTCCAAGTAAAAAGCCTAAGGATATTATACTTGATTTTAAAAGAGAATACAATTTTCAGTTGTCTTATGGTTATGCTTATCATGGGAAACAACTTGCATTGATGGAGTTGCACGGTAATGATGCTTTGTCTTATAACGATTTGAGTTGGTATTTGGAAGCAGTGAAGAAATCTAATCCAGATAGTTATGTTGATATGGATGTTGATCCTTGTAGTAATGAATTTGAAAGGGTGGTTATTGCTTTTGGCGCTTGTTTACTTGGTTTCAAGTCTTGTCGTCCTATGATATTCTTAGATGCTACTCACTTGAAGGGACGTCCTAGTGTGTTGATGGGTGCTACTGCAAAAAATGGTGATCAAGGTATGTCTTTGTTTTCGGATTTGAGTTTTTGTATTGAGATCATAATACTTGGAATAATCATTAATATACATTTTTTATCATAATTTGTATTCTGTTGGTATCAGTTTTAAGAAATGTAGTTTATAAGTAGCAAGTTTTTAGTATTAGAATTTTCATTGTATTGAATTGTAAGTTTGTATTTGGTATAATAATTTCATACTGCTAAATAGGGGATTAGTATCAGTTTGTGTATAATCTTAGTATCAGTTTCAAGTATGTTCATATATGGTATCATTTATAGTTATGTAGTATTGAAATTTCCTTTGTATCATAATATATGTCAATTTTTGTTTCTTTGTTGTTTTAGAATGAAGATTAATGTGCATAATGTTGTGGTTATCAATATTTTTATAATGGTCATATCAGGTTTTAGGTATCAGTTTTGTTACTGTCAGTATCAGTTTTATGAATTGTTTTTTATTTATGGTCGTAATTACTTTTAGTTTTTTTTTCTAATTATTTTTGCATTTGCAGGTTTCTTCCCTTTAGCTATGAGTGTAGTTTCTATAGAAAATGTGGATAACCGGACATGGTTTTTGAACCATTTAAAACAAATGCTTCAGGAAGACCGTACTTTAGTTTTTATGTCAGATCGCCACCAAGGTTTGCTTTCAGGTGTTCGTGATGTTTTTCCTTCAGATTATCACAGTTATTGCTATTTGCATATGGAACAAAATCTTCTTTCAGCAGTGAAAGCCAAAAATGCAAATGTGTCTATTGTTGATCTATTCAAAATGTGTTCTAGAGCTTCAAATCTATATGAATTTGAAGGAGCATATTCTAAGTTTTGTCAAATTGGTGGTGTTGCTGGTGTTAATTTTTTAAAGGATAAGCCATTTGATAAGTGGGTGGATTTATTTTTTCCAGGGAAACGTTATGGTGAATATAGTTCCAATGTTGCAGAAAGTTTTAACAGTTGGATTTTAAATGAACGAACATTGCCTATTACTTTGTGTTTAGATGGTATTCGTGTTAAGATTATGGAACAAATGGCTAGAAGAAGAGAAGAATGTCGTTTGTGGAGAACAAGTCTATGTCCTTCTATGGAGTTACGTTTAGATGAATTGATTGAAGAAGGATTTGGATGGGATGTATATAAATCTTCTGATTTTGCTTTTGAAGTGAAATCTCCAAACTCTCATTGTGTTGATTTGAAGGAGCGGGTTTGTAGTTGCAACCAATGGAAAATTACGGGATTTCCTTGTGCTCATGCTATAAAGTGTATGAACAAGTCTAAGTTGTCTGTATATGATTTTGTCAAGAAGTATTTCATTGTTGATGCTTATCGATGTTCTTATGCCAATGCTATAAATCCTATTCCAAATTATGATAGGCCTATTGTTGATGGTAGCATTCAAGATGTTATCAAGCCACCAAAGGAGAAATGTGGCGCTGGCAGACCATCAGTGAAGCGCAAAGGAGGATTTTCATATTTTCATAACAAGCAAAACAGATGTGGCGAGTGCAAGCAATTTGGTCATAATAAACGGAATTGTCAAGCTTCAAAGAGGATATGATTTGATTTTACATTTTTAATTTGTTCAGAGTAATAAGTGTATGTGAGACTTATTTCAGTGGTCTATAGTATTTGAACCTTTTGTTATTAAATTGTATTTAGTATAGCAAATTATGAGATTGATTTTAATTTCAGCTATTTTAGTATAGATGATAGTATCAGTTATTTGTTTTTGCGGTATCAGTTTTGTTGTTTGTTTTTACAAGTTCTTTTACCAGTATCATTTTTATAGTATCATTTTTTACAGTACCAGTTTTTATAAGTTTTTACACGTATCAGTTTTTATAAGTTTTGGTATCATTTTTTACAGTTTCGGTATCAGTTAGTTTGGTTGGAGATAATGTTTGGTTGATTGGATATAAATGGCTTTATTATCAGTTTTGGTTTGTTTTTAGTATCAGTTTCGTGTATTATAATACATGCTAGAATTGACATCAGTACTACTAAATAATTAGAATGATATCTGTTGTTTGCAAAACCTGATACCTGCACTAATTGTTATTTCATAAAGTATGTTGAGTGTAAGTTTTAACAAAATTGATACTATCAGTCATAAGAACTGATGCACAGTTACTGTTTTGTATTGAAATATTATATGAAATTTGATAATATCATTTTACAACTGATAGTTGCATCATAAAACTGATAATATTATGTGGGATCCATAGTTGGATGATAGAAAATACAGTAGTTAATCTTGTTATAATATAAACAACAGGAAAAGAAAAGAACATCAACCACAACATATCATTCCAGGAGATCAGTACTGTTTTTACAAGTAAAAGCAGCATTGTTTTAATAACAGAACAACATTACTTCATAAGTATGAAATTGCAACAGAACATCATTACTTCACAAGTACACATTTCAACAGAACAACATTACTTTACAGGTACCAAATTTAATTGTGAAATAACGCAATGTGAATTCATTTTCTTTTTTTTCCTTTGTTCTTCTAGGCTTGACATGTATTTAGACAGATTCCAGCAGTGTTCATCATCTGTTAATATTGCATGTACAATCCTTGCTCTTGTTGATAATATTTCTTTTTTTTCAATTTTTATTGGTATCCTGCTTTTGTTCAGCGAGATGATGAATATCATTACAAATATCCCACAGTCAAGCCTGTTGAAACCAAAATGTAATATTAGTATCAATTTTCATTTGCTGTATTAACAGGTTTATAATTAATACAAAAATTTGAATTTCAGAGATAATGGTACAAGCATACAGTATGCTTTGAATTAAAATATTTAGCAGTTTTACTAGGACACTACGTATTAATTTCTACAAGTATCAGTTTGTTTTTTGTAGGCGTCAGTTTTGTTTCTGTAGGTATCAGTTTCTTTTATGTAGGTATCAGTTTTGTTTCTGTAGGTATCAGTTTCTTTTATGTATGTATCAGTTTTTTCCTGTAGTGACTGTTTATCTGAATTAAAAGTTTATTGAATTGAGAGATAATAATTTTCCATATTTATATTAAGAATCAAATTCAATTAAATATAAAAGGTATACAATGATGTATAGAAGTATGTATGGAAAATTATAATGCAAAAACATAGATTATAACGAAAAAAAACTTACGAATCTTCTGCTTGCTGTGCACACTTTATTTGATGTATATCATCTGGTTTTACCACCATGTCTGTTATGTTATTGCTTTTCCAGATTTCTTGGAGCATGTCCTCTATTTCATGTCTCTAAAAAAGGTAATATATTAAAAATTTAGCTCATATTCATCGTGATAAGTATTTTTTTAAAGAAAGATAAATCTCATACCAATTTTATAGCTTCTTTTAAACTGGAATTGTTTCTTTCGTTTGATCTTCTAGGGCGGTTAGAGTCAACATGACACCATTGCATTGTTGGGTATGTTAAAGTCACTAATGTCCAATGGTTCTCACAATGCAAAGGAAAATATATACTTTCAGCATATTTGTCCTGTACAATAGATTCTAGCATAGGGAGGACAAGACTTTTTTTCACCCCCTTCATATCGCACACAATTGCTTTCTGTTTAATATGAAAATAAGTTATGAGTTAATAAATGAAGCAATTATTATGTACTTGAATATTAAAGTTTTATTTACCGTCATTGTAGTTGTGAAAGCATAGTTGTGTTCTTCCAGTCCACATTTTGTAGTACACCAATCTATAATCTGTATTAAAATCAGAAAAGTATAAGTTTTTTTATTGGTGAAGCAATATTAAATTGTTAATAGTATCAGTAATGTTAATAGTTGCTGTGTATGTTGATAAGTATAAAAATAATAAAGCATCAAGTCAATTTAAGCATGTTGTGGATTTGGGTATCATTTTTATTTTTATTTTGTTATTATTGTTGATGTAAAGAAAAAATATATTATGTACCTGCCCGTTTGTGTCGTTTCCTTCTAGTAGATGTTTTAGTGCATTCTTTGTTATGACACAACCTCCTTTGATTGTGTCATTGTCTTCACATGCCACTACACTATTTTGATAAAAACAACTTATATATGTTAGATAAACTTAATTTCATATTTAAAATTAATATACATATTTGTACACTTACTTTTGTGATGATATCGTTAATGAAAAGAAAGTTTTGATCACATTTTGTTGCTCAACATTGAGATAGATCAAACATTTGCAATGTCCAAGCCCTATCTCTGAAAGTGTTGGCTCTATTACTGCAAGTGGCTTTGGACTGTTGTCTTGTTCACTTTTGTTTTCAACATCTTTTTTCTTCTTCAGGTTTTGGTTTATTTGCAACTTTCTTTTGTTTCATCCCATATTCAAAGCTATGACGTTGTTTTTTCACTCTTGTTCTTGCCTTTAACCTTTGAATATAAAAAGCTGTCCCTTTTTGTGTTGCTTTGATTTTTTTGTCACTTGATTTTGTGACTGTTTGTTTCCCTTTTCTAACAGCTGTTTGCACATCTTCTTCCGCATTTTTTTTCTTCAGTTTTTTCACTTTCAAAGTCTTGTGTGTCGTAAAGTTTGAAAGATGGAGGGGTAAATTCAAGCACTGAAGCGGCATATGGTATACTTTGGTTTTTTACATCTGTATCCTCTTGAAGATTTTGATTATCTTCTGAGTTGTCTCTCTGCATTTTACTTTGTTTTTTCAACTCTTCTTTTTGATGCACTTCAGTTGGAGTCTGTTTTTTTTCTTCATGTTCACATTGTATTTCTTCACTGCTCGTTTTTTTACCCAATTCACTTTCTATTTCAATGAGCATATGTTTCTTCATTTCTTCTATTTTATCTTCTCTTTTTTGTACACACTCTTTAGCTTTTTCTTCATTTTTTTCTATTTCCATTTCTATAAAAGTATCTGCATTTAGTTCAGTTTGTAAAATGTCGCTTTGTACATTGAAACTTTCTTTTTTATTTTCATCGTTTTCTTCATGTCATTCAAATCATCTTCAAATTTATTGGTGTTGTCTTCAGCCTGTGATCTTTTCTCTTCATTATCTTTCAGCTTCAACTTAATTTCTTTCAACTCTTCTTTCAACCTGAAAACTTCTTGCTCTGCTTTAATTCTTTTCTTTTTTTTCTACATCCAATTCTTTTTTGGTTTTCTTTGTTTCTTCTTCCAAATCTTTTATATGCATTTGGAAGATCTTGATGCTTATGTCTTCTTCAAATGAATGTGCACTTTCTTTGGTTTCTTCAAACTTTCTTTTCTTTCCATGCTTTTCTTTTTGAATTTTGGAGAAATTGTGTTCAACGATCTCTGTTTGAAGTAGACATTCTTCATATGGGCTGATATTTGTGATTTCTTTCACCTAGAAAATTGGTGTTGGAAAATTTGTTTCAGTTTTAAGCTATGATATCAATTTGCAATGATAATTGAATTTTTACTGTAATGAAAAAAGAAAACTGTATGCAATAAAACAAATAGCTATTTTTTTATTTTCTGATACTATTAGTATCAGGTTCAATCATGTAAAACTGGTATTAGTTTTAGAATTCTAGTATCAGTTTCTAATAACATTAGTATCAGTTTGTTATAATATAAGTATCAGTTTCAAAGATGTACAACTATGGTATCAGTTATTGGATTGTAGTATCGGTGTAAATTGTTAAATTATAAGGTATCAGTTTTTTGCATTCTAGTATCAGTTTTGAATACATCCACAATTAGTTTCAAGTATGTACTCATTTGGTATCAGTTTTTGCATTTTTGTACCAGTTTATGATACTATTAGTATTCGTTTCAAGCAAGTAAACATATGGTATCAGTTTTTTGCATTCTATTTTTTGTTTTTGATACTATTTACTACGTAATGATATGGTTTCAGTTTTTGATCACTGTAGTATCAGTTTTATGTTGTAGAAGAAAGGTTAGACAATAAAACTTTATTCTACATAAGAGTTAAAGCATATTGATTAACAAAAAATGAAATGGAATTTTTACTTACATCACCCTCTTTCACGTTATCAAAAACTGCTTTGATTGCTTTGTCTTTGAGTTTCCTTAAATCCCATTTTGCAAATCTTGGTAAAGCTGGAGTATAATATTGTCTTTGTTGAATGAGATTCATTTTCTCACAAATGCAATACTGTTAACATAAGAAGAATTGATTAGATATGTTTGTTAAAAAAAATTAAGTAATAAATTTTTGATTAACTTATCTTACCAGTGGAAGCATGGAGCATCCCGACATATTTCTTGGATTATGGATGAACTTCTTAACAAATTTATTGAAATTCTTTTCTATTGTTAGTGGCCAAGAAACCAATTCCATTGACTCTACATTAATTAAGTATGGTAGAAGTCCCCATCTTAATTTTTGTTGGTTGTTTGGAAAGAAGAATGTTAATAGTATTTCAATTACTATTAACATTGGCAAGTCTTCTTCACACTCTTTTTTCTTTTTGGCAACTTCTTGCTTGATTCTTTTTTCCACAACATTTCTTGTTATATAAGTGGAATTGTCGAAGTTTCTGTTTGCAAATTCCCTACACTGCATTGGAATTGTTCTGTTTGTTATTTTCTGAGTTGGCTCAATGTTAATTCCTTTAAGTGGTAGGTCAAAAATCAAACTTATATCCGTTGCTGTAACTTTCATCCTTTCTTTGGAAAATAAGAATGCATCTTCCACAACTGAGTAGCATTTGTATAAAGCATCCAAATTGTGTTGATGTTTTTTGCATTTTTTCATCAAAATTTTCTCTTCATAGAAAACTCTAAAGAAGTTGTAGAAAGGAGTGCTCTTTATTATGTCCATCTGCTTCTTGGATAGAGCATTTTTTTGTTTTATCAGTTTTACCATTTTGAATACTGCCTACAATCCACATCTGTAAGCAGTTTCATGCTTTTTATCTTTAGATTGCTGTTTTGTTTGTGATCTTTCTTTTATGCATTTTGGATGTGGATCAACAAAATCATCATCATCCTATTATTTCAAAATAAAGACAATAAGTTATTTGTGAAACAAATTATGTTTAAAAACAACAATAGATTTGGGTATTACCTGCAGTGAAATATGTTGTCAAATATGTAACAATTTCAAGTTTGCAGTAACTAGGTATTAGTTGGTACTAAGTAGGTATCAGTTTTCTGTAACCAGGTATCATTTTTTCAAGTAGGTATCAGTTTTTTATAACTAGGTATCAGTTTTTTTGTAAATAGGTATCAGTTTTTTGTTTGTATCATATTTCAACTAAATGATACTAACTATTATTTTATCAAACAATTTACGCTTAATGATAATGACAATTATTACTTGTAATTAGGTATCAGTTTGTTGTACTTATCAGCCTTTTCTTTTACCAAATGATTTACAAGTAATATTTTTGAAATATTTATCATGGTATAAAATTATGATGTTTTTTATTTTACCGAATCTAGTTGTTCATCTGATTCTTCATCCACAGTTTTTTCCCTTCTTTTTGCTGAGATTTTTCCTGTTTAACATTTTTGATAACATTAGAATACATTTAACAGAATGAAATTATTAGTATTAGCTTTATAATTTTGTAAGTTCGGTTACCTCTGATTCTTTTTGTATTTTGTTCTGAATCATTTTTTCATTTTTTTTTTGTTCGTTGTTCTCTTTTTTGCATATTGTCTTCAACTTTTTTCTCTGCAGGTATTTGTTGCTGCATGTTCTCTTCTTTGTTCTATGCAAAAAAAAATTCAATGTTACTATAACAAACTATACTAACTTTGTTATGTTTGATTTTATATTATCAGTTACCTTTTTTGGTATACTTTCGCTTATTTCTGGTTTGCTTTCACTTGCTGTAATTTTTTCGTCTCTTCTCTTTCTTCTTTTTTCTATATTTTGTTTTTCCTCTTCTGTTGATGTAGGTTTTTTAAGCTTTAATTTGTTGCTTTTTCCCTTTACTGCCGATGCTAACGTTTGCGCTAAAGGTAGGTTTTCCTCTTCTATCATTGCATTTTCTTTTTGAATATCTGCTGCGTCGACATTTCGATTTTCATTTTGTTGATTCACTTCCGACTTGGTTAGGTTTTTATCGGCTGTCCATTGTTGTGCTCGTTGTTCATTTACAGTCGATTTCTGAGGTTCTGTTGGAGATGTAGACTTGTTTCTAGTTTGCGGTGCCATTTTTTCTTTCGAGCAAAATTTTCGTGAAATTTTGAGTGTAAGGATGGAGGAGAAAGACGAACAAAAAACTTTGTTTTGTTTTAAATTGTAACCAGGTTTTGGGCTTTGTCCTTACGGAAAAAACTTTGTGCGCGTGCCCTTTTAATTAATTATTTACATTAATTTGTCAAAAAAAATTTCCCTCCATTTACGGTGTTGTTCTTCATTTGATTGAAGGAAATTCTTGGCTCCCTTTCGAAAATCTCTTTCAACCAAAGGAGAAGCCTACTCACTACCACAAATCCAAGTCAATGTGACTTTGTCTGAACCAATACTTAAGTTTTCGAATATTTGCTCTGCATATTCCAAACCATTTCAGCATATCACCGTTAACGGTGTCATATCCACTTTTTTTCTTCTAAAATTTCCACTTCATGAATTCATTAATAATCATTATAATATTTTCGCCACTCATTAATAAATGCCTTTGCCTTTTTGGTGAATATGCAAGTCCCTTCACTTTGATCTTCGCAAATTTTACTGTGAAGACAGTCCTAAAAGGTAGGATTTTGACTGTCGGCAACTATAGTTTTTTTGTCATCTGTTGGACGTAGCGAGTGAAGTAGTGATTTAATTGGAAGAATGAAATTGAAAACTATAATTTATGAAGGAAAGAAGCTTTTAGAAGTAATATGGCTTGCGTTTGACGCACTTACCCTAACTTCATGTGTAAGATCCAAATCTGACATGAATACTTGTTTTCAACGTTCGAAAGCATCAGTCGGCAAGTCGATTTTGGAACTCTAACTAATGCTTATGTCAGATGTAGGCACTGGTTAGGCCTGTCAAATGGGTTGGATTGGATCAAAATGGGTTGGGTCGAGTTTGATCCAACCCATTTATGACCCATTCTTTTTTACCCATTTATGACCCAACTTACTTAATAAGCGGGTTACCCATTTAACCAATTTAAAGATTTAAACTTAATTTGACTAATAAAAAGCAAATAAATATAAAATAATTCTAATTCTAATTTTTATGTTTTGAGTTCCGGTAAAAATTTAAAATTTTAATTTTCATCAAAATTCAAATACGGTGATGCGGTAGCTTATTATTTTTTAAGTACAACTGTCAGTTCCCTTGAAGAACTACAGTGTGCGTTCACACGATGAAGTATCTGAGTGTTCCATACTGTCCGTAATTTAGGTGGGAGTTAATCGGTCGAAGTTCCGCCTGATTCTGAGTTAGAACGAAGGAGTTATTGCAATCCGAACAAAAAAAATAGCGGCTTCTGCACTAGACGGAGCTCAAATATGTGGATGTGGTAGCCTGTTATTTTCTAAGTACAACTGTCAGTCCCCTTGGAGAACTACAGTGTGCGTTCACACGATGAAGTATCCAAGTGTTCCATACTGTCCGTAATTAAGATTGGAGTTAATCGGTCGAAGTTTTGCCTAATTCTGAGTTAGAATGAAGGAATTATTGCAGTCCGAACAAAAAAAATAGCGGCTCTGCACTAGGCGGAGTTCAAATATGAGGATGTGGTAGTCTGTTATTTTCTAAGTACAACTGTCAGTCTCCTTGGAGAACTACAGTGTGCGTTCACACGATGAAGTATCTGAGTGTTCCACACTGTCCGTAATTTAGATTGGAGTTAATCGGTCGAAATCCCGCCTAATTCCGAGTTAGAACGAAGGAATTATTGCAGTCCGAACAAAAAAATAGTGGCTTCTACACGAGGCGGAGTTCAAATATGGGGATGCGGTAGCCTATTATTTTCTAAGTACAACTGTCAGTATCTATGAAAAACTACAATGTATGTTCAAAATTCTTATTTTTCAAATTTATATTATAATTTAATGTTTTTTAATAAATGGGTAAATGAGTTACTCATTTACAACCCTTTTAAAAATGGGTCGACCCAACTCATAACTCATTTAATTGTATTCATAAATGGGTTGACCCAACCCATTTATAAGTAGGGTAAATAAGTTGGGTTAATGGGTTGGGTCATATTTTGACAGGTCTAGCACTGGTGCATTAAAGTTGTCTACTCATGTAACCTTAAATATGTGGGAATATTGTTTTTTAAAGTAAAACAGGATTGCTTGATTATTGAAGCAAGTGCATGCTTGTTATTTAACTAAGTACTGAATTAGATAAATGAAAAACTCTATGAAGTATTACATGGATGCTTAAATTGTATAATCTGACTGGTTATAATGCTACAAAGTTATAAAGCTGACGGAAGTGCTATTTCTTGTAAAGAATTATTGCGAAAGGAGACTTAGCAGGTGTACATATTACTTTTTCTATTTATAATTACCACTAAAAATGGTACCTTATCATGCATTACTTTGAAATATCAATGGTAAAAGTTTATGATTTACTTCATAATCAATTATGTAGTTCAATGCACAACGTGAGTCTATTGAGTTTTGAAATACTAACTAATGTTTTTGTTAAACAAGTAGGCCCATCAAAAGGATATGTCAGGGTGACCGCCTTGCTAGGGGTCTACCATTAACAGTTCCTTTTACCCATTTATTTGGCGTTTTGCGTTTTTTCTGCAACTGTAGTCAAGAATATATGAACAACGGACATGAAATTATGCTTGCACAGTATGGTAGAACCATAAAAGACATAAAATGAGCTCAGCTTAATACGACTGACATTTGAGATATATTAAATATATTTTTTTTGGGTAAAAAGTATAATATTTATTTGAGCAAGCAACATAGATTAAAAATGTGCGGTAATGGCAGAGGACGTACAATGAACCCAGCTTAATATCACAGGCAATATGATACATGTTAAATAAGATTTAAAAATTGCAGAATATTGGGGGAAAAGACATGCATGATCTATTTTGATCGGTTGACCGTTCCAGTCGGTAATCGTTTGAGTGATGTCGATTGAATCGATGAAGCGATCATCATATGCAAGGGTCAACCAAAACAAGCACGTGGTTGGTCGTTGTCCTTCAATCATATCGTGTTACGGTGTAGTTGTGTTTGAGCACAAGTCCAATATATTTCGTGAAGATATAACAAATGGGTTAGGCTTAAATTGTCGGTTAGAAAAACAATAGCAGAACAGACATAAAAGACCAGTATAAAAATTGCTCAGCGGATCAGTATAAAAGTTTCATACACCAGAATTGCAACCAATCGATTGATTTCCGTAAGTGAATGGCCAATTGGATGTGCTTTCATACTTATTAGTCAAAAATTAGAACTAATACTGTTTTCTCCACCAGGTGCTTGCTACATCAGAAAATACTTTTAGGCATTTCGAAAACGCTATCGTAGCCTTTGATAGCGTTTTAAAGAATGCTTGACAAGCTAGTGCACTTTTAAAAACGCTATTGTATTTTTGTATATGGTAGCCTTTGAACAATTATTTGATATTATTATATAAAAGACATATTTTAAACGCTATCATACATACATTTAAAGCATTTTTGAAAGGTTGTGATACATACGATTATAATCGCATTTAACCAACGCACTCATACATACTACTAAGATAGAATTTAACACATGTTATTATATGTCAGTAACAATATTTACAAAACTCTAGCATGGAATTTTTACAACACAGAAAACCTTCTGTAAAACACTAAAACCAGTTATAACACCCTAAAAGATACTTTTTCTATTTATACCATAAGTATAATTAAATAAACGGCAGCCATAAAATCACATTTACTAATCAATCCATCCTAAAAGATACTTTATTCTATGCATATCACAAGAGTGAATAAATTAATGGTACTCATAAAACCACATTTACTAATCAATCATACTATACATATATCAAATATAATCAAATGGGCACTATATTTTATACACTGAGCTACGAATTAGATTTATGTCGTACTACACATATATCAAACAGGAAAATAGGCACAAGAGTAAACATAGAAAACAAATTAAGCTGAAGGACAACAAGCTTATTTTTTAGGCTAAAGGACAATGCTAGTTATAACTAGTATTTTGTATAGTGTAAAACTAAATATAATGCTAGATATGACTACCATTTTGTATAGTGTAAAAGTTGAATATATTGCTAATTATAACTAGCATTTGTTCTTCAACCTAAAAATAAAACTTGGTGTTCTTCAGCCTAAATTTTTCTCAAAATTTGTCATTTTCCCTAATTCCCTCTATTAATGGAATATAGTTCATGCCACCAAAATGCGATGATATTGATGACTCAATTAAGCATGCAGAATCAGGCGATGATGCCCTAGATACCCCTGCATATCCTCCTACAATGGTATGTAAAAGTTTACAACCATTTGATTAAATTTGGAATCATTTTAGAGGAAGAAACTTCAATTATAATATCAAATGAGGGAATTAGGCACAAGAACAAACTTAAAAAAAATCGAGGCTGAAGCACATCAAGTTTCATTTTTGTGCTGAAAGACAAACTTTGAAAGAAAATTAGGTTAAAAGACACCAAGTTTCATATTTGTGCTGGAGGACAAACTTTGAAAAAAAATTAGACTGCAAAACAATACTAGTTATAACTAGCATTATATTCAGTTTTTACACTATACAAAATGCTAGTTATAACTAGCATTGTGTTCAATTTTACACTGTACAAAATGCTAGTTATATTTAGCATTATCCTTCAGTCTAATTTTTTTCAAAGTTTGTCCTTCAATTTAAAATAAAACCTGTTGTCCTTCAGCCTAACTTTTTTTCAAAGTTTTTCCTTCTGCCTATTTTCCATTAATATTAATTGTACCTCTACTTTGTACGTTTCTAGTAGAGACTGGGCCCACATCTCAACGTAAGCAGCTGATGGTCTTGAAATTTTTTTGCTCTTCCTCGACATTGGAGCTTCTATTCCAGCACTGATAAAAAACTCATCTACTTACCATCAAATAGGTCTGTCAACGGATGCTTTCGGATGCAGATAGTGTCATATCCGCATCCGAAATCATTTTCGGATATCCGCATCCGCGGATACGGACAAATATCAGACAATTATCCTGTCCGCTAACGACCAATAATTCAAGAATTATAAAAAGAAATTTTAGTATAACATAAATATTTTTTAATCTCATTAATTATAAAAGTGTTAAAAATTAACAAATATGATGATAATAAATAATTTCGAGCAGTTAAAAAGTATTAAGTGCATATAATATAAACTACTAACTTAATAAAATAATAAATTCTTTTACCATACTAAAATACACATAATTTGAACTATAATCTTGACAAAAACCGGACGGATAATTTTTGGATGCGGATGTCTTCGTATCCGCATCCGTTTTTCCGGATATCGAATATTTATCCACTTTTCAAATGCGGATGCGGACGAATTTCGAATTTTTCGAATATCCATTGACAGCGCTATCATCAAAGGAAAACAATAAAAACATTTGATATTATGGATACATGAGTCACTTCTTGGCTAAATACACCAACAGATATGGGGAACTACACAAACATTAAATTAAATAGACTTCTGCACTATAAAAGTACAAAGATATATGAAAGATAAAATATAGTTTATATTATATTCATCATATACATAATTTATATTAATTCATATGTACTTATATATTATATAATTTAGTATGTAATAAGTCATATAAAATTTTGTGTTATTTTCATACATATAATCCTTGATATGTTTACTTAATATATTTATCAAGGTAATAAGTTTTTATGATTTACATGTACATATAATACACACACACACACACACACACACACACATATATATATATATATATGACATTCATTATACATATAATTTATAATATTTGTTATATATAATTTATACTAATTCATATAATTATTATATATATATAATATTTATTAAATAATAATTCATATATATTTTTGTATTATTTTCATACATATAATTTTATGATACGTCTACATTCTCTTGTTTAATAAGTTTATCAAGACATTATTATTGCTATTACTATTTCTAATTGCTAATACCGTTCAAATCAAAATTAATTACTCAACTTTTGCGTCTCATTCTATTAATAGTAATAACCAAGTTCCAAACTAGCATGCCTTGCCAACAATACCATAATCGGAAGGCCAATCTACTAGAATTCTGAATTCCTAAATACCTTTACATTGTCATATTTCTTGTAAGAAGAAGTGCATAAACGCTTTCCACCATCCTAAATATAGTGATGGAAAGAAGAATCAAATTACCAAATTAGTAGCATAATTATGTACATAGCAAAACAGAAAGTATTATATTTCTCGCAATTACTTTTCTAACAAAGAGTACGTTTTCTTGGGTGTGGCTTCACAAGGAACTTGTGGATCATCAACAAAAGAAGATACTCGCTTCTCCATTTTCTCCAATTCTAGTACTCGAATGCCGCCTCTTTAAAGCATTTGCCTTCCCTTGCGGCCAATCAAAGTGCTTAAGTACTGCTCTTTCATGCACCTTCATATATCAACATAAATATCTTAGTAAGTACACTTGTTAATAGTTGCATTTTATAAAATTACCAAAAAAGATAGTTCTTCATCTAGCTAATTCATAGCTAATTCACAAAAGAAACAAGATGTTCTATCTTCGTAAAAGAAGCCACCCAGACTTCAGCTGCTAAGACTTGTGTCTCCACATCAGCTTTAACCTGGTAAAAATAGTTTATTCAAATATTTGAATCATAAAGTAAAAGCCTAAGGTGAAATTTTGCTAAAAATAATGTGCTCACAGCTAAGTAGATTTGTAGGCGATTTCTCCAATCATATTGCTCCTGGCATGTGCTATATGTTGTGAGAAGTTCTAACTCGAGAACACCCAAATCAAAATCCGGAAAGCACAGCGGAAGATGAGATCGTGGTAAGAAGTGTAAAAACAACCAATCAATATCTCAATTCCAATTGCAGTCCAATCCAAAACCAATCACAATCACCACGCAAACAATATAATATAAGAGCAATAACGAAAAATAAACCACACACCGATTTATAGTGGTTTCACTAATGTTGTGTTAGTGTACATCCACTTTGAGAGAGCTTTTATTAATATCAATGAGAGATTGATTACAATGATCAAAAGTTCTATTAGAATTGATTTGTGGAGAAGAGAATTGAAGAAAATTAGGTTTAGATAAACCCTAATTAGCGGATGCTAAAACCCTTGCAGTCGCTTTTCTTTCGCATACAACTCTGAATCCAAAAAATAGCTTATATAGGAGAATATAAAACCCAGGCAAGATTCCGAAATTGCCCTTCGAATATCACAAATCTTTATATCAAGCCTAGGCCAAAAATTGGCAGAAGTCGCCACAGACGTCTGTCACAATGCGACAGACGTCTATCCCAAGGCTTGGGAAATTTTTTCCTGAAGCCTCAGACGTCTGTCGAAAGTGACAAATGTTTGTCATAGGTCACTAGAAAAAAATGCTGAAGCCTCGGACATCTGTCGAAAATGACAGACGTCTGTCCCAACTTTCGTGTTCCAAACCCTGAGGCGACAGACATCTGTCACTTTCTCTCAGACGTTTGTTGCTCCAGCACCACTCCACCTTCTTCGCCATATCTTCCTCCTCCAAGCTCCGATTTGCGAACCGTCTTTTCTGTCACCAAGCTACTTCCAACCCCTTCAATTCTCTATATAGTGTCGCTAAAATTTAACACTTCACCTCGACACTATATCCGTCTCCAACTCCAATGGTACCGTACCATCAACAACAATCAATAGCTCCAACTATTACTTTTCTACCTTCAACCAAACGTGAATGTTTTCCCAATGAGCTCCAGCAAAGGCACCGCCCATTGCACTCCATCAACGAGCTCAGGCAAAGCCCTTACCCACTAATGAAGTGTTGAAAACATCCTAATCCTAAACCGTCTCACCAAAGACTGAAGTGCTGAGGAGTGTAAACTAGCACTCACCAAGAAGATAGGACCTCAATCTCTCACTGATGCTCTTCCTCATCTACAACCAAGCTCCTCCCTCAATCGTGTCATCCCGTGGCACCTAGCACTTCTCCAAGCGAATCAAGTTCGAGCAATGCTCGAACTTCCCAACCGGCAATGCCTTAGTGAACATATCGCCGCGTTATCCTTTGTGTGCAGTTTCCAAAGATATACTTACTTATCCCCATCCATGGCTACCAAAAATGGTTCTCTCACTTCAATATGCTTAGTATGTGAGTTAAATGCCAAATTCTCTGCCAAGTGAATAGCACTCTGGTTACATCGAATATCGATGCTATCATGCTTGAATTCCAAGTCACACAACAATCGCCTCAAATGAAGTGCCTCATTTGTCGCCTCCACCGCGGCTATCAACTTTGCCTCCATAGTGGATAAAAAAATTACGATCTGCAATCTCGATCTCCAACTTATGGCTGTACCTCCAAGAGTGAAGACATATCCGGAAGTTGATTTTCTTCGATCCCTATCATCGGCGTAGTCCGAATCACAATAACTAACCAACTTGCAATCATCCCCATACTACTGCCAAAAACAAGACCATGATATGATGTACCTCTAAGGTATCTCAATATAAGCTTCATAGTTTCCCAATGCAGTTTCCCTAGATTAGCCATATATCGACTAACCATCCCGACGACATTTGCAATATTGGGCCTTGTACACACCATAACATACATTAGACTTCCAACCGCACTAGCATATGGCACCTTTGCCATATAAGCCTTGTCTTTCTCCAAGATAGGTGATCCTTTATTCGAAAGCTTCATATGCAAAGGTAAAGGTGTATTTGACGTCTTTACATTCTCCATGCTAAACCGGCAAAGCACTTTCTCTATGTACTCCTTTTGAGTCAATTTCAACTCAAATCGTTTTCGATCCCTTTCTATTTCCATGCCCAATATCCTTCTTGCTTCTCCAAGATCCTTCATTTCGAACTTCGATTTCAAACTCAGTTTTAACTTGTTGATTTCATTCTTATCTTTAGAAGCAATGAGCATATCGTCCACATACAAGAGTAAATACACCCAACAATCATTTTTCAACTTCTTGAAATATACACAAGCATCCTTGATGCTTCTATCAAAACCATTTTCAAGCATAAAATGATCAAATCTCTTGTACCATTGTCTAGGTGATTGCTTTAAACCATATAGTAATTTCTTTAGCTTGCAAACCAAATTTGACTTACCATCTACAACAAACCCTTGTAGTTGCTCCATGTAAATGTCTTCATCCAAATCACCATGCAAGAAGACGGTTTTCACATCAAGTTGCTCCAACTTCATGTCGTGAATAGCAATTATGACAAGTAATATCCGGATAGAGGTATGGCGCACAACCGGTGTGAATATGTCATCATACTTCTTTCCCTTCCTTTGTGCAAACCCCTTAGCCACTAGCCTAGCTTTGTATCTCCCATCATCCTTCACCTTGTATATCCATTTGCACCCAATAGCACGGTTTCCTTTAGGAAGTGGAACCAAATTCCAAGTTTGATTCTTCAATAATGATTGCATCTCTTCCTTCATGGCATAAATCCACTTCGAACTATTACTTGACTCTATGACGTCATCAAGGTCCATCGGCTCATCTTGGACTACATGAAGAGCGTAGTCCTAATTATCAAAAAAGCTAAGATAGTTCCAATCACCATATCTATCTGGTGGCCTTATAGCACGATGACCAACCCGAGTAGCAATACCATCACCCAAACTCCTTTCGGCTCCACCTTGAACCGAATCCTCTCTAGAATCATGCACATCACCAACACTACTAGAGGATACCTGTGGACTATGTGATGTTACATCAACCGCTACCTCCTGGCAAGCATCTCCAACTACTCTACTCTCTCTACTCCTTGGATAAAATGTGGGAATAACTTCCTTCTCCTTTGATTCACCATGAACCATATCCGGAACATCCGATGAGCTCTCATTCTCCTTGAACATCGTCGACTCATCAAAAGTAACATGACGAGAATTAATAACCTTCTTCATTTTCGGATTCCAAATCGATAGCCTTTTACTCCATCCGTATAATCTAGCAAGATCCCCTTGAAAGATCTAGGCTCAAACTTATCATTTCCAAGATCATGCACATAAATCGAACTACCAAACACACGAAGATAACTCAAGTCAATGCTCTTTCCCTTCCACACTTCCTCTGGAATTTTGTTACCAATAGCCGAGCATGGAATTCGATTAATTATATGCACCACAGTTGATAAAGCTTTAGCCCAAAATCCCTTAGACAAACCCGATGCCAATCTCAAGCATCAAGCTTTCTCAAGTAGAGTACGGTTCATCCTCTCCACAACACCATTCGACTGCGGATCTCCGGGTATATTAAAATACCTCCGAATACCATGATGTTTGCAAAACTCCAAGAATTATCCGAAAACATACTCCTCGCCATTGTCGGACCTTAAAACCTTCAAAGACTTTCCACTCTCATTCTCAACAAGAGCTTTCCACGCTTTGAACTTTGCAAATGCCTCCGACTTGGCCTTCATTACATACGCCCATACTTTTCGAGATAAGTCATCAATAAAATAAATATAATAGCGAGCTCCTCCCAAAGAAGCTATTGGTGTTGGTCCCCAAACATCCATGTGAACATACTCAAGAACCCTTCTCGAATCATGTTTTCGTTCACCGAATGATACTTTAGTTTGCTTCCCCATCACACATTCCTCGCAAAACTCTAGTTTGTTGAAACTCTCTCCACCGATCATCTCTCTCTTCCGAAGAATATCCAAACTCCTCTCCGAGACATGACCTAACCTCAAATGTCACAACCTAGTCGCATCCAAGCCATGAGAACTATCAACCCCTACATAAGTTTTACCTCCTATAGTCACTCCTTGAAGCAAATAGATACCATGAGTTCTAGCACCCTTCATCACCATAAGCGCCCCCTTCGAATCCCACAAGTTATCACTCTCAATAGTGATCTTACAACCTAAAGAATCCAGCTGCCCCAAAGAGATAAGAGACTTCCGAAGTCCTAGAACATAGCACACATTAGTGAGAGTACGAACCACTCCGTCAAACATCCGAATTTGCATGGAACCAATGTCTTTCGACTTACGAATAACACCATTACCCGTAATAATTGAATTTCCACCTTTGTCAGCATAAGATGAAAAATAATTCCTATTCGGCGTCATATGATAAGACACCCCCGAATCGAGCACCCATTCGCTACCCAAAACATCCGATGCTACCACCGACAACACATCTACGTCTCCCACACCAACTCCACTCTCCACCGCTACGAATGAAGATGCTACTTCCTTCTTTGCCTTCTCCTTATCCGGACACTCATTCTTCCAATGACCGGGCTTCTTACAAATATAGCACTTGCCTTTTCTTTCTTTCGACTTTCCTCTCCAACCGGGGTTTCTTGATTTAGAATGCCCCGGTTCTCCTTCTTCACATATCTCTCCTTCTCCATAAATAAACCATGACCACTACTAGCACCACTACTTCCATCACCTAATTCCTTCATTTGATCCTGCAACTTATCACTAAGAAGACCTGTTTTGACATCATCTAAAGTCAAAGTATCCCAGCTATAGATCAAACTATTTGAGAAACCCGTATAACGGTCCGACAACGAACACAACAATATCATCTCCTTTTGCTCTTTCTTAATCTTCAAATCTACCGCCTTCATCTTCATTAGCAAATCAGCAAAAGTATTCAAGTGTGCCTTTAGCAAAGAACCTTCTTTCATCTTATAGGTGAAGAACGTTCACAACAATATCAAACGATTAATTAGTGACTTCTTCATATACTACTCTTCCAACTTGTCCCAAATACCCTTAGCGGTAGTCTCACCACTAATTTCGGATATAACATTCTACCTCATAGCAAGTTGAAGTGTAGTGAATGCCCTCTCTTCTATTTCCTCTCTCTCAACATCCGAGATGTCCGCTGGCAACAAATGTGTGTCAAACACTACCCGATGCACCCGAGTCCTTCTAAGAACCACTTTCATCTTCCATTGCCATTTTTCAAAATCATTATCTCCATTCCACTTGTCTATAACCAATTGTGATCCCGAAGTCGCATACAAACTACGTACATAAGGCACTACTCCACTTGGATTACCCATTGAGGAACTACCTGAGGTATTATCTGATTCCGGCATTTCTACAACCACCTACCAACACCAAAGCTCTGATACCAAATGTTGTGGGAAGTTCTAACTCGAGACCACTCAAATTAAAACCCCAATAGCACAGCGGAAGACGAGATCATGGTAAGAAGTGTAAAAACGACCAATCAATATCTCAATTTCAATTTCAATCCAATCCAAGACCAATCACAATCACCAAACAAGCAATATAAGATAAGAGCAATAACGAAAAATAAACCACACACCGATTTATAGTGGTTCCACTAATGCTGTGTTAGTGTACGTCCACTTTGAGAGAGAGCTATTATTAATATCAATGAGAAGAGTATAAGAGATTGATTGCAATGATTAAAGGTTCTATTAGAATTGATTTGTTAAGAAGAGAATTGAAGAAAATTAGGTTTAGATAAATCCTAATTAGCGGAGGCTAGAACCCTTACAGTCGCTTTTCTTTCGCATACGAATCTGAATTTACAAAATAACTTATATAGGAGAATAGAAAACCTAGCCAAAATTTCAAAATTGCCCCTTCGAATATCACATATCTTCATATCAAGCCCAGGCCAAAAACCGGCAGAAGTCGCCACAGACATTTGTTATAATGCGACAGACGTCTGTCCCAAGGCTCGGGAAATATTTTCCCAAAGCCTCAAACATCTGTCGAAAGTGACAGACGTTTGTCATAGGTCACTAGAAAAAATAGCTGAAGCCTCAAACGTCTGTCGAAAGTGACAAACGTCTATCCCAACTTTCGGGTTCTGAACCCTGAGGTGACAGACGTCTGTCACTTTCTCTCAAATGACTGTCGCTGTTGCTCCAGCACCACTCCACCTTCTCCATCATATCTTCCTCCTCCGAGCTTCGATTTGCGAGCCGTTTTCACCGTCACGAAGCTACGTCCGACCCCTTCAATTCTCTATATAGTGTCGCCAAAATTTAACACTATATAGCATTTGATGCAACCGATGCCAAAGAGTAACACAAAATTAACGCAATGGATTCCCATCTCGAGCGCGTTGGGGACACATTCAACTTCTAATACTTCCCTGACAATGGCTTATGCTTCGCATCAACAGTTTAACACACAGCCTAACTTCAACAGTTTAATATATATATATATATATATTAAAATTATGTTTAATTAACTACTAAGTTTGTGTTATTATTTTGAAATATATGAATCAACCTTGTGGTGATTCTTTTGTCAATTTTTGAAATTAGAAGTGAAAAAATACAGTTTTATTGTTTAATTTTCGGATATTTTCAAATATCCATATTTGCTAAGTCGGATAAGGATATTTTCGGATATATCCACGGATATGGGTACGGATATGCTTCAGTAAATGTCCACAGATATCGAATGCATATTCAAATACGGATTTCCATTTTTGAATACGGATACGGAAACAACATTATCCATATCCATCAGCATCTATTTACGGGCCTGCTCCCAATTTAGTTTAAACTAGTGCGAACCCGTGCTACACACACGTTATTCATCATAAAATTTATCTAATAGTGCATTTTAGTTCTTTTTATTACATGAATTTAAGAGCATATATTCGTGGATAATAATTTCTTTATTTAGTTTTTTTCTTGAACACTGTTGATAAACTTTTGTTGTTAGATATGCTTTAGTAATCTCAAAGCGCATAAAATATAACTTCATATTTTTAGAGCGAAATGACTTTGTATAAAAATAAATAACCTCAACTATCAGTTATTTCCAACTTTTTAAGAATTACATTACTAAGCATGCCTTTAAATTTCAAACATAGTTGATGTAAGTTGAATATGGGTTTGTTGCATTTTTAATATATAAATTTAAATATACATGTAGTTTGCATGTTAATAGTGTTCTAAACTTGGAATTGAGAATATGTTAATAGTGTTCTAAACTTGTAATATAGAACATGTTAATAGTGCTTAAAGTGAAAGAGTGTTTCTAATTTGGTTTAAATAAACACTATAACAAATAGGACCTTTAACAGCGTTTTAAAAACGCTATAAAAGCTATTAACAACGTTTTTACATACGCTCTATATCGACATGCAGTTATATGTCAGAAATATACAATGATAAGAAATAAACGCTGTTAAATGTCCTTTTTAACAGCGTTTCCCTGGTGTCATGAAATCATTTAACAGCGTTTGGTTGGGTGCAGTTAGAGATCTTTCTTAGCGTTTGTTTCGTGCTAAGATAAGATTTTATAGCGTTTTTTCAATGCTGTGATATTTATTTACAGCATTTCCTTGTTGTAATAAATCATGCTTTATGTTTTTAGATACAATTTAACGGCATTTTTAAAACGCTGTGGAATGTTTTAACAGCGTTTTAAAAACGCCGTGGAATGTTTTAATTCCATTTCAGTAAACATTTGCCACAATGTGTATATATACCACATTTCAAAATTAGCATATTATATCAATATCACATTTCAAAATCAACATATTGTATCAATACCAAATTTTGGACACATATTTGATAACCAACATATGAAATTTCATTATCAAAATACACAATATTCTTACACCAAACATAAATAGTTTGTCATCAATAGTTCAAAAACAAAATATAGAACAAGTAGCAATAGCAAAACAAAAGCAAGTAGTACATACGTTAAAACCAAAAAGTAGTTCTAGAAGCAAAAATAACTTCGATGCATAACTCATTGCAACCTTTTTTTGCATTACAGTCATCTATCTACCTATAAAGCAAAAGTAATGCTTGAGAATCAATTCATCAAAAAAGTGTACACAAAGTTAAATCGGATTCATAATGCAAACACTAAATATTCATCACACTATTTCAGTAGGCGATTGACTAATACCAGCTAGAATAAACAATAAATATAATGAATAATGAAAATATAGTAAGTAAAGTTAAAACCTGCCAATTTCAGTACCTATGTAGACAGTCATGCCCTTAAGCTGCCCTAAAATGCTGCTCAAATCATCATGCCCAACATCTTGTTTTGCCATCTCAATCTACAATAATGATAACACAACATAATTTCAAAACTAACATATGCAAATATTTTTGTGCCATTTAAAAGTTATAAAATGTTAATAACATAAAAAATACCTTACCTTTATCCATTGCAAAAGTAGTTTCTTTGTACTGTCTACTTTTGCTTCTGACTTGATAATCCTAGTTTCTACCTTTGTTCCATACTTTTGCTTTATATCTCTACGCATCAGCACTATATTGCCATGGTCGTACTCAAATATTGCTTAGAAACTGTAGCCAAGCCGACAAGCCTCAGCTAACATGTTGTGATCTCTGTCGATGGCTTCGGACCCCTGCTTTCTCAAGCTTTAACTAACATAGCATTGGCCTAAATATCTCAGCTCCATGGATTCAAACCTCTGCTTCACCATGTTTATGTCGTATTCCCAGTTTTCTGCCTCAATACGCTGTGCCAGACCTACATCTTCTGTCTCATTGACATGCAGCCGATTTTTTGTTCTTTTCAGTCATCTTTTCACTCCTATTTTTGTCATCTCTAGTCATTTATGATCGATACTGCAGCTTCAGCAAGGATCTACTGTTCCCAACTTTGACGATTACCAACAATGCAAAATGGACTTTGGATTTATTAGGATTTGATAGTTTAGCTGAACCTGTATAGATGAATTTTCTTTTGATAACTTAAATTTATGTAATAATATAGTATTACATATATTAAACGAAAAGAAAAAACCTGGAGCTCAGTGGTAATAGGATATTCATTCATCTCAACATAATCCTTATCAATTAAAGCCATCATAAGTTTATCACACTCTGGTCCCATTACCATCCTTATGCTTCCATACTTCCCCCAACCAAAACAATAAATGCAAATGTGGGCTAGTATAATTTAATATCATTAAACACCATTGATTTTGTGATTATGAAATAGCTATTGATGAAGTGATTGATGTAAACAAATGTGGTATAAATGCAGATGGATGTTTATGTGCTTCAGTTGAATTGTGGACATGTATTACAAGGTAAGCCCTACTTGTTCTAATCTTTTGCTATCTTCCAAGTTTATCTTCGTTGATTTCAGTATTAGTTGATTATACTGTAATATCAGTAATACACGTATTACAAACTTCAGGTTAGATGCTGCAAGTCAAATGTTGTCAAATCCACAAGTTCAGATCCTCTAAGACAATTACTACTTCTGTCTGGATTGCAGTTTAGTATGTTTGTTTCATGTCTGGGTTTGTGCTATCTAATTTGAAACTACGTTTTCTCCAGTTTTGAATCAAGTTAAATATGGTATTGTGTCCATTAAACACATGAGGTTCATTTAATACATATCAAGATATGACATTATTATTACATAAAAAGATATTTTGTTTAAATACATGTATGCTCTTTTATTAAAATTTGTTCTTTGTATTTGATAGGGATAAAAAAGTAAGTTTCATCATGTATGTGTATTACTTCTTTGTTTTATGTTTTCCATATGTTTCCAATTATCCAAACTATTCCTGTGTATTATTTCTGTAAAAAAATGAAGTTATTATATACTACGTCCTATTTTCTTATCTGAACTTAAAGCCTTTTATATATTATAAATGTAGCCTTCTAGATAATAAATAAAATTTGGATTATAAAATATAACAAATAATAAAATCACATCAACATAAAAAATTGATAACGTGATCAAAAATTTGAATCAAAATCCCTCAAATCAAGTACAACAAAAAACATATTGGACGTTTCACAATGTTTAAAATATCAGGTAGAGAAGATCACCAAAACTACATAAATGTATCTTAGTTTGAACACCTAATATTTTGTGTTCTTTATTTGTATAAACTACATAATTTTCATAATATAATGTTTGTTTGTAAATCTCAAAGTTTGCTAATTTTTTGTAGATATAATGTTCTTATCATGTAGGTCAATTTCACAAATTTTTAGTTAATTTCAGAAATGCTAACTCCTTTAAAACTATATTTTAAACAGTAAGTATATTTTCTTAGATCTCTTCTTCCTTTTACTTTTATTTTTTGAACATAATAGTATTTTGTTTATATGTTATGTATCATCTACAGAAAGTTTTGAATTATTCAAACTTTTAATCCTCTTATAATCACAAACTAAAAAAGGTGCTGATTTTTCTCCCCCTTCCATTTTAATCATCGATTTGAATGTACTTTCAAATAATTAAAAGTTTTCGAAACAATTCAAAATTTTGTAATGTTAGAAATTTGTTTGTGTGTCATATAACATGCATTATAAGTTGGTAATTAACATGACAACATCCATTTTAATGAATACAAAGTAGAATAGCAGCACAATGACCCTAGAGACTTCCTTATTATTTTGAAACAAATAAATTGCACAAAAAAAATTTGAGCTCTAATAAAAGGACAGATAAGATATACAAACCTTGCTGACGGACTTCCTTGATAAGTTTCATAAGTGCCTTCTCCTGCTGCAATTTCTAAAGAAGCTTTTAAAGCATGATAATATATTATCTTAAAAATATCTCTGTTTAGCTGTTGAGCTTGAACAAACAGTTGAACAGTTAACAGCGGATGAGGCACAAGGGAAAAAAATTATTCATACAAGTTAAAGGCAACCAAATACCTCTTCTGAATCAAAAGGCATGCCTAGCAACATAAATGCATCTGCAGGCCTTGTACACCTAAACCAATTGGTCTATGCCTCATACTTGACCTCCTAACCATCTCAATTGGGTAATAATTAACATCAATTATCTTGTTAAGGTTTGCAGTAACAATTGCTATTATCTGTCAAAATTATGAGCATATTCAGCAACACTTGACACATGATTACAAAAATAACTAATTATGCATATTAAAATAATATTCTAACCTCAGCTAGCTTCTCAAAATCAAAACATCTGTTCTTAGATCCAATGCTTCCAACCAATTTAGATGGATGAGATTCCAATGGAACATTCTGAAAATTCATATTTTTGTTTATAGTTAGCATGTAAGAAGCTAGTACACAAAAAAGTGTATTATTTGATGTTGGTAGTAGTACCTTCTCTCTAACAAATCTTGGTAGAGCTATTGAAGCCAAATTGCACACAACAGTTTCATCATGGCTAATTGAAGACAGACATTATCAATAAAGTAAGCCTTGAAGGTACCGTAATCAAAGTGTAGGGACGAAATTGATTTTCAGTAGAAGGGGAAAAAAGTGACAATAAAATTTCAAATGCGCCTTAGTCTTCAAAGCAAGGTGCATATGGTTGAAAAGTCATGGCTTCAATTAGGCCTATAAAATTTAATTTAACAAATGAAATGTTTAAAGCATTTCAATTAAAATCTTGCAACTCAACCCCTTCAGGTCAATCTTACAATCGAGGGAAGACAGAGAAATTAAGAAAAGAGAAGAAGAAGAACCAGTTTTACAATGCTTCACGTCATATATAAATTAGTTTGCATCAAGTGCAAAAGGGAGTTTGCACTGAAAAACTATGGTTTCTATAATATCACGACCAAAATGATTTACCTGCACCATCTGCATAGTAGTATAGCCACTGTACATTGGTTATACATGATGCAATATGATCAACCAATGATTATTGCTGGTAAATATGATATGATGATATTGTTCCACAAGGAAAAACATGAGTAACAATACAAATTGCAAATATCATTTGCATGAGAAGATGTATATCATTGAATATAGATTTGTATAATATTGAATATAGATTATCTGTAAGTATATATTATGCTAAGATATATGAATATGTTTTAGCACAGTATATATCCTTTGCTATATGACTAGAGACAGTCCAATTAATCAAAAAAATACTTAATATTACTTTTATTTGGATCACTACAAAAGGTATTTCACCAGGTATGTAAGCAATTTGTATGACACAACTTGTTCCTCCTCTTTCCACATAGCCCAAAAAAGGATCGAAAAAATGATTTTTGATTCAAGATTCAAATAAATAATGTGGCAAGGATATTAATTTGTGACAATAAAATAAGGTAGAAAAAAGGATTCACCATTTTATATTATAGTATACCAACTTAAACATCCCTCTTAGTTTATGCTTATCAAAATTAAGTGCATTTTACTTTTGTTAGACTTGAACGTTAACTGAAAAATTCATACAACATATGAATTAATAACTAAAATATAGAATAGAGGAAACTCACCTTGAAATGAGTGCTATTTAAGTCGTTACTGCACCTTTTAGTTGCTCCATTGAATTAAAAAATTAGCCGAAACAAAGAACATCAACAACTATAAATACAAAACCAAAAATTAACAGAGCACGGTATCCCTTTCCAGACTTTACAAAATGAGGTTTTGAATACTACTTTATGTTCCAAGCACATCAGAAGGCAAACCCTTCTTCTTCATCCATCTTGTATCTACAAGCTCCGGATCTTGGAGGAGCAATTCATATCCAATAAGTCATCGAGTTTGGCATTAGAGATCAACAAAGGGGCTTCAGATCTAAAGATAGGAGAAGGAATTTAGCGACGAACTAACTAAAATTTAAAAAAAGATCGAATAGTCAGGAATAAATATGAGCGAATGGAAATTTTAGTCGCGAGTTTAATATCTGTTTGTCCTTCAACCCACCATTGCAGAATGAAAAATAAAACTATCAACAATGCTACTCCCTTCAACCCACCATTGTAGAAATGGAAAAACATCCAATTGCTTGAGTTTAATAAATTTTTAACCCAATTGCTAAGTATGATAGAAAGGAATAAAAAACATCATATAAACAACACATAATTAACTCAACATACCGTTGCCTAGGAGGAGAAGGGATAAGTACCTGACTAATTGTGAGTAATCACACATCAAACTGGAGCAATAAATCACATGTCAAATCCCAACCGATCGAACCCATTCATCAAACTCATCAACTTGCGATATTGGGAGAAATCTTAGTCAGGAAATAATTTACAAGAGAAGCCGAAGATCGAACAAAGAGGAGTGCAATGATATAAGGAAAACTAAGGGTCTTATTTAGAGATATTGGGGATCTAAGGAAGAAGAACATGATTTTAGGAGAGAAAATGGAAAAAGTTAGGGTTTTTGGCTACTTCGTTGTGGGCTAAAGTAACGGGGAAGAAAATGAAAATAAGAAACGAAGAAAGCGGGAGCACAAAAATTAAACCTCCAAAGACCTTTGCCCTTACTACGACTTTTCAAACGCTGTAGGCTGAACAACCTTGATAAAACAACGACATCTAGGGACACAACGCTGTCTACTGCTGCTATCAATAATAGATTTTGTTGTAGTGAAACAATACTTCACTATTTGCATTATTACACTTTTTCACATTACGCGGTACTAATTGCATTAGTAAAACATCATAGAAACTTTGAAACAATTTTTTTTGATACATATGATGTAATATGATATGCAAATCATACATAATGTACATTATGCAGTCAAATTTCTGAAACAAATAAATAATTTTTCCCATTAATTCAAATATGCATGTGAACATAAAACTAAAATAATGTAGCAATAAGCATAATCCAAAGTAAACTAATATCATTATAACACAAAGCACTTGTATATACATATGTAAATACTATGGATAATATTTTGCTGAAGATAACAATCAAAACAAAAGGTCTAAGCAAACCCTATCAAATATCAATGATAGGAACTATTAAAGTTGATTATTATTATTATTAGTATTACTAGAATAAATTATTATAAATGACCATATTTCAATGCAAAACAAATATTTTTAAAATACACACCTACATATGTAAAGAAACAACAAATATTGAAATGAAAGTAGGAGTGATTTAAAGCAAAATAACGATTTTTAAAATGCAAGAAATAGCCAAAATTAACTTGTTTTATTGTAAACTAAAACCTGAAGACACTACGGTTTTCTCAAAGATAAAGTTTACCTTTTCAACACAAAACAAAGACAAAAATTGCATTTAAATTATATATATCACTTTCATTATTTTCTGGAAAATTCTTCAAAATAATCAATAGGGTGGAAACATCAGGTATACCTCTCCTCCTGCAATATGCTAACGCTGTCTATTGCCTAATTCTACATTCAAACATATTTTAAATTTGACGTCGACTCTTTATTCGATAATTTCTCACTTTCAGCTTGTTTATTTTATGTAATCAACGTTTATTCATTTGTATTCTTCATATAATATCATAACTTCTAATGTTGATTATGTGTTTTCACTAGAGTCCTTATCAGACATATAACTTTCATTTCAGTAAAACATCACTACAGTTCTTATCATGACTCTTAAAATCAGATACGTCTTTTTACGTAACATGCACCACAATATTATAAAACTACCTTGAATTTGAAATAAAATAAAACCTTATATAATTTCAGTAACTTTCTCTCTCTCATGCATTAATCAAAATAAGGTTTTCAAATTCACGTTCGTAAATTTCAATTTTCAAATTCAAATACATAAAATGGAATTCAAATTATTTAATCATTTATATATAGAAAATTTAATTTGATTTTTGAATACTAAAATATTAAACTATTTCGATTTTGATGTTAAATTTAAACTTGATCTAATTTAAGTAAAAGATAGAGAAGAATTCAGTGCTCTATGAATCATATTGATTTCAGTAATAATTTCAAAACTTAAATTTTATATTTTATTTGAAGTGAAGAATGTTTAAATTGAATATGCATGAACACAATTTGAAAGTGTATAAGTAAAATTTGATACCTAAAAGGAATTTAAATTTAATTCAACTAATTATACTATAAATTTAGGATTCTTTAATATTGATTTTTATTTTTATTTTCCTAAATAGGGGCATTTTTGTCTATTTTATATTAAAAAATCATGGTGTAGGTAAAGCAATTAATGGTATATGAATAGAATTTTCCTATATGTTATTTGACATATATGTTCACATACATACTTATACCCAAATATTAAAAAAAATGAAAGAACTATTTGTATACGCATTAATGCAATAATCTTTTACTAACCATGTATAGTGTTCAACTCGTTAAGAAAATAACTCTAGTGAGGTTTGTTTTTATGCCTAAATTTATAACATAAAATTTGAAGTGTGTTAATCATCCTATAATACTAGTTATCAACTAATAATAAATAAACATACAAAGTAAACTATACATATTCTCTAACAAATTTATAAAATTATAAAAAGCTAAACTAAACATATATTTCGATAGTTTAAAAATAATTTTAAAATGTGAAGATTCTAATTTAGATATTGGTGCATTTTTAGAAAGAAGCATCTCTTACAGGAAATTTTTTAATTTATAAACAATTACCACTACTGATAATAAGTAAAGTATTTAAAAAAACTCCCGCTATGATTCCAATATGAATAAACATACGAACAAACACAACATTTAAGAATGAAGATATATTTGATTTCATATGGAACTTACAATGAGAGTAAATTATGATTAAAATATTTACGTTTACTGATTTATATTTTAATTTTAATTCTTTTCATCTTAAATGTTGTATATTGTATTATTCATTTATGTTCAACTCATTTCTCTTTCAGTTTCAACTTCATGTAACAGTTTTCATATTCGACATAATGTATTTTGACACTACATTGCTTTAGGTATCATTTTGTATTAATGACTTTTATTCTAATTCATGATAATAAACTATGAGACAATAATGCTTGCTTGAAGTGTGATATGGGTAGATATATGTGAGAATATGTTTCAATAATAGATCATTTATGCTTAAGTCTATTTATTATTATATGCTTGATATTGTTTTATTAAAGTAATATATATATATCATATCCGCTTTATTGTGTATATATGTTAAATCATTGACCATTTTATTCTTGTTAGGAATTGTTAAAAGAAAAAACGATTTGGATAAAAACATGAAATAATGTGCTCTTTAATTAGATTAAAAAATTAAGCACTTTTTAGTTAGATAATTTTGATAACAGAATAATCTAATCATTAATTCTTTCCTTATAATCTTAATATAAAATTACCAGATAAATGTTTCATAATTATATAATTTCTCTCATCTTTCACAGACTTTATGCTCCTCCTAAACTATCTTTTTTATTTTTATCCTCAAAATATTGAAATGTTGATTTTTTTAATTTATATATTGTTAAAAATTAAGATTATAGGGGAATACACATCTTAATTTCTATCTCTGTTATCTTAATCTTCATCAAAATCTTCACCTCTTTCCATTGAAGATTTTACTATAATTTTTTTAGTTAGTTTGATTTGAAATAAAATGATATTATGATAATTGATATTTTAGAACTCTATAGAATGTGAATTTAATGTTATATTTTGTTCCAAATTAAATTAGAGAATCAATTACATATTGGTTCTCGAATCAATTCCTTTAATGCAAGTTAGTATCGCTTAACATTTATTTGAGAATTTGATTACAATGAATTAATTGAATACTGAAGTTGAAAAAATACAATAATATTCCTTCATCGTTGAATCTTAGCCTGAAACCATTAGTAATAGTAATAATCAATTAACTAAAATGTAAATATGTAAAGCTCAAATTAACTAAATTACACATGTTCTCTAATAAATTTAAAACTAGAAAAATAGTGTAAAAAAAAAGCTACAGGTCATTGTATTTGATATTGTTACAAGAAAAGTCCATATAGTAGTGAATATGTAAATTAGATCTCTATTTTTCAGAAACAGAGAATGCAAGGTAACTTGCACTTTTTTGATAAAAATGCAATTTGACTTGCAGTTTTTTGAAAAAAACAAATAAATTCTATAAAATTCAATAATGATGAAAAACTACAGTTATTTACCAAAATCATACTTAAATAACAATTATAATTATTTATGAATAAAGAAATTTGTTTTTCAATTTTTTAAAAACATTTTGAAAAGCGTAAATTAATTTGCACTTTCTATCAAGAAAGTGCAAGCTGCTTGGGCTTTCTGATTTAGTAAAATAGGGACCTTGTTTATATTTTGATTGCTACAGGGATTTTTCTTATAACAATGTTATAAATATGGACCTAATGTGCAAAGCCCGGAAAACGACGTGTATTTATAGTATTTGTAAATTTGATTGATGTTGAAAGTAAGAGTTTGAGGAACTTAATCATAGAATGAACCAGCATTATTATTAAAATTAAAAGCAAATGCATACATAATATTAGAGTAAATCCTTTCTTTACCACGATTATAAAAGGAGAAAAACAAAAGACGTGAGATTCATTTTAGTTCATAAATTATTTAATATTATATAAAAGCTTTATCCATAAATAAATAAATAGATAAATAGGGATAGCGAATATATATTTATTGTTATATGTAACTAAAAAATGAATGTAAATTACGATACATATATTCATTAATTTAGGTTTTATTTTAAACTAAGTATAGAATTTATCATATTTAATTTTGATTAGTCCTGGTTAATTTCAAGTTATTTCCCTTTGATTTCATTTCAACTTTTTAATTAGAGCATTAATCATGTATTAATTCTAGAGTTAATTCTCTTTGATGCCCATTAAATAAATTTACGACCATTATTAGGCATATTCATGCAATTATAATTAAATAATAAAATATTAAAGACAGCAAAATATGATCACTAGTTTCTAATATTAACAACTAAACTGACAAAAAATTATGTTATAGAATAAACTAAATTATGTGTTTATTCTAGTGAATTTGCACAAAATATTTTTTTAAGCCAGGCATTTATTTTTTAAACTAAAAGCATAAAAGAATCAAATGTATTATTATTTCTTGAAGCACATAGATGAGCATTAACGGTTTCACCATTTGACCTTTTAAATTTTGAATCTTGTATATTACTAAAGATTATAGATCATGTAATAAGCAATATAAACTAATAATTATATATGTACACTACTCGTTCCATCACATTCAACGGTTTGAACACTATCCTAATTTGTCAAAAAATGTGCAAATAATATGAATAGGAAGTACACAACGCGATCCAATAATGTTACATTTTTTAAATTTGTGATTAAGTAAAAGTAAAAATCAATCGCAATCCGTCATAGAACATATGTTATATTGAAATAAAGATGGACTCAAATTGATTGGTATTAAAGAGAATTACTATAAAATCAATATTCTCATCGAACTGAATTCCAATAAGAAAAATTAATTAATTCACTGATTAGTTTGAATTCAAATCAAATGAAATTTATACCAGATAATTTTCTTATTAGTTGCATGGTTAAATTACTTAATATGATCAATCCTATTTGAAGTTAATTTACTTGCAAACATTATGAATATCTAGACCATCAATCCATAATCATTTATAAATATCTCTAAATTACAAAAGTAAAAAGTAACAACATAATTTCAAACTATCTTTGTGAAAAATGATTGGTAATTATCTCACTACTCGATGAGATTCATGAGAAATTAATAGTAACCACGCATTAATTGGAAAATGCATGCTGATTATGAACATTTCATAGGCGATTAAACAACACCATTGGAAAATGTATTAAGCGTCGGTTTGATAAAGATGGTTAATATAAGATTTTAGAAAAAAAGTAATCTTAGATCATGTAACACAGCATAAAACATTTAAATGGTAAAAGCTTAAAAACACTTATTTTGAATTTCAACAAAATTTCAAAATTGTTTACTACGACTAGATCAAAAGCGCTACTTTTTCCTTTAAAATACAGTAAAAAATTATTATTTTAATATTCTTGTACTTCATATATAATGTTTTTTGTCCAAATTTATTTTTTTATATAATTATACAGGCTAGAACGGATAAAAGATGAATGTTAAGTCTAATAGATTATTCAAAATCGGAGTTGATATTTATGTAGCAACAAACCGATTATTCCTTACAAAATAAATGGATTAAACAAATGAAAATTTATGCCAAACGAAAAAATCAAATGAAAGTAAATTTCAATACAAACTTTAGAAAAAATTAAAATGTTCAACTTTGCCTTTAACATATTTTACTAATCAACAGGAGATTCTGCGATATCCACGAATTTATAAAATCAATTACTTCTGCAATACAAATGAAGAGAACCATATTCATAATCGTATGAATTGAGCATTGAACCTCAAATTATAAATTATAAGCAAAGATTTGAAATTAGAAATTAGAACAAAAACCACAAATTCAACCTCAAATTAAATGAAAAGACAAATAATAAAAAACCACAAACGCAACGATCCACCCTTTTTGTAGAAGCTCTAGTTAGTGTGTAGAATACATCTTTGTCCACTTCTCTGGTTATCTCCATACCTTGACTCTAAAGCTCCTCGCTCCTAGCCCGGTATTTTGCCTATTTTGCATTTAACGTATTCATTAGAATTTTATACATGTATATCACACATAAATATTATGTAAATAAAGTTTTATGGATAACATACAACAAACTCAGTGGAAGAATCATCTACCTAACTATTGGTTGTGGACCCAACTGATGTCTCAATCTTGCGAGTCCTGCAATAGAGTTACCAAGATGTAGGCTCAATATGCTGCTCTTCGTACTGAAATGTGAATTAAGTACACTATATACAAGTCTACTATAATTTTTTTTAAATTGTTAAATAAATTTAACAAATAAATACATATCAGATTGTTACGATGATCTGGAGCCACCGGTATGTAATCTAGGATTTCTATTCATGTTCATTTACTTCGACAATCATCATCATCAACCTCGGCATCTTCATCTAATTCAACTTCATCACATACTTCATTGTTAAGTGGTTCTATATAACAACATCTTTTGTTATTTGGAGTATTTCATTGTCATCCGAATCATTTTGGTATGGCTGATCATCGGTTATGATCGTATCCACATTGAATGAACATCTAGGTTTTGTTTTAACGACAGCCTACCAGTCGTCCTTGTTGTTGTTTATGGGAGATAAGGTGCATAATAAACTTGTGTTGCTTGCGCCGCTAGCACAAATGGATCGTTTCTTTTATATCGCCTTTTATGATTTACCGCAACAAGAGGATAATCTTTATGTATACGACGTACTCCTACATCACAAGTAGTATCAAACCAATCGTATTTAAATAAAAATGTTTTAAGCTCCGATATTGCAGAATAAGCGAGTTCAATTACTTCCTCTAACATTCCATAATAATCTTGTAAACCATTACCTTGTTCATCGCCTTTAACACATGCTCCACTATTATAAGTTGTTTACTGGCTCCAAACTTCTTCATGTGAAATTTAAAGCTGTTTTATAGGATTGGGCATTTCTTTATTTCATCATTGGACCATACGCAAGGGTTTTATAATAAATATCACTAATTTCATTATCAAAAACCTATTTCTTAAAGTAATATACATTAATATATGTAATAATTAAAATGTTTCATACTAAGTTTATTCAACAATTATATATGCTTACAAATTTCTGAAACAGCCCCAAATCCTTTACCGGGTCGAACTCTTGGATTTTGTTGCTCAAATTGACTGTTAAACAACTGATATTGTTAAGATAAACACGATTATGCTATATAACACGGTATTTATAGTAAATAAACAAATATTATGTTAACTAATAAGATCTGGTAACTCTTCACAATTGAGAAGTGATATTGTTCTAGCTATAACAAACTCTTTAAGTGTTTAAAAACTTTCATCCTTCCATTTATTTGAAGGACATCCATGTTTTTGAAAAATGAAATGAGAAATGTCAGATGGCTCATCTATAGCATCATAATTATGAAGACTAGTGTTATAATACAGTTTAACATTGTCTTTAAAATAATAACTAAAAAATATAGATGCTTCTTCAACAATATGTGCATGACATGTTGAACCTTCAATGCATGCTTTTTGTTTCACCTTTTTTTAAGATGACCTAGGTACCTTCATATCAAATGGCTATCAATTATACATTTACTATTTTGATTTCAAAAAAGAATATATAACTTCTAGTTGTATTTTACGTACCTCTCAAAAGGATACATCCATCTATATTGCACTAGTACTCATATTAAAGCTTTAGTTGCTAGATATACGAGTAGCTGTTCCATGCAGTTGAATACTCTAGAAGGAAATATTTTCTCCAATTACATAATAGTTTGGGTATATCTATTTTCAGTTTTTTCAAATTATTTTTATTAAGTGTGATTGTGCACAACTCTTTATGGAACAAACTAAGTTCGGTAATAGGCATCCACACCTTTAGTTGCAAAATCTCCTTAAATACTATCGAGAAAAGAGTCTCTAGAAATACATGACAATCATGAGTCCTCATACCCAATAGTTGAAGATTCTTCATATCAACACATCTTCTCATGTTTGAAGCAATTCCATTTGGAAACCTCAAATTTTGAACCGACTCAAATAGTTTTTATCGACGCTTATTTTTTAACTCGTAATAAGCAAGAAGTTTAAAATTCATTCGTTATCAATTTTAAGCTCAGGACGATTATAACATAATGTGATATCCTTTCTTAACTTTGAAAGCAGTTCTCGAACATATTTTTTTCATTATGCATTACGTCTATTTTGTGTCGAATTTTATGATTTTTTCAATATGGAAACTTCCAACTATAATTTATTAACATCGATTGTGATGCTCGCCTTTATTAGGAATTTTGGGCTCTTTTCCTATCTTGTGTATTTTGGGATAATCTTGCATAAGCTTGTACATTTATTCAGTACTCATAATGGATGATGGTGTAGGATCGAATTAACCTTAGAGGTGGGTGAATAGGGTTTGTTATAAATTAATAAGATAATAAAAATCACAACACAAATAATAATAAAGCAAATGTAGAAGTAGAAGAAACACACACATTTATCTAGCTTCGACAATACTTGGCAACTGCTGCCTCAAGATTTCTACTAAGACCAAACAATCGACCACCTACCAAAACCCTATAAACTTGCGATTATCGCTTACCTGATTGTTTTAATGCTAAGACTAGAAATGCTGCATCAACTCTATTCCCGAGTTGAGAATTTCTTAAACCACACACCATTGTTTAATCCTAGTTACAAACTAGAGTTTTAAAATAAAATACAATAATATATAAATAAGAAAAACCTTATCCCTTTGCAAAATACACCGGCCAAAATACGTTCCTCCTTTTCTCTTTTATATGGACTATCCTCTTTCGTTCTTTATTCTTCTTTTAGGTTTTCTAATTTTGGAAGCTGCCGCTTATCAATTTAACATTCAATCACGCCTTTGCTCCTCTGTTGGTTGCATTCTTTAATTGGTTAGCGATTGATGGTTGTGATCGCTTCCACTGTCGAGTGCTTCTACGATTAATAATTTGGTATGATTTGTATTTTCTGATTTTCTTATATCGAACTTGACATGTTTAAAATTTGTCAATGATGATATGGCTTATGTAACATCCTGAAATTTTCAACCATTCGCATCCATACATGTCGGATTTGAATTGCTCAAAATATCTGATTGTTAATTTAAATTTGGCAAAAACTCAGCATATACAGTAAATAAATAATCACAGAATCACAGATACAGAATAATATAAAATAATGCAGCGCAAACAAAAGAATATTAGTTCATGAAGCTACTATGTATATATAACGGAGTTAAATAAGATACAACAAAGGTCTCGAATACATAGATGTCTCAATACAATAGTCAAATACAAAAATCAGAATACATCACTGGAATCAACTGAATAACTGCAAGCTGAATAGATATAGCTGGATCTCCAAGCGAAGCTCCAACTCCAAAGGTGAGTCTCGAACACTGAGCCACTCAGTCTGACCCGAGCGTAAAGCAAAACACAAAACACTCGAGTCAGGATTAACATTCTTATATCAATAAATCTAACTCAAGTGAAATATCAACTGAAATACAAGTAACTCAAAGGATGTTTGGAATAACCATCCTCTAAGGATCCGTTAAACTATCTACTATGTAGTAATATATGCTATTATAATAATGTCTATAATAAAGTATACTATTTAAAAATAGCGTTAAGGCTTTACATTTTCCACCTTAACACATTTTTAGGTATACCAATAGTCTATACAGTACCGTAATACCCCGTAAACTGGAGCTACCAGAGGATACTCCATAGGTACGACACAAATCAAACTCGTAGTAAGGCACGCTAGGATAGGTGACACGGCACAACTAGGCAATGCCAGGGTAGATATACCAATTACACTTCTGGGTTGGTGGTATCGCAGAGCCGTAGCAATCGCCCACCTCGAGCCACACTCCCGAATCAAGGGTGCGCACCAAATCAATCACAAAGTAATAGAATGGCATACGATGGAGTGTGTCTAATAAGAGGAGCTACCTCATTAGCCCGTCGATTGCTCCTGTTTTAGCCACCTTATGCCAACTCACGAGAGTTGGGTCCACATATATACCTCATATAGAATCGTCGCCACCATCCTACTTAATTCTGGAATCTCCATCCCGTACACAGTTGTTAAAGTGGTTTCGGTATCGATAGAGTATGCCCATATCCGATCCCGGTCTCTTTAACAACCAATCGTTATTATAACACCGCAGTTATTTCAAAATAGTTTATACTTCAAAACCAAAATATCATTTCCATTTCAAAACCAAATCAATACGATATCATTTTCACTTCAAATGTATCCATTTTCAAAAATCATATCACTTTCTAAAGTTATAACGCTTTCGAAATCGTAAGTCTTTAAAAATCAAAACACTTTGGAAATCAAAACCTTGAAATTCATAGCAATTTGAAACCATAGATTTGAAATCATATCATTTTGGAATCCATAACACTTTCCTCTTAAACAGTTTAGATATTAAAATTAGTATATATAATAAATAGTTTATAAAATATAAATAGTTTATATAAAATAGTTATAAGTTAAAATAGTTTATAATAAAATAATTTATGTTGAAAAATGATTTATATTAAAATAGTTTATATTAAAATAATTTATAAAGTAAAATATAAATAGTTTTAGATATATTTTAAAAATACTTTATATAAAAATAACTTCCTCAAATTTCACAAATCGATTCAAATCCACTCGAATTCCAAAATTCAATTTTTATCAAATCTCAAATCATCAATTTCAATTTGATTCAGTTTCTCAATAAACCATTTCAAATTATCGATTTCAAATACATATTTGAACCATAAAATAAGCCATTTCAATATATTTAAATCTTTAATATTCAACATTTTTCAAAACTAAATTCGATAATTTCACATATATATATATATATATATCAAATTCACTTTACTAATTTTTATTTACTTAATCATTTCAATAACATCTAAATACAACTTCAATTTATAAATTTAAATAAACAAAATATCCCATTTAATTTATATAAATTTGAAATATTCACTTAAGTCATTTTAATCAAATCCAAGTTATAAAATCATATCTTTAAAATTTCAATTTTAATAAATTTCAAATCAAACTTATTTAAGTATAATTCTTAAATAAATAAATTTCTACCCAATTTATATCCTCTTTCCCACCTGAATTTATTAAAAATCGTTATAAACTCTATATTTAAAAATATAATTTTAAATAAGTACTTAAACAATATTAAATATTAATCTATTTTTATATATTTAAAAATAGAAAAATTATAAATAAATTCTTAAAATTTATAATTACAAAAATTAACTTATAACTATACAATTTTCAAAACATATATTTTAGAAAAACTAAATTTTAAACTTTATAAAATACATTTATATATAATATCTAAAATCAATATTTAATAAACCATATACTCCTTTCCCAAAACTATAGAAATCATTTTCAAAATATTTATATATATATATAGACCAACGGTGTCTGTATATAATTCTCTATCCTATGGTCAAGTGATAAGGATATTTATCATTTCAATCCGCTATTTAAATATATACGGGTATATATCTTTTCAACCCGCAATCCCAAATTCAATTCAATGAAAATCGCTTGGGTTTATCATTTCAACCCATAACGATTTTCTCCTATTCTACAAGATCGTTCGGGTATGTATCATTTCAACCCATAGTAAATTCTATACTAACAGGGAACTTGCAGAGTGATAACAGATATGATAATAATATACAGACATATATCATCAATATAAATAGCAGATAATGGTGTCAGATGTCACAGGTGAACAGATACAGATAACAGCATATATATAGTAATGAAATAATTAACAACAGCATATTTCAATTGTCGTTTCAATTGAAATCAAATTTAATAAATATAAGAACATTAATCGTGAGTGATTGCTCACCTTTCGAGGTTAGGGAGATGAACGAAATTGAAAGCGGATAGACAAAGATAAGCATATAGATCGAGCGAGCGGGACAGTGACAAGTTAGGAGTTTGCTGCAATAAATTTGATATTGAGAATGTTAGTAAAAAAGGGCAAGAGATCGATGAACAAGGTATATTTTATACATAAATTTCAGAAATAATTTAAAACACACATTAAAATAATAATATAAATATAATTTGAAAACCAAACTCCTGCATACATATATATATACATATGCAGGCTACTTTATGTGCGGACACAGGGAAATGTAAACAAATAGGCATATGCAGACCAATATATAACAGAGCATATTATACATATACTTTAAATCATATTATAACATACAAACCTTTATATAAAACATATATAACCTATATAAACTAAACTGTTATTTATATATATACTTACATATAACCAACCTCATACATATGCAGACTAACAAGCTATATAACATACATATATACAACTTATTAACAATCTATATAACTCATATATAATCTGACAGAACCATTTTTTTATATAAACTAACATAATAACTAACAATCTTAAAACTGTAAATATATATAATTTATATAAACAAACCTATATACATAAACAGTCAGACAAATATCGTTATTCAAACTTACTATATACTTATATATACGACAACCGATTAAACATAACTTACATAAACTTACATGTTTATATATATACAAAAAAATAAATATATATAAATATACACATTATCCTTTAAACTAATACATAAAATTAAATATTGCCAAAACATGTATAAACTGTTAAACTATAAGTAATTAGAGTATAAAATAAATTAACAGACCCATAACAGCTTGCAAACAAAGAAACAAAAGGAGGTGGTACTTACATTTAAAAATCTTACTTTACTAATATGTATACATTTTAATTACAAATACTTTGCCATTCAAACTCCTCATATATATGCACGTACGCATATATATGTGTGGTTCAAGTTGGAAGGCCGAAGCAATGGGTTTTGGCAGAGGGGCTCTTGGCTGGAGTGGCAGGGGACAGGCAGAGATTTGGCGGCACAAGAATGGAGAGAGGCGATAGCAAGTGGTAGGTGATGGGTCGGTGATGACGTGAGCGGAGGCGGTAGAGGAGCTGATGGATGAGGTGAGTTTGGGTCCATGCACGCGGTGACGGATCTCGATAAGGTGAAGAGTGGAAAAATGACAAGGAAGAGAGCTACAGGGATGAATATGTGAGTATGCTTTTATATATCTTCATTTTTTTATGAGTATGGCTGAAACATAAAGAAGAACAGAGGAAAGTGAAACAGCAAAGAAAATGAACGAACCAGAGGAGAATGGAAAGGAACCAGAAAGTATATTGAACAGTGGAATAGCCAAAGGTCATAAGTGAATTCCTAAAAATAATTAAAGTTGCTGACCATTAGCTTCTGAACGGTGGAAAAAGAATGGTCACAAGGAAATAAAAAGACAGACCGCTACGGTTAACCATTTCATGTGTTCCGCTGCGTACCAGACTTTAAAACACAGAATTGAATATACTGCAGAGATCAGCACGACGAGATGATCCAAACGGTATATAGATATCGGTGGCACGATCATCCTACCAAAAGTCGATAATCAGTACCGAAAATGCTGTAAATCTGTCGAAAATAAGATAAATGAAGCAATAGCAGTCCAAATTTGGAGAAACGAAATATGACGTCTCACTCAGAAGATGATTTACAAATTTATTGTATAAAAATATTCAGGTTTGGAAAACATTTTATTATCATTAATTTTTAACTGATTTGAATTTGAATAAAATTACACAGTAAAATAAACTTCCATATTATTAGATGAAAATTTACAATTTGTTATGTTTTAATAGACGTAATCCAAATAATATATTTTTATTTTCAAATTCAATTATTTAAAATTTCACAAAATTCCAATTAATTAAATTAATAAACCACAAAAATTTACAGGTTGTTACAGCTTATATAGAGGAAGATTTGATAAAAATCATCTTAGATTTTCATATATTTTGGAGTTTATATTTTGAATATTTCAACCCTTGATTTTTTGGTTTTAATCTTGGCTGTTGATTTTTGATCAATCTTCTGGTTTTCGATATTGAGATCATTGAATTGTTCATTCCTGATATATATTACTGCTTCGACCTGATAATGTTGACTTGGTCAACTTGTGAATTTATGATTTGGTTTTTTTAAACTTGGTTACTTGTGCTTACTCTATATGTTTGTTGTTTTTGTGTGTGTATGCATTCACTTGCTGATTTGATGTGCTTGACTTGTGGTGGTGGTTGTAACAACCCCACCGCTATACCCATATTATTAAAGAACATTATAAATAATGTCGTCTAATAACACGGAGAATACGACTTGTTAAGGGCGACCAAAATTGAATATATCTTTATACTAACACTGACACGTCATACTTACTATTTTATTGAATATCTGGAACAAAATTTGACTTGTATAGTCTAAGTTTAAAGTAATAAACACACCGGTTTCTCAAAATCAGAATAGTATACAATATAAAACCATAGTCACAGATCACAACAGAATAGTAAACATCATATACAAATATATACTGTGAGTCTACAAAAAATATAACTAGACCCACATGATATACATCCAATACAAGTCAATGTCTCAAAAGATACATCCCATATACATACTCATAATCCTACTTGAGATAAACTAAAGAAAATCAAAATGGTTTTTCTTCATGCTAGCACATCCACTTAAAAGTCTACGCGTCCTTTATCCTGAAAAAGTCTCGGCCTGACCCAAGTATTATAAAAATAATAAATGGATAAAACTATCTCTAAATATCCAAAAGGGTGAGAACAAGATATAACACAAGAGTATATGACATTATAATAAATACAGAGGTCATATATATATAAACAAGTCACTGAAATAATTTAACTCGGAATCCATCTCAAAATACAAGAATATTTAAATCGCGAAATGTAGAATAATTACAAAGCCTCATAATCCATCTCAAGACACAGAAATCACAAAACATAGAGCAACCACAAAGCCCATAATTCCAAAATAAATAATATTATCTCAAAATCCAAGAAAACCAAATCCATACTGATCACAATCATCGTCCATACCAATCATAATGATTGTACTCATACCATGGAAACAAAATCACAACCGATCGCAAGGATCATGAAAAACAAAATCTCAACCGATCATAAGGATCGTGGAAAACGAAAACAAAATCTCAACTGATTCCAAGTATCATGGAAAAAAAATCTCAACCGATTGCAAGGATCATGGAAAACATCCATGAGTTTACCTCTTAAGGATCTCGGCTTGAAATCCAAACACCAAAATTGAACACACTCTAAAGTGTTAAATACTATCACTTTAGTAATCACGAGAACTTAACTAGAACGTCTCACACCGCTTGGTGAAATTCAAGTATTTCTAGAAGATAGTAAGTCTCACTCATTACGAATATCACTGGAGAACCTGAACTATATATCTCTTAAGGATCTATCAGCCTACACAAATGCTGAACACCAAAAGAGAATACAACCCTAAAGTTTTAAATACTTTTCCAAAGGCAATCACAAGAATTTAACCAAAGTAGCCCATACTACCCAGTGAAATTCTAGTATTTGCTAGTGGGTTAGTAAATTTCACTCAAACATTCTATTTAATGAGTTATATCATATTCGATGAAGCGTTATTTGAGAGCATTTAAACCAATCAAAAATACTAAGTTGATTATTAGTATTTCTCATATTATAGAATTAAGGTTCTCAAGATTTTACAAAACTGAAAACATGAAAGTTTTAGATAAAAGTATAAGCTTTCCAACAAGAAAAAATCATTATAATCAGACTAATGGTTCAAAAGTTATAATCAAAATAATTTTCAGTTTTAAATTCCTTAATCCTATCGTTTATTCTCGGGACAACGACACTAAGGTGCAATTTCGACCATGTAAACCACAAAATATTACAAAACTCAAAATATAAAAGTTGTAGATAAAAGTATAAGCTTTCCAACAAGAAACCGATCATTAAAATCTAACTAATGGTTCAAAAGTTATGGTCAAAATGATTTTCGGTTTTAAATTCCTTAATCCTATCGTTTATTCTCAAGACAACGAAACTAAAGTGCAATTTCGACCATGTAAACCACAAAATATTGCAAATGTCAAAACATAAAATTATAGATAAAAGTATAATCTTTCAAACAAGAAAAAGATCATCAAATTTGGACCTATGGTTCAAAAGTTATAACCGAAACAATTCTCATTTTCAAATTACTTAATTCCTGTTTCATTCTCAGGGCAGCGAAACAAAACACAATTTTCGACCATTATAATCTTATAATTTTACAAAACTCAAAGCATGAAACTTGTAGATCAGAGTCTAAGCTTTCCATCATATCAAAAATTATCAAATTTCGATGAGAAAACGAGAAAGATATGGCCATATTACTAACGGTGACTGGTTTAGGTTCAACTAGTAGTAAATTACCAAAATCGGAACTTGCAATCTCAAACAACCAAATACTCAAATCAATCATTTACAAACAAAACAGCAACCATATCTACAATTTGGTTATATACAGCCTTATTAGAGGTAGTTAGTGAGGATCATTCACCTTATTCATCCTGAATTCACAAATTGGTTTGGTAAGTCTTCTCAATTTTGCAAACACTCAAATTTCAACAAGCCCTTGAATCCATACTTCAAACAAAACACGACCGAAATCAAAACATACTCCAAACAGAAATAAATGGAGTTAGATGACAGATTAAGGTTGGAATTTCATACCTTAATTTTTGATGAATTTCTCAAAATTTATTTGTATTTTAAATCTACACTTTTGATTGAACTTGCAAGAGGAAAAAGGAACCCTAGTTCATATTTTTAGTTTACTACAGCTAGTAAAAATGAGCGTACAGACCAAATAAAGAGAATGATTTCTCTTAGTCAAAACTAAATTGGGCTTTGGTTTGAAATAAAACCCAATAAGAGAAATAATTAATTTTCTTTCTCGATTTATATATTTTTACCAAAGGCTCATTCTTATTATTTTATGAAACCCAAAATTTAATACAACACAATAAAAATGCACATTTTTATTTTAAACATCATTTTAAATGCTAATTATATTTTTATATTATCATATTTGAAATAAAATCTCAAATTCTCTGTTATTAAAAAATAATAATAATAAAAGATTCAAATTAACTCAATATTTCCTTTTCCACCTACATTCAAAATTTTACAATTGCACTGCTTTGCAAATACAAATATTTCTCAATGATTTAGGAATAATCATTCTAAAACAATTTATCTTTACAACAGAATACAAATTCCAACTGATGATTTAAATTCTCCAATTTAAGTCATTACTAATTTTACGCAATTAACTCAAAAAATCTGTATTCTTACAGTGGTTGCATGACTTGTTGCCTGATGTCCTTATGGTTGCTGGTGCATTACTTTACTACTTTGTTTTTGCTTTGTGCATGTGCAACTGAGTTTGGTGCATGTGTGTGTCCCTTATGCATATGTTTTCCATTGTGCCTGTTTGTACACTTCCATTCAAACCTGATCTATGTTCAGCCTTGTGTTGGCCTTGTATCCACTTGCACTTGCATGTACTTGTACTGATTTATGCACTCATGTGTACTTTTCCAAACCTATGTGCTTGCTTGACTTCGATCTTGCCTTAGCTTGAGTTTTTGCTTATTTGTGTGCATGTACTTGGTTGGCTTGCTCTTGTCTTATGTGCCTAGTTATACCGTGCATTTCTGAACTATTCCCGGCCTTGATTGTATGTGTGTCTTGTGTGCTTCTGGCTTGTAAGCATTTGAGTTTGGTGCATCTTTGCTATGTTGAGCTTTTGTGTATTTTTGTTGTTGGACATGGCTATGTTGCACCTGACTTGAGTTTCACTTGCTTCTTGTGTACTTGTCCTAGCTTGTGTGTTGTGACATGTACTTGCCTGTGTTATTTTCATCTTTGCGATGCGCTGAAGTCCCTTGTGTGAGTGTATTGCTGCTCCTGATGTTCATTTGTTTACTGGTTCAGATGAGCTCAACCTTGTTTAGCCTTGTATGCACTTGAGATGCTCCCATGTATCCTTATATTCTGCATGCTTTTGTGTGTGTGCATAACCTTGATGTCCTCCTTTATGAGCACATATCTTGCTCTTGCCTTCTTTTGCGTACTTGCACTCAAGCCTGAACTTGACTTTGATGATAAATATTCTGATTTACTTTTGTGCATGTGTGCAAGCATGATAAGTGCACATATGCATATGCATTGCCTTTATAAAGTGCTTGTTTCAATTTGCTCGGCCTTAAGGCATGTATAGTGATACACTGTGCATATCATAGGTTGCTCATGCACGTCATTGACTTGATTTTAAATTTTTGTTCCACGTGAATATGTTGTACTGGTCCTTGTATGTACCTGTTATACTGGTCCATGTTCGTTATTTTTTGTGTTTATTTAAAATATGAAAAGAGCAAAACCAATAAACTGAGGTAATGTCGAGTTTAAATATAATTATATTTTTGCAGTTTTAATTTGTTTATTTTTGCTTTTTACTGCATTGTTATTTGACAGGCAAAGCTGATGTCTAAACAAAAACTGGAGCAAGAAGTCGTATGTGAGTGAGGATATGAGTGATTAGAAAATCATTTTATTTGAAAGAGTGTGGTATATGAGAGGGTAAAAATTGTTATATATTAATAGTGATATAAAATATTGTGGAAGCTCTTGTTGTAATTGTATGTACTATTGAAATTTTATTGAAATAAAATATTTGTTGAAATAAAAATTTTATTTGTTTATTTCTTTCTATGATGTTGTAATAGCTACAACAAACACACGCACACACACACATAAATATGTATATATATATATATATATATATATATATATATATATATGTGTGTGTGTGTGTGTTTTCTATCATCAAACAAAAATCATAAACTACAAATTCTACATGTGGCTCCAAAGGAATAGTTTTTTTGTTTGAAGTTTTCTTTGTCAAATCTAAAGCGATCGTTTACGCGTCAAAAACAACGATGTCGATCCTACCAACAATATTTACCACCATATGTAAGTCTAAATGATTCTTTCCAATCCATGAAAATAGGACAAGCAAATTTTCCACTAATACCCCCATCCAAAAAGCATCACATACGTAGGAAAATCGTTTACGTTCGTAACAAAGAAGCAAACATTATGATGTTCTTTTTATTTGAAACGTCGTATGTAATAACACCCTCTATCCATAGCTTTTTCAACTCATCAACCAAAGACTACAAGTACATGTCTATCCCATTTTTTGGTCCAGGAATAATTACAGTTGGAAACATGTATGGATTCTTCATACAAGTTCAAGGAGGGAGATTGTAAGGTGTTAGAATATTTAGCCACATTGAGTAAGGCTTACTGAACAAAGCAAATGGGACAAAACCATCCGTAAACAAACCAAGTCGAACGTTACGTGATTCATTAGCAAAATAGGGATGTCCTATCGAAATATTTTCAAGCTTCACCGTCTGAAGGATGAAATAAAAAACCTTCATCACATTGTCGTTTACTATGTCATTGCATGTATTTTTCCATAGCAGTAGATGCATATATCCTTTGCAATATTGATGTAATCGAAAAATAATGCATTCTGGTGAAAGATACGCCTTTACCATTAGTTTTCAACAACATATATCTAGGTTGTTTACAGAATTTATATAACGTCAAATCTTTATCTTCCTTTTAATAAATCATGCATCCACCTAGACATGTGTCAATTTCTTCATAAAGCAATCCAAAGTCAAAGACCTCTCTTTTAAGGGAGTACTAGTTCTCCATTAATACATTGTCAGGTGGAACCATTTTCTAAAACAAGCTAAGAATTATGTTCGTTAGGTTTTTTGATGCATTATATTCGAATTTTATAATTATTAACCTAAATGTCATTGACAAAGTGTATCCTTTTATAACCTTTATAGAGTGGTCATTTCGATGCTTCTAACAAGTCAAATTTTTTTTCTTCCGAGTCAAGATCTTCCTCCAAATTGAATTCCTCGTCCATATATTCGGACCAGTAACATCATGAACTATTTCAGTCATTCTATTTTCTAGATCTACATTTTCTTCAATAAATGGTTCATCACAATTCACATCCATGTTTATGATCTCCTCTTGTACAACATGATATTCTTCTCCATGATATACCCACACAAGATAATTGGACATAAAATCATATTGGTGTAAATGTAATATCATAGTATAATACTCTATAAGTTTCGACGTTTCGAACATAAACGTTGGACTTCTTTCATATTTTCTATATTATAAGATGCCACTTTCATGAAGGCATCCATGTCATGTCTAAAGTGCAATGGAATCGTTACTCTATTTTTACCTTTCATGTACATCCAACTTCGATCTTTCAATAATCCTTCTTCTATACTCTACACATAAAAAAAATTTACATTATCATTCATGCGATGGTAATATTAATTCAAATAAGATTATTATTATTATTATTACTACTTTAAATAACACTGTTAGTTTTATTAATAATTTAAATATTGAGTTTATTCTTAATTTAATTAACATTATTAAGTTTATTAATATTTTAAATAACATAGTTAGTTTAAATAACATTATTAATTTTATTATTAATTTAACTAACATTATTATTTTTATGAATATTTACATAACATTATTGATTTTGTTATTAATTTAACTAACATTATTAAGTTTATTAATATTTTAAATAACATTATAAATTTAAATAATATTATCAAATTTATTGTAACATCCCACCTTTTTGTATGCTTAAGCAGACACACGTGCCAACTTAAACCATACAGAAGGGTGGATTGTTATGGGGTAAATAAGAAAAAGTGGAGAAATAAAAGAAACAAAATAGAATCTTGCAGCGGAACGATAAAATATAATAATAATCAAATAACAGTTCATGAAGCTGTTTTACAAAACATTTGATTATACTTATACAATACATATCAGAGTTACACATACCAGAGAATGATAATTATGCAACGGAATACAATGGTGTAGTAGAATATATAACAAATAGTAATAATAAAATCTTCGTCTTCGTCCTTCAGAAATAGGGCCTTCAAATCCTGAAATGCTCAGGCTGACCCGAGCGAATTGAAAAGACAAAACACTCGAGTCAGAACTAAAAGATCTTATGTAAGTTAAATCAATGAAATAAATATGAGTGTAAACGGCGTCAGAGATGTTTACGGGGTTTGACATCTCCTATCCAGTGTCTAACGTGAGTGCAGTAACTTAAGAAATGTTCGGGATTCACATCTCTTAAGGATCCGTTAAACTATCTACAATGTAGTAATATTCGCTATATACAGTAGTGTGTAATCAGTAAAGTATAATCATATAGAAAATAGCGTTAAGGGGATGGAGAACCTTAACGCGGTCGGATCTTAAAATCATAATCGTAGTAAAGCTCGATATGGTAGGTGACACGGCACAACTAGGAGATGCCAGGGTAGATATACCAATTACGCACACGGACTGATGGATACGCATAGCAGCCACTACCGTTCCACCTCGAACAACGCTCCCAAATCGGAGGATGGCCATCTAGTCAAATCACAAGTAAGAGTATAATATCGAAGAAATGTGTCCGAGAAGAGGTGCTACCTCACTGGTCCGAGATCGCTCCTGTTTTAGCCACCTTATGCCAACTCACGGGAGTTGGGTCCACGTAACATACCTTAAGAACGTCGCCACCATCCTACTTCATTCTGGAATCTCCACCGCATACACGGTTGTCAAAGTGGTTTTCGGTATCGACAGAGAGTATGTCCATATCCGATACCGGTCTCTTTAACAACCAATCGTTATTATAACACCGTGGTCATTTTTAAAAAATATATATACTTTTAAAAACACAATCATTGCCCTTTCAAAACATATTCTTTATTTCAAAATAGTATATACATCAAAAACCAAAATATTATTGCCATTTCAAACCATATCCTTTACTTCAAAATAGTATATACTTTAAAACCAAATTATTATTGCTATTTCAAAACATATCATTTACTTCAAAATAGTATATACTTAAAAACCAAATTCAATAATATATCATTTAAATAAAATCCAAATTTTCAATCATTATTCTTACTTTTAATTATAAAACTTGAAATATTCTTTAAAACCATCTTAAGCCCAAATCACATAATGTAGTCATATTCTTAATCTCAAAATTTCGATCGGTTTCAAATCATTATATTTAAAGATAATTCTTAAATAAATTCTATTTCAAATAAATTCATTTTCAAACCATATTACTTTCAAAGTTATAACAATTTCGAAAACAAATACTTTGAAAAACAATAATACCTTAATTCAATAAAACATTTCAATTTTGATATATTTCAAATCTTTAAATATTCCAAAATTCCCAACCAAATATGATAATCTTATATATACCTTAATTCAATTTACTATTATTTAGTTTAGAAATATTTATTTAATAAATTCAATATCACTTAAATAAAGCTCAAACTTGAAATATTCGTAAATCAAACTTAAAACATCATCAAGTCATACATAGCTTAAATTTTAGAATTTAACCATATATAAAATAATATTTATATAATATCAAAATTTAATATTTATTAAACCGTATATTTCTTTCCAAACCATAGAAAATCCCTTAAAATATTTTATATATAGACCACGGTGCCTGTATATAATTTTCTATCCTATGGTCAAGTGATACGGATATTTATCATTTCAACCCGCAATTTAAAATAAAATTACGGTTATATATCATTTCAAACCGCAATCCCGAATAAAATAAAAATGCATAATAACTTGCAGTTTATACAATATAAATATAGCATCCATTCATCCAAATATCAATAAACAACCATTTATTACAATCATCATCCAATTTAAACAAAACATCAATATAAAGCATATAAAATATAACAGGCATCAACAAATAGTTTATATTCAATAAAAATTAATAACTGTTCAACTGGCAGTTTATATGCAATAATAAATAAATTTAACTCGCAAATTTTATGCAATAATAAAATTAAATAACAATTAAATTTAACTAAATGTTATCTAACTAAGATGATGATTAAATATATGCCCAAACAATCATAGAAAATTTTAAATCACATCAAAATTTAATTTAACAAACATAAGAAATCTTAGAAGTTGTGAGTGGGTTAAAACACTCACCTTTTGAATTTAAATTGAATTTAAATTCAATTTAAACCCAAAAATTTGACCATCTCAGAATTCGTCCAAACTAGCGTCAAAGTGTCCAGAATTTCGATACGATCCTAACAAAAGAAACCGCGTCCAAATCCGAGTCCGTATGCAAAAGTTATGAAAATTTGAAGATTGGAAAATTCTGGTGCTGAGTCGACTTCGAGTTCAACCCGGTCCGCCGCCTCAAATACCCAGTGCTTGCTTGGAGCTTTTGCGAAAATGACCCGATGGCCCGAGTAGTTTTCTTCCCGACTCGAAGTAGCTTCAGGGTTTTTCCCCTTGAAACCCCAAGCGCGTAAATCTCGAAATTTTTTTTTTTTGAAATTAGATTTTGGAATTTGGGAATTAGGTTTTGTCTGCCATTGGAATGAGGAGCTAAGAAGAAGATGAATTGTACGTACAAACAAATGAAGATTAGGGAGTCTAGGGTTTATAACAGGAAATATATAGGCATGGTTGACGTTTGAATGGATGGATAAGATAGATTTACGCGCTAACGCCTAAGTGGTCCAAAAAGCCCGTTCTGTCTCCGGAACGAAATTGGGTAAACCCATATATCAAAATAGGTGTTTTAAAATATTTTAAACGCAATGGAAAAGGTTTCAAGTCCAAATTCCATCGTATGAAGAAGTTATGCTAAAATCAAAAATTTCAAATTGATTTCAATTGATTACAATTGCATTTATTTCAAGGCGTTTCGAGTCCGTACGATCAAATGACAAATCCGATTGTTACGAAACTTGAAACACTATTATAATTCACCGTTACGGATCTGATGAAACTTATTTCATCGAAATCCGAGTCAGTGGCCAAAATGACTATTTTTCCATCAATTAAATAAATTAAAAATAAATTAATAAAATCCAACTTTTAATTTAAATCTTATAATTTACCAATTTTAACCCTTTTATATTGCTCAGTAAATTACAATGTTTTAACCAAATTAAAAGTAAATTTAAAAATTGATAAATTTATCAATTTCCGTGTTTATCTCAATTTTATTGAATTTAGAAATTGTAAATTAAATTTTCAAAATTTCATTTAATTACCTTTCATTCTATTATTCAGTCTAATATTATCAAAAAGATGCAATTTACATTGGCTCACTATTGTTTACATTTATTTTCTTAGATTTCCTCTATACTTCCTTCAACGTTAACATTTAACTGTTATATTTCATTTATTCACAATAATTTCAAAGAAAGTAATTAAATTTTCCAATTAAATAAATAAATATAGCTTCCTATTCTGTAGAATAGCCAACTGTCATAATCTAAATAGGGTTAGTATTAATTTCATCTTATAAAATTTACTAATTAATTTGTAATTCTTTAAACAAATCCCCGTCTCAGTTTAAAGTAGCTTAATTCTCTCATTAAAGAATTTATTTCGATTTCTTAAAATAAACCCTCATTATAAATTGAATCCCATTTTATCCTAATAAGTTTCAAATTAAATGGATAAGTTTCAAATTCAACCTTTAACTTACACTTAAGTTTAGGTAAAATCAATTTATAACGTATTTCCCTTTTAGTTATTACTTTACCTGCTTCTAGTATTAATTTCTCAATTAATCCACATTATTAAAGTAACGCTTTTAATAAATATGACCCTATGATTACTCAACATTTAATGAACGTTATTTCATTTCCCATTAGTGTAACCTTCATTTATTTTATTATCACTTATTACAAATTCTAATTCCATTAACAAATAAGCAGGTAATTTAAAATATATGTTACAAATTTTGAATTAATCACTATTCATTATTATTGACTTAAATTTAGCATCACTTACCTTGCATTAACATTGTTACTTAATAATCCCTACCCAATTGCAATTTTATATTCAAATGAATACATTTACTCTTTCCGTTATGGAATTAATTATCCATAAGGCACATCTAATTTATCATTATTGATTTTATACAATTTCCATTAACTGTACATTCAATTACTATTCAATCTATATTTATTCATTAATCAATTCGATATATACGTTTGTTTCCTTCTTTTTGATTTATAACCTAGTATACATTTAGCTAAATCCTATTTCAATTACATTCATTAATGGGTGTTGCATTGAAATCTAATTTATTAGCTTATATCACATTATTACCATTAATTACAATTGGTTTACCAATTTTTATTCAATACCATAAATAAATAACATATTATTCAACACTTACTCTTGTTTCTCATATTCTATTTAAAAATCAAATCGTAACATTTACATTATTTTATTGAATTGGAATTTCATTTTAAATATATATATATATATTTTGTTAAATTTTAATTTCAATTGCTACATCTAATTCCTAACATTCATTTTACTATAAATTATGGAAATTATGACAAACATAGTTAACGAAATTCACGGGTCGTTACATTTATTATTATTTTAAATAACATTATTATTTTTATTAATAATTTAAATAACATTATTAATTTTGTTATTAATTTAAATAACATTATTAATTTTATTATAATACATTCAATATTATTATTAATTTCAATAACATTATAAATTTAATTATAAATCAATGTAATTCATAAACAATTTCAAAGCTATATGACCTAGGGATTTCTACACTTTTATAAATGGTTGGACATCCTACTTCCATTACAAATGCAATGGTATTTATATTTTGTAAATCTTTTCAAATCAAACGATTAACAAAATTTCGACAGCACTTCCTCTTGTTCCACGTAACAACGCAAAAGAGCGTATGTAAGGAACAAAAAGGGATTGTGGTTAAAATTTTGTTAGCCATTCGATTTGTACAAAACACAAAATTATTGCTTTTATAACTTATCCAATACTGATGCAAATCCGACAAATAACTCATGAAATGAGTATCAATATCTGTTTATTTAAAAAATAAATATTTATATAACGACCATATACAGTACTTGTCAGACGAAGCCAAATTAAACATCTACGGGGTTTCATTAATACCATCATATCAAATGACAATGAATTATCGATCAATTTATATCAATATACGAAGCTAATCTAATATGAATATAAACCAATGACAATGTTTTAAAATTTATATAAATGACAACGAATATAAACCAATGAATATATATCATATACGAAACTAAGTAAATCATACATTGCATAGGAAATGAATCGGAACAATAAATCATATCGATGGAGCTTTGAGTGGCGACTAGGAGGAGGGATTTGCGGCTTTGGCTTGCTGCAATCGACAAGGTGGCAGTTTCTCGGCTTGTTACGATCGACAAGGTGGGGATATAAGGCTTGCACCTCTGGCTTGTGCTTTTCAGTGGCATCGAGGGAGGTGGAGGCGATGATGTTTGAAGTCAAGGGAGGAGGAGGTGGTGGGTTAGCAACGTTCAAAGTCGGGGGAGGAGGAGGTGGTAAGCTTGTGGCTGTTGATGTCAAGGGAGGAGGACGTAGGGAATTGCGGCAGTTAAAGTCAAGGAAGGAGGAGGGTTATGTAGCATTCGAAATTGAGGAATAGCAGCTTTCGAAGTACAGGGCTTACGACTATCGAAGTCGAGGGCTTGTGGCTGTCGAAGTCGAAGGAGGAGTTGAGGGCTTGCGGCTGTCAAAGTTGAGGGAGGAGGAGGGAAATATATTTTTTACTATTGGGAAAGTAGGGAAGAGAAGAACGTCGATTGGGGTCTTACTTTTAAGGCCGAAGCCAAGCATATGCCCTGCCGATGCAATGACGAAGGCATCGAAAGGGAGTCGATGTTTTTTCATAGATGTGTTTACACCGACGCCCAGTGATGCCTTAGTTATAGATGTTGGAATGACATTGGTAATATCAGGTAGGTAAATGTTACATTTTTTAGTAGTGAGCTAGTTATTTTACATTAGTTTTGCAAGGGAAGAATTACTGATTTGATTTTTCTCTTATAAGGTTATCTAATAAAGAAATACCTTTTCTTTTTACCCCCCTTGTGCAAGTAACTCTTCCTTTCACGGTTCCCATAAAAATATAAAATGGTTAAATACTGAACTTTTTACAAGAAAATAGATAGAAAAAATTCTTTTTATAAAATGGTATCAAGCATATAAAATCAAGTAAACTCAAGCTTAAGTTCTCTATTATTGGAACATAACTCCACAGATATCTTCCCTATATCTATCACACTTCAACGTAAGCATGGTAGTCTCATAGTGTATTCTTCACGAATTAGAATAGAAAGCCATCGAAATCATACCAAAAGCAATCAAAACAAAAATAAAAAGTTCAAAATACAAAAACCTATTGTATGTACTTGAGAAGTAAAAGATAAATAAACTAAAACATATATGAATAATACAAGTACTACAAATCATGAATAATAATGAAATATAAAAAATTTAGAATTGAAAGTTTGGTACGTATGATAACTAAATGCTTTAAACATAAATACAATTCACTTTAATAAACATTATACAGATGTTTGATGTAATAAAAACTAATAATGATCACTTTAATAATAATTAAGTCAATATTAAAATATCATTCAGACATCAAGTATCGTATTATCATTTCACTTTATATCTCACTTATTAAAATAATAATATTGGAATCTTAAATAGAAGGAAAGCGATGTTCAAGATTTAGATGAAGATTAAGATAATGAAAATTGAAAATTAGATAATTGCTCCTCTACAATCTTAATTTTTAGCTATTTTTGATATTAGGAAATTAGAGTTTCGTATTTTTGAGGTTGAAGAGAGAAAAATTTGTTGTAAAGAAGAACAAAAGTATGTGAAGGAGTAGGGAAGAAATATAATTATAAGATATTTAGTTGGTAATTTTACATTAATAATTTTATAATGGGAGAGAATGATTTATTCTTCCCTTAGCAAAATTATCTGACTAAAGAAATGCATATTTTACTCCACTTATCCAAATAATTTCTTACTTTAACAATTTCCAAAAAGAATAAAAATGATCAAAGATTGAAATTATTATGCAAGATAGTATATAAAAAGATTCCTTTCATGAAATAACATCAAGTATATAAGATCAAATAAACTCAAGCATAAGTTATCTATTATTGGAATATACCCTCACAGATATTGACTAATACCTATCGCACTTCAGGGTAACCATGGTTGTCTCATAGTGTATCCTTCACAAATTAGAATATAAGGTTATCAATACAAAATGGTACTGAAAGCAATTAAAGAACTAATAAAGTTTGAAATACAATATGTTAAAATAAGAAAACTATTATATGTACTTGAAAACCGAAAGAGAAATTAACTGAAATATAATTAAATAATACAAATACTACAGCACAATTGAATAAGTACAAAAATGAGGAAAAATAGGATGGATGAAGAAGTAATACAAAAATAACAAAAACTAAAAGCATGTGTACTGAAGTTACCATTGAAGTTGATCAAAATACCTTCTAATTTCTTTACTTTGACATTTTAGTAATAGATTACCTACAAAGTATCGTAATTAAATTCATCCTGGTTGTTCAATCAATTGATAACCCGGGTCATTTGATAAAGGATCACTATGAGTCAGAATATAAAGGCGAGTATAGTAATTTTTTGAAAGAGTGATATCTTTTAATTTGGTTTTTCTAGTCTTAATTCTGTTAAAATGACCAGTTGTTGGAGACCAAATCGTTGTTTTATTTTATGAATTAGTTTTTTTTAACAAACTAGACCTAGTTATACAAATTTTGTTGATATATAAGAAATTAATACATTACAGACCAAAATCATGGTGAATATCAATAAACAAGGGAAGAGAGAATTATATAACTTCAACCAAAACTATATGAAAACATGAACAATAAAATGAGAACTTTCCACGACATCGAAGGCAAAAAATCTTAGGTCATAGTATGAGATTATTTAAAATGTTTTAGATAGGGAAGATAAGAAAATGATGGTAAAAAGATACAATAAAAGTGGAAGATGTACAAATTAGAATAAATGAAATAGAAGATGAAAAAGTATATGACATTAATTTAAAGGTTAAAAATAGAAGATGAAAGAGTATATGACATTAATTTAAAGGTTAAAATGGTAAATGATTATTAGAAATGTAGACAAAAAAATTCTCTCAAATTGAGTTAAGAACAAAACTCTGAATTAGAATGAAAAGGAAAAAAAATACAAAAAGTCCAACATTCTCGATTTTATATAATATAATATATTATATTTCTAATAAACATGCTAGGTGCAGCCGATCCTTGCCCAAATGTGTGTGTGTGTATGTGTGTGTGTGTGTGTATATATATATATGTGTGTGTGTGTGTGTGTGTGTGTGACTAGGTTCAATAGCCCACCTTATTCAGCACAATCTAGTAGCCCCCAAATATCAGGCACAAATTCCTATTTAAATATTTATTGTTTCTCTCTCTTGTCATATGGCACAAATACTTAAATAGAAACTTGCAGCTGATATTATGGGGCTACTACATGGTGTTAATTGATGGAGGTTGTTGAATCTAGCCCTATACATATAAGGAGCATTCAATGACACCCCTATTTTGCAGTACTCCTGTAGCCTTCTGATTTCCACCAAATATTTCGATTAAAATAATAGTACTTTCTCACTCTTCTACATCATAATATTACTTAAATCGGAATGTGGTGGAAATCAGGAGGCTGCTAGGATGTTGCGAATATGAGTACCATTGAAAGCTTATATACATACATATGTGTGTGTGTGTGTGTGCTATGGGCATTTTCACCTACAGCATGGTGCATACTAAAGGAGCCATCATGTAATCACAAGGGCAAGGCAAAGTGTTAGGGGAAAATTTGGCATATTCTAATGATATACTCAAAGCACTTGTAAATTGTTCCTAAGGTCAGGACATGCACCTAGGTCGAAACCACATCTCAATCCGGGCTACGGTTTGGAAGATATGATCTTCTTAAAATTTGTCCACCAGCTAGCCAACTTGGACCCCGCCTTCGAGAGCTAAAATAGAACATCCAAAGGCATGGGAATATTCTACTCAACGATCCAAAGCTATTAATCCAAATTTCATTGAACTTTGACTTAAAATGAACGAGATACAGCACACAACGTGTGTAGGTCAAGTGGTGAGTGTTAAGCTTCCAACGGAGAGGTCGGGAGTTCGATTCCTGACAAGCACATTATTTTTATATAACATGAAGAATGTTCCAGTAGGAAACCTAATCAATTACTGCCTAACTATTTACTACCTACCAGATCTCCACCCAACCTCACACCTAAAAATACCTTATGGATGAGCACAACTATGGAGGAGAAAAGGGATGAGCAATAATGGCATGGCACTTCTAAACACGAGGAACCGTCGGACCTAAGCACCCCCGAATAGAGGAACTGTTCGACCAAGGCACCATTGGATCGAGGCACCGCCAGACAGAGACAGCGCCATACAGAGAGATCGCTAGACCGAGGCACCACCGAACAAAGAGACTGCTAGATAGAGGCATTATTGGATGGAGGCACCGTTGAATGGAGGAACCACCGGACCGAGAAACCACCGAACCGAGGAACCGTCAAATAGAGAGACCACCAGATAGAGAGACCATCGGATAAAGAGACTAGACCATTGGATAGAGAGACCATTAGACAGAGAAACTGGACCAAGGCACCGTCGGACACCGCCAGACCAAGGCACCGTTGGACAAAGGTGCACCGAACCCAGGGCGCCGAACAAAGGATGTCGAAAAAAGCAAAAATAGGAAACTCTAGACCAAATCTTATATATATGGAACATACTGAACCGAGCCTGTTATATAGAAAAAATGCCTATTTTATCGACCTAACCTCTCTATACCTTCACTCCTATAAATACCAAAACATCCAGCAATAATTAGAGACAATTCTAGAGAGGCAAGCTTGCAACAATAAGGGAGGACAAGTTAGAGAAAGCCATGAAAAATCTACTAGGGATAGCCTAACAAGAATAGGCAGACAAGAATAGGCAAACAAGAACAGCTAAATAGGAATAGGCTAGCAGGAATAGCCAAACAGGGATAGGCTAGCAGGAACAGCCAAATAGAAATAGACTCACAGAAATAGCCGAACATGAGTTGTCGAACAACTTCCTTGGATCTATATCTTACTTTCTATTGAGAAACGGGCCATCATATTTTGTACCCCAAGCAGTATACCAAATATCTGTATGAAGGATAATGAAAATGGATAGTGGATATAAGCATATTCTGGCCGAACCACAACAAATCTTTGTGTTCTTTACTTTACTGCAATTTACTTTTAGCGTAACATATTTGTGATCTGCTCTCTGAAAATCAATCAAATTACCATTATAAAAGTTGTGTTATATACCCATAAACACAGTTCTACAACAAATCGATTGGAAATGTTTGCCTATTTTTTATGGCAATATTTTTGGTGCTTTCACTGAGAAATAATTCTCAATATACCTTTGGAATCAAAGAATAAGGCTGGTGCTACCAACGAAAATGCAGGGAACACCTGCGCACCTTGTCAAAAAACTGCCAATCAGGATGATCATTCAGTAAGCACTCCAATGCCAGTAGACATAATTATCAAAGGCGGCCTGGATCGAGTTATGGAAAAGTGAAACGAATGTTTCATTGCCTAATAGCAAGCAATGGTGGACCACTCATAGCATGCTTGGGGCACCCGCAAACTATTGGTTGCAACACTACAACATAAGGGAGATACCAATCTAAGGAACCCAGATGGCAAAGGGGATCACACACTAATAAGGAATCCGATCAAGAAAGTCAAAGAGATAGAAGGAATGTTGGAGGGATGAAAAGAGCAAGAGTTCAGCCTGAAGCTAGACCGGGAAGCGGTTCGACGCCGAACCAAATTGGGATGATGCCGAACTGGGGGTAGCTACAACAAATGCTTATCATCGTCTTATTGAAATTATGGTCAATGGAAGACACAATGATCACTAGGATTGGTATAGGAGCCATGAACATGCCTAAAATTGAAGATAAATTTATCATAAGGAGGATGAAGGAAATCATTCCCCCGGAAGGGAAAGGCTATCATTGTCAGTCATCGAACCAGAGGATAGGATGGCTCGAATCAATTGATAATGTGTTCGATGTGAACAAGCCGAGTGAGGAATTGGAGTTAGGTGTAGCAGTACCTTCTCCCTAGGAATAAAACTATCAAGAACCCCATAGATTTTAGGATGCCTACTATGGAGCTATATAAAGGACTAACTTAACCCATAGTACATTGACAACGGTATACCAACACATCCTGATAAGCGAAGCGGCATAGGAAGCCTTGTGCAAGTGCTTTCCTATATTCTTTCCAGACTTAGCCACTATGTGGTTTGTGGTTTACCACTAGGATCAATTCATTATTGTGCAATGTTAAAGAAGAAGTTTATTAGTCAATTCCAGGTACATATTGAACAATCGAAAGATGGATACTAATTATCTGATGTGAAGCAAAGGGAAGACGAGTTGCTACGTTAGTACTTATCTCAGTTTAAAGCTACAACTGCTGGAATTCAGAACATGGACGAATGTATAGTGGAGTGCACCTAATGAAGTTTGCTAAGAGATCAACAATGGAGAAACCGACCACATTAAAGGAGTTCGCCTATGAGTCGGCAAAGTATATAAGGTTTGAATGTGCTGCATCAGGAAGACAGCCTGGTATAGCTATTAAAGAAGAGTCTGGTAGTGATTACAAATGTTAGTGGAAAATATGGTAGCTTCTTTCCTAGATAAATATTTGGAGATAATGGAGCATTTATTAGGCCTATGATGCAAGTAGCACCAATGCAGGTCCAGAGAGACCAAGTCCGGAATTCTATCTACAATGCATCAAGAATGAACGCAAGGTAGAAAGGAGCCATGTAATATAGTCTTCCACAAACCGAACTAGCTAGGGCTCGAACCAAATCGGACTTATGCAGAATTGATCAGTGTCAGACCACCGATATAGCCCATGTCGAACCAAGGAAGGATGTCCCAACAGAAGTCAACACCGATGCGGGAACCATACGAGAGACTATCGAAATGGGACCTCCTAATTCAAACCAATAGGTATATAGATGGTTGATCCATTTGTAAAGGAGGCACGACATGGCCCACCAAGCAACCTAAGAAATCATTCCAATAGCGGAGAAGAGAGTCGCTGGGCTATGGTATTATGTGTTAGGCAAGCATAATAGGATACCAGAGCTTGACAAGATGAACCATAGTCAGTTCACTCCAATTATCAGATATGTAGTCAACCCCCATATTTTAAGACATTGGTCATGGAATAATACATTGGAAGAACCAACCCTTAAACACATTTGAGGCACAACATTCAGCATATAGAAGAAGTTGGAGCTATAAAGGGAGAAAATGACGATGCTTTCCTCTATTCATGTCATACTTAGAGACTATTTGGTTTAGTCATTTGGAGGACTAATCCTTTAGCACTTGGATATAAACTAAAAGGTGTAATACCCTGCTTCGGCACCCTTGTTCAGAGTCGAGGATGCTACATCCAAAAATTTGATTCCATCACAATAGTATCACAACTTAACAAGAGTATATCGGGATATAAAATTAATCAGAGTACATGATTTTAATCGGAATTAATATTATACATTCATATCTTCATACAACATGATTACACAAGATCCAAAATCCTAGCCATCACATATTTATATAAGTACATAAAAGAGATAATATCATAATATAAGTCTTCATTTTAATGCATCCAACTAACTTCTAAGATCGAACTACTAACCATCTAAACCTGAAATGTTTAAGTGTAGAATCATGAACAACACAAACCCAACGAGAAAGCTATCTAATTTATAGTTTTCAAGTCATGTCATAATGGGTAATATTATAAGAACTTTCAAGTTTATCATCAAGTAATTTCATAAAGATAATACTATATCAAAAATTCAAGATGATATTCAAGATAAATTTCCAAATATTATCTATGAAAAAATCAAACAAGTTTATAATAGTAATTTTGTATGAAATTCCTTTGTCAAAACCAAGATCATGTTCATCTAAATTCATATCGATACTCAGTCATGAATCTAAATAGCACACTCAGTTTGGATTAGATCCTAGGATATTTTATCCTATTGCGGCCAGCATCTGAACACCAAGTAAGGACGTACTCTACTTGTTGTAATACCAATATGTCTCATAGAGTAATAATGCACTACCCAAGATCTATTGTTTTATACCACACATCTGAAGGTAACCATCATTGGTGAAATAATCCATAAAATCTCTTTTACAAGTAGAAGTAAGGTATTCTGTCAAAATACTTTTATATTTTGTAAATCATCTTCCAATATAGGTAACTCTTTTTTTTTGAAAAACCCAAACTTTCAACTTAGGAAATCATTTAGGAGGTATTAAGTATGAAATTTTTTTATCCAAAAGAATTATCATTTTTGAATCATTTGACGGACCTCAAAATATTACATGAGTCAAAAGTTATGATATTTGCATTGAAAGGTGTCGAATTTGAATTATAAATTAGGTCAAAAAACATTGGTCATTTTACAATAGGTTTTTGGGGCAGTAAACATTCGAAATTTAAAAAATTTATAATAAATTTGTAGATATTTAAACTGGCTTTCCAACAAGATAAATTTTGACAAAATCTATTCAAGGAATCAAAAGTTATAGTCAATATGCTACAAGATGTTTTTTGATGATCCTTCTATTCATTTCGGTCTGGGAATATACTCGACTTTGCACCTCGATTTTAGTTGTTAAGATTTTCAAATTTTGAAAAGGCATAAACATGGAAGTTGTAGCTTTTTGAGTTAACTTTTCATAACATTAGAAAAATCTAAATTCCAACTAGATTTGCAAAAGTTATGGCCAAATTACTAATAGGTGTTTAAACAATTTTGAGCTAATATTATCAATGCTAAAAAAATTTATAATCACATTTGGAATGACATAAATACATATATTTAATTAGATTTTCTCACCCCAAATGTTGTGTAGTCTTTAATTTAATTCCCTTGATCCTCCTTATTTTCCTTAGCTTTGCATGCCTTTGATAAATTTATTTTTGAGATGAAACTTTGTTTGAATTTAAGAGGAAAGAAGAGATGTAAGGTGATTTAGGAAGAAAAAGAAAGAAAGAAGCAAAATCGATGTGCTCTCTCCCTTGTGTGTAGATGTGTATTTACAGGTTAACAAGGCTTCCAAAAGAAGCTTCCAAGACAAAGCTTCCAAGAGAAGCTTATAAGATAAGACTTCCCTGAAAAGATAAACAACATGAAGTGTATTCAAGAGGCCGGGTAAAATTAGCTTTTCCGAGAAGATAGCAACCAAAACAAAGCTTCCAAGCAAAGCTATTAAAAGAAGTGTAGGATCGATTTCACCCTAAAGGGGGGTGAATAGGGTGATACTATTAATTTTAAAAAATTTAATGCGGAAATATAAAATAATTGCAGCACTGATAATAGCAGAATAATAGCAGCACAGATAAAAGCAGAAATAGAACAACACAGATTTACCCAGCTTTGGCAAAGCCCTGCCTACGTGCTGCCCCTAAGGTTTCTACTAGAAATTAAGTAGTCAGACGCTTACATACGTAAACTCGCGACACCCGCTATCGACTAACCTAACTATACGCTCAAAACTCTACCACAACTCAGCCACTGAGTTGCGAATTCTCGAACTACACCACCGTAGTTCGTCCCCTAGTCACACGACTAGAATTTACAAAAATTTAATAACAAAATACAAATTAAAACAATAAAAAATAATAAACCCTAATTTTTATTTTAGCCCAAAAGATATTACAAGCCGGCCCAAATAAAATACGTGATAAAAAAATTTCCCTTTCTCCTTTTATTTATGTCGGTCTATATTCTTTCCATTTGTGAGAAAATGGCTGCCTCTTCCTGTTTCCCTCTTTTGAAAATTAGGGTTTCTGGAATTTTTTGAAGTCGCCGACTTAAGTTGTTGATTTAATGATGAACTATCTACAGTTTGCTTCGTCAATCAAATTGTCACTTTGATTCGCAACCGGCTGCTTCGACGAATCGAGTTTGAATTGAGTCTGGTATGTGATTTGCTATGTTATTCTTGTCGATATGCTTGAACTCGATTTGATTTGAGTTATTGATTTGAAACTTTGTTCTGTGTTATTGCTTAAACTCAAATACCTCTATATGCCGATGATGTTCACGGGTTAAATAAGGTTCAATTCCCTTTATTTTCGTTCGAATATGTTATTTGAATTCGTCTGATAATTTTTGGTTGGCCAAATGATTTTGATTCAATGCTCGTGATTAACCTTGACCTGTTCATTTCATACGTGTTGCTTGATATTTTTGAAATTGCTCCGATCATCACTGCTATAACTTTTTCATTGTACTTGCTTGATTACCACGGCTTGTTTGATTCTGACTTTCGTTTTCTTGGCCACCACGACTCTGACTTGATTTGAAACTGCGAATTGACTTCGGCCACTTTTGAAATTTTTGATAATCTGGACTTGGACAACTTTGATTTGAATTTATTTTTCTTATGACTTATTGGCATTTGACTTTGACAAGTGCTTCGTTGTTGCCTCTGGTTTCACTACATATATATATATATATATATATATATATATCTGTGTGTGTGTGTGTTCATGCATGTATATATTCATGTTGTATGTTGCAGACTTGAGTCTTGTGTACTTTGAAAGCCGGTCTTGTCTGATTTCATGTGGAGTTGTTCATGTTACTTGTTTTTGTTCATTGGTCTGCATTGCTCTGTTCACTGCCATGTTGATGTTCATCTCCATTTATTTCACTGTTGGTCTGCACTGTGCACTGCATATATATACATATATATATATATGTATGCATACATGTGTGTTCATTTGATGACAGGCATTTAGCTGTTGCAGTTTGGTTTGATATTGATTTATGGTTTGAGTCACTTATGTTCCTGGATTTAATTCTTGCCTCTGTTGCATTTGTAGCCTGTTAGCTGAGCATGTCGAATTACATTTTGGTTTCACTTAAATTTGGTTTGTAGCCTCACTTGCATACTGCTGTGTTGTATGTGGTGTTGTTCTCGAGTCATGTATCATGTATATGTCTGGTGGTCACTGCATATATACATGTCTGGTTTGTTTCGCGCATGTGTATCTGGTCTGGATTTGTAAAGTTTCTGGTATCAATGTTCCATCCACCATGCTTGTACATTTGAGATGGGCAAGTGTGCTTGTTATTGTAGCCACCTCTTTTTGTACAGAATCATTGTGGTATGCTGTTATGCTCTGGTTTTGTTGTACATGATTGCATGTCTGGGTTGTGGCCTTTCTTGCATATGGCTTGTGTTGTAACTTGCATTCTCTGACCATGTCTCTGTTAACCATTCATGTGTGTTCATCTGGAAGTTTTGCATTGCTTTGTCTTCGACATTGCCTAACCATATGCATGCTTCGAGCCTCTGTTTCACTGGTGTATGCTACTGCAACTGATTATATTGAGTGCACTTGTATCAAGTTGCACATTTCCTTGAGTTCATATTGTAACTGTCATGCATATGTATTCATCCACTGACTTGACTTGTGCTTGACCATTTTTATTGAACTTGTACATTTGGATTGATTTTTGGAATTTGCACCTGAGTTGAACCTAGCTTTGCCTCGGGTTTGACCTTATGCTCATGTCATGACATCATTTGTATTGCACTTGAGTTGAACCTAGCTTTTGGTTGGGTTTGACCTTGTGCTCACCTGTCCCTGCAGTTTTGTCAAGTGTATATCGGTGTGCACGGGCTTGTGGCATGTACAGTGATACACTGTGCATGTCACAAGCTGTTCGTGTATGATGAATTTTAAAAAAAATGAATATGATGACGAACAACCCAAATAACTGAGGCAAATAACATTTTCAAAATACACATTTAATTTTACACTGCATAAATATTTCTTTTTCTATTTTACTACGTCAGTGTTTACTTTGTAGATAACTCAAATGCTGGATTTAAGCTGGAATAGTGTTGAAGATAAAATATGAGTGAATGAGTGATATGTAGTAAGGTAAAAATTGTAAATGATAATTGTATAGTGAAAAATGTGATGTAATTGAAATTGTATTGTAATTGAAAATTGTATATAGTGAGAGCTCAAATTTGTACTATTCAAAATTGTAATAAAATGTTTGTTTGAATTTAAATTCTGTGTTACTTATTTTATTCAGCAAATATTTATTTAATTATGTGAAAAATAAAATAGTACAATAACAAATACATTTAAATGAATATATATTTTTATTATCATCTAACAAAAATCATATAATAGCATATTCAATAAGAAGATCTGCTAATGCGATACTCCGCTACATATATTCACGTTTGCATACGAACCACGAACATAAATAAAAGTACGAATTTTTAAATGAATTAAAGATCCAAATTCGATGACTAAAAAATTACGGAGTGTTACATTACACCCCCCTTAAAAGGATTTTATCCTCGAAATCTAAGTTTCAAACAATTTTGGATAATCTCTATGGATCTCTGACTCCACCACCCAAGATACTTAATCTTTATTATGATGGTTCCATTGTACGTTTACTAAGGGAATGTCCTTGTCTGTAACTTCTTAACTTTCCTATCAAGAATTCGAACTGGTCTTTCAATGCACTTGGTACTCTTCTTAACTTCAATGCCACTCAAATCAACCACATGAGATGGATCAGGAATATACTTCCGCAACATTGATATATAAAAAACATTGTTGACATCTGATAATTTCTTAGGTAATTGAGTCGGTATGCAACCTTACTAACTCACTCGATAATATGAAATCCCGCTAAACCTAGGTGATAACTTTGTGTTCTTCTTTCCAAAGCGCATCACCCCTCGCACTGAAGAAACCATTAGAAGAACTTGATTCCCCACTTTGAATTCCAAATTCTTTCTTCTATGATCCGCAAAACTCTTTTGCCTACATTATGCAGCTTGTAATCACTCCCTTAGGATTGAAATTTTCTCTATTCTTTCTTTTACTAAATCTGGGCGAGAAGCTCACTGTCTCCAACTTCTGCCTAACATACTGGTGAACAACAAATCTTCCATACAGAGCTTTATATGAGGCCATACCAATGCTTGCATGATAACTATTGTTATATGTAAATTCTATTAGTGATATATGAGTTTTCCATATGGTTTCAAATTCCATTATACAAGACCTTAACATATCTTCTATGACTGGGTTTACCCTTTTAATCTTTCCATCTATTTATGGATGAAAAGCTGTGCTCAGGTTTAGTGATCTACCTAATTCTTTTTGAAGACTTTTCCAAAATCTTGAAGTGAATCGTTAGCCTCTATCTGAAACAATTGTGACTGGTATACCATGTAGTCGAACAATTTCTTCCAGATAGATTTTAATTGTTTTCTCCATTGAGTAGGTCATATGGTAAGGTATGAAATGTGCTGACTCTATTAGACGATCCACAACTACTCATATTACATCATGACCTAGCTTTGTCAATGATAGTCCAAAGTCCATTGTTATATGTTCCCATTTTCATTCAGCGATAGGAAGTGGTTGTAGAAGTCCTGCGGGTCATTACTGCTTAGCTTTTATTTGTAGGCATGTAAAACATCTTGCCACAAATTTAGCAATATCCTTTTCCATTCCATTCCACCAAAACTGACACTTAAGATCCATAAACATCTTTGTGCTTTCAGAGTGCACCGTAAGCCTTGAGTGATGCGCTTCACTTAGAATTTCATTTTTCAATTCAGCTTGATTTGGAACACAAAGTCGTCTCCGGAATCTAAAACCTCCATCTTTACCAATGTTCTAATCCGCGGGTTCTCTGTCCACAGGTTTCATTAATACATCTTTTTAACTCATTGTCTTGTTCTTGGGCTTGTAAGATTCTACTTACTAGAGTTGGCTGAATAGTAAAACTACATAAAATGGCTACTTTGTTCATCATTCCTCCCTTAATCGTCCTTGTGAAACCATTCATTACGGCTAGAGTCTCTAGAGCTCTCCATTCTCTTATCATTAAATTGGCTACTAAGCCATAGGGTTTTCGACTTAATGCATCTGCCACTAAGTTTGCCATTCCTGGATGATAATGTAATGTAAAGTCATAGTCCTTTAGAAATTCCAACCATCCCATTTGTCTCATATTTAATTCTTTTTGGGAAAACAAATATTTTAAACTCTTATTGTCTGAGTATACATGAAATTGTTCCCCGTAAAGATAATGCCTCTAAAATTTTAAAGCAAATACAATCACGACCAATTCTAAGTCATGAGTTGTATAATTGACTTCATGTAGCTTTAGTTGACGAGAGTCATAAGTGATAACTTTGTCCTCCTGCATAAGTACACATCTTAATCTTTGTCCACATGCATCAGAATATACTTTATATAAGACTCCACTCCTTGGCAAAGACATGATTGGTGCTTCAACCAATTGTTTCTTTAGTATTTCAAATGTCATCTCACATTTTCTATTCCATATAAACTTGGTTTCCTTATAAGTTAACTTGGTTAGTGGAGATACTATCTTTGAAAAATCTTAAATGAATCTCTGGTAATAAACAGTTAGTCCTAGAAAACTTCGAACCTCTTATGAGGTTGTCGGAGGGTTCCATTTTAACACAGCCTCAACTTTTGATAGATCCACTCTTATCCCATCTTTTAAGACAACGTATTCAATAAATTCCACTTCCTCCGACCAAAATTAACTTTACATAGTTTTGCATATAGTTGATGCTCTTTTAATGTTTGGAGACATGAACGTAAGTGGCATTCATATTCCTCCTTTGTCTCAGAGTAGATTAGGATATCATCAATAAATACAATGAGAAATTAGTCAAGGAATGGGTGGAATACACAGTTCATTAAATCCATAAATACCTCTGGGCATTGGTAAGGCCAAAAGGCATTACCAAGAATTCATAGTGTCCATATCGTGTTTGGAAAGTTGTCTTCAGAATGTCTTCCTCTTTTATTCTTAATTAATGCTATCCAAACCTTGAATCAATTTTTGAAAATACTGTAGCTCCTTAAAGTTGATCAAATAAATCATCGATCCAAGGTAATGGGTATTTGTACTTTATTGTCACCTTTTTAAGCTCTTGGTAATCAATATACAAGAAAAATTCTCTATCATGTTTCTTCACAAATAACACTGGTGCTCCCTAAGGAGATGTACTAGGTTTTATAAATCCTTGATCCTCCATCTCTTTAATTTATTTCTTTAATTCCTGATTTTCCACATGAGCCATATGATAAGCTGCATTAGCAATGGAGGTGGCATCAGGGACTAAGTCGATATAAAAATCAATTTCTCTTTTTGGTGGTAATCCTGGTACATCCTGAAAGACTTCTTTGAATTCCTTTATCATAGGGATTTGGTCTACCAATTGACCTTTATCCTCAATACTGATATGAGCTATATATCCAGATATAAAGGGATCTCTAAATTTATCACGTAGGTAAATAACGGTTTCATGTTCGCGAATAGTAAAATTTATGGTTTTGTCGTGGAAATTCAAAATGGCTCGATATTTGGAAAGCCAATTCATCCCAAGGATGATATCAAAATGTTCCACTGGAAAAATAATTAAATTGTCCATCATATCCTTACCCCCAATGTTAAGGACACGGTTCTTACATATACAATCGAGTTTAGTATTTCCTCCTACTAAATTGTCTACTGCTAAAGGGCTTAGTAGTTGCTCAATGGGTAATCCTAACTTAGTAGCAAACATTACAAATGTAAGAGATTGTGTAGCACCAGTATCAAATAAAATTTTAGCTTGAAAGTCAAAAAGAAGTATGGTACTTTCCACCTGAGCTTGTTCAGAAACTACTACATATACTCTTCCTTTATTTCCATGTTGCATCCTATTATCCTTCGTTGGCTTCTTGCAATTTCGATTAATGTGCCCAGGTTCATTGTAATTGTAACACACAATTGCCTTTCTTGGACGATTGAGAGAAATATGTCATGTTTCATTGCACTAGTAACATTTCTTGAGATTGTCAGTTTCCTTTTCTTGTTTCGCTAATCCTTTACTTCCTTCATTTTGTTTTTGCTTCTTCCAATCTGGTTTCTTTTGATTGCTAGACCACCTTTGACTATTTGGTTTCCTCTTATTTGAATAGTTTCTTTCTTGCTGAAACTCAATATAATCCTCTTCCAGACTCAAGCTTCAGCGACTATCATCTCATATGTCTTGCGCCAATCACCAATAATATGCCTTCTTATTGGACAAATTAACCCCTTGGCAAAGCTTCTTGCTTGCTTTTCAGGTGTATCAATCAAATGGTTTCCAAATTGGGATAATGCTTTAAATTTATTCTAGTATTGAGCCACCATCATACCTTCTTGATTAAGATTTTGGAATTTTGTTTCCATTTTCTCTCTTTCATTTTCTGAAAAATATTTATCCAAGAATTTTTCCTAAAAACTTCCCTACGTCATCCTTTCCACCTCTCCTGGATCAGTGGTGGTTTGAACTAGTTCCCATCAAGTTTGGGCTTCTTTCGATAATTGGAAAATTGCTGGCTTTTTTTTGTCAACTTCGCTACACTCCAAAACTTCAAAAATATCTTTCAAATGTTGGTCCTATTGCTCTGCTTTAACTGGATCAGCGTCTCCAACAATCTTCTCTGGTTGAAAACTTCTAAAACGGCTCGATAGATTGTTGGATGAAGATGTCGAAGAGACATGCTCCATTTTCTTAATAAAAGATGCAAACAAATCCATAACATTTGGTTGTGTGGAGGATTGAGTCTCTTGACTTTGAGTTGTCGAGTTATTTTGATTTGTCATGACCTTCAATTTATAAAAAAAAATTGTTACAGTCATGAACGAGAATCAAATATATCTATATTATTCTACATAAAAGACATTTAATGACATACTCAAGTCAGGTATACACAAACTTGTTATATTACTTATAACCCATGTATCTACAAACAAAATTTTGGTATTAATTCACAACCCCCCAAAATATAGATTATGCCATACACTACTTGAACTATTAACTAGATTTTCACTTCTTAATTCATATTTTTTCTATATCTATCCATGCATCGATGGAAAAAGGTCTTCTATATTGTTCAATGCATGAGAGGTTCCAGTAACTTCTTAAGAGTAATCATTGGAGCCAACCGACTCAGACTTCACCTCATCATATTGGGTCACTATCTTGGTCGGTAACCTTTTACATTTGATATTTTCTGCCAGTGGTGGAAGTGCTACTTTTCGTCTTAGAAATTCTTGAGCTTTACCATAGTCGGTCCTTTCCGCCACCTTTATCGCCTTCTCTAATTGCTTCTTCTTCTAACGTAGATGGTAAACAACTAAATCCCTTTATAAAGCTTCTCCATAATCGTTAGCCCTATTAAATACTTCATACATCTCATTGAGGAGAATCCTCCATGCCCTCCTCTTGAGTACTTATTTTTCCATCATTGGATTAGTAGCGGTCAATCGTTCATTGGGTTTAGTTGTGCACTTAACACCACCCTGTGAATCTCCCGTATTCCAGCTTTGTTGGCTTACCATAATTTATAATTACGAATAATTATAAATATGTTAATGAAATGTATAAACTTACTATTCCAATAAAGTAAATTTTGATACTATAAAGTTCTCTATAAAGCACCCTTTAAACCTAGGCTCTGATACTACTAACTGTAACACCCCGCTGCGGCACCCTTCTTCGGAGTTGAGGATCTTACATTCAAAAACACAACGCTATCACAATAGTATCACAACTTAACAAGAGTATATCGGAATATAAAATAATTCTAAATATATGATTTTGAGCGGAAGTAATATTATACATTCATATCTCCATACAACATGATTACATAAGATCCCAAAGTCTAACCATCATAGATTTATATAATTATATAAAAGAGATAATATACATAATCTAAGTCTTCACTTCAATGCATCCAACTAACTTCTAGGGTCGAACTACTAACCATCTAAACCTGAAATGTTTAAGTGTAGCATCATGAGCAAAATAGACCTAGTGAAAAAGCTATATAATCTATAGTATTCAAGTCATATCATAATGGGAAGTATTATAAGGAATTTCAAGTTTATCATCAAGTAATTTCATTGGGATGGTACTACATCAAAAATTCAAGATAAATTTCCAAATATTATCTATGAATAAATCAAACAAGTTTGAATAGTAATTTTGGTATTAAATTATTTTGTCAAAACCAAGGTCGTATTCATCTAAATTCATATTGACACTCAATTATGAATCTAAATAGCACACTCAGTTTGGATTAGATCCTAGGATATTTTATCCTATTGCGGCCGGCATCTGAACAACAAGTAAGGACGTATTCTACTTGTTGCAATACCAATATATATTGGAGAGCAATAGTGAGCTATCTAAGATATATTAGTTTATACCACATATTCGATGGTAACTATCATTGATGAAATGATCCATAAAAACTTTTTCATAAGTAGAAGCAAGGTATTCCCTCAAAATACTTTTATATTTTGTAAATCATCTTCCAATATAGGTAACTCTTTTCCTTTAAAAAAACCCAAACTTTTAACTTAGGACATCATTTAGGATGTATTAAGTATGAAATGTTTATCCGAAAGAATTATCTTTTTCGAATCGTTTGACATATCTCAAAATATTACATGAGTCAAATGTTATGGTGTTTGCACTGAAAGGTGCCGAATTTGAATTATAAATTAGGTCCAAAAACATAGGTCATTTTGCAATAGGTTTTTAGGGAAGTAAACATTCGAAATTTAAAAAGGAATATAATAAAAGTTGTAGATATTTAAACTATCCTTCTAATAAGATAAATTTCAACAAAATCCATTCACATAATCAAAAGTTATTGTCAATATACTACAAGATGTTTTTGGATAGTCCTCCTATTCATTTCGACCTGCGAATATACTTGACTTTGCACCTTGATTTCAGTTATTAAGATGTTCGAATTTTAGAAAGGCATAAACATGAAAGTTGTAGCTCTTTGATTTAGCTTTCCATAACATTAAATAATTCAAAATTCCAAATAGATTTGCAAAAGTTATGGCCGAATTACTAGGAGGTGTTTAAACATTTTCGAGCTAACATTATCAATGCTAAACTGTTTTATTATCACGTTGTGGAATGACATAAATACATATATTTAAATAGCTTATCTCAATCCAAATGTTGTGTAGTCTTTGATTTAATCCCCTTGATCCTCCTTATTTCCTTTAGCTTTGCATGCCTTTACTAAATTTATTTTTGAGATGGAACTTTGTCTGAATATTAAGAGGAAAGAAGAGATGTAAGGTGATTTAGGTAGAAAAAGAAAGAAATAAGCATAATTGATGTGCTCTCTTCCTTGTGTGTGGATGTGTATTTATAGGTTAAAAAATCTTCCAAGAGAAGCTACCAAGGCAAAGCTTCCAAGAGAATATTGACAAATCTCGTATATATGGTCATGAGACGGAAACTGGTAAGTACTGCATATTCTGTGAGATTTATGGTCATGAGACCAACGAATGTAGAAAATCTCATATATATGCTCTAGGCTACAATCTAAGAAAACTCCAGTGAGAGTGATATAAACTATAGATTGTAATCCCTCGATGGAACTGAGACCTTGTGAAGGAAGGGCATAAACCACACTCGAGGGCATAGTGTTAGATTCCTTATGGACATCAGAGCATATCCTCCTACTAGATATTAAGAGTCAGATGTGCATGAAAATTGTGAAGAACGAAGTAGTTAGACAACAGAGCATAAACCTCCTGATACCGGAGATAGGGTTCAAATACATCGGAGACAATGAGAGACCAAGTCCAGCTCCTTCACAGATAGTGGAGTGTAATTCTGAGCCATTACATAAGCGGGACCGGACATCTCTAGAGATGGTGGAGCATAATCTTTTCAAAAAGCTCTAGAGATAGAGTCAACTTCATATGAATATGAAGTATGATACTACAAAGGCTGAATACCCTCATCGTTTGCGAGGACAACAATGCAAAGGTATGATTTACTTTAATGAACAAAATTTCAAATAATATTCAATATATTTAAGGTATAATAATGTCGTGCCACTTGACTATGTGAAACCCGCATAAGTGAGAGGAAGTACCAATGGTGGGCTAGAATGGATATTCTTGACCCCTATGGGTCGGATACACCTCTTACTTTATAGGCTAGACCGAACGAAAAGTACAATACATAAATAGCAGGATTGGAGATAGCAAAAGAATTAGGAATCTGGACACTATGTATACATAGAGGCTTGTGAATGGCTGTGAATCAAGCATTTTGGGAGTTATAAGTCAAAGGAGAACGGTTGGCGTACTACTTAAAAAAGAAAAGGGGTAAAGGCGTAGCTTAATGTGCAAGAATGCTATGTGGTTAAGCACATCCCATGGAAGGAAAATCAAGATGCCGATGATTTAAAAAAATTGGTTTGCTGAGGAAATGGATCGCTTTTGGATTGATTTGAGTAAAAATCTTACCCTTAAACCGTAATGAAGCAAGGAAGGTGATGCGCAAGGTGACTCGGTACACCAGACAGGATGGCATCCTATACAAAAGGGTTTTCACTAACCCGCTACTAAGGTGCATGGCTACAAGAGAGGCTGAGGAAATTTTAAATAATGCACACCAAGGCAGTCGAGGAGACTGCACTAGGGGCAGACCCTAGAAAAGAAAATCTCATAGGCATTTATCTGAATGAAGAATTTATATTAGCTTTAGGTGGAGCTAAGTATGCAATAGTGGTTGCGGATTAGTTTATTGAGTATGGAGTTCCACTCTAGATTATCTCGGACAATGGATGGCAATTTGATAGCCAAGAATTCGTCAACTTCTATCGGCAACATAGAATCAGAAAAAGCTTTTCTATAATGCCTCACCATAGGCCAATGGATAGGTTGAAGAAGTTAACAAGGTTCTCAAAATGCTCATACATGAGCATTTGGAAAATGGTAAAGCAGCACAGATGGATGAGTTGCCATTGGACTTTATGTGTATTGCACTTCCCACTAAACTACAATAGGACATACTCCTTTTTCTTTAGCCTACGAGTTATAGATTATGCTTCCCATCGAAACTATAGTCTTAACTCGTAGGAGAATGTACTGTGACTTAGAGGAGAATGAGGAATTGCTAAACATGTCCCTGGATCTGATTAAGGAGAAGCGGGATGAGGTTGCTTTGAAAACCGCGATGCTCTAGCAAAAAGCGGTGAAAAATACAACCCTAGGACAGAGCATTGCCCGCTCAGGCAAGGAAACCTAGTCATGGAGTGAATTTCCCCTTGGCTAGGGATAATTGACCCAATCTGGAAAGGAATATATTTTATCAGTAAGGACCTAGGGAATGGAGCCTGCATGCTCATCATCGTGGACAGAGTAGTATCCGGGAAAACATGGAATGTTCAAAACCACTATTTCATTTTTGCACACCGACTATTGCAACTATATGGATTATGGATAAGTGTATTGTCAATCGTCACTGTCTTACCGAACCTCATGAATGGTGTGTGCATAACCATAGATGATCGGTGCTACCAAACCACCACAAGAACAACCATCCCATGCCAAATAAAGTGCCCAATTTATAGGACTATACAGGCAATGCCACTGCATACTAGGGGCACCCAAGTCTAATGCATTATAGAAAGCTTTGACAAATTATAGTAGGTAATAATGAACCAAATTTACCCATGATCAGGACATGATCATGGAACGAGTAGTTCACTGTTGATAATCAGGCCCAACTTCTTATTGGCAATGGTGGATCAAAGTGGCCCTAACTGGGTGTCCACCATTGACGATCGACTTCAAACTTCTTGCTAGCAATGGCGGACCAGAGTGACCATAAATATATCTCCACCATTGACGAACGGCTTTAAACTTCTTGTTGACAATGGCTGACTAAAGCAACCCTAATTGGCTGTCCATCATTGATGATTGACTTCCAACTTCTTGTCGGCAATGGCGGACCAGAACGACCCTAAATGGTGTCCACCACTGACGATCGGCTTCAAACTTCTTGTCGGCAATGGCGGACCAAAATGGCCCTAACTGGGTGTCCACCATTGACGATCGACTTCAAACTTCTTGACGGCAATTGCGAACCAAAGTGGCCTTAACTGGGTGTCCAGTATTGACGATTGGCTTCAAACATCTTGCCAACAATGGCAGACCAAAATGACCCAACTGGGTGTACACCATTGATGATCGGCTTCAAAATTCTTACCGACAATGGCAGACCAGAGCGACCCTAATTGGGTATCCATCATTGACAATTGACTTCAAACTTCTTACGACCAATGGCGGACAAGAGTGACCCTAACTGGGTGTCCACCATTGATGATCGGATTCAAACTTTTTGCCGGTAATGACGGACCAAAATGACCGTAATTGGGTTCCACCATTGACGATCGGCTTCAAACTTCTTGCTGGCATTGGTGAACTAAAGTAACCCTAATCGGGTGTTATTATTAACGATCTGCTCCAAACTTTTGGTTGGCTGTGGAGAACCCAACTTACCGACAGTCAACACATAACCACCGCCTAGTTGGTTCACCTTCCGATAATTGGACTTGAATTTCTATTAGCAGTGGATACTTGAGCTTGCCCATAGTAAAACGTGACTATCGATCGGGCGATTCAGTGCAAGCAGTCAATACTGGAATTGCAGACGAGGACAACCAACAGACTGACACTAGGACAAACTTGTTTAAAGTATGCATGGAATATGTATGTGACAATAAACAAATTAGAATGATAAAAGTGCATGAAAAAAAACAAGCACACAAAGGACTAGATACAAAGACACTCCACCAGAGATCACTCACCTTAGCGAACTTGATAGTGATTGATCCTGTGCAAATATGTCGGGGGAAAATGAGGAGTTGTTGGAAGAGCTAGGAAAATAATAAGGAACCACTTTACCAGTACGCTCACCTTGCCGAACTTGTAAGTGAGTGATCCTGTACAAAGTATTAAGATAGCAATGAAAAATTGCTAACAAGCTAATGGCTAAATAAGGATACTAGACAAACACAAATGCAACAACTAATCCTGATCAGGTATGATAATTTCATTTAAAATTTCTATAAGATACATATGTGCGTTGTAAGTGTTCATATGGGAAATATAAATTATAGGCCAAGAGATGCATTAGGTGTAGAAACTGCTTACCCTACAAAACTTGTTGGTGATTTATCCTATATAAGTATGCACGATAATGACAAGAAAGGTTGCAAACCCGATAATCATGTTGAACAAACATATCACGATTACTAGCAAGGAAAAGGAGAATATGGACATGAATAAATATCAGATGGCGGCAACATATAAATATCAAAAGAGAATTTCCTTCATAGCACAAGCGCAGGATCAACCTATGTCTAAAACTTCAGTAGAGACCACTTACCTATCCAAACATTTTAGTGATTGATCTATACAAGTATGCATGGTAGCGGTAAAGAAGTCACTAGTGGAATAATTTGGCGATCGTGTAGGAAAAATACATCATGACTACTAACCTTAATCAGCCAAACCAAAGTCAACGCAATAGAATATGCATCGTTGAATCCACGTACCATGGAGCCATAGTATATCCCTTTCCCTAGAGCATCTCGATGTACTCGGAAAATTCATAAGACAAGGCATGGCCCTCTGGGACCGAGGGCAAGGAGGTTGAACCAGGGAGCAACTCCCTAATGAATAGAGATGAGAACTAATGGAAAATATGCTAGATGACAATACTACTGAGAGAGCGCGAGCTAGAAACGTCATACTGATAAAAGGTGTCTTGGAATGATCAACAAGCTTTTCCTCTAGTGAACAAGGGTCTGCAACATATTAAGAGCTGAAAACTTACCAAAAGGACGAGAATAAGGATACACACACACACACACACACACACATATATATATATATATATATATATATATATATATTTTGAGGTTCGAGATAACCATCGCATGAGAAAGAAAGACGATTTTGGTTGAAATAAAGCATACTTTGCATTCTAAGAAAATATGCTTTGGAGGGCAACTGTTATGCGCATTTTTGTCCACAACATGGTGAATACAAAAGGACGTCAAGCAGCATAGAAACGGTCGAAATGTATGTGCTGAAGGAGTCATCATTTAATCACAAGGGCAAGGAAAAGTGTTAGAGGAAAATTTGGCATAGTCTAAAAATATACTCAAAGTACTTGTAAAATGTTCCTAAGATCGGGGCATACACTTAGGTCAAAACCGCATCTTAGTCCGAGTTATGTATTGAAAGATATGATCATCCTAAATTTGTCTGTCACCTAGCCAACTTGGGTCTCACCTTGAAGAGCTACTAACCACTTCAAGAAAATAAAACATCCAAAGGCTTAGGAATATTCTATTCAAGGATACAAAACTATTGTTCCAAGTTTCATTCAATTCTCACTTAAAATAAAGGAGTTCTGGCACAAAAACATGTAGCTCAAGTGGTTGAGTGTTACGCTTACAACGGAGAGGTCAGGTTTTTCGATTCCTGTCAAGCACATTATTTTTATGAAACAAGAGGAACGGTCCAGTAGGAAACCTAATCATTTACTGCCTAATCGTTTACTACATAAAAAATCTCTACGATATCTCATACCTATAAATACCTCATGGATGAGCACAACTCTGGAGGAGAGAAGGAATGAGCAATAATGGCAGAGCACTTCTAAACACAAGGATTCATCTTAGCCATATCCAATCACCTTCAAATATCCAGTCAAACATTGAGTTGTGGCGGACCAACATAAAGATTTATGGTATCAGAGTTCTGACGGACCGAGGCACCGTCGGGCCGACGCACCTCCAAACGAAGAAACTGCGGACTGAGGCACCCCCGGACAGAGGAACTGTCGGACCAAGGCACTGCCGAACAAAGACACCGCCAGACCGAGGAACCGCTAACCAGAGAGACTGCCGAACCGAGGAACCGCCGAATAGAGAAATGGCTGAACCGAGGCAGCACCATACAGAGGACCGCCGAACTGACACACCACCGTACTGAGAGACCACCAGATAGAGGCACTGTTGGATAGATACACCGTCGGACCGGGGAACCACTAGACCAAGGCATTGACGAACAAAGAAACCGCCAGATGGAGGAACCACCGAACCGAGGAACCACCGGACCGAGGAACCGTCGGACAGAGACACCATTGGATAGAGAGACCGCCGGATAGGGAGACTGGACCGAGGCACCGTCGGACACCGCCAGACCAAGGCACTAATGGACAAAGGAGCATCGATCCCAGGGTGTCGAACAAAGGATGCCGAGCAACCTAAATAGGAAACTCCAGACCAAATCTTGTATATATGAAAAGTACTGAACCAAGCTTGTTATATAGGAAAATCGCCTATTTTATCGACCTAGCATCTCTATTCCTTCACTCCTATAAACATCAAAACATCCAACAACAATAGGGGATAATTCTAAGGCTCCGCTTGGATGTTTATTTTCTACCGGTTTTGACTGGTTTTGAATGATTCTGTAAGTCAGGTTTTATATAACATTTCTTGTAAGTTTTTTTCACACCAGTTGTTATTGGTTATAAAACCGGTGAAAACCGATCTAGTACAATTTTGATGGCAATTCTCAACCCATTAAATGGAGGTGTTTTGAGGGGTTATAACTTTTTTTTCAATTATAGCCTCGCTAATTAGATTGTAGAGTTAATTTTTACAAAACTAAAGAATAAATATAAGGATATATATGTAACATTACTTTAATGAAAAACTCTCAAAACCGATGTATATTAAACTCTCAAGCATGTATTGATCGGTTGTAACAACATTTTATGTAAACCAATCAAAACTGCTACGATCCTTTTACGGTCAAAACCGATACTTTCAAAACCTCTCATAATTGATACTACGAAACTCCCAAGTGGGACCTAAAGAGCCAAACTTACAACAGTAGTGGTGGACAAATCAGAGAAAGTCAGGAACTACCTAACAAGGATAGCCTAATAGGAACAACCAAACAGAGATAGGTTAGCAGGAACAGCCAAACAGGAACAAACGAACAGGAATTGCCGAACAAACTTCTTTGAATCTATACCTTACTTTCTATTGAGCAACGGATCATCATATTTTGTACTTCAAGCGTTGTACCAAAGATCTATATGAAGGATAATGAAAATGAACGGTGGATGTATGCACATTCTGGTCGAACCACTATAAATCTTTGTGTTCTTTACTTTACTGTAATTTACTTTCAACATAACCTATCTATAATCTGCCTTTTAAAATCAATCAAATTACGATTATGATAAACACAGTTTTACAACAAATTGATTGAAAAATGTTTGCCATTTTTTGTGCCAACAACACAAACACAGTAAGGATCAATAATCATCTTTATTTACCACCATTTGTAGCATCCTTTTGTAACCGCTGATACCAACATCAAGTTTATATTTAAATATTTGATTCATATGACAAAACAGAAAAATAAAAAATATTTAAATAGAAACTTGTGACTGATATCAAAAGACTACGAAATGATACTAAACAAAGAGGATTACTAATCATATATATATATATATATACAAGTACGAAGGCACGTCCGATGGACGTGAGTAAGGAAAATTGGTGTAAAATTGGTTGGGTGTGAAGAAAACTATGTGGAATGTGTAGTGTGGTGAAAGAATATTACCGTGTGAATTCATTTTGTTGTCCAGTCTGCATATTTTGTCATTTTTTTATTAAAAATTGATCAGAGGAATGAAGCAAGGCAACTACTTCAGTTCAATTAGCAGGTATCTTTCTCCGGCTTGATACTGGTCATTATTTTACCCATGTATACTTGTAACAAATAGAATTCAATGAGTAGAGATTTGTATTTAACACTGTGTTTATATACGTTTTTGCATCTATGAAAGTGAGTTAATTCGTATGTAGTATTTACAAATGTATGTATGTAGGAAAATGATGTTTTTCGCAGTCAGTAAACAAAAATGTGATTTTTTTCCAAAATCAATGTATAGAGTTGAGAGCAGTCCAAATTAGTTCGTATGGAAACGACAACAGTTGAAATTGGATATGCACAGTACCAGATGTATATATACATATGTATATATATGTTTATATATATGAGAATCAATGAAAAGCGTTTTTGTTATTGAAATCTGGGGGGTACGTACACACAGGTTTTGGTTTTGAAAACTGATGGGACGCATCCAAAGGTTAACAGTCTAAAAATCTGTTGTGATGTTGACACATGTATTTTTAGAACTTTGTGGTAAAAAAAATTATATAGGAAAGTTAATACATTTCCAAAATCAAATATGAATCTGAAACTTTGTGCTTTCAAAATCGCTTATTTTTTAAACTGTGTATTTGGAGTCAAAGATTTGTATAAAACTACATATATTCAACAGCTGATCATATTATGAAACCGTATATACCTGACTGTTGAGACCAAAGGTTACAATTTTACATCTGAAATCACAGTCTGGAAAACTGATTTATTATATATGTTTGAAAGTTTCATATATTTTCAAATTGTATATACCAAAACCTGAATCTGTTGAAACCTGTTGTCGTAGCAAATCAAGACATGTTTATTACAGCGAATACCAAGTTGTATGTACACCAGATATACATATCACAGTTTTAAGTTGAAAGACATGTTAGTATTCTAGAAATGCTTCAGTGGGACACATAATCACCTGATAGAAATAACAAAAAGTATTTTGAATATGTTAGAACTATATTCAAAGCGTAGTTAATTAATAGAAGTTTCAACAGAAGATGGCTTAAGCTAATGATGACACCGACCTATCATTAAAACCACGTAAATTCATTTGTGGTTACCATCTCATAGTGCAGATATTCAATTAAATAACACCCACCTATTGTTAAAACAAAGTACATTCATTTTTACGGTCCACCTCATACAGCAGAAATTCAATTAAACTGCAGGGAACCGTATTTACTTGAGTTGCAAAAAAGGCAAAGGGGAAGCATTAATAAACACACAAAAATATATGAAACGGGTACGGTCTAGAACTGACAAAGGATCGGAACGCTTTCCACAATTAGAATATATTGGTAAGATAATTAAGTTCACTGGTAGCAGATAAAATTTTGGATCATTACTGGTATAGTACTAAAGTATAATCTACCAGAAATATATACAGTAATTTAAATGAAAGAACATGTACAACCGTACAACTGTGCACCCTTAAATCTGAAGAAGTTAAACTAAACAGCGACTAATGGAGGAAAAATAGATAACAGAGCCCCACGACAGCCTGCAACTACTAAAAACTATTGTTATCTGAGTAAACTTTTATGAGGAAATGGTGCCTCTATACGTGAATAAGAGGATATCGTAGTTAAGAGGCAAGAATATTGGTAGTTTAGTTCTAAATACAGCTTCTGACTTTATGCAACAGATATGATGAATATTTACCAACAGTTGTTGCAAATATCTTTTTGTTAAAAATATGTACATTTAGTTCAATGACAACTTCAAAGGTACGTACCATTTGATGACTTGAGCAGAGGTGAGGGAGCCTGAAATCAGGACATTTTAAGCAGTATGGTGTGATCCCGGGACGCATTAGTTTGTACTCCGCAGTGCATAAACCCAAGTCAGTAGCCATGGCTGAAATATAATGGAAAATAACTATAGAACTTCAAGTTTATGTAAGATGATATAAAAAGTTATACTGCTATAAATTTAAAAACACAATGGAATAAAAATATTACCTTCACACATAATTTATTATGTAATATTTGATTCAATGGGACTTCCTTGGACCTTATAGATGCAAACCTACAAAGTCATAAATAGTAATTAGTATTGCATGTAAAACTTATTCAAGTTTTTGTATATTGTAAACATAAACCTAAGAAGCATAAGAAAGAAAGCCTAACAAACCACAGTCGTTCCCAACAGCCAAGCTCATGCTTGGGGACAAAAGTGTATAGCTGATACTAAAGCACTTTGATAATTGACATCAATGCACATTTGAAATACAAAAAGCAGCAAACAATTGTTTCCCGCATTTATACATGTACCGACCTTTAAATACTACCCCCCTCTTAAGCTAAAAGTACACGCTTATACTATGAACCATATAGGAATAAAAACATATGGTCGTACCATAAATTTAATGGTGGATGAAAAATGAATCCACAAAAAATATATTCGTTTACTATAAGCTGCAAAGTTTAAACCACTGTTCCTAACTCAGCTCATATAGTTAGATGGTAGAGCCTAATAATCTCCACAATCGTAATAGAGAGCATCAACATATATGGCCAACACCAAATTATAATCAGTAAGGGAGTAAAACATCAATGCTTAGTTTTATTTATAGTAACCGACATGGGACTTAAAATTCAAGTGCTAACCTACAACCTTAACTTAAAACTGAGTGTGCATAACAATCTGAGAGTGACAGTATTAGCTAGGCATAAATATTGTATTATATTTCAATGTTGGCCTCATTTGGATGTGTAGAATATAAGTCATTTTTGTATCTTATGCATTTAGTTATGTAATCAAATATCATGGGATTGAATGACAGACAGAATGAGTCGTAGTCCAAGTATCATGCTAACTTCATTTCTCATTCCATTTCATACTTGAGTTACATTTCACACAATCATCTAATAAAATATTCTCCTCATGATATACGGACGATATTATCACATAGAAAGAAGAATAATAAGGTAAAAAATTGCATGGAAACTGAAAATGAACATAACACAGGTTCAGAGAGTATGAATAACAAACTTGGGCATAAAGCAAAAACACATACCATTTAGGTGACTTGAAAATTTTAAAGTAATGTTACTCAAATGAACATGGAAAAAGAAATAACATAGAACAAAGAATACCACTTCATATTGATTCATTCATTATGGGAACAACAGCATTCAAAATCAATATTCCTCTCTGTTTTTTAAAGAACTTGTTTTGAAAAAATTTAAAGTTGAAAGCAAGTTTGGTAAAACCGTTGTGTAAAAATTAAAAGGTTAAATTAATGTTATCCAAATATGAATACCACAACATATCACTACATAATGTTTGTAATGTTACTATGGTTGATAAAACTGAATATCTCAATAGACTACAACATAATGTTTTTCAATGCTTATGAAACCTTTCCCTTCCAATAGTTGTACACATCACGAAAGACCGTAAATATGAAATATTGTTAACTTGATTTAGTTCTTAAATAATGCAAAAATAACAACTGTGCCTTAAATACAAAATTAATCTGGACGAAAGAATAACAAACACATAAAAACTATTCTTCACTGTCAGTATATATAGTAAATCAAGAATTGATCTATACAACTTTTTAGGATTTAGTTTATGTAGTTTATTAAAACATAATGTTAAAAAAGCAACAACTACTGTCCTATTAATGATGACGTTAATGGGCTTCCACTTAGAATAATGGAGTTCACTGTCAATGATTCTTTATTTCTTTGAATATAGGTTCCTAAAATTTTATCCAGAACTGACAGAAGAATTCGAATGAAAATTGCAGTACAAATTCAGAAAATAAAATGAAACCTTAGTTGAAAGTATAGGAAGAAACAATGCCTATTTGTATTCCTTTAACTCTTCAATTGTCTGAACGAAGCCCTCTATCTCCCAACTCATCTTTGCTAGTTGTTGGATTTTGTTCATCAACTTATTGTTGGAAGCTAAGTAAAAAATTAACTGAAACAGTAGAATTTTATCAAAAAATTATAACAGAAATACTTGACAAAGTAAGGTGAAACCATTACCGTTAGAAGGCCATGTGCCTGGCACATCATCAGCCGTCGACAGATAAAACAGTTGGGTTGAGAATGCAATAGAATTCGGCAAATAGCAGATGTGGACGTCATCAGGGTAGATCGAAAACGAAACCAAATCGGAGTCCATATATCGAGGAAGCCGAAAAGCGCAAAGGGGATAGCAGAACGGAATGAAAATAGTAGGTTGGTAGGTGGTCGATTTGCAGGTGGAAGGGAAGAACGGGGAGGTTGTGAATGACGGTTGAGGCAGAGGAGGGTTAATGACAGACGGTTGGGGGAAAACATAGGGACGAGAAAGTGGGGAGAGTGGAAACGGGGAGAAACTTTACGAACCGCTGAAAGAAGTGGGGGAGTAAAACGGGGAGAAATTTTGACGAACCGCTGAAAGAAGTGGGGAAGTAAAACAATCATAGGAGAATGGACACATCTGTCCTCTTCACATGCTTTGTAAGTTAGTTGCGTAGGCAGTAGGTGCATGGGTAGATTGGAAAGTCCAAAAAAGCTTCACCAAAGTAAAGAATTTGTATTATTAGTATATATATATATATATATATATATATATGTGTGTGTGTGTGTGTGTGTGTGGGGAAAGCATCCTTGCACGAGTATAACGACCACGTCTAATTTTTTTTTTTTATCATGTATCCAAGTATCTGTTACATCTACGCAAATATAAAGAAATTAGCAAATGAATAGCCATTTGCCTTTTTTCTTGTGCGCTTAGGAGTTTAGCTTATTAGCCATTAACCAGAACCACCATTATTTCCACCTACAACAATATTGAAATCAGGGAATTTAGTAGCTGCAATTCATAAATAATATTACAAAATAGTATCCTTATTTAAGAGTCTATGCATACATAAATGAATGACGTCGGTGGTCCAGCTAGAGCAATAAATTTACAGATAAGCATAATAGCAAGACAGGCCTGAATACAAACTGTTTATTTCCTCTCTTTTGTTGAGTTTAAGTTTGAAGAACTCTCTGCTTGCCATCCAAGATCATATGCATCCGGTGTTTCATTTAGAAGCTATTAAAATATATCTTCAGCAAATAATATCTAAACCTCAAGCATTTTGATCCATATAATCAGATGAGTAGAATTCTGCCATTTGCATTCCTCTTCCGGCTACTGCAATTTGATACCTCCCAGGGGTGCTAATCAGATGAAATCAAAAATACCAAATGTAAGTGTCTACTAGCTTAAGTAATATGGTTGAAAGATAGGTTAAAATGTTGGTACCTGTTGCATTTTCTGGCATCTAATGCTTCTGGCTCAGGGACACTAACTATTAAATGAGCATGCTCTGTGAGTTTTCCACTATGATTCAGCTTCCAACACCTTATTCTTTGGTCCAAACCAGTGGAAAATGTCCACATGCCATCAGTCCATATACCTTAAAATACATTGAGATGCAAGGTTTTCAATGAAAATACAATTATTTTACCAAACTATATTTTCTGAATCACAAAACCATCATATGTATAATCATGATTGTTCTATCGACGAACTTTTATTTCTCAATCATTAACAACCACAAGGTTCATAACACGGAGATTTACGATTATAATAAGGAAACTGAGATACCTTTAACAGCTGAGCTATGACCTGAATCAACTCTATCTTGATGTACAACATTGATCGGACTAGAATGCTTCTTAGCAAAGGTTGATTCTTGACCATGTGCAGTAGTCACAGTGAATGCAAGATAGTGGACTGCTTGATCATCTCCACCACTTAAAATACAATAAGCGGTATCAGATCCTGATAGGCAGTGGTTTTGGATTTCGGAAACATGAAGGCAGTTGACTCCAGACATGTGTACAGATTTGAGAACATAAAGAGGAGATAGTTCATTGATCTCGAAAAAAGATGTGTTTGAGTTTGTATGTTCTGGTGACTTATTTTTGGTTAAGGACTTCCACCATCTGCCCCCTTGGCTTCCTCTTCCTGTCTGTGGGCGTCGATTACAATCAACAAGCAATTCTAAATTGAGCTCCGAAGTTTTTTGCATAAAATCTTCAACTGATTCAGTAAGATCCCAGAAAGTAATATCTCCATTTGTAGAACCACTGATCACTAGATAACTGGTTCCAGGTCTAACATTGTCTGCAAAGAGAAAGATTGTGCGATACAGAGTTGACTCAGGAATCCATATAGTTTTATTCTTAATTTATTTTTAGATTTTAGTTTTGATACTTTTATTTCAATTACAGCACTTAAATTGTAAATAATATATCCTGGATTTTCATCTATAGTTCAGATACAAACAATTTGTAGACATGCATTTGTAAAACCCTGCACTACAACAATGTCATAATAAACAGAAGAATGTAGGACATTATCTCATGTAAACAATTGCATTGCAATAGCTTCATGGTATACAAATGATTATTCAAAAACTTGCTGAAACGTTAATACATGATTGTGCAAACCAAAGATGGTTTATTAGAGTGGAAAATGGTAACTTCAAGGTGTTTTAGTATATATATACTACTCTTTCTATGATATTCATTACATGTTGTGTGGGTTTGGTGGCATCACTGTACTATGATTGACAACATCGTAATGAATACAAAGTTCACCTTTGTTGTTCGAGGATGGAGGAACAATTAAATGTTGCAATGCCAAAACCGGTGAAGTTTGAGAAACCAATGAAGCAACATCAACCCTGAAAATTCCATTAGAGAGAAAACATATTTATAGTATCCGCTGTGTGCTACCAGCTCTGGATAAGAAGGGGAAAAACAGTGTTTTAAATCTTAATGCATTTGACATACCATAGCCGATAAGGCAACAGAAGCACGCGGAGCAAAAGTGTAGCATCCGAACAAGAAACCACCGTAAAACAAACTGTTAACCTGGCATTCAAAAATACCTGTTTAATTAACATCACTGCTAGGTTCGATGCAACAAACCACAGCTAACACTGAAGGATTTAAATGATAATTTGCTATCATCTCACCTGTCGTCATCATGTTTTACAAGAAAAGCGGTGACTGCCATGTATCTCCAGTCATTTTCGTGTTGATCTACCAACTCAGATCTGTGCTTATTCAACTTTGATTCAGCTGGAACGCTTCCATTCTCAATAGTCGCCAATTTATTCAATTTCTTGTGACTACTAGCAAACTTAGGTGGCATATGGGTTGATAGCCATTGGAAAGACAAAGACTCATATGCACAATCTGTGTTTGAACTATTAAGGTTCTGGTTTTCAATCTCATTATGTTGCAAAATCCAAGAAGTTAATACTTGTTTGGCCCCAACTGAAATAAGTAATAGATGGTCATCTTTTCTTGTAGCTAAATTAGCGTTTGAAATACACTTTTGATCTTTTGTGATTGAGTGAGTTTTGGACACAAAATATATAGCTCTTACAGCAGATCCACCCACATGCTCTCCAAGTAATTTGGATTCACACCAACTTCCCGTGTCAAATGCGGTATACCTAAATCAGGTACACGAGTTTAGTGAAGCATTTATACTTCAGTCATGAGCGATAAAAAAAGGCACTACCAAAATGCGAAATAATAAATGAATGATGTTGCAATTTCACACTACGGAAATAACCAATGACTATTGATTTACTCCCATAAGGTTGACGGTAAACAAATATATTTTATGGATTCAAGTAATTAACTTATTATAATAATTTATTTATTTTAAACAAACATCTATGTTTGTTAATTACATTGTTTGAAATTAGTTTATAGGTGATAATAAAATTAAAGCAGTCAGGATCAATCTTCCCTTGTAAAGGTATAATCGAAACAGTATATGGTAAAACACTGACACAGAAGAATAAAATGAAACATGTACAACTAAGAGAATTGTTCATTATTATATTCATAATGATTACACACACACACTATGCGTGCGTGCGTGAATTTGATGGGGGCATAGAAGCAACTGTGATGATATGTTATTTGTATAGTAAAACAGTATGCACATTAAAGAATAGTGACATAAAAGAACCTTGTTATTCGCACAGTTCCATCTTCACATCCTGTTGCAAGCCACGAACAATCATTTTTTACTGAGTTAAGTAGTGTGGCTGGTGATATGAAACATAATGAATGTGTTTCTCTTCCGTGATATTGTATGTGCAATACCTTAGGAATAAGCTGTTTTCCCTGCACTGGTGCCCACAATCTATGAATATGAATGTCGTTATCCTGAAGGGAAAAAAAGGTGGAAGAGCAATTAGTTCTCAAAGACCAAGCAAACCATTATGTTTATTGTTTACCATATCATAAAAAAATGAGTTCATACTTTTCTGGGCTATAACAAGCAATAAAAATCACAACTATTGGAGTCAGTTTTGCTAATGCTGTCTAGATTCTCGATAATGTATCACAGAATATTTAAGTTACTGTTGTAGTGTCATGGTTAAAAGGAAAAGAAAACGAAAATCAATGATATGAATCTACTAAAACATCAACTTGTCCACAATCATAAATGTTTTTGTTTTCCAGTTCTGTGAGCTTTTAACATTATGGATTACTACCGCTAGATGCTGTCAGCACATATTCGGTTGTTTTATGTTCAAGATGACCTTTTGGTTGTTTTATTTTCAAGATGACCACTATCATGTTGATGTATAAAATCAACTTGTGGGTCATAGCTAAAAATTACAATTCCTTGGGCTTCCTATACAATTTTCACACATAATTGGAAAGTTACTCTCAAGTCTGCGAAGGTCAGGAACTCCAAAAATAGAGCTAATCAGTAAGAAATTGAAGATGGGATAATTAATTAAATTGAAAAAGGGAAAAAAGAAGAAGAAGAAGAAAAAAGGAGGAAGAAGAAGAGTGCAAGTAAAGACGGTTTTTGAGGAGCTAATGGTTTTGAACTGTTTAGTACGAGTGAAACTGTTAAATGCATCAAGATAATATAATATCTTGATGTATACAGTCAATTTGTAGGTTGTAGCTACTGGAAATTACATTTACACCCTTATTTATTTTCAAAAATACTAGGAAACCATTGGACCTGTCACCTTATCACTATATAAATCGGTCATCTGAATGTGTTGAAAATCTAAAATAGCCCCCGTAATTATATAGAAATATAAAACAATCCCCCGTTTTCTCTTGTATATTTATGCAATGAAACGTTGCATTGCTTACACCGCAATCAACTTGGTATTGTTTTGTTCATTGCATTTTTAAAAGGACAAATTTTCATTTTAGGCTCAAGCAAAAACTTATTTCAAGTTTAGGACTGGTTCAAAACTAATTCTAAAAATAGAACTGCTTTCATATAGCTTGCGCATTTATGGAATCGCAAGCTAGGGCTGTCAATGGGTGGGGTCGGGTTCAGGTTCGGGTTGATTTTAAATGGATCAGGTCAACCCGTTTATTAAACAGGCCAGAAATAGCTCAACCCGAACCCGACCCGATTATAAATTGGTTGACACGACCCGTGTAACCCGATTATAAACGGTCGTAAACGGGTTATAAACAGGTCAAATTCGGATTCACGGGTCGGGTTTAGTTATAGTCGGGTCGGGTCAACCCATATAAGTATAAACCGGTTATAAACGGATCAAATTCGGATTTACGCTAATTTTAAATGTTTCCAAGCATCTCATTAATTCTCTCATCTTCATTTACATTCAAATTCATGTAGTTTACGTTATCTAAAATTATTTATATGATTTTCCTTGTTTCTCTCCTACAATTTTACACTCAAGTCCCTATAATATATTATTTTTACAACTATTCGCAATATTTTCCTTAATTTTCTCAAGCTATTTTGGATTCTACATGTAATTTTTTCATTTAAAAATTGGTATTTCATTACAAACAAACATCTGACTCGGTACACAATATAACCCAAGAAATACAATAAAATATCGTATAACTTTGCCATGTGTATGAATAGGAAATGAAGGAAACCCCGTCTTTCTTTCCCTGCCGTGTTAAGCATGGGTCTTTCCTCGAGAAACTCCCTATTGTTCGAGTTGAAGTGAAGTTGAACCAGTGACTGGATTGAGGCTCCCCTCGCTGATGGCCCACTAATCAATATACTGGCAGCATCCTTCGAACGTTTTTTAGGATTAACATGTATGTATGTATTAAAGAATATTAAAGAAAAGGAATTTTCTAACTTACCCTTACTTTTTCCATTCATGTTTTTATTTAATTACTCCACATTTTGAAAATTCTTATTAACTTCAAAATTACTCATCTCTCTTTAATTCTCTCACCGGTTATTCGCAACTTCATAATTCTTATCTGCTTTATGTTTTTCATCTCATTTTAGTTTTTTCGTTTATATCTTCATTTTAGTCATTCACATCTTCAAAACACTGACAACTGTCTTAGTTTATCATCAAAATTTGTACACAACTCCTCAGCGGCTCTACATTTTAAAAAAAGTCATTCACATTCTTTTCTTTATTCCAAAAAGCAATTGATTTTTAAATACAAATTTAAAACACCAGTAATATTTTAACCACTGCAATATTAGAGTAATATTTGTTATCCTATTAAGAAAATCTTGACAAATTCTTCTAAACGTTATAAAAAGCTTTCCAATACAAAGTTAAATTACACTATAACATTTGGTAAGGGAAAACAATTTCGTTAAAGGGAATAAAGTAATAAACGTTAACAGAATATTTTACAGAGGGAAAAACTTTTAAATTGTAGCAAATTTTTATACAAAACTATTACCAATTTCTTCGATATTACCCTTCATTTTATTTGGAACTCTTTTCACTGTTTTCCAATTGTCTTGTCTTCAATACGAATACATATAAAATTTTAATATTAATTTTGTTTAAACAAATAAAAATTAATAATTAAATATATAATTACATATCTTATTTTAAATCTTGATCAAAACATAAGATCTTAAATATCCCTCAAGGTATCATTGGAATCTTGAATGTAAGGAAAGAAATCATAAAATCACGGATTGAGATGAGTTCTCCTCCGTGATCATAAAATCACAAAATTAGGGTTAAGAGATGAAGAGACGAAGAGTTTGAAGATGGAAAAGAAATATGAAGGTCGATTATAAAAAGGAAAAATTGGTAATCCTATTTTGATTTTATAAAGGAAGAATTGGTTATTTGATTCTCCCTTTAACAAAAACTTTAAGAAAATGTCTTCTTCTTCTTTCTTTTTTTCCATTCCACTGTCCAAATTGATAATCCCTTTAATGATGCTCTTTATTTGAAGAAACTACTCAAGACTTCAAACATGACGGTACACCCACTAATTTAACATTAAGATACTAACCCTGAGTATAGGAATTCGCATATCAATGCAAAAGCCAATTTATATTTGCATGTCATCTAATGCAGAAAGCAACTACCAAAATGCACAGAAAGATGAAAAAATCCAAGTACTTCTTTAAAACTTTACTGACTGTAGCTCAATCTAAGTCGTTAACATTATTGTTCGGTGAAATATTAGCTAAGAACCGATGCATGATATTTTGAAAATATTGTAGATTGTTATTGTTATTAACAAAATAATATAAAACCATTCTTAACAAGTTAACATATTTCTAATATAAAGAAATGCATGAATATTTAAGTACTTCTAAATAAGATCAAAATCATAAACTACTACAAAGAACAAAAACGAAATTTTACTAAAACCATAGGCTAATGAAGTCTTGTAAAAAGTGGCAAAAAAAATTTCTTCCATATTATACGGATATAAATACCATTCAAAAAATTTAAATAAAAAAAGGATCAGTAAGTAGAGGATTAAGATACAAATCAAAGAGCTGCTATAAATTACAAATGACGAAAAACAATTCTAACAAAAGAGAATAAATTACCTCATCAAAGTATCCAATAGTATGAACAATAAGATAGATAATAGAAAAGAAATGTGAAACATGAACCAATTTACCTCAAATTTTGATTTTCAACTTCAACATGCAAGAAACTTAAGTATCGTTAAGTATCAAAGAAATGCCATTCCAAATTGAATACACTTCCCTTACTTTTTGAGTAAAATATTGTGAAAATTTATATGTATGAACTACTTAATGGTAAAATACGTGGTCATTTTTTGTTGTCCAAAATTTTTGAACACACGGGTACCAGATGATCGATGCTTTGCAGCATTCTATAGTCGATACTGGTCCAGTAACAAGAATCTATATGTCAGCTTCAGATTAGTTTTGAGATTTTAATTATATTATTATATTTTGATCAATTTTGATAATTTTGGTACCTATTTTAAATTAATCCAACGATATATGTATTATATTTTGAAATAAAAAGATTTAAGTCAAAAATACTAATAAAAACTAGAGATTGTCGATATACTTACAATTTTCATAATAAAAGAAAACTAGAAAATATCGAAGTGCAAATACCAATAATAAGTTAAGAGAAATTCTGTAAGAATACAAATTGGTGACAAAATCTGACAGGAGAAATCTTAACCATTAGATCCCCTGATTTCCACCTCCGTTGTAAAGGCAAAAAGATTTAATGGTCAATATTTATTGTGTCAAATTGTGTTTTATTTTGTGTCCCAATAACCACTCCTATAAGTTACTAACAACAATTGGATACCAAAGAGGATAGTAGGTACCAATTACCAAACTGAAACATAAGGTTTATAACCCTAAAAATGTCCTTATTACCAGCTCCCACACTTTGCCATGATAATAATCAAGATTCTCAACAATGAGGATTAGATGGGTCAAAATTCCATTATTTTTCCTCAATAAAATTTTCAATCTTTATTTAAAGCTCTGTGATAATTTTCAATGAAAATGAATTAAGGTTCGAAAGAAAAAATGAAAATTAGATCCTAGAATTAGATTCAAACTAATTCTAGAATTAGGGGGGCTATGGACGTAGTTATTAGTAGCACACGGCGCAAAAAGGCGCAAAGCCACTCCGGAGTCTTGGTGCACGGCGCGGCAAATGACGCGCATCTTTTTAATTTACTATGCACATTTAGAATCTTTTTCATAAATTTAATATGTATAACAATTAATTTAAAAAGTTTAATAATTTTACCAAGGTTCGAGAACTTGGTTTCGGTCTCGGTTTCGGTCATTTGAAATTTTACTAGTTTCGGATGATTTTGTAAATTTCGGTTTTGTTTCGGTTTCAGTCCAGATTTCGGTTTTCGGTAGTTTAATACAATGACGAGGTATGATATCATTGCAACAACTAAAGTTTATGGAGTATAATTTATATAATTGATCAGATGGGCAAAGGCTAAGATAAATTAATATATATACTTGACCTAAATAACTGTCCGCTAATTACAAAAATACAGCAGCCCAAGCCCAACCCAACTTCCCTCCTTAGCCCTAAAATACGTTTCGTTCCCTCCCCCAATTCTATCTCCATAATCAAACAAAAGAAGAAGAACAAGAAAAGTCATGCTCGACAACGAACGACATCAATCGATCAATCATTTTTATGTGGCTCGACAACGAGCACGAAAACGAAGAAGGAGATTTAGTCAATTACTGTAAGTCGATAAAAACGTCTGAACTCTGAAGCGAAGATAACCGACCAAAGCTATAATTTGAGTTTTTCTTTGATGCGGTAAGTATGTTCTCGATTTACTGCTGTTTATAAGCTTGAATGATTCGATTTTTTTTTCACGTTTGAATGATGCGATTTTTTTGCTCTAGATTTGTTCTTTGTTCCTTCACATGTCTACAAAATCCAATTTTTCTAGAAAAAATTGGATGCGATTGGATTTTTTTTGGCTTAGTCCGGAACCGATTTTCTTTGTTGGTTCCAAACCGTTCATCAGCGATACCGGTCCGGTACCCCCGGAATTTCGGGGTACCGACCGAAACCTCAATCATTGATTTTTACTAAACATATGTAACAAAGATTTTTTTTAGGCATTTTGTAAAAAAGATCAAATATAATATTATAAACATAGAATTTCAAACATAATGTTTTTCTAGAACCAAAATCTAATATAATTATACGTATTACTAATAAACTAGAAATCTGAATATGATTCAGCAATTATATTTTCCAAATCAATGTATGTATCATTAGATTCATAAGTTTCAGCATTTTTTTCATCCATCTCATTTAGATTTGTTTCTTCTTCGTGAATATGTAAAGGAGCTGAAGCAGGTGCAGAAAAACCTCTCGATGTAGATGTCTTTCTACTCGGATATCTAGCTTCCTCCACTCTTGTTGTCTAGCAGCAACACCCCAAGTCAAGTCGTCGTCATCATCATCAAATACAAGCTTATCTTCAGCATCGGATGCATCATCCATATTTCTTGTTAATCATTCATTACTATCATTAATATCCTCAGGAATATTGGATCAATGGTGTCACAGATGTTGTATTGTACCTTTTTTTTAATGCTTCATAATACGATGAAAACTAATTTTTACACATTTTGGATTATAAAAAATGAAAAACAAATTAAAAAAATAAAAAACAATGATATAATGAAAAGGCATGCCATTTTGCATCGTGCTCCATTTTTGCGCCGTGCGCCATTTGCGTCATTCGCCGCGCCTTTTCACGTGCGCGGCGCCACAAGGAAGAAAGGCGCAAACGCCGTGCCGCGTGCCATGGCACGCGCCTTGGCATGCCTATCATAACTATGGCTATGGATAATAAATGTATCTATGTGTGTGTATAACAATTATGTGCTGTAAACTTGCAATTATCTTGAAGGACATCAAACTAACCTTCACATATGCAAAACATCTCTGATATTCAGGAACGTCTCCAATATAATAAGAATGTGGACGTCGCCCACCCCCACAAGATATTTGTACAGTCTGCCAAAGGTTTCAAATGATTTTCAATAGCAGAAAGAAAATGAATCGTGTATGCATTATACAATGTGGAGTCATGTGTCAGTAAGAACCATGAATGAGAAATGGAAATTAATTGGCTAAACAAAATAAATAAATTGTATACAGATGGAAGTTTAATTTTTTTTAGTTGGGTAATAGTCACAAACCAAAATTTGGAAAAAATATTTTGAGCACTTCAATTAACTGATCAAGTGTACTTGACTTTGAAGATAACAAACCTTTGACTCGTTGCTTAGATTCCATATAATAAAATATGCAGACATGAAACCTACTGCATAATTTCCATGTGGTAAACCTTCAGTGGATATTGACTTCGAATGAACAGATTGAATAAGGCTCAATTCTTTCACTTGTTTCATTCCAACAAAGTCTAAAGTTTTCTCATGTTTGTAATACTTGAAATAACAAATGCATCCATCGGCCCCAGTCTACAAAATAGAAAGAATAAAATAAAAGTAAATGTTTATAGTGTAGATCCGATCTTGTGTATAAAACCAACTGGTAAAAAAATCACGATATTCTACCGTATGTACTTCAACTTGGCATGGACTTAATGCATCAATTGAAATACTTGTGACACTGGAAATTCCATGGGCTCCTTTAAATTGAGAAAATGCATGAACTTTCTCGGTTGCAGTTCTATTATGAAAGCTATCGACCATACCAGCTTTCAGAAAGGGATACATGATGAGATTACCATGCTGATCACCACATATCAAAACCTAAAAAAATAAATAAATAAATAAACAGATACATCCTCGCAGCTTATGAATACCTAAATATCAAGTTATCAACAACTAAAAAATCATTAAGAATGATGCTGTGTTGGTTACTTTATCCAGGGTAATATAACTTTCAGTGATATAACCTGTTGTGTCTCAGCAACAACAGCTAATATTGCTCTCTATTTTAACATGTCATATTTTTAAGCAAAAAATTATTTACAGAAAATGTTCGTGTTGATGCAGTGGATTAAATATTCTGGAATATGATTTCCAAGAAGTACAAATGGACGGCTGTGAATGATCATTTCAGACATGGGAAAGATCGGAGATGAACTTTAAATTGAACAACGTGATAATTATAAAAGATGCGAAGTATGGTGATCAATTAGAATTTTAGAATTTGTTCTCCCTTACAATGGTCTGAATAATTATTACTTCAGTTATAGAACACTGACCTCATCTTTGATTGATGCATCTAAACTCATGATCCTTAACCCAAAAGGTGATTCAAACACAGAAACTAAAATTGCATAATTTGTGTTAGTGTCATCATCAACACACGGCGATGAGGCATCAACTTTCCATAGTTTCAATATTCCTCTGGGATCAGCTGTGAATAAATGACTGCATGATCATAATAAAAATAATAAACAGGCAAGATTTCTCAAATCAAACATGCGGGGAAATGCCATAAGAATTTCACCTGCTTCCAAGAGATTTGCACCAGTATATTCCTAACAGCTGCCTCTCTTTCTCTGCCACCCAAGTACAAGATATCGAAGATTTAGAGTTTGAATCAGCTGTAGCAACTCTAATTACCATGGCATTCCCTTTACCATCACCAACAGCTACAGTATCTTCCGCAGAATAAGATGATTTTATGGTAATCAAATCCATACAAATAACAGGTGCTTCTTTTCCAACTTGAGCAATATCAGTCCATATTGCATTGCCATGACGCAATTGAACATGATACAAGAAGCCGTTATTAGTAGCTACATACAAGATGTCCTCTTGAGTGAAGCGCAAACATCGTACATACTCACTTTTGCTGAAAAGTGTAAGAGATTATGTGAATCTTAATTTAGAGATCGGAAAATAGATATATTGTAGGGAACTTTTGTAAAACACCCCTCTTTTAAGTTACAAAATACACAAACGTCCCTTCTCAAAAACATATTTACAAAAACACCCATATTTTTAGTTTCAGTTAGACTGCAAATATTTGCACTTGTGCAGCAAAATAATAATAATAATAAAGTTTTGATCGTAGAAACCTGCGACTAAGTGCAGATTTGGTTTTCGAAGAAAACGAAATTTCTTTTATCAAAAATAATGTTAGAAATGTTTTTTAGAAGAATTTTTCATATATTAAGTTTGAAAATAAGGGGTGGATCTTAAATTTTGTACATGTGCTAAATTCTTTATTTGATGGAAAATATATATTAAGACAACTGTTTAATAATGATTACAAACATAAATGGTAACTTTAAAATCAAATAGCATCTTTGTTCTAAAAATGCAGCACAAGGGCCAAAATTGGGGGAAATATATTAGCAGAATACCTATCCATAAAGTCAACAATGTTTCGTGGAGCGCCAATGTTGAGAACTTCTATCTGATTATTAGAGTCTTCTAGATCTCCATTATGAATGTTTACCTCCCTTAAGGAAGAAAAGTGAAGAAAATGCACCTTGATCGCAGAATCAAATCCAGCGGTTATGAGAAGAGATGAGCTAGGATCATACAAACATCGCCAGATACCTCTCCCACTGCATATTTATATATTATGCAATAATGAGTTAGCACCTACATATATACAAACAAAAATAGCCAAAATGAGATAACATCAACCTACATGTGCTCTTTTATTACTGAAATTTGCTTCCCATCGACTCTCCATAATCGACAAGTGCAATCCTCGCCAGCAGTTATAACTATCTAAATAGGAACTCAAAATTTTGGTAAACTGATAAGATTACTAAAATAATGGGAAAGATCAGAAATCATATCAGAATCAATAAAAAATGATTGAACAGTGATAGAGAGTGATCTGCACTGTAACATCAGAGCAGCATGCTCCATTAAAAGAATGTAAATATAATGTGGAAGTACGTTTCGCAAAGACAAAATTGTCAATTAGGATAGTACATTGCATATGCATGCAGATATGCAATTAAAATATACGCGAGCGCTTTTTAAGAAATATTTAAAGAAAGTGTCATATCTGAAAAGGTATGTTATTTAATGAAATATATTTTTCAGAAAAAAACAAAGGTTAATAACAATAAATATATACTATTATTTAGGGAAACATTAAGTTGTGAGTAGAGGTTGGACATAGTATGTATCATATTATATTATATTTTCAGGAGAAATAGAAATTGTGAAGTTTTAGATGACTTTTATTATGCTGTATTTCTAAGTTTTTTTATTAGTTACTTAACAGTTTAAACGATAAAAACAGCAGTAGAGATATTAAATCCCTGCATACAATCAAAGGAGTTGCCTTTTGCAGCAGTATTTTCAAGCTCAAACCTGGCAGACCGGATTATCTTATTTTACCATTGAATTTTCCAATTTTTGGTCTGTGACATAGTATGTATCATATTATATTTTATTTTCAGGAGAAATAGAAAGTGTGAAGTTTTAGATGACTTTCGTTGTATTTCTAAGTTTTTTATTAGTTACTTGACAGTTTAAACGATAAAAACAGCAGTAGAGATATTAAATCCCTGCATACAATCAAAGGACTCGCCTTTTGCAGCAGTATTTTCAAGCTCAAACCTGGCAGATCGGATTATCTTATTTTACCATTGAATTTTCCAATTTTTGGTCTGTATGATGTCAACATTGTGCATTGCCTTCAACATTCGTAGCTGTATTCTAGGAACAACTGGTGATAAAGCGTTAACAGGGAGTGATTAAATTTTAAATTAGATATTATCCACAGGTTGTGGGCAAAAAATATTGAATTTCCACTAGCTCGAATTTCTTTATTTCTCTATACCTTGCATTATTCCCGGGCTTGGTGTAATTGTCCCATCATCATTGCGGTTATGCTTTGGTTCCCCTTTGCTGAGTTTGATGGAATAAATATTTTATTGGTCATAAAACTACAGTTATAATATATATTTAATAATATTATGTGTTTCCGTTGGATATGATATATTACTTGATTTTACAGTTTTTATATAGTAAGGATCGTATTTTATTCAAGCAGAGCACTCATTTTGATGTCTCGGAAGTTTGAACCCATGATCTCTGGAATCTAAGTCTAAAGTGTAATATCATTTCCCAATCGATCATTATTACATATTCATTAACAAACTATTGAAAACCGAAACTTCCGAAATCGTTCAAAACTAAGAAAAATTTATATATCCAAAAACGAGTTCTCGGACCTTATTTTAAATCTTCATAAATTGCAAATTTTTTTAAATATTAATCGTAAAGGAAAATCCCAAAACACATTAAAATTCAATTTTTGAATTAAGACTAAGATTGAACTATGTGACATATAATTTTTTTTTCTAAAACATAAAAACTGAGTTTGTCTTTCAGAATTCAAAATTAATTTTTACAATTAACATACAAATTTTAATCTACTGCTGGTTTATGTGATACATAAAATATGATTAAAATAAAATTTTGAAGTCCAAGAAGACATTGTTATCAAAAATCTTAAAATCTTACAATTTAAATCCCATTTTGGATCGAATTTTTCATGTTCTAATTCGATTTAGGTTCCGATTCAAACTCATTTAAAACCGCAATTGAGAAAAATCATTCAATACGTACTTATATATTCAATATGCTTATTTGAATCCACAGTTTCGATTCTAGTGTTTTCTAAACAAAATAAAAGTGAAACAAGAGAAAAAACTAACTTTTTTTTAGTTTAGATGTAAAATTTCAAACATCATAATTAATTTCAAAGTGTGTACAAACCTTAAAATATGAACATTTTGAATCTATGATTTACGATTAAAATCTCATTTCGATTTAAAATTTGAACATTACGATTTACGATTTGAATCTCGTTTTGATTACCTTGCAAGAAGATATATTGAAAACAAAAAATAAAAATATAATAAAACTAAAAGAATTGGAAAATAAAAGGAAATAAAATTACTATTTATAAAAGAGTTAATTTAAAATTTAGAAAATCCAACATTAAAATATATAATTAATATTTCTAAAGAATCCAACATAAAAATTAGAGAATTAACTATTTAGATTTTCGAAAAAAGCATCCTTTACAAAAAATAGAACAATGTAATTAACAAAGAAAAGAGAGCTACAACTAGGGGATGAGGCTACCGGAAATACGAAGGGGGAAATAGAGGATGGAAATTGGGGGATCAAAAATATTAAACAGTTGGGATTAGACTCTTAGCAGCCGGCTGCAATTTTCTCACGTTGAACAAGTATTTCAGTTAAAACGAATAAACAGAACTTCAAATTTAAATCTAAGAAATAAAACAGGAAATTGAAAAAAAAAATGCACACAACACAAAATTTTCTAAAAAGAATAACTATATCGGAATACAAAAAACATAAACAGAAAGGGAAATACAAAATTCCATTATTAGGGTGGTGTTTGTTTGCATTCACTTTTTTAAGGTTTAAAAAAATGAAAACATGTTTGGTTTAAATATTTTAAAAACCTTTCCTCAAAATTGAAAACGGAATATTGGAAACATGTTTAGTGGTCCACGGTTTTGTAGCATTTTATTTTTCACTTTTATTTGCCTTCTCCACCTTTTGTTTCGTCTTCTAAAATACACAAAATAAGAAAATTTGTTTCGAATTTAAAATTCGAGTATTTTCAGAAATGAATTTTATAAAACAATAAACCAACCTGTTTTAAGTGTTTGGAAAAATCCAAAACTCATAAATTCTAAAACTGATACAGCAAACAGAATTTGGACTTCTAAATACTAAGAAATTGAAACTTAAAGCTTCGGAAAAATAAACATTCTGAGAAAAAATATAAATTCTACTACAAGCACGACAAAATCAAAAATCAAACAGAAAAGCAAAAATTAAATTTACGATCTCGAGTAAATTAAAAATTAAATATTTCTTTCTCATTTTAAAATTCAATTTTTATATTTCAACCTATTTATTTATTTTACTTATGGAATCATTAGTTTGTAATAATTGAAATTCAGGCCAAGACAAACTAAAATTTTGTGGGGAATTTGATGTTTAGAAAGCAACAAATATTTTTTCTCTTGAAGAAATGCAACAGTTAAACCGAAAACTAACATATCAAACTTAAAAAAAGTTATCCACTGGAACATGCAAAATACTAATAATAATATGTTAAGTACTAATCTCAATGTATTTTTGAATCATGAAAATTAAAAGGAAAAAAAATTGAAAATGAATGCCATTTTTTCATAGTGCAACATGTGTGCTTTTTGCATCATTCGATGTCTTTCCATGTGCGTCGCTCCATAGGGTAAAAAGGCGCAATCATCGCATTGCGCCTTGGGCCATGGTCTACACAGCACCGTTCCTTGCGTCATGGCACACGTCTTAGCGCACCTTTTATAACTATGTACCAAACTACTATTGTATTCAGTGTTTCTCCACATGTGCAACTATGAGTTGCGCTTTATAGTGTGCTTACAGAGGTGCAGCTTATAGATGCGTACAATATTGGACAACTACAAAATTGTTGAGTTGACTGGACTCAAAAAAGCTTATTTTGATAATAAATTTGTAGACCAACCTATTTCTGCTAATAGCTTTCTAAAGTAGCTTATATATATAGTCCTATTTTATTATATTTAACATGAACAATTTAATATAAAAAAGATATTACGTAATAAAATATCATTCTTACACAATTATAATATTATATGTGATCGTTAATAATAATCCTACTTTCAACCTCAATTTCTACTATTTTCTCAAACCTTATTCAACAAACATTTCATTTCTCCAACCATACAAACGTGAAGCCTTATGCCCATGCATTCTAACCCCAATCTTGGAGATAATGTACGCACAAGACAACCGACTGTTGACATCTTACGTTCAACATAAGAGTAGATTCATCATACATAAGGTTTACATCGACGATTAGTTGAGGTGCATTCAAACTACACAAGGAGCAAACTTTGATTAGCCATAAGTCTTGCGACCAATGTAATGTCATCCGCGTCGGAAGGCGCAAGTCTTTTTTGGTAAATTGGCATTATTTTCTAAATTATACTTGTGAACTCTTCGAACGTTTTCCCTTCCCTTCAAACATCTTTCACTTTCTACGAAATGTTAAATATGATATCAGTTGCACCCAAGGTAGTTAAGGCGCTAAGGCGCAAAAAAGCGCCAAGCTGGAGCCTAGGGCTTTTTTGCGCCTAGGGCTTTTTTGAGAGCCTTGAGCATGAGGCAGCGAGCAATCTAGACGGCTCTTGAAGTTCGAACTAGGTTATGTATTTTAATTTGATCGACTTGATTTTGAGTTGGGGCTAGGCACGAATTTGTTTTTGAGCTGGGTGATTTAACTGGGTGTGGATAAATTGAAGGGAAGTTATGTGTTTGGGCTCATATTGGACCCAAAAAAAAATTCTCCAACAAAGTAGCCCAAGGCGCGCTTTTACAGCGCCTCAAAAGCCAGCGCCTTGGGGCTTTCTGAGGATTTTGGGGCTTTTCCAGCGCCTTGTGTATCCATGGAGCCTCAGAAGTCAAAAAAGCCTCAGCTTGGAGCCTAGGGCTTTTTGAAGCCTAAGCGCGCCTAGGCGAGGGCTTTGATAACATTGGTTGCACCATTCATTATGGGAACAATAGCGATCTGAAGGTTCCAAACATAAGCAAGCGAAGTGAAGATGATTCAAAAAATGAAAACGATGATGGTGAAGATTTTTCTAAGATGATGAGTATGATAATGATCTCAAAACTCCCATTGAAGTAATGACGATTGAGTTTCAATAAACAACCCATACTTCACATCATACGTCTTATTTGGATAGAATGCGGATGAACAATATTTCAAACGGTCATGAAAATTGAAATCAATATCTTTTTCAATTGAAGAGAAACTGTTTCAAACGTCTTTGCCACATACTATAAGCATGGTTTAACTTCCACTTATGAAAACCTTTGAATTGATTAAAATCTTTACTTACACTGGGTTATGGTATGTCACATGGAATGGTAGAGAAAAAATTTAACCAAGCTGGGTAAATGTCTATGTTCATATGATATTATATAATATTTTTCTTGTACAAAGATGTTATTAAATTGAAAAATTCATTGTTGTTCCTGATGAAATCGGGTATGATCGTATTTTTCTTTCGAAATGACATTAAAGCTATGGACGAAACACACTCCAGCTAAGTTTAGAAAAGATAGAAAAGGGACATTTGTAGGTTGAAACTCATTTCCCACGGGATATTCCAGTTGTTAATTTTGATTAGATTTTTTGTTTTGTAATATCTAGTTAGGAATGTATTGCCCACGATAGTAAGTTGCAAACCACTGCTATTGAACAAGATTCAACATTTCTTCCTCCACCAGACATATATTATCTAGTAAATGCATGTTTACAAGATCAGAAATGGTTCTATCATATTAGCATAATAAACGATATATCGTTTGCATTTACAACAAACTCAAAAGGTTCCAAAAATGAAAATGAAATTTTCAATTTTTATCACTTAAATTTGTGTATAGTCATGAAACGACATCAAATTTGAAAAATGAAATTTAACATTTTATAAGATACATTAAGGTTCAAAATTTTGTTTTTTGATTCCATTTCGAACATCTATAACTTCCAATATTTCAGTTTCACTTCGAAAATTCCTGAAAGTCCATCTATATTTCGGTTTGTGAATTCTGGGTTTTTCAATATATTTCCCTATAGAAATGTGTTAAAATATTCGATTGTATCCAAAATATTTTGATATTGATACAATTTCCACTTATCATTTTATAATTTTAGTAAATACCCCATCATTCAATTTATTTACTATAATTTAACTCATGCTTTGTTGAGCTCAAAACCTCATTATTCGTAGTATAAGGCCCGTTTTAGCATGTACATTGTAGTTGCCATACATCATTAAATTCCTATACCATGTTACTTATTTTCAAAGTCCAGCACGTATTTTGCAGTTTAAGTCAAAATTTCACTTTCTTTTCCCAAAACAACCAGGCCCAATTCGAGATTCCAACTCAAATTCCATCTTCTTCTCTTATCTCATTTCAAACAGACGACATTATATTTCGAATCATATTCACACAAAAACGGGAACTATTTGAGTCTGAATAGATCTTATCGATAAAAGAACACGGCAAAATCGAAGGTAATTATTTGATATTTTGGTTTATTCAATTTTACAGCGATTTTTTTCCACTACAAAATCTGAAAATGGTAATTTCCTTGAATTCCAATCCGTTCGGCACTGGAACCGGAATGGAATGGATTCCGATGTGCCAGCCGAAAATTGAAACCTTGAGATATGCTAAACATAGTTTTTGAAAAACAAATAAACTTTGTATTACGAATATGTGATTCATAGTTTCATATCAAATTTAAACAATGAAAACCATGAGTATGAAGAACTTGTTAATGTAGATATTCATTCGGATTATATGATTTATCAAAATAAATGAGTTCATAATCCTGGTAATACAAGTTTAACAAATGCACAATAGATAGTTGCAACACGAGATTCAAGCATTTTTGTTGTTGTCGAACAATGTTGATCTATTTAGATTGAATAGTTGTTATATTTAGATTGAATATCATTATATGTGCATTGAGAAGTTATTGTATTTGGATTATGTAGTCGTTTCAGTTTCGTAGTTGTGTTTCGGTTTCGTGGCTATTGCATTTTGATTTCTTAGTTTTTGCATGTCAACTCCTTAATTTTTGTATGTCTTAATTGTTCCAGTTGATCGTTTAAATTAATTATCAAATGCAGATCATTAAGTATTAATTACTATTTATCAATTATTAATTATAATTAATTATCAATTATTATAATTTAAATAATAATTTAACTAATAATAATTAATTAGTCAAATAAACAATACAACTTTACATCTCAACTCAAATCTACCATTCAACGTATCCAAGACCCAAGATTACTTGAACACCGTCCACTAAACCACCATTCACCGGACCCTTGTCCGAGAATGCACCCTAAGTATACATATGTCAATATATCCCACCAAAATAAAAGTGCTCCATAAATATTGATTCAAAAAAGATGTTGATAAAGTGGTTTAAAAAGCACAAATTTTAACAGGAAATATGAACAATAAGAGTCTCGTGAATGCAGTTCATAAAATTCATCATGTGTAAATGGGGTAAAAAATAAGGAGAGAAGAAGTTTGCTTAAAATTATCATAGAGGGCATCCATGAGAGAGAGAGAGAAGAGAGAGATTGTGTGTGCGCGTGCGCGCGTGTGAGAGACAGAGTGTGCGTGCGCGCGAGCGTGAGAAAGAGAGAGAGACTGGCATATAATCACATGAACCGACTTAAGCACAATAATGAATAGGCCTGCCTTATCTACCTCCAGATATGTATGAATCAGGTGATTTGGAACTTATTTATACCAAGAAACAAGACACAAACATCAAATAAACTATGTGAAGGTGGAAGTACACTGTAGAATGTGGCTGAGGCACTGGATGCATGAGGCGTACATATAGATAACTAGCATATGCAAAAATGTCTGGAGAAAACTTACAGAATCAGATATATGACAGTCCCAAATTCGTGCACTATGGCCAAATAGCACGTTCAATAACTTATCACCATGACCTACATCAGTGCAAGCTTGATTGAGATCGCTGATTACCCATATGCGAGCACTGTCCTAGCATACAAAATGGACTACGGATAACATTTACTACGACATTAAAGATCATATAAAAAATATTTGGCATGGACTATTAGATACTTCAAACAAGTAAGTGATATAAAGATGAGAAGCTCGTTCACCTACGATCATCAGAAACTGACATCAATTTTGAGCCATCAGAAGACCAAGCTATGCGAAATATCGAACCTTCATGTCCTTTTAATCTGCACACATGAATAGAAGTATACTTTTTTCCATGAATTTCAGTTTTGCTGTTTCCTGATGATGGAAAAAGATCTTGAGGAATCAACTTCCAAACAATAATCTCATTGTAGATAGTACCCGATGCTATACGAAGAGTTTCTATGCTATCTCCCCATATTCGCATGGAATACAAAAGGCAACGGTCTGGATACTTCACTCTAAAATGTACGTTTAGATCATCCGTATTCCAAAAGGCAATGGAGTTGTCACTAAGTCCAATACTGAGGCAATTGTCTTCTCTCAAAAAACAAGCATCAATTACCCAATGATCAAACTTTGGCAACTGTCTCACAAGTTCAACCTCAATTTTCAACTCCTTTCCATCAAAGTCCAATTTAAATAGCTTCAACCTCTTCTCTCCATACACGGCAACCAAAAATTTAATATTATGATTCAATGTAATTAAAGAGATTCCATGAACCCTGATTCCTTCAAACACACGAAGAGATTTGAGAAGCCATCCACTTCTGATGTCGTAAATTAATAGTTCTGACCCCGAGCCTGCGAGAAGGAGTGGAAGAGGAGAGAGATGGGGCGGGAGATGGAGGAAATGGAGAGCTGAGATTTCTCCGAGGTAAGCGCCTGGTTTGATGGACGGTTTTCTTTGGGGATGAAACTCAGCCATGTCGATTAGGGTTTTAGAGAAAGGAGAAAAATAGCTTGTAAGCTTGGCGGGCTATAAGGCTCCACTTGTGATATCATTTTTGTACCAGTTTTGATTGGTCATGGGCGGCCGCTGTGCACTTCAGGTGTTATCATTACACTTGTTAGCCATTTCTCTAATTATTGTTGGTTATAAAAACGGCTAAAGCGGGTGCAGTATAGTTTTAACAGCAATTTTCAATCCATCAAATTGGATAAATTGGATTGTTTTGAGAGGTTATAATTTTTTTTTTCAATTATAACCCCACTAATTATATTTTAAAATTAATCTTTACAAAACTAAATAATAAATATAAGGAATATATATATATATATATTACTTTAGTGGAAAACCTTCAAAATCAGTGTACGTTATACTCTCAAGCATATATTGATCGGTTATGGCAACACTTTATGTATATCAATCAAGACCGTTGCGATCGTTGATGGTCAAAAACAGTACTTTCAAAACCTCTCATAACCAGTACAACAAAACTCCCAAACAAAGCCTAATAGTTGATACTATATGTGGATTTTGTGATTTTTATTTGTGCAAGTACACCAAAATGTGTATCATTTATTTGTTTGGATAAATTTTCAATCTAGGCCTTTAAAAAATTATTCAAGTTTAAGCTCCGTTGAAAACTTTTTATGAAAATATGCATCTTTTTTCCTAAACATATTTTTGTACATGCGCATTTCGAAAATGTGCATGTACGAAAGTACAAAATGGCTAGATAATAAAAAAACAGACATATTTTCATAATAAGTTTGGAACGAAGCCTAAATTTGAAATAAGATTATTTCGGATGTCTGGATTGGAAATTTGTCCTATTTGCTTATTACATAGGTCGTAAATCATAATAATTTAAATACACCAGAAATTACTTAAAAGTGTACCAAATCGATTATCGTTGTTCTTAACTTCAGGAAAAATTGCTCTTGTAGTCATTTTTCCATTCTTGAAGTACGCCAAATATACCTTCTGAAATCCAAATATTCATCAACTTACTTTTTCTTAACATAGTAGAAAATGGGAAAATCTATTGGACACAAATGACATAATGGACTCCACCATTGGATTGGTCTTTGATTTTCACATCTCATATAAGAATAAAAAATATCCAATGGGCCAAATTTTGTGTCATCGGTTGTGTTTTATTTTGTGTCCAAATAGCCGACCCCAGTAGAATTATGTTAACATTATTACCACTTTTCATTTTTATATAATCAATGCTTTTCATGATCAACTTGAATGATATTTAATGTATGTTCTCTATTTTTAGGTTTTAATTTATATATTAGGTGAATATGCTAACAAAGTAATTGTAACGTCCTTCAAAGCAAGATTCCAAAATGAGCGTCGATGTTGTTGCAGTCATTATCGTAATTATTTTCAAGCGGTAAAATGAAATCGAATTTTTCTCCCAACAGTAGGTGAACACAGTAGTTAAATAAAAATTTTGTTGCACGATTTGTCTCTAACATGTTTATTTACCAAAACATTCCAATGTAGGGATAAATACAAAATAACATAGATAAAAGTGACATATGAGTTCTCTCCTCCTCACGGAGGATCACTCGTTTCTATCAAACAAAACAGATAAAAGTGCCATGTCATACATATGAAAATGTCAGCATGTTCACGCAACCAATTATAAATCCTGATTTACCTACATTGGAATACAAAATACTAAGTTTGTAACTACTAAGCTCTTGCATCATCTTCTTACCTTTATTCAAGTAACATTCTTAATATATATAATAACTCAACATACTCAAATGAGTAGCCATGAGTTTACGGAGAAAACAAAATAAATACACGAGTCGGGCATAAAGCTTGGTATGAATAATTTTTCCCCTTAGGACTCCGCTTGGGGGTTTTGTAGTACCGGTTATGAGAGGTTTTAAGAGTACCGGTTATGATCGTAAATGATCGTAGCGGTTTTGATGGGTTTACATGAAGTGTTGTTATAACCGATCAATGCATACTTGAGAGTTCAACATACACCGGTTGTAAGATTTTTCCACTGAAATAATATTACATGTATACCCTTATATTTATTCTTTAGTTTTATGAAGACTAATTTTTCAATATGATTGGCAGGGGTATGATTAGGAAAAAAGTTATAACCCCTCTAAACAGCCCAATTTGATAGGTTGAGAATTGCTATTAAAATTACACTGCACTGGTTTTCACTAATTTTATAACCGACAATAACCAATGTGAAATAAAAATTACAAGTAAGGGTTATCCCAACACCCGAAATACAGAGCCGTCCAAAACCTGTCAAAACCGGTAGAAGCAAAACATACAAGCGAAGCCTAAATATACAGTATAGTGAGACCAATCGCCAAATGAAACATGTTTTCCCCTCGCTAATACACCAATAGGAATAGTGTCGTATGGGCATCATCTTCAATTATAAGTATAACATATACTTATAGTCATAACATGAACCACATCATATAAAGATCATTTTCCATCACAAGTATGACATATACTCTTATTTATGTGTCGTATATCAGTTTCATTAAGATATAATTAGTGGTTACCATGCATTTCTCTACCACCAATTCATCTCGAACAATGTCACCAATGAATAACCACTCATTCACCTTGAGGGTTAACCTAACGAGGGACAATCTGACCTTCCCAGAAGATTGAATGTAACAACCTAATATATTTTAGCAAGCATATTTACTGAACGTCAATACATTTACTATGATAGAGTTTAGGGTGGCTGTATAGGCAATTTTGTAATTGTTACGTAACTAGTCCCTTATAAAATAATCTTATTCGAAATGAAGTATGTTTTTTAGTTTTATTTTCTTTTATGAATGTTGCTATATAAAGATATAAGTAATGTTAATTAACACATTAAAATTATATAAGTAGAAAATATTTATGAGAAGTATTTTACCGATTGCAGATATGAATGTGTTTGTAACCATGAATATTGAATCGATATTCAATTACTTACTTTTTAAATATTCCTCGTCAAGATTTATCAAAAAAAAAGATATCGATACGTCTGTTGAAACTAGCGTGCGTGATTCTCTCCGTACGATGGACGGTGTATTACTCATGACTATTACAGCACCAATGGGGTATGTACTTGTGGCCATTTGGAACTATTACGTAACGAATCGAGGAGAGTCTTCTATATGTTAATACAACCAAGTCAAAACAAAAGATCTTATGGTAATGACATACAATAGTCTTCAGACTCGAGAGTGCTGTCAATCTTAAGTAGTTAGGTTGGATCAAGCATATGGCATGGCGACTATGTTATGACCATGATTAGATATATGTTAAACTACTTCAAGCGAAACACCATTTAAGAGAGGGTTCATGTAACGACACTTATTTTATCCTTTATTTCAGATGTATCTCAAACCAGGGTTGTTACAATTCGTCTTCTCCATTATAGTATGTTAGCATCACCGTAATTGACAGTCAACTTAAAGTCAAAATATTGGTCAGAGTAAATTGGTTAATCGATAAATGTTATCGAATTGAACCAAAGATTTTAATGTAGTCTACGCAATTAACTATGAATATTAATAGAATTTTTGACCTTAGACCAAATTCTAGATATCTTGGTGATATAGTGTCAAGGAAAAGCAAATGTGCACAAAATGTTGTTACTAGGTGCAACTTAATAAACATCAGAAATTGGTTTTCATCAAAATGATCTATAAGTGATTGTACTTATATCTGATATTGTACTTCGGCAAAATCCATAACGGCTTAAGTATTTAAATTGTTTAAATATTGGCTATGGACCGAGTTCGCACCAAGAGTCAACACAATTGCGTTGTTAGTTAATTTCTGAGTTCGATCAACGTAAAATTAATTTATAAATTTTACAAAATTAATAATAAAATTAAATCAACGTTGTATTAAACTCTGGCGGAATTTTATTTATTTATTTAGAGCCTAAAAATAAAATGATGTATAAAAGTTATACATTGTTTTAGTTAATGAACAAGATCGAATAAATTAATTAAATAATCGATTAAATAGTTAATCAATTTGGCTCGTAGTTTGGAAGCCCAAACTACAAGTGTAACGCCCCACCTCTATACCCATACTACCAAAGAGAATTACTAGGTAATTATGTCTAGTAATATGGAGAATGAGGCTTGTTAGGAATGACCACATGTAAATATTTGTAACAATCTGTCCTTCAGGAATACCCAAAAAGATGGATTGTTGGGGTAAAGTTAGAGCAAAACTCAAAACCAAGACATTGATAAGTCCTCACAACAGAATGATAACATATAATATACTAAACATACATGAACATAATAGAATGACAATATATAAGAGACTGCACTAGTGGAAGCAATTGATAAATAAATATCAGTACAGAAAGTCAGAATACATCAACTCCTAAAATAAACATGGAGTTCTTAATAAATATCTGATATAATAGTCTCATATATATACAAATAATAGATCTTCTATGTACTACAAATATCAAGTATAGATATCATACAATATCGATACGACGCCTCCAAAGAGCTCCAGTTATCCATCCCGATAGAGTATCCCTAAAAGCATCTTTCTCTCAAACTACTCAATCCAGTACTCGAGAGTTGTCATGACATAAGCAGATAAAGATAAAACACAGGTCAGACATAAAGCCCGATGTGGGGGAAACTATCTTAAAATATTGTATATCAAAACTATATACAAATAAACAGGAAACAACTAACTCACGCCGGCCCTCTCCACAAACGTGGCTCAAAGGTAGTTCAGACTGCCTATAAACAAGTACAGTAAACTCATCTCAAAATAGGGGATCATACCATAACATGTTCTTCTCCTAAAATCAACGGGTCAGCACATCCAATGTAATGTGACTAAAATGTAACAATCATACCATGATAAATGAAATCGCAATATACAAGTGTAGAAGTGATAAAAGTGTGATAATATAAGTCTACCCTATGCTACAAACAATGATAATATAAATCAACTAATATAGCACAAGCACAACATAGCAATGTAAGATAACTAAGGAATACAAATCAATGTCCATCATTACTAATGGGTGAAGCTAACTACGAACATCAGTTGTAATCCAACGATTCATATAAGTAGAGTCAGTACATTAATGTATCCAGATCTCTAACACGATCAAATGATTCCCTTTGAAAGTTTAAGATATATAGAGTCGGTATCTGAATATACCATAAACCCCAAGACTCAAGTCTTGTGCAGATCTCACTGTACATCTATAATGAGCATAAGTTACGATCTACTCTATATACTCAAAACCTAGTCCCAATAGTAAATAGAATCACCGCGCCCCTATAATGAACATAAGTGCTATAAGATATATTCTAAATACCTAGGAATTTTGCGGATCCCACCGTACCCCAATAATAAGTAGGATCTCGTAGTATATTACTTTCGTCATCCCCCTCTAGGACATCAAGGATTTTAAATGACAAATGTACACCTCTCATCAAAAAGAGAATGAAGGTCGTGTCTCATGTAATATGCTATCGGGGCCCTTCACTGATGCCATATGCATATATCAATTATAACATTACACAATCAGATACGCTTATCACTAACGAAGACCGATATCTCGTCATCGTCTATCCATATGTATGGTCCCTAGTATATGGCCAATACAAATGTCAGATTACTACTATAAGATCAGTACAGAATATGGTCACGATTATAAGACTGACACCATTCATCAAACTGTACATACCCTGGGGTCAACCCCCGAATATACGAATTCACTTCATTCGATTGTACACGCTCGTCGGATGTGATTTTGCGACCAATCGTCGTACCGACTACGTGCATGATCATTATCGATTCCAAAGGAATCAATTAATATTCGTATCTAAATCATAAGCTTTACCTTGCTTCCTGCCTCTGTGAGTAGCTCAGAACCTCCTCGGAGTCATGCCAAGAAGCCACGAAGAACCGCGCTCGAATAGGGAAGAAGTTCCCCAGTATTCAGTCGACTGAATGGTCTATTCAATCGACTGGTACTGGAACCTGGGAATCAAAGCTCCCGAATAGTCGACTGAAATGGTCCATTTAGTCGACTAAAGTTGCTATTTTCCTGGAAATGAACTTGGGAAGGGACATACCCCGCCAAACGGTCGTCGGTTCGCATGTCATTCCTTTCGATGCTTCGCCGATGAGTCGTCTTGCGTCTAGAGCCTACTCTATCCTATCGAACATCTACCGTGGTTCATTGTTGATGTTTTGGAAGTGAATTCCATAAGTAATCAAAAACCGATTTCGACGCCAAAAATCCACTCTTTGCACGAGTAGAGTTCTACGGGTGATTATGGCAACCTAGCTTCCTCTAATAGGCCAAAACGACCTACCCGACCTCCTTGCCTAGTGCGTCGCTTATAGGTGTGTCGCTACACTCATTCATGCACGCTTATGCATACATGTTCCCGCAACACACTGTAACTTCACAAGTCGCATTTCAGACTTTACCGGAGCGATTACTCGACCTGGTGTATTCTCACACAACTTAGCGCACACGATAGTCGCTATGACTACGTGAAATGCTCGAATTGAACTTGTATCCAATTATATTTCTATGTAATCAAACAATTGCATATCTATATAAACAAACAGTCACACAATAATTCTAACTAAAATACACACATCGTTTTGATTGTTGTACAACTTCAAATATACATATACGTATACTTGCCCATACGGCGTACATGTAAATTTGTATAAGTAATTCATTTATTGCTCAATCAAATCTTACTTTTATTTACTAAATTTTTTCAATAAATGTCTAATATGGTTTCATACTATTTTATAAAATCTTACTTCTATTTTATAAAATATAACATTAGCCCATAAATCATTTTAAACTTTTAAATATTTAATTATCTCATTTGAAATTAAGTATACTTCATATTACTATTTTATAAAATCTCGTTTCCATTTTATAAAACATATACTTCATTTATAAAATCATTAACCATTTTATAAATACTAATTGAACCTCATTTGCTATTTTATAAAACATAATATTATTTTATAAAATACTTCTTTGTTTATAAAAATCATTCTTCTATTTAAACGATATTTATAAATACTAATTTAGCTTCATTAACCCTCTAATCGCTTTAATAATAAGTGCAAAGTTCAAAACTTACTAAATTAGATTACTAGCCAATTTCAAAATCATTTGAATTAGTTTAATTATAGCCAACTAATGACATGCCCTTAGTTATAACATGTAATTAGTCTCTAATCACTAACAACTTCATACAAAGTCAATTACTTAGCCCATAATCAAAACTAAGGCTTACTAACTATTTCATAAATAGGGATTAAGGTCTCAAACAAATAATGAGTGAATATAAACATGTTTGAAGCCTAAACATAAGCCTAGTTACATTACTAACATTCTCCAACTTCTTCCAAAACACTTCATAATCATTTATATATTAATTAATGAAGTACGACAAGTAAATTAAGTAAGAGAATCATCCCGCTCACCTTCACTTTCACCAAAACAAGCTCCAATCACACAAACCCTAAATCTTAACTCTCTTGAAATCTTGGACGAAGCTCCAAACTTCGAATCAAGCTTATTCCTTAATGGGTTATGTGTGGAATTGGATGAGAGGAATTTTAGTGATTTTTTTGGAATTTATAGAAATTTATTTGAGCTTGGATTAGTGGATCTAAGTTTAGGCTTAAGGAGATGATTATGAGAGTGATTAGGAAAAATGTAAATGAAATGAGATGTTGGAATTAAAGTGGAAGAGGAGTTAGCTCCATATAAGCTAACTTATGGGCAAGTAATGGGGTTAGCCCAAATCCAACTTTCATTCTCTTCTAGGAATCACTATTCATCCTCGAAGTTCATCGACTCCAAATATAGTCGAGTTTATACTCATTTTATTCACGTCGAAAAAGTGAACTCAACCATGGGTGTATCGAGTCCTAATTCGCTCATTTGTAAAAATCGAGTATAAAAGGCATTTTGTTACTTATCGATTAAATATTAAATTAATCATTTAAATATTCGATCGTTAAATTATGGGGTGTTACATTCTCCCCTCCTTAAAAAAATTTCATCCCCAAAATTCCCATGAGTACGAGAAAGTAACAAGACCGACCAAATTTCCCGAATCTCAGTTTTGGAAAATTCCAACATTACCTTCCATTATGTTATCAACACTACGAAACTCTCAAATTAAGATACATTACACACTAGGAAATATGTGATGACCTACGTCATCCCACATTCCCCAAAAATTTATACCTTTATTAAGAAAGCTTCTCACTATTTAAATGCCAATCAAATCAGATAAGTATTTAAATAGCTATACTTCGACTCTCAAGTACCTAGGTGTACTAGACAAAGAGGATTAAGCACATTTACAACATCATATTATGAGTCTATGCACGCTAAACCATATATAGCAATTATCTTGAATAACTATGTCATACCAAATCGTGCCAAAAATATTTCAATTAAATTTGTTACAACAAACTATGCAAGGAGCATATCGAATACAACAAGTATCTATAATAACTATGTCATCACAAATTGTGCAACAAGCTTTTCTATTGCAATAACGTGATATCAACACATGTGCAATCAAGCGTAGTAACTAATACAAACACAATTATACATGGCTATCAATTGGAGAGTGAACACTAATGAATCGGTATCTAAATATACCATCGACTCTGAGTCATCTCAAAAGGGGTAATGGATTCGTATAAATCTCATCTCGACCGCTCAAATAGCCATAGGTAACATGTGATCTACTTTCGGTAGCTATCGTTATCCCTCTCCGATCTTATTTTAAATTATGAAATTATAACTACCATACAAGCAATCAAACGCATAGGACAAGCAACAATCAAACAATAACAAACAACAACTGACAGAAACCAAACAACAAGCAATAACAAGCAACCAGCAATAAAGCAGCCAGCAAATCACAGTAAGCAAACATAAGCAACAATAACTAGCATACAAATTATTAAATATGTTAGCAAGCAACAAAACCATCAATAACCAAAATAAACCAATAACAAAATCAACCAACAACAAAAAATATCAAACAATAGCAAACAAACATAAGTAGCAGCAAACAATAAGAAGCAATAAGTAATAAGAAATAGCAAACAACAAATAATAATAATGAAATATTTAAAAGGAGCCTATACCAACATGCACGGTGACTATCAAGAGTCGAATACGCATGTCCAACCATAAACTCCAATGTGTCAGTTCGACATTTAAAAGGAATAAACGCCTAAATGGCATAACCTCTTCTGTGAATATAAGACACAAAAGACTATTACACCTCTCGGTACGAAAAGAAAAACCTATTCGACATGAAGGATCATCGAGTCTCAAAACTCTTAAATGATATAGCAATCAATGTCCTAACTCTCCTTTTCTTTCAAATAAAACTCATTCTCTAGAATAAAAAATTATACTAATTAAATCATCAATAAATGAAGATTTACAATTGCATGGGCTTGTTCGGCTTCAAACTCATCTCGACTGCACAATGTTAATAAGAACAACATACTAAGTGCACTATGACACTAGCCTTGGTAAGTATCATCTCGTCACTTAGGAGATTATCCGAATCGCCACAAAACTTGTCGAGAAATCCTTTCCCAAACTATCCCACACAATAAGTATGATACTATACTAAAATTTTACAATACTAGAGATCATTCTGAATAACACGACGCTCATTCCAACCCTTCGTTTATTCGCAAGATTTCTTTGTTAAATTAGGGTTGGCCACCTGACTCCTTCTATGCAAACTCCAATTCGGTTCCTTGATCCGACCACTAAAATTTCCTTACATGACTAAGGCCGTGTTTCAAAAATCTCTCAATCATCCTAAGAATTCAACTCAAGTGCTCGTCTATCAGAATCAAGTGAAAATACCCTTTCCTAACTGGTGCAAATCACCTTGAAAATCTATGCTCATCCTATAGGTTGAGAACTGGCACGTGAATGGGCTATTCTTTAGAAAATGTCCCTTTTGGCACATGGATTTACTCCCATCACCCAAGGTTTACTGACACGTAGGAAAACAATTATGGCACAAACGACTCTAGGTAAATGCCTATAAATCATCCACTCGATCTTTGCTCATTACTAGTCGTCCACCGAACTCTTCCTAGGTATAAATCCAAGTCATAATTTATTTACCAAACCCACTTAACTTGAAAGCTCGTGCATCAAATTTAAATAGTAACACTTTGGTCACTTCACCTTAGTTTTGCAACTAAGGTGACCCATACAAGGTTTATCTCTACCGAAGAACTTACCTACTATGAAAGGTGTCAAGTTTAGCATGTCTACCAAGTAACTAGCAACAGATAAAATTAACCTCCCAAGTGTCGAAAGGAACAAAAGTGAGTTCTCAAAAATAGAGCATACCAAACTTCATAAGCTTCTTTCGATTTTCCTTAACCATAAGCCCACTAGGATTCGATAATGCCTGAAAGACATAAGTCATCATCACTTACACACTCTTTGAAAATATAGGATAACCCTTTTTCAAGGGATCAAGCCAATCAAAATTAAAGCTCTTACGCTTCTCTTTAGTTGAACAACATTTCATAGCGAAATGCCTCCCATATGCCATAGGAGTGACATACTCGGCCAGCTTTTCTTTTTTGAACAAGGTCGATCTTCCTTGTACCACAATCGTTTTGCCTTGGTTGGAGTTTTGGTTGCTTTCCACTTTCAATACCTCAACGGTATCTCATGGGCATTCTCGCAAAGGTGAACCATCCCAACGAGATATTCAAAAGTGGGCCTTAACAGGGGTAAGGCTAAGCGATGAACCCCAACCAACACTTAAGACCCAAGTCAAATCTCTTTTGCCACAACAACGGAGTACCAGCCATTTCAAAACCCAAAAACAAAAGGTTGAATTAGTCGACACTCCTTCACTAATAAGCTGTCCTACTCAAGATGGATGGAATACTCAAGCCATATGCTTTCCATGATCTCAGAAATGAACTAAGAACCAAAATTATGCCTGAATAAATTCCAAATAAAAGTCTTCTTATCAGCCACACAAACACTACATCCTACCAGCCAAAGTCTCCCTTCCTCAAATGCCGAGAAAAAACCTTCCTTAAGAGAATATTCCTTAGACTTATATCGATGGAAGCTTTATCATGCATGTGTCCAAGACTGCGCCTCAGAAATAATCTCTAGACTTAGATATAGATCCCCTCCAAGGCTAAGGAAATTCTGGCACTGCTTCGAAGAGTCTAAAGCTGGTGAAACTAAAAATACTAATGTCCAAAGCGCCTCACCACTTCTGAGGCCAACCGCAATCCGCTAGAAATGTTCACGGGCGGTGGAACATCTTTTGCAGTAGCCAAATAGTCTCTGAACTAATCAGACATCTCAAACTACCTATCCAAAGTTGCTTATGCACTCCGTCTGCTCATACAGATAGCCTGACGAAAATGCCTTAGCAACTAGCGGTAGAAAAACTTAAGCCCAGAAGAGAAGCGGTATATACAATATAATATAGAATAAAAATACAAGTGCACTCTCTAAACGTATCTCCTACTACCAGATTGATTAACTCGGACTAGTCTACTTGGTCCAAGTGTTGAGCCTAAGCTCGGATACCAAATGCAATAACTCGCCCATCGGGAATACCCAAAAAGATGGATTGTTAGGGTAAAGATAGAGCGAAACTCAAAAACAAGACATCGATAAGACCTCACAATGGAATGATAACATATAATATACTGAACTGACATGAATATAATAAAATGACAATATATAAGAGACCAGACAAGTGGAAGCAACTGATAAATAAATATCAATATAGAAAGTCAGAATACATCAACTCATAAAATAAACACGGAGTTCTGAACAAATATATGATGTAACAGTCTTGTATACAAATAACAGGTCTGCCATGAACTACAGATATCAAGTATACATATCATAAAATATCGATGCCACACCTCCAAAGAGCTCCAACCGCCCATCCTGATGTAGTATCCCCAGAAGCACTTAACTCTCAAACTACTCAATCATCTGAGAGTTGTCATGACATAAGCAAACAAAGACAAAACGCGGGTCAGACATAAAGTCTGGTGTGAGGGGGACTATCTCAAAATACTATGTATCAAAACTATATACAAATAAACAGGAAACAACTAACTCATAGCCGACCCTCTCCACAAACATTGCTCATGGGTAATATGGACTGCCTATAAACAAGTATAATAAACTCATCTCAAAAATAGGGGATCATACCATAACCTCTTCTTTTCCTATAATCAATGAGTCAGCACAACCAATATAATGTGACTAAAACATAACAATCATACTGTGATAAAGGAAATCACAGTATGCAAGTGTAGAAATGATAAAAGTGTGATAATATAAGTCTATCCTATGCTACAAACATTGAAAACATAAACCAACTAATATAGCACAAGCACAACATAGCAATGTAAGATAACTAAGGAATGTAAATAAATACCCATCATTACTGATGGGTAAAGCTAACTACTAACATTAATCATAATCCAACGATTCATATAAGTAGAGTCAGTACACTAAAGTACACAGACCTCTAACGCGATCCAATGATTCCCTTCAAGAGTTCAAGATATATAGAGTCAATATCTGAATATACCATAGACCCCGAGCCTTAAGTCTCTAATAGATCTCACTGTACCCCTACAATAAACATAAGCTACGATCTACTCTATATACTCAAAACCTAGTCGCAATACTAAATAGAATCACTATACCCCTATAATGAGCATATGTGTTATATGATATATTCTAAATACCTAGAACCTCTACGGATTCCACCGTACCCCTATAATGAGCATAAGTATTCTAGGACCTCGTGGTAGATGACTTTCATTATCCCTCTCTAGGATATTAAGGATTTCAAATAACAAATGTATTCCTCTCATCAAAAAGAGAACAAAGGTCATGTCTCGCGTAATACACTATCGGAGCTATGAACGAACACCGATGCCATATACATATGCACACATCATTTACAACATTACGCAATCAAATACGCCCATTACAAACAAAGACCGATATCTCGTCATCATCCATCCATATGTATGGTCCCTATAAGGCCAATACAAATGTCACATTACTAATATAAGACCAATACAGGGTACGGTCACGATCATAAAGCCGATACCATTCATCAAACTATACATACCCTAGGGTCAACCCCCAAAGTTACGAATTCACTTCATTCGATTGTACATGCTCATCAAATGTGGTCGTGCGACCAATCGTCGTACCGATTATGTGCATGATCATTATCGATTCCAAAGGAGTCACTTAACATTCGTATTTGAATCACAAGCTTCGCCTTACATCTTGCTTCTTCAAGTAGCTCATAATCTCCCCAAAAGTTGTGCCATGATGCCACGAAGAACCATGATCAAATAGGGAAGAAGTTCCCTGAAGATATTCATTGCCCGGTATTTAGTCGACTAAATGGTCCATTCGGTCGACTGATACTAGAACCTGGGAATCAAACCTCCCGGACGGTCGATTGAAATAGTACATTCAGCCAACTGAAGTGGCCAGTTTCCTGACAATGAACCCGGGCAGGGACATACCCTGTCAAACGGTCGTTAGTTTGCATATCGTTCCCTCTGATGCTTCGCCCGATAAGTCGTCTTGCTTCTAGAGGCTACTCTATCCCATCGAACATTTACCGGGGTTCATTTGTTGGAAGTGAATTCCATAAGTAATCAAAAATCGGTTTGACGTTAAAAATCCACTCTTTGCACGAGTAGAGTTCTACGGGCGATTATAGCGTCCCGGCTTCCTCTAATACGCCAAAACGACCTACCCGGCCTCATTGCCTTGTGTGTAGCTTATACGTGTGTCGATACACTCATTCATGCACGGTTATACACACACGTTCCCACAACACACACTAACTTCACTAGTCGCATTTCGGAATTCACCGGAGAGATTACTCGACCCATTGTGTTCTCATGCAACTTAACGCACACGATAGTTGCTATGGCTATGTAAAATGCCTAAATTGAACTTGTATCCAGTTATATTTCTATATAATCAAACAATTGTATATCTATATAAACAAACAATCACACAACAATTCTAACTAAAATGCACACATCATTTGATTGTTGTATAACTTCAAATACATGTATACATATACTTGCCCATACTCATATATGTACATGCATATTTATATAAGTAATTTATTTATTGCTCAATCAAATTTTACTTCTATTTACTAAATCTTTTCAATAAAAGTTTAATATGGCTTCACACTATTTTATAAAATCTTACTTCTATTTTATAAAATATATCATTAGCCCATAAATCATTTTAAACCTTTAACTACTTAATTATTTCATTTGAAATTAAATATATTTCATATTACTATTTTATAAAATCTCATTTCCATTTTATAAAACCTATACTTCATTTATAAAATCATTAACCATTTTATAAATACTAATTGAACCTCATTTGCTATTTTATAAAACATAATATTATTTTATAAAATACTTCTTTGTTTATAAAAATCATTCTTCTATTTAAACGAAATTTATAAATACTAATTTAGCTTCATTGACCCTCTAATCGCTTTAATAATAAGTGCAAAGTTCAAAACTTACTAAATTAGATTACTAGCCAATTTCAAAATCATTTGAATTAGTTTAATTATAGCCAACTAATGACATGCCCTTAGTTATAACATGTAATTAGTCTCGAATCACTAACAACTTCATACAAAATCAATCACTTAGCCCATAATCAAAACTAAGGCTTACTAACTATTTCACAAATAGGGATTAAGGTCTCAAACAAATAATGGGTGAATATAAACATGTTTAAGGCTTAAACGTGAGCCTAATTACATTACTAACATTCTCTACTTCTTCCAAAACACTTCATAATCATTCATATATTAATTAATGAAGTATAACAAGTAAATTAAGTAAGAGAATCATTCCACTCACCTTCACTTTCACCAAAACAAGCTCCAATCACACAAACCCCAAGTCTTAGCTCTCTTGAAATCTTGGGATGCTCCAAACTTCGAATCAAGCTTATTCCTCAATGAGTTATATGAGGTATTGGATGAGAGAAATTATAGTGATATTTAGAGATTTATAGGAATTTATTTGAGCTTGGATTAGTATATATAGGTTTAGTCTTAAGGAGATGATTATGAGAGTGATTAGGAGAAATCTAAATGAAATGAAACATTGGAAATGAAGTGGAAGAGGAGTTAGCTCCATATAAGATGAACTTATGGGCAAGCAATGGGCTCAGCCCAAATCCAACTTTCATTCTCTTCTAGGAATCACTATTCATCCTCAAACTTCATCGATTCCAAACATAGTCAGGTTTATATTCATTTTTCTCGCGTTGAAAAAGCGAACTCAACCACGGGTGTATCGAGTCCTAATTCGCTCATTTGTAAAAAATGACTATACGAGGCGTTCCATTACTTACCGATTAAATATTTAAATTAATCATTTAAATATTCGATCATTAAGATTGCGGGGCGTCATAATATTCAGTTGGGCTTACACTGGTATGTATCTCACATTAAAATATATTAATACATAAGTATCCAGTATCGGCACAAAGCAATAAACAGTGGGCTTACCAGGACAGAATAATATGCAACATTTCCAAATGAACATAGAGTCACAGATCGCAGTAGAAAAATACAATACATAACAAACTGATACCAAATAATGTCTGTCTTAATACAACAATATGTATGTATATATTTACACACAAGTCGGGTTCCAAATGCACAACTCATATCATCTCATCAAAATAGATATAAGAAGACACCCAAATAGAACATATACAGTCATCATCTCAAAATACAATGTAACAAATATATAATGTCTTCTCTAAAGCCCAACCACCCAAAATGACCAATGTCCATCTCTTGAAAATTCTCGGACTGACACGATTATTATATAAATAATAAACGGGTCAGGCTATATCTAAATCCAAGGTGAGTACATAACCATATGCATGGTATTAAAAAGAAAAGTAAGTATACGATGCAGTATAATATCCATATAAACATTAAATAACTCACCATGCCACACATTCCAAATACCACCCATGGAATACATTTAAGCAAATAAGAATCATGACATTTATAAATCGGGAGTTAGAAATCAAACTCATTGAAATCCCACAATACAATGGACAAGCATGCAGCATGTCCACAAAAATTACCAATAAAGGAAAGAATAACAAATCAAACCAATTACAAAGGTCGGTAACCAAAATATCAATCTTGGCTTACATTCCTAACGAAAGCAAAGACTTCTGAGTGTGAAGCCCAAAAAATATAAATCAAGAAGGCATAATCCCAAACAAGCAATCGAAGTATCAAATCTCTACTTGTAGCCATAATGGAAGTAATAACTTCCGACCGTTGAGTCATAAAAGATAAATCAAGAAATATGGAACCAAATAAAACGAGATCCAAACCAAATACGGAAATCAACATCCAAGAATACTATCTCGACTTACAGTCCTAGTGGAAGTAAAATCTTCCGACCATTAGTCCTAGGAGATAGCTAGAAATACAAATTCCAAATAAAAGTATAATCTAACAAAATATCGAAAAAAATATCCAATAATTATCTCAACCTATAGTCCTAATGGAAGAGATAGCTTCCAACTGTTAGGCCCTCAAAGATATCTAGAAAACATGAACTCAATAAACATCAAAATCATTCAAATACTCGATGTATAAAACCATATTCGACCCCAATCCTTAGAGAGGTGAAACTGTCGACTGAATGACCCTAAGTGATATAAACAACAAATCATATAAAAAGGAGATGTCTCAGCCATATGCTCTTATGAGAGAATGATAGACAAGCTCACATCAAGTCTTTAATGTCATGGATGGACAACATGCAGTTGTCTCGGGTTAGGGTATCCCAAATGACAAACGTATATGCAGCCGGTCTCTAATGTCAAACAGTCACCGTCTATAATGAGGTAATAATATCAAATATCTCAAATGTAATGGATCTACTTAAGCCATCCAGATGGGAGTGACATACCGCAACACTGCTCTAGGAAATGCTAATGACCACATCCCATTTCCTACACTCCCTCAGTTACTCCTAGAATCGTGACACCAATATCCATCGCATGTCATAAACACACTACAAGACTATGCTATGCATTGGCACAGCTCCTGCTGGCCCTTGGTAATGAATTTTTTACCCTTAAGTAATGTTAGGGCAATGACTCTAGTAAGAGAAATAACTCTCAGCCTACAAACTAAACATGGTGACGTCATGGATCCAGTGTGCGACTCCACAATCAAGACCGCTAGGATGGACAACTAGCCTATCTCGTGGGTCTAATTCATGCGCTCTCCATAGTGGCGTGGATCCTATGACAGATTTCTAAAAAATATTCTCGATTATATAAGTCCTAATAAGAGTAATAACTAGTACCCTTGACTCTAAGAGTCCTAATGAGAGTGACAACAAAAGCTCTCAGCTTGATAAGTCCTATTGAGAGCGATAACAGATACTCTTGACTCAGGAGTCCTGCTGAGGGTGATCGCTCTCGAATATACAGGTCCCAATGAGAGCACCTCAATATAACAAATCCTCGACTACAAGCCCAAAAGTTAGATAATGGTACTCGACTAGATAGTCCTTAGAGAGTACAACAAAATACTCTCAATGAAATGGGACCTAATAAGAGTAATAATAAGTACTCTCAACTCTATACGTCCAAATGAGAGCTTCCACAATATAATTATTCCTCGATTACTATCCCTAAGAGTAAATAATAATATACTCGGCTAGTTAATCCTAAGAGGATAAATCTATAAACTCCAACATATCTCCAGCTTATAGCCCTTAGAGTGTAATAGAACTCTTGACTACTAAGCTCTAAAGGGTCATCCCAATACGGTATCATAATTTCCTAACTCGTCTCCAAATTATAAGTGACATCTACTCACTAATAGTAATCAAACAAGTGTTGCTTGAGCATCCCATACCACTCAGTATTACTCGATTGTTTACTAGAAGTTGGTAAACTACACTCATCAAACGATAAATAGTTAATAATAAGAGTCAATAGAATACTCGAAAAAATATTATCGAATGTCCCATCTCATACGGTATTACTAATCCATTTATTCAACATCCTTAATATATAGAATTAAATCACAACATAAATCAAATATTATTATCATATAGAATTTATCATAAGATCCAATAAATCAATTTTGAACCATTACATATATGTATGAAAAGGTACTTATATTTTAATACTCTTAAAACCATTGTAAAATATTTCACAATTGGTTTATCTTCAAAATAAGCTATATACTCAAAAAAAATCCCATTTTGAAAATATCCCTTGAATCCTATTTATTAAATATACACTTTATTATAAATAAAAAATTCCTTTTCGAAAATCTTATGATAACCTTTCAATTATGCAGAATCATCAAATAAATTAATTATGAACCAATAATTATATAAGAAGGGGTATAACTTTCAAAACCCTTAAAAATATATTTTTGTAATCAAAAGTCCCTTTTTAAATTTCATTTTAATCTTTTCTATTAAATACTCAATTTATAAAGGAATTTCCCTTTTGGAAATATTATTAAAAACCCCTTATTTTGAAAATAAAAATTCCAATAAATTTAATTTCTCTTGAAAATCTCTATTTTCATTTTTAATACAACTTTATTTCCAAAACAATTTCCAGTAATCATTTTATTCACAATCGCTTTTATTTATTTATAAATATACTTCAAATAAGTTTTAAAACACCAAAAATAGTTTCCCAAAGCTTTCAAAAATATTTTAAAATGGAAAAATCAATAAATCATCTTAAATATAAATTATGGAGAAAAACACTCCAAAGTCAACGACAAATTATTATATAAATTTTTATCGTTCGATCCGAACAGAATTACATCGAATTTCGATCATCCATAAATGCACATAATAAATAAAACTTCATGATCCATCTCGACTAACAATTCTATTAAGAGGAAATACTCTCAACTAAATAGCCCTAAGAGATGTAAAATATACAAATCAAAATGCAAACGGACAACATCTCACTTGCATTTTGGACAATCCAAAACACACAAAATCCCACCATCAAATCCAAATCATACTCAATATCATCACAATCAAACTAATATCCTAAGCGAACATTTCAATCAAGTAATTCAACAAAGCCATTTTAAGTAATCTACGAGATAAGTTCACATTATATGGAATGGAATATGGATATAGATGTGATTATAAATACCCACCTCAAGCGATGCTTGAACTTCCCAAACAATGATTGCTCTTAGCCCAAGCACAATGCTGTCATCGCACACTTCATCATTGCCAGCACTAAATGTTGCACCACTGTCTTACCTTATTAGGAAGTTCACGCATCACATACCAAGCCCCTACTCCAACCTCACATGCCGAAATCGAGCACCGCACATGTTGCTCCAACCACACCGCATGCGACTCTCCCCAGGTTGCAAGAACCACCAACCGATCCTCCTTCTTACACTCAGGTCGCGACTGCATTCTCCCTTCGAATTGCAGCGCACTACCGTCGATCGCCAACCAAAGGCGCCCCTCCTCTTCGTCGATATGTGCTAGCCAATTTGCCTCTTCCAGGTCGATCGACATTCAGTCGATTTATTTATTTAATTATTTTTGCTGAAATCGCTACTTGATTAAGGCTAAGGCAAAAATCTAGAGCGAACAAGTGTCCGATTTTGGGTATTCATATTGGGAGTGGAAAGGAATGTTAATTATTATATTTTTATTTCTTAAAAGGGGTTGGGTTTGTTTTGTGCTCTAGTTTGAGTTGATATTTTACTCTTTTGATTTTAAATAACTTTTATTTATTTGTAAATAAATTCCAATCTAATTTAAATTTTATACTTCAATCTGCAAATTATATTTTGATGATTTCACAATTTCATTCAACTCAATATAGTTTCACTCTATTTAATTATTCATGCAAATTGTTTTGCATTGCACCCTAAGTGTAAAAACCCAATGATCACCTCCTTGATGTTTGCCAATCACTTGGTGCTTTTCTCCAAAACCTACTCCATCCTCCATCTCTGCCATCCTTGACAGCCTACATTCCTTTAAGAACATGATCAGTCTACAAATAAACAGAGCTAAATCCCATATATTAATAGCCGATCTAAATCAACCTGACTAAACACTAATCACTTAACTCTCTACTCTTAATCCTATACCCCTTAATGTCATCTATCTTGGAATTCTTATAACTGCATCAAGAATCACCACAGCCCAATGCTTACCTATGTATGAAGCTATCTTGTCTAAGCTAAGTAGTTGGCCATGTACCTATCTATCCCAAGCTAGTAGACTCACTGTAGTCACTACTATTGCTACTAGTATGACTACTTATTAGTCTAGAATGTTTATCCTTCCCAAAAATATTATTTCCACGAGTAATAGAGGGATAAACCACTTCTTATGGCATGGTGATTGTCACTCTAGGAAACTTGTTCCCATTACTTTCAATAAGTCGTGCCACCCAAGAACAAAACGACCTAAGTATCATTGATTTATTTACATGGAATAAAGCTGATGCTTCTAAGTATATAGACGATCGTCTTAATCAGAAAGATTCTCTATGGGTCAAGTGGATGACCTACAACTATCTTACGGGCAAACAATTCTGGACTATGGACACACCTAATAACTCTAGTTGGTTTTTCAAGAGCCTTCTCAAGTTAATAACTAGCCTTCAACCACATGTTATCCAATATATCTCCCCTGCTAACAAATGCTCCTTTTGGAACAGCCCATAGGGTGACTTTGGCCTCATTCTTAGTCGTTCTTTGGATTATAATCACAAAGTCATGACTGGTATTCCACAAGCTGCTCTAGCATGTAATTATATACAGAATGGTAAGGCCTCTCTTCCTAATTTTAGCAGCACATTGATTTAGCAAATATGTGGCCATCTTAGGCAAAAGTCTTTTTACGCATTGAAAGAAAATACTCACTAGACTACTACGTGCAAAACACATTCTATCAGAGGTATTTACAGTGCTTTGAAAAAAAACATCTCACAGATTGATAACTTCCCTTAGCATAAGCGAACATGGAGCAAAGAAGACTCTCTCAAAAATAATTTCCTCCTATGGAAAATCTCAAATAATGCTCTTTTCACCAAGGATAAATTGCTCCACCTTGGCATTACTGACAATGTTGCCTGTTTGTTCTGTGATGTCGCCAATGAATCAATTGCGCATTTATTTTTTGAATGCCCTTTTATTTTCAGTGTATGGGATAACACCTTGCAGCAGCTTAATCTTTACAAACCATCTCATATTCATGCCCTAGAATGGCAGACCATATATATGCACACCTCTCATAAGACAAGCAATGCTAGATCCTTGTTATGTACCTTAAAGATATGTGCCAAAGTGATATGGAAAGAGAGGAATAATGCGCATTTAATATTGATAAAAGAACGAGACATGATTTGCCGGCATAAATCATACAGCGTATACTTCAATGCATGTATTACTCACTACAACAAACAAGACCTTTAACAGCGTTTCAAAAACACTATAAAAGCTATTAACAACGTTTTTACATACATTGTATATCGACATGCAGTTATATGTCAGAGATATACAATGACAAGGAATAAACGCTATTAAATGTCCTTTTTTCCAGCATTTTCCTAGTGTCATGAAATCATTTAACAGCGTTTGGTCTAATTTAACGGCATTTTTAAAAAACACTGTTAAAACAATTCAACGACGTTTTTAAAACGTTGTTAAAACATTCCACGGCGTTTAAAAAACGCCGTGGAATGTTTTAACGGCGTTTTAAAAATGCCATTAAATTGTATTTGGTTATGTTTTTAGATACAATTTAACGGCGTTTTTAAACGCTGTTAAAACATTCCATGGCTTTAAAAACGCCGTTAAATTGTATACAAAGGCTTTTTCTACTTTTCTGTAAATTCCATTTCAGTAAACATCAGTTACAATGTGTGTATGTACCACATTTCAAAATTAGCATATTATATCAATACCACATTTCAAAATCAACATACTGTATCAATACCACATTTCAGACACATATTTTATAACCAACGTATGAAATTTCATAATCAAAATACACAATATTCTTACACCATTCATAAATAGTTCGTCATTAATAGTTCATAAACAAAATATAGAACAAGTAGCAATAGCAAAACAAAAGCAAGTAGTACATACGTTAAAACCAAAAAGTAGTTCTAGCAGCAAAATTAACTTCGATCCATAACTCGTTGCAACCTTTCTTTGCATCACAGTCATCTATCTACCTGTAAAGCAAAAGTAATGCTTGAGAATCAATTCATCAAAAAAGTGTACAGAAAGTTAAATCGGATTCATAATGCAAACACTAAATATTCATCATACTATTTCATTAGGCGATTGACTAATACAAAGTATACAACATGCCATAAAATCAAGTAGCATTTACAACTGAAGTAGAGTAAAAAATAATAAACAAACTCGGTAATTTACTTAGAGTAAAATCAAGCTGCATATTATCGACGTATGAAGTGGTCTGTTTACAAATCACGTAAACTAGTCGTCGATGTTGTTAACTAAGTGGTCCTCTCAGTATACCAATATAGGTGTAGTCAGTTTTTAAAAATTAGACTCGGTTTTTAAGTTGGACTCGGTTCTTGAAACTGAGACTCGGTTAAATTGAGTCTCAGTTGAAATTGAGACTCAGCTAAACTAAGTCTCGGTTTAACTGATACTCAGTTAACCGAGTCTCCATTGAAACTGAGTTCAGCTAAACCGTGTCTCAGTTTAACTAAGGCTCAACTAAGTTTGAGACACAGTTAGCAGATACTCAGTTAACTAAGTCTTAGTTAAACTGACACTTAACTGAGTCTGAGTCTCAGTTAACCAAGTCTGCTTCTTTGAAAAAAAATTGGTACCTAGATCAACTGATTCCCAAACACCTCAGCAAGACTGTGGTCCAAGCGTTCAGTAACAACCCTTGAATCCAGTGCAGCCACATATTGTATCGCATGATAACATGACTAGCAAGTGAAGTACATATGTTCAACTTCATGCATCTAATTCTAACCATATGCACTTAGTTACTCAAGCCAATTTATCATGCAAAACTTCAAACAAAACAATGGCTCAGTCTTGCATTCTGGTGTTGCTAACACTAGATCTGGTGTTGCTGCTACCTATCTAACACGACATAATTGTATGTAAAAATGAAGAAATATTATCTCCCAAGAATCAGTTAGAACATGATAAATGCTACGCTAATACCTTAAGCCCTTCATATAAAGCACGCAAATGACATGATCTTAGGCATGCATGATCATACTCTGACCGCACAAATTCACGAAGTAGTGTAATTTCTTTCTCCTACGCCCCATTGTTGCCAAGATAATGCAAGAGGGTATACAGTAGTAGAAAAGATATTTGTGTATTAATCCTTCCCACCATTGATAACTAGCTAAGGCATTGATTTCATCAATAAATCTGTTATATGCATCTTCATACTTGTAATTCAGATCCCATAAAATCTCAACTCATATAGACAAACTGGCCTAACTAAAAGATGTTTTATAACAGGAGATTAAATTTATACACCAAGTGAAAATAAAAGGCCCAATTAAGAGTGAAAACTAGTAAATAACTACAAAGGAAAAAAACATACACAATCTCCATTACTTCAACAGGTGGCGAGTGTGGAAGATGCCATGGTTCACTAAATGTATTTGGACCCTTAAAATACATTCTGTGAGCATGGTTTCATGACTCTTCAACCCTATTGGTTTCCAGTTGCTGAATGCAGGATTACAAGGTATTAAGAGTCAAGACAATGACTAATAAGGCTAGGAAAACATTAAGGCAATACCATGCTAGAGACCCGCAAAAATACCTCATTTAATGAATCTAAGAATGGGAATGAATGATCAATCTTTGAACCCTACTAAGTTGGGGCTGGCCCAGGTAAATCCGCCATGCTAGAAAGTTTCATCCTTGCAACACTTAATACTACAGCTAACAATACAAGTAGACCAACAAGAAGAAGACCAAATAACCAAGGTCAACCAAAAGTGTACATTAACTCTTCTAGAGCAGTGTAACAGTGTGGCATATGGTACTGTTCAGATACACACTTATAAGGACAAGGGGCTTCAGTAACACCACCTGGTTAAATATACATGCTAATTAATATTTACAACCCATTCATAAGTCATAACCGTGTTTTGTAATAATATAATGTTATACTAGCCTTCGGTCTAGCTGTGATGTTAAAATAGCGGAGTGGACCTTTATTTCTATAAGTCTTCTTTTATACACATACATTTGTTTGTAATTTTTTAAATTTGATTAAAGAATATGAAAAAAGTGTACACTTTTTAGGCACCTTCAACACTTGCTTTTTGAAAATAAAAAGGCCCTTATATGTCACAGGACCCATTAAAAACAATTTACAAAAATGATACTTCTGCTCAAACAATTTACATCCACAAGAACTCAGTCACAAACCAAAAGGAATTCAGGCTAAATTATAAAATCAATCAGATATGATACATAGCGATTTTGAACTCAACTGAAAACTAATTTAAAGAATAAAAAACTCACCAGTTTCGCCAAGTTTAGGGCAATCAAACGGGGATTCAACGTGCATAAAAAGCCAACGAGAGATATGCTCGATCAAGATCAGACACGGAGGATGAAGGAAGATGCGATTTCTGGAGCAGGCGAATTGAAATCGAAATGGACGGGAGGTAAATTTGACATGTAAAATTTGCACGCATATATCTACCATTTGCTTTGACATATCAGCTAGAATAAACAATAAATATAATGTATAATGAATAATGAAAAGATAGTAAGTAAAATTAAAACTTGCCAATTTCAGTACCCATGTAGACGGTCGTGCCCTTAAGCTGCCCTAAAATGCCACTCAAATAATCATGCCCATCAGCTTATTTTGCCATCTCAACTACAATAATGATAACACAACATAATTTCAAAACTAACACATGTAAATGTTTTTGTGCCATTTAAAAGTTATAAAATGTTAATAACATAAAAAATACCTTAATTTTCTTGTTTATCTGCTCAAAAGAATAACTCAGATCCAGTCGTCTAGAAATACTATAAATCTATATAACCATCCAAAGCACACTCTTGAGCAATTCATCTATGTACCCGTTAGCAGTTCGGTTCAAATATCAACATTTAAAAAAAAGAGGAATTAAAGCATAGAATGAATCAACCCAAAATATTTACACACATAAACTGGAAAAAGTTAATATGAATCCTATAATTATTTTTCGTTTACCTGACAAGTTTTTCTTTTTAAGCATGTTAGCTGGGAGATCAAAATCTTTGGAGGTTAAAACTAAACTTTCAATGTAATTTTCCCAAGGAATTAACATACAGTTTAGTAATAGTTCAAAATTCCTACATCACTTCCACTTTCATTTTAAATGGAAAACACTAAAATAAGTAAACTATGTTACTATATAAAGATACATCATATTCAAAAACAAAGTGATAATTTCATTAAGAACAACGAAAATGGCTGCAAAAGAAGTTAAGTTACCGAGGTACAAAACAAGTCCTTATAGTAAAAGAATAGTGATGGGTTTAGAGCTTAAAGGTATTTCATACGAATATGTTGATCTTGAAGATGTCAAAGACAAAAATGCTCTATTTCTTGAATACAATCCTCTTTACAAAAAAATCCCTATGTTAGTGCACAAGAGAATATACATAGCTGAATCACTCATAATACTTGAATACATAGATGATGTATGGGACAAGTACCCTTTGATTCCAAAATATCCACCTGAAAGAGCTCGTTTGAGACTTTTGGCAGACTTTATTGATGACAAGGTAAGATAAACTGATATAAAATAAAAAAAACAACCTTTTTTATTTTTGTTTTATGATATGGCATGTGGCAAAATCATGTCACTTATTTGAGTTTGGAAACTTCCACCAAGTATAATTTCTAATTTTAATGATACCAAAATTGAAATTGATTGCCATCCATCAATCATGTGATGCAAGTACTTCACCTTTGTAAAGCTTTTTTGCATGACCCAAATAAAACTTAGCATTACAAATTATTATTTATTTGGAAATAATAGTCTAGATTATATTTTAGTTCAATTTTCTATCGAATCTTCTATCCATTATTCATTCATTCACATTTGATACTAAATTATATTTACTAAAGACTAATAGATTTAATTTTTATTTCATTTCACATTATTATTATTATTATTTTGCGACAACAATATTTCTTATATACACGAGCAATGCATGTGCCAAAATACTAGTGCTTGAAAAGAAATTAAGCTCAAGACCAATGATTAGTCTTTATTGCCTTCAGTGCATTCCTACATTCAGACTAGCATACTGGAGCGAAGGTGAAGATCAGAAGACCTACATACAGAAATCAAAAGAATACTTGAGCATTATAGACAAAGAGATCAAAGGGGAGAAATTTTTCCAAAGTGAAAATATTGGCTATCTTGACATTGTGACAAGTTACATTGTTCTATGGCTTAAAGTTATATAAGAAGTTGCTCAAGTTAATGTATTTAACCAAGATAAACACCCAGTTTTATGGAAATGGTCTCAAGAACTTTGAACTCTAACGTTGGGAGAAAATGCTTGCCAGAAAAAGAAAAGTTATTTAACTTTTTTCAAGGTAGGAAAGAAATCATGAAAGTTTCTGTTAAACCTGGCAACTAATGATAAAATGCTGTGTATCAGGTCTGATACGTCCATGAATGGCTGATACAAATAATTATGTACTAAATGAGAAGGAAAAGTATACCTAGAATATTTTTATCATACCATGCTTATATAGTACATTTAAACTGGAATGCAGAATAACGACTCTCTCCTTTGCAAAAATGTATTCATATGATACTAAGAATAAGAGATGTATCATTATAACGTATTGATAATGGCAAACTAAGAGCTTCCAAAGGACCCATTGCTTGTTTTAAGTCTTTTTCATTATCTTCATCAAACCATTGCTTGTTTTAAGTCTTTTTCATTCTTATCTCTACTCCCATTCAACATATAATAATCATCAAAACAGAAAATACGGTTACCTCCTTGTTTCTCTTAATTCTCATCATCTTTTTTGTGCCTTTAGCCTTAGTATCATCAACATCGTTAAACTCAAAATTTGTTTGCCACAAAAACGACTTAGAAGTACTACTAAAGTTGAAGAAATCTTTCTACAGTTCTTCAATATTATCCAGTTGGAAAGAATCAATCGACTGCTACCAATGGCAAGGCATCGAATGTGAACCTTACGCAAAGGACAGAGTAAGGAAACGAATTCTAAGATTCATAGACATCTGGGACAATCTCATCGTCTATTGGAAGACTTAGTAAACTCAACGGGCTATAATTGCAGTAAACCAAAACCTCACTGGTAAAAATTCCAGCATATATTGCATGTATTTTTTCTTTTGAAAAATGGTTATTTGTTTTAATTTAATATATGAATGCAATGAAAATTACTCACAAATTTGCGAGTGCTTAGCATATGCCACATTCTACACTTAGTTTAAACCAATTACACATAAGTTACTTGCAAATCACCTGCTAAATCAAGAGTAGCACCGAGATAAACCTGACCCGTAATCACATGTTAAATCTAGAGTATTACCATGTTAAATCTAAAGGACGAACTAGTTCAATGTGCTTATTTATTGTCCCTAAAATAATATTCATTTGAATTACCCAAGTAAGGACGACTAATCCAACATTTCCATGAAGCTATTGTTCCAAATTCCTTTTATCTACATACTTGTATGCAAGCATCCTACACAATTATATTTTGGAGTAGTATTAGACTAACAGATTAATATACGTAATCAAAATGCATGAACTGGAATGGCCTTATTGTCATTTATAGTATAGTATGATCAACACTTAGTGTGCTTCGTGATGGATATGCCATCTTGTAGAATAATCATGTTTTATAATTAAAGGATATCACTATTCATGATTATAATGAAAATTTGCTCAATAACTGAAAAATTGAAGGTCAATACTTGTGTGCACCTTGTGCACAATATCCAAGTAATCTACTAAGTTCTTATGCCAAACTTTTCCAATCGCTTCTGCTTCGAATTTGAATTCTCACTCTGCCCATCCCCTACAAATTATTTGAGAAAAATAGATATTTATTAGGAGCAGATAGTAAGTTTAAGTGAATCTCAATAAAATTATGCTCATGATTATCATTGTTTTCATCGGTTTTTTATATGTTACTGACTATTTTTATTCTTGTGGATTTTAATTAAATGAAATGGGTGAGCATACAGTTCTTAATCAGGTATATATTCTAAAGTACGAATTTTAGTCCCATAAGTAGAATTCCACCTAAAAATATATGGCTTTCCATAGGCTATTGAACATTACTCCTTGTCTTGCTAAATTATCATGTTGAACATAGGCTAATAAAAGTACTATAAGCCCAATGATCTCTATACATATGCCAAAAAAATTTAACACAAATATCATGCAAAATGCACTTTCAAGTGTTATAGAAGGTTCAAATACAATATGTAAAATTATGGAAATAGGTAAATGAATTGTATGTTTTTGTGTATACAAACTTAATGTGACTAGAAAAAACACCAAACGTATAAAAATAATAATTTGACATATTATCCTAACCAAATATTTTAGATATGAGTTTACATAATTATTTCTTAAGATATAAAACACTTTTATCCACAAATACATTTACTTACAAAGAATTATGAAGATATTGAAGTTTGATTAAATTGTTATTATGTTATGTAAAACCTATGTGGAGATGCATAAGTTTATTCCTAGATATATGAATTAGATGGTTGAACAACAATAGTGTAGATAAAATTAAAAGTCTACAGTTTTCATTATTCTACATAAGTGGAAAACATGTACCTTTCTTAGAAAAATTACATAAATACACTAGCTTAATTTTGTTTACTTTTTACATATTCAAAGTGTAAGCCATCAGGTTATGTTATGTATATTTAATAGCAAAAAAATACTGAGTCAAATTTGGGTGATGGGAGCTAATTTACTAAATTTTAGATTTCTAATATCTAGATGGAAGATAAATATTGGAAGATTCATCAAATAATTCATAAATTCAATGACATATTGACCTTCAATTCAGTTCAAAACCAAATATGAAGCATAATAAAAAGTGTAAAAAATGAAAATACATAGTAAAATCACATAATGAAAAGAAGATAGGATAAGATTTATGGGATACATACAATCATGGATGGACCCCCAAAATCTACAGAAGCCTCCCAACTCAATCGCAGCCACCATCAAATCAACCACCACCACCCAAAATCGATCATCCTATCACCAAATCAATCATTGTTGCTACTCTTGCCATCATTTTAGTAAAACTGATGGTGCTGCCAATTAACATATAATTTATTTTAGGGTTAGATGAATGATGTAAAAGAGAAATCGAGAAGAAAAGGAATGTTTAGTGTGAAGGCAGAGGATGAATATTGACGAAAAGAAAGGGAGGAGAAATTCTTTTAGGTTTGTTTTCTTTTGCTTTGGGGAGGGATGGAAAAAATGGCAAAAGAGCGGCCACCAAAAATAATATTTGGGCTTTCCCACAAAAAAAAATTGGTGATCGTAAAAACAACGTTTTTATATTATTTTTATTTGTTTAACCGATTGAAGGACTGCACTGGTATGAAAAACGCTGTTTAAATTTGCCGTCAAAACTAACTTTTCTTGTAGTGACTGGACCTCCTCTGACCCTAGCTATTCGGGTTTTACTTGGCATGTTCATTAATTTCCTTATATTTTTATCTATCTTTGTTGTTTTCTTTTTGACATTTTTCCCTTGTAACTCTGTTTTCTTTCTTATCTAATAATATCTAGTAGGGGACCAACTATCAACCCTGCTTGCCTTTGCAAAAAAAAAATTCTGTATATTCTCACCAATAAATTTATTTTCCCACCATTTCAATGATATAAATGTTATTTACACCGTAAAAATATTTTATATTCAATTAAAATAATTTATTCAATTTCAAAATATTATCCGTAAAGAATTTATTAGTCTAATTCAATTTATTAAAACAAAATCTTTTATTAAATAGATTTCAAATAAATACGAATATTATTTTCAAAACAATAATATTATCAAAAATTAAATTCGAATATTTTTATTTTAATTAACTTTATTTACTTACGGCATAGAAATCAAGGTTGTTAAAGACATCTCCTTAAAGAAAATTGCGTCCTAACAATTTCTTACAGGGAAACGTCATACACAACCCATGCCCTGACTTTCTTCATATTCAATAAACTTTCAAAAGCTTACACCATCCCCTATGTGGGTCTTTCACAAACTTCTTAAATTGTATGCTATAGATTCATTTAGCAACTTTCTATTTTTCGCATACGATAATCTATGGAAAAAAATTTAAGTGTCAAAATTTCAGCAGATTCTTCTTTATACGAAGAGCATTCCAAAAAATCAAAACACAATATAAATATAAATAACATTCAATGAGGCATCCCGAAATACGGGAAAATAATATGTATCGCATATATACCAATATATCGTAAAAACTACCTCTTTATTAGCATTTAAGCGAGCTATTTCACTTTTACGCAAGCAAAAGTGAGCAATCTCTGCCAATTAGTAATCCAAATAAGATTCATAAGTACCTATCTCAACTAAATTTTAAACATTAGTTGCATAGAATGAAAGATAGGATAAGAATGAATTCAATTTAAAGTAAAAGAAACATAACCCACTTGTTTACCCATCTTCTGTCAAACTTTCAAAGGTGAAAAACAAAAAATCAAGCTATGGTTTCTAAAAGTAAGTTGTTACATAATGAGTTAGCTTTTCAAAACAACTTCCGAATTACAAAAATATGGATTACAACCTGAGTTATAGGCAAATTACAAAAAGTATGTAGCTTAGATTTTCCAACAAAAATGCAAGCCCACTTAAGAAATACTCATTTTTTGCCTCCAAACATCAAAATTTGGTGAAACACTTAAAATAAAAGTGGTTTCTTAGGTTTTTAGATTTTCGGAATGAGAAAAATCATCAAAATAGACAAATCATTCAAAAGTTATCAGTAAATAAATTCAGCGCTGTTTATATGAAGTTTTACATTTGAGGACAACAAGGTCCTTTCTTAGAAATTCAAGCTTTAACCATTGCTATCCTCAAAATTTAGTGAAGTGATTAACATGAAAGTCGTTACTTATTGAAATATCTTTCCATTGAAAAATGGTTCATCAAAATCAGATCAAAGGGTCAAAAGTTATACCCAAAATGGTAGAGCACATCAAATGGGTTACAAATTTTATGTTACAGTTGGCTTTAAGTTTAATCAAAAATCTTAAACCATAAACTAAAATTTTCAAGTTTAAGTTTTAGAAACTTCCAAAGTAAAATTCCATTCAACGGTACTTACAAAACATTTCTTACTATGAAACAATTCGTTCTATGAAGTATGAACTTATATTTGAATTTCGAATTATTAAGCAAAAGCAAAAGAGAATGACCTTAACATAAAAGTTTGTTTTTTTATATTGAAACAAATTACATCTTGCTTATTCATGCTAACACACAAGTAACTACTTAAATTTGATTTATTATGCTATCATTATCAAAGAACATTTCTTTTTTCAAAACTATTACTTACTTCCTAAAATAAAAGATTTTCCTTCTCAATTTTTTCTTCAAAATAGTAATTCTTTTCAAACCATTGTATCGAAATACCTCGTCTTAGTGTTTAGAAATCCTTATCGAATACGTGTGCACCCGCATCGATTGGAATTCTTAAAGCACTCGATGAACAAATTAAACATCGATATAAATTACCAAATTATTTTTAATCATCTTATAAAATCAAACTCATATTTTATCAAATCATTTGCTTGTTTGAATAAAGATATTTATTTTTGAAAATCGTATATACATCTAATTCATCAACCATCCAAAAAATCAAACAGGCATCAATACAACCACAAGCACATTTTCAAATGAGCAAACAAATGCCTTTAGCGAAAAGCTATCTATCTGTTTCCGCTGCGCAACTCTGATCCTTACTACTCTTACTCAATTCGCCACATCACAATTTGGGATTGTGAAGTATTTATAATGCGAGATTCAGATTAGGGACTTTTACAACTTCCCTAAACTGAACTATACTACATCCACATTCAAGCCATACGAAGCTTTATACACCATCATCAATGCTGACACTACACGTCGGACTAACAACTCCTTAATTTACTTCCTCCCTCAACAAATTCCATTTCACTCGGAAATAACACATAGGAGAGGTAGAGATAAGAAATATATATAATAGGAAAAATAACAAGTACATCCCCAGATGATTACCCCGTTAATCGTCATATACTCCTATTATCCCTTTAATACAGATTAACTACCACACACCCAAGGGGACAGGGACTCTAAAGTCACTCTAAGGCCAAGACTCGTGTCACACACACACACACACACACATATATATATATATATATATCCTATATTGTACTAAACCTGCTTTAATACCAAACTATTGCTTCACCTCTATACCCATACCACCAAAGAGAATTACTAGGTAATCGCGTCTGGTAATACGAACAATGAGGTTTGTTAGGAGCAACCACATGTGAATATTCCATTGGGCTAACACTGGTAAGTATCTCATCTTAAAATATATCAATATATACGTATTCAGTATCGGCACAAAGCAATAAACATGTGGGCTTACCAAGACAGAACAATATACAACATATCTAAATGAACACAGAGTCACAAATAGCAACATAAAAATATAATACATAACAAACTAATACTAACTGATGTCCATCTTAATACGACGATATGTATATATACACAAGCCGGGTTCAAAATACATAACCCATAGCCATCTCACCAAAATAGATATAAGGAGACACCCAAATGGCACATATATAGTCATCATCTCAAAATACATTATAACAAATATATAATGTCTTCTCTAAAGCCCAATCATTCAAATTAGCTAATGTCCATGTACTTAAAATGTCTCGGTCTGACCCAAGTATTGTATAAATAATAAAGGGTCAGACTATATCTAAATCCAAGGTGAGTGATAATCATAAGCATGGTATTAAAAAGCAAAGTAAGTATACGATGCAACATAATTTCCATCAAAACATCAAACAATATACCATGCCAAACATTCCAAATATCACCTATGGAGTACATTTAAGTAAATAAGAATCATGACATTTATAAATCAGGAGATATCAATCAAACGTATTAAAATCCCACAATACGATGGACAAGCACGTAGCTTGTCCACAAAAACCACCAATAAAAGAATGAATCTCAAATCAAACCAATTACAAAAGTCGATAACCAGAATATCAATCTTGGCTTACAGTCCTAATCAAAGTGAAGACTTCCGAATGTCAAGCCCTAAAAATATAAATCAAGAAGGCATAATCCCAAACAAACAATCAAAGCATCAAATCTCAACTTATAGCCCTAATGTAAGTAATAACTTCTAATTGTTAAGTGATAGAAGATAAATTAAGAAATGTGGAACCAAATAGAACAAGATCCAAACCAAATACAGAAATCAATATCCAAGCATACTTTCTCGGCTTACAGTCCTAATAGAAGTAAAATCTTTCGACCATTAGTCCTAGGAGATAGCTAGAAATAAAAATCCCAATATCCAACAGAATATCGAAAAAAATATCCAATAATCATCTCAACCTTACAGTCCTAATGGAAGAGATAGCTTCCAAGTGTTAGGCCCTCGGAGATATCAAGAAAACCCGAACTCAATAAACATCAAAATCAATAAAATACTCAAATGTATAAAACCATATATCTCGACCTCGGTCCTTAGAGAGGCGAAACTCTTGACTGAATGGTTCTAAGATATAGAAACAACAAATCGTATAAAAAGGAGATCTCTCAGCCATATGCTCTTATAAGAGAATGTCAGACAAACTCACATCAAGTCTCTGATGTCATGGATGGACAATACGCAACTGTCTTAGGTTAGGGTATCCCAAATGACAATCGGGCACGCAGCCAGTCTCTAATGTCAAACAATCACTGTCTCTAATGAGGTGATAATATTAAATATCTCAAATATAATGGATCTACCTAAGTCATCCAGATGGGAGACTGATGTGCCGCAGCATTGCTCCAGGAAACGCTAATGACCGCAGCCCATTTCCTACAGTCCCTTAGTTACTCCATGAATCGTGACACTCATATCCATCGCATGTCATAAACACGTTAAGACTAATCTATGCATTGGTCATGACTCTTACTTACCCTTGGTAATGGGCTGGTTGTCCTTAGGTGATGTCAGGGCAATGGTTCTAATGAGAGAAATAATTCTCAGCCTACAAACTCAATAAGGTGACATCATGGATCCATGGTGCGACCTCGCAATCAGGATCGCTAGGATGGACAACTAACCTATCTAGTGGATCTAGTTTACGCGCTCTCCATAGTGGCGTGAACCCTATGATGTAGATTCCCAATAAATACTCTCAACTATATAAGTCCTAATGAGAGTAATAACTAGTACTCTCGACTCTAAGAGTCCAGATGAGAGTGACAACAACTGCTCTCGACTTGATAAGTCCTATTGAGAGTGTCAACTGATACTCTCGACTCTAGGAGTCCTGATGAGAGTGATTACTCTCAACTCTACGGGTCTTAATGAGAGCATCTCAATATAACAAATCCTCGACTACTAGCCCTTATAGTAGATAATGATACTCTACTAATTATTTCTTAGGGGGTACAACAAAATACTATCAATGAGATGGGTCCTAAAAAGAGTAACAATAAGTACTCTCGATTTCATACGTCATAATGAGAGCTTCACGATATAATAATTCCTCGACCACTATCCCTGAGAGTAAATAATAATACACTCGACTTGTTAGTCCTAAGAGGATAAATCTATAAATCCCAACATATCTTTAGCTTATAGCCCTTAAAGTATTGTAGAACTCTCGACTACTAAGCTCTAAGGAGTCATCCCTAGAAGAAATCATAATTTCCTAACCCGTCTTTAAAATATAAGTGACATCTACACACCAATGGTAATTGAACATGTATTGCTTAAGCGTCCCGTACCACTCAATATACTCGATCGTTTTCTAGAAGTTAGTAAAATACACTCATCAAACGACAAATAGTCTATAATACGAGTCAATAGAATACTCAGAACCGAATGCCCTATCTCATACGGTGTTACTAATTCATTTATTTAACATCCTCATTATATATAATTAAATCATAACAAAAATCAGATATTCTTTATATATAGTTATCATAAGATCCAATAAATCAATTTTGAACCATTAAATATATGTACGAAAAAGGATTTATATTTAAATACTCTTAAAACCATTTGAAAACATTTCACAATTTGTGTATCTTCAAAGTAAGCTATATACTCAGGAAAATCCTATTTCAAAAATATCTCTTGAATCCTATTTATTAAATATACACTTTATAAAATAAATTCCTTTTCGGAAATATTATTAAAACCTTTCAAATATGCAAAATCGTCAAATAAACTAATTCTGAACCAATAAATATATAAAAAGGGGTATAACTTTCAAGACTCTTAAAAATATATATATTTATAATCAAAATTCCCCTTTTAAATTTCCTTTTGTTCTATTCTATTAAATATTTAATTACAAAGGAATTTCCCTTTTGGAAATATTATTAAAAACTCCACATTTTGTAAATATTCCATACATTCAATTTCACTTGAAAATCTCTATTTTCATTTTTAAAACAACTTTGTTTCCAAAACAATTTTCAACAATCATTTTATGTAACAACCACTTTTATTTATTTTTAAATATACATCAAATAAGTTTTAAAACACCAAAAATAATCTCCCTAAGCTTTTAAAAAAATTTAAAATGGAAAAATTAATAAATCGTCTAAAATTTAAATTATGAAGCAAAATACTCCAAAATCAATGACAAACTATTAATATAAATTTTTATCGTTCGACCAAATCGAATTACATCAAATTTTGGTCATCCGTAAATGCACACAACAAATAAAACTTCATGATCCATCTCGACCAACAATTCTAATGAGAGGAAATACTCTCAACTGAATGACCTTAAGAGAGTAAATTATACAAATCAAAATGCAAACGGACAACATCTCCTTTGCATTTTGGACAATCCAACACACATAAAATCCCATTATCAAATCCAAATCATACCCAATATGATCACAATCAAACTAATATCCCATTTGAACATTTCAATCAAGCAATTCAACCAAGCCATTTTAGTAATCTACGGGATAAATTTGCATTACACAATGGAATATGGATATAGACGTGAGTATAAATACTCACCTCAAGCGATGCTTGAAATTCCCAAATAGTGATTACTCTCAGCCCAAATACAATGTTTTCGTCGCACACTTCATCATTGCCAGCGCCTAACGTTGCACCACTTTCTTGCCTCATCAGGAAGTTCACACATCACACACCAAGCCGCTGCTCTAACCTCACATGCCAAAATCGAGCACCGCACACGCCGCTCCAGGCACGCTGCACGCGACTCTCCCCAAGTCGCACGAATCACCAACACATCCTCCTCCTTGCACTCTATTCGCGACTGCATTCTCCCTCCGTATCACATTGTACTACCGTCGACCTCCGACCGCCAACCAAGGGCGCCCCTCCTCTTTATCGATACGCACGAGCCAGTTCGCCTCTTCTAGGTCGATCGACATTTAGTCGACTTACTTGTTTATTTTTGCTGAAATCTCGACTTGATTAAGGCTAGGGAAATAATCTGGAGCAAACAAGAGTTGGGTTTTGGGTATTCATATTGGGAGTGGAAAGGAATGTTAATTATTATATGTTTATTTCTTAAACGGGCTTGGCTTGTTTTGGGTTCTACTTTGAATTGATAAATTACTCTTTTCTTTTTAAATAACCTTTTGTTTATTTGTAAATAAATTCCAATCTAATTTAAATTTTATACTTCAATCTACAAATTATATTTCGATAATTGCAATTTTATTCAACTCGGTATTATTTCACTCTATTCAATTATTCAATATATTATCATTAATAAATTTATTTTTCCACTATTTCAATGATACAAAAGTAATTTACACCGTAAAAATATTTTATATTCAATTAAAATAATTTATTCAATTTCAAAGTATTATCCGAAAAGAATTTATTAGTCTAATTCAATTTATTAAAACAAAATCTTTTACTAAATAGACTTCAAATAAATATGAATATTATTTTCAAAATAATAATAATTATCCAAAATAAAATTCAAATATTTTTATTTTATTTAAATTTATTTATTTACGACGTAGAAATCAGGGTTGTTACAAAAAGATGGCCCGACCATAGCATGTAGAGGAAGGGGAAACTTTGTCTACGGATCTAGAGAGGAAAATGATAGATGTGTGATCTAGTTGGTTATAAATAGTCATCCCATTCATTTTCTCCATTGTTGACGTTGGTGAAGTCTTGCATACGAAGTTGCATCCCGTAGCCAAGGAGTTCGAGGAAGGAAATAACTAGTGACAAAGGTGTTCGACGATCGGTGGGACCATGAAAAATAGGTAAAAATTCTATTTTAATTATTATTCATATAATATTCATATATGCTTCCCATTATCTATATTTAATTCGATAAAAAATAAAAAAATATTGAAATTGAGTATAACTTTTGATAAATTATATAAATAGGCATAACATTTATAATATATTTATAAATATATAAAAAAGTTTGGTTTGATAAAAAAAATTAACTTACATCCATATATGTATAAAACGAATAAATTTTAAATATTAAGTCATTTTATATACATTCGGTTTCAAAAATAATTATAAAAACACCTTTTTGTTTCAGCTTTAGAAATTAGAAAAAACTTTTTAAAAGAATTATTTCGAATTATACATTTATATATAAGAACCATGCACACAGATTATTATAAAAAAATTCTTTTCATAGGTTTCAGAAAACAAATAAAATTTCTATTTCAATTGCAAAAAAGTCAAATATTTTAAACTTTCAAATTTAGAAAAAGTCAAATAAATAAATGTTATAGATATAATCCATACAAATTATATTTAATACACACACACAAAAATTCTTTTTCCTCTTGGATTTAAATAAAAAATAATTTTAATTTTGAAAAATGTCAAATTGTTTTTAAAATTCAAAATTTTAAATTATCAAGTATATAATTATTTATATAACTAAAACAACTATATATATGGATTATTAAATCTAAATAATTTATTTAGTATATTAATATTTATATATAAGCCAAAAGTAATTTTAAAATATTATATTATACATACATACATATATATAATAATGGATAAAAATAATATTATTATTATTAGCTAATATTAATGGGGATGTAAATATAAATATTTATGTACATATATGTATATGACATCATCATGAAACTGTGACATTAAACTTATTTACCAACCATAAATCACAATGGTTAATTAAAACCCATTTGAATTCAAATCAAACATCATGGAAATTGGCTTCCAAAATTCTTCCAGTAATATAATTAATTTGGCAAATTAAATTAAAAAATACTATCTATTGAATTTATGTTATTAGCCATCTAATGTGTGCCATCGTGATTATCACTTTAGTTATCAAATATATCAACCTTTAGCTATCATGTTTATAAGCATATGGCTATCGTATGTATGGATCATAACTATAGGATGTATGCACTATAGTTATCGAATTTACCAGCAGTTAGCTATCAATTTTACCAACATTTAGCTATTGAATCTACCAACATTTACCTCCACTGAAAATCCATATCAAAATATTAAATTTTGTGTTTCAAAACATTATTTTACAGTAAAAACCATCCATTTTCGTCATTGAAATTCATAACTAATAATTTAATAAATCCAAATTTTATGAAATTTAAAACTTATCTAGGACTCAATATCATAAACCTCATGCCAAATTTCAATTCATTTGAAGGTGGTTAACTCATGTTTTATTCTTATACATGTCATCAACTATGCCTTTCAACAACAAAACTTATATGAAATTAATCTATCATCATCAAAATATGTTTATCATCTTTACAAATAATAAATATACACCAGATTTGTGTCTAACTAGATTTGGATAAAAATAGGGTTAATATTACTCAACAAAGAACAAGTTTGATTAAAATCCTCTCTTTCTTTAGAAAATAAAATTAAACCTTGTTTTTGTTCAATTTTCCTCTTCTTTCTTCCTTCTAGTAATGGCAGTCGAATTTTACATGTTTTGTTTTGTTTAAATGAAATGAAAGAATGAAGAGAGTAATATGTTTAGGGTTACATGGGTTAATAATTTAGGCTTGGGCTAATATGCCTCATTGCTTAATCTTATTAATCCCTTAATCTCTTATTAAATAGAATCTCTTTTGTTCATTTGACTCTTTTATGGCCAAATTAGATAAATTATAACAATTACCCTTGGTTCAACCCTCTTTATCCTTTAAATGTCCCACACTTGATTGATTTAATCTCCCCGTGAGTAATTCCATCACTAAGTTACTATTTAATAGATCTTATTATTAATTAAAATCATATTATGTCACTTCAAAATATGGAATGTTACAATCTCCCCAACTTATAGGAATTTCCTCGAAATTTGAATAAGGCAGAGCAATGACCGCTATCATCGGTATAAAACACACACACAAGTACAACTATTATGTGAGTACTTTTTAATGTATAATTATCAATGATCAGCCATAATGCGTTAGTGCAACTGGTAACACATAATCAAATCATTACACAAGGTACACTAGCGCCATTACTGGTTCATGCAATACACAAACAAAGCACACGGCTAATATCCATATGTTACACCAATTTTTTTCCTGTAAACAAATGTAGTGCAGATCCATTATTGTAACAACCTGCCATCTATAATGTCCCGATTCACACATAAAAGTGGCACAGACATCATGAACTTCGCAGACAACGAATCGTTTTTAAATAAATTATAAAATAGACCACAGAGCTATCTATAATATTCTACACTTTATGAAACTCATTGCAGAAATAATATAAAAATAATAATCAGTAATACAATCTCATATAAATATAATAATACAGAATCAATTAAATTCCAACCGCAACATCTCTCTTTATATTGAAATGGAAATAGTAAAATGTCTAGGAATAAATGAAATAAACTTGTAGAAAGCTAATAGGCAAATAAATGCACTTCTCCTCGCACCATCGCGCCTTCAGGTCACCGCTAGTCCTCTCTATCGACCTATCAAAGTATAACTAAAAAAGAAGGAATGATAGAGGGGGTCATACGTACGTTTGGTGAGTGAAACACATTATATAACTATATAATATTAATAATCCAGTAAAATAATACTTATGCTCGAAAACCATACCTTAATATGTGTCACCTGCACCTAACAGGTCAGCTAAACAAAATATATTACCATGGTGGCAACATAGCATAAGGTCTCACTAAAACTAACCCATATCTAATCATATGCACTCGATCGAATCCAAAATCCTAACTCGTATGCCGAAGATCAACTACAGCACGATCGAGCCCGAATTACCAACTTGTCATCGTCGAAAACGTACGCGATTCGCTACCGAGCCCACCATTGCCAAATTGTAAACGACTCACTACTGGGGAACATAATATCCTAGCCCACTATTGCTAAAATCATGGATGGCTCGCTACCAAGAAACTCTATGTCTCAACCTACTATCGTTAAACCATAAGCGACTCGCTACCGAGGAACACAATGTCTTAGCTCACTATCGCTAAATTGTAAGCGACTTGCTACCGAAGAATGCAATGTCCTAGCCCACTATTGCCAAATCGTAAGCGAATTGCCACCGAGGAACAAGTTGTATCAGCTCATTATCACCCACTCAAAAGCGACTCGCTACTGAGGAACAAAATATCTCAGTCCACTATCGTCGTATCGAACAACGTACAACAAAATCTACTAAAATAAGGAACTTTTCAGAATTGTCTCAGAACACAACAAACACTATACTAAAATGTTCCTTATCTCTCCATGATCGCAATGCCGCTAACTACACGCAAAATGAAGCCCTTATGCGAGGGTTATACACATTTGAAGTTGGGGAATTTATTAAAATTAATTAATAACTAATAGTTTAATTATTATATAATTTACATCTCCCTCGCGCGTTTTCTGCTACAACCAAACCGACCTCACTCATCTCTTCCCAGCCACCGCTTTACTCAAGCACCACGTGTGCTTCCACCCTCTAGCTCCAAGTCCATCCTCACCAAAAGACTCCGCTTCATGCGCATCGTCCTACGGTCCCACTCCGACCACCTCTGCCTTCCAACACCAACCAGCTGCAGGCTTACCTTCTCCAACAGATCTCGGCGATCACCGACCTCATATGGTCAATCGAGCCCCACCATAGCGACCTGCTGATCTCCTTTACGTCCCCATGTTCTCCGATCGTCGCATCTTCGCCATTTCACCATTGGATCAAATCGGATGGTCCACGTTTGTCAAATATCCTCTGTAACAACCCTTGGTTTTATAATTGTTGATTATCGTCTAATGACGATTTAATTTGTTTGACAATTGCAATTGGAATTTCATTCGAGTTGAAATTTGTCTATAAAATTGTTAAGCGTTTTTATCAGTTGTAAATTCTTTTATAAAATGGTTAGTGGAGTTTCTATATCGAGTAGAAATTCTTTTAATAAAATTTTGTAATTATTGAAACGGGCTTTAAAAAAAAATATTGTGGCCCATATTCATTGTTGCCGTGATGTTTATCTAACCGACCCCCCTTTCAATTTTCATTCGTTCTATAACCCGTTCCTCTCTCTCCTTCATTTTGTATACCCAACCCCTTTTCTTTTATCGTTCATTCGAGAAAAACCCTAGGCAAACGAAGACGAACATGAATGGCGGCTTCGATCTTCATTTAGGGCTTCAGAAATTCAAAGGCGACGGCTTTGCTTTGTTCGATCGATTCAAGAGTTAGTCGCATGTCACCTTGCTCAATCGATTCTCCATCGCTCGCCGCGGCTGCTCCTCTTTGTCAAAGGTGAGTGAACTATCACTCACATCTAATCCACTCTCTATACTGTGCTTAAGTCGTTCGATTTTTGTTTCGATGATTGATGAATTTTGACTTGGCCAGATTTCTTGTTGGCCTTGGCTTTCACTTGATTTTATGATGATCGAATTTGATCGATTTTTAACCTTGTTCAACTGTGATTTCGATCTCTGTTGGCTTCGGTTATACTTTTGACCTTATTTGATTTTTCTGTTGTTTCATGACTCCGGCCATTGATTCATTGATTGCCTCGGTGATGTTTTTATTACTTGGTACGAACTCGATATTGATACTGTGAAGTCATGTATATGTATGTGTATTACCTCTGACAAACTTTGGCCTTGACTACTGTCTCATTGCGATATTGTGGTTCACTACTGTCTCATTTTTGGTTGGTTTACTGGACTATTACGACATTGAGTCGCTTTTGATTTCGGTCACCTGATTTTTGTGTTGATCGTGTTCGACTACTTGCTGCATTGGCCATTATGCCTTTACTGCCATGTCTACGTGATAGTGTTCGACCATGACTTTATCCATCTTTGATTTATATTACACTCGACTTTGCATTAGCTTTGAGACTTTTTGCATACAGTGCACTTGGGAACACTGATTCATCGAAGTGCATTTCCTGAGTTTCACTGAGCTTTGGCATTTGAGTGCTTCATCCCTTACCTGTAGTTGTGTTACCTCTGTCTAATTCCCTCTGGTTTCTTTAGTATTGTTGTAGACACTTGATCATTCGAGTCTGTTGTTTTGGAGCCTTGAACTGTCCCTGTTTTCATGAATTTTCTTTGTAACTGTAGCTTGGAGACAGTTGCCAACTTGTTTATTATAGTTGGTCTGTACCATGCTTATTGAGTTGTTGGAGGTTATGTAATTTGAGACAGTATCACTGTGTACTGTCAGGTCCATGTTGCATTTGCAATTGGACATGTTGTAGCTTTTGTCCAGTGTCACTTAACGACAGTATACTCGTGTTTGCATTATCTAGTTTTTGGTTTTGAAGAAGCAATATATTTTGCCTTTTTGCTTCGGCACTGTCCATAGTGTTGCATACTCATGTCTTATGTGTTCTAATCTTGTTCTCTTGATGACAAGTGGTCCAGACATTGTTGAGTTCCCTGTGTACATGTTTTCACCTAGTAGTTGCATTGGATCTGGTATCATTCTTTGAGACAGTTGCATATTGTTCCACTTCGATCTTAGTTCTGACTTCTAGCTTGTGGACTTTGTCTTGTGATCTTTCATACTTGTAGCATGCTTGACCTTGGCAGTGCTTCATATCTGAACTGTTGTTCGACCATATACATTTGTGGTTGCTTGATGTCACTCATATGCTGTTTGCTTATATTCCTTTTGACCTGTTTGCATCAAGTCAGTTTGGACTTTCTTTTATCCCATCTGAAATCTTTGGTCTACCTTATTACTATTGTGTAGACACTGTTGAAGCTTCATCACTTGGTGTTGTCTACTTGGATAGTGAACAACATGTATCTTATTTCCTCTATGTTTCAGTTTGCTTACTTGAGCTTGCATGCTGCAAGTTGCCTTGAGTTGAACCCGTGTGTTATTTGGAACTTGGGTTTGACCTTGCTTTGAGTTAGTAGCAGTGCAGCACTTGCCTCCCTTGTTAATTCGTTTTACAGACTTGTTTGACCTTGTGATCAATTGTGACTTTCACTGAGCTTTTGTGTATCTCTTGTGATAGTGGCGAGGCAGTACACGCGTGCGTAAACTGCAGCCCTATCGGATTTGACAGTTTTAAATTGATGTTTCGATTTGTTGATTTGTTTCGTTGGTTGATTTCAATGTTTTGGAGTTGTATTCTGATTTGTTTATTTGTTGTTTAACACTGTTTAGTGTTATATCTGCCGTTATCCGATTCTTTTATCGAGGAGTCGGATATACGAGATTTCTGTGAATGTCGTCTATTTGACTATCTGATTATTATTGCTGCTATGCACTAATAACTGAGTTTGAATTAGACTGACCTGTGTATTATTTTCTTTTGAATGTAATACTCGGGTCAGACCCGAGTTATTTCAGGTTGTAGATTTCCTTCTTTGAGTTGTTGTTCAGGCTATGAAGACTTTTCACATCTTTTGAAGTTGTCAGTGTCATTTTATAGTAGTCGTGTCATTGTATAGAACGATATGTATTCATGTATATTAGTCGATAATGTACTTGTATATATAACTATAGAGTCGACAGTTGTAGTTGTATCATATGTATCGTGTCAACTATATTGTAACTGACATCGGTTATATATATATATATATGAGATTTTTGTTAATCTGTGTTCCGCATTTATATTATCTGTGTTATTGTTATATCTAATGTCCTAAACTATTATGAACTATCGTAGTTTGTTTTATACTGATAATTGGATATGTCGATGGGAGTAAATAAATAATAGAAGAAAAATAAAAAGTATATACCACTCCTATCGAGATAACCAATATTAGTGTAAGGCCAATTACGGATGGTCGCTCCTATCCAGCCTTATTCTTCGTAATAATAGATAGTATTTCTTTTAATACTCTTTGTTATTATGAGCATAGAGGTGGGGCGTCACAATCCGATGCGTTTTCTAGTCAATCTGTGCACCTAATCGCCGGACGAATAACACTAGTGAATTCAGGTCGTCGAGAATTTTGATATACAGTATGCTTAGTTTGGAACACTTGTATATTTCACATTTTTAAATTAAATAGATATTAACTTTGCTAATTACATTCGATAAAATTTAATTTTTTTAACTGTATAGTTGTGGCATGTATATCCTATTCGGGTATATATATATTAAAAAATTTGTTTTTCCATTATCAATTACATTATGTATAATCTAGTTTAAGATCATAAGAGGTGAATCACTAAGTCTTACCAATATATACACAAATATAATCAATTCCACTCATAGATTAGCTATACAACTTCTCCGATTTGATGTAGGTTCTTCCTTCCCTTCGTTGTCTAGAAATTCCATGCATTGAAAATGCCAAATCTCCTAATAGCTTTGATTTAATTGCATAGCTATCTTCACGATGATCGATTGATATATAAATTTAGTTAATATGAATTTGATTTGAAAAATATATGATTGATCTAGTGATTATGAATTGTTTTAGTGATTAGGGTTTTAGAAGTGGGGGCAATATTTTTTGGAGCAAAAGAAATGAGGTTAGAGAATAATTTATAGGCCGAAAATACTTATATTTAGGATATATTTTCGTATTCGATATATTTATGAAAATGCCACTGGGTTTGACTTCTTCTAATTTCTAGTCCGTTTAACTAAATTCAGCAAGTTATATATGTTTTCTAATTGTAAACGATATTATGCACGTAATGGAATAGGTCCGGAGGTCTAATTCCAAATCCTGTAGAAATTTGTGGTTTTGCCTTTTATGTAAAAATTACGAATTTACCCTTTTAATTTAATTATTTAACTTAGTAATATTACAGAGTTTTATATTCTCCCCCCTTGAAAGAATTTCGTCCCCGAAATTTCATAAGATGGACAATGTAACTCACTTTACATCCTACAAACATACAAAACAGACATAGTTACATCCATCTAGCATCCAACATACAATACAAGCAAAACATAACCAAAAGTATTACATACATATGATAGTTAAATGATGATATGGTATGACATGAGTGAAAATGCAACTACATTAGTCTCCTATATGAATGCAAATATGATGCAACCAATATGCATGAAAACATCCTAATATATGCAAATATATATATATATATATGCGTCTGTACATCCATATGCAACATCTGTATTAAAGTGCAAGTAAATAAAGATATCCATAAACACAATCATTAAACATGTATATAAAGGAAAAATAAATAGCATATATAAAATTACCTAGCATAAGCTAGAACACCTAACTCTGGGAGTTTATCCTAGGTTGGAATGTATATGCATACAAGTCAACACTGTATAAAATAAACTAGTATAATCCAAACAAAGCAACCATAACAACCAAAACACATCATAAGGATGTGTATACAACCAATCATACCATCCATACATCCATGCTTATGTCAACTAGCTAGCTAAAGCAACCATATAAACAAACATTGACCTAACGAGCAAACTAGCCAAAAGAAAAACCTATTGGAAGAGAGCTCATAATGGGAAACTCTAAGCATCTCCTCGAGCTCCATCACACTCCTATCCAAACTTTTTATCCTTGGCATACTTGGACCAACTTTATTACCTCATACTTATTTCATATCATATCAAGTCCTAAGGATCCACATATGAAGTATTCCAGACTCCTTCTCTACCTTCACCTTATGAGTTGATTCATCTCTACCATCACTGCTAGTCGTCAACGTAATTCCACAGAGGGAATAAACCAAAAATGCGTGTGAATTCTCACTAATCTTTCAAGAAGACTACTCAAAGATCATGACTTTCCTACTCTCTATAGATTCAAAAAATGCCAAACAACTTATGGTGCTATCATTCCCACAAAACATATCTAAATAACGAGTCGTTCACCTACCTAGCTGCCCACTCTCCATGCGTGTCTATCCTATGCGGTTTCCATCCCTTAGCTTATCAACAAGGTGTCTCTAATCATATAATACCCACGTATAGCTTATATTTAGATTGTACTACTGGCATACCTTCATCACCGTTTAATTTATAGATATTACAAATGGATAATTCATTATTTTCGGTAAACACAATACTACTATAATAAACTCAAATTTAAATTCTATTAATTTAAAAATAACCAAAATTTGCTTTCTAGTTATAAAATTCCATACAATTTTTTTTTCAAATAATTCAATTGAAATACCCTCTTCCTTCTTCAAATCCAAATAACTTAAATAAAATTCAAGTTTATACTTAAAATATTCTTCAGATCAAAACCCTATTTTTTTACAAAACTCGTAAAATATTCATATCAAGATTCTAAGTTCAAAAATCCTAAAACTCCTTTTCAAAGAATTTTAAAATTAAAAACTCCTTCTTTTCATCAAATTCGAATATAAATTTACTAAGCAAGCTTAATTTTTTTTAAAGTTTCATGCTTTAAAATATCATTTAAAAGTTCTCAAATTATTTTATAACATCCAACCATAGATTTTAATACAAGTCTATGAAGTATTTATTTTCATATTTAAATACTCAAACCATTTCAAACAATTTCAAAATGACATTTAATAACACATATCTCAACAGTTCAAAATAATAAATGTAAACATATTATTTTCTTTTTAGCATAGATCATCTTAGTATTTCTTATTATAAAGGCATCTTGTTCCTGTACTATCTCAAAATAATAGACCAGCACCATTGTCTCAATGGTTAGGCGCTTCGACTTTAGTGCGAGAGGTTACAAGTTCGAAACTTGCGTAGCGTGATTCGAAAATATATTAACATGTAGTACGTTGTATAATACTGTGACGCCCCACCTCTATACCCACGCTAACCAAGAACACTACGGTGTAGTGCTGTCAATTAGCACGGAGAATAAGGCTGTTGAGGAGCGACCATCCATGTAACTTCTTTGTGCGAGCACCGATATGTCAGATAGAATATGATGCATATCTTTTAAGGAGGAAATCCGACATACCGATACAAACACAAAGCTATCACACGGTGGCTATATATAATCTTCGGAAACAAATATAGAAATAAACGTAACATAAATCAGTCACAGACAATTCATATCACAGAGGCGGAAATATATATGAATATAACACATGAAAGTGTACATCAGAGTAGTGGTCAAATAAGATCCACAATAACACAAATGAATAGATACAAGTGCAAGATAATAGAATATGTATACATCAAGGAGTCTAATCTCAAGTGTATACAAACAAAAACTACTAAACTAGAGTAGTTAGCCAAAAGTCAGATGATGGCTCCAGGTAGGAGGTCATGAGGAAGCACCTGTAAAATCTCAGTCTGACCCGAGTATTATTTAAGAAGAAAATAATAAACGGATCAGTCTAGCTATAATTATCAGATAAAATGAGATAGAATATGAGATATGATAATAAAACGTATGTTAACAATAAAGTCATACTGTGATAAGTATACATTATAAAATCATGAAAGTCATACAAAATCTCAAGAAGCTCATAGCATAAAAAGAATGTCATATTCTTTATTTAATTCACCAAGCCACAATAAATGACATACATATCAATGCCAACTGAAAAGGTGGTGAAACATAAAATTCCAGAAATCATAACGAGAAATCCAGAAATCACAAGAAAAGGATGGCCAATCCTAAATAGGAGCATGAAAGCCGGTACATTGACGCAGTGCAAACGGTACGTCCAATGAACCAGAAAGCCGAGACATCGATGTAGTACAATCGGTACATCAGATGAATCAAACATTGACGCAGTGCAAACGGTACGTCCAATGAATTGGAAAGACAGAGACATCGATGTAGTACAAACGGTACATCAGATGAATCGAACATTGACGCAGTGCAAACGGTACGTCCAATGAATTGGAAAGGCAGAGACATCGATGTAGTACAAACGGTACATCAGATGAATCGAACATTGACGCAGTGCAAACGGTACGTCCAATGAATTGGAAAGACAGAGACATCGATGTAGTACAAACGGTACATCAGATGAATCGAAACACATTAAAAGTACTTGGGTTGCCAGCCCACAAAGAAATGAGACGAAGCTCAATAAAATGAAGTATAGTCCTTCATACGGACAAAGAGACATCGCACAATTGCTAGTCTAAATCATAAAAATGATCGTCATCGATCATAAAGAAGTGTCAATTACACTAAGCTAGTAAATATAAGAGTTTAGCTTCATGTCCCATAACCACTTGCTTAACTCAAATATTTACGAACAAACTGTAGATCTCCACTAGAAAATTGTCACAAGAGTTTCAATCGAACAAGTCCATAAATTAACCGACGAAGTAAACGCAAGCGTTTCATACCACTTGTTTTGCTAAGCCGTTTAATTATATTTTCTCATACGAATGAGGTAAAGGTTTGTATATACTAGTAGATTGGAAAACAGTTTTATAACCGAGTTTGATATTGAAAATAGAGTTGAAATCCTTTTGATGAAAGAGTTTTGATATTTACTACTAGTATGGAAACCTTTATATTTTTAAAGTGACAAGTCATAAAAGTGATTGTAGAAACAATCAATTATAAAAGTTCACATTCGAAGACGTGAATAAAATCCAAAGAAATCAATTCCCAAAACCATCAAAGTAGGAAGTTCTGATAAATGTTTTTCAGATAAGATTTGCCTACGCAGAGTAATACGGGGTTCGACCTGCCCGGTCAGGTCGCGGGGGTCCAGGGGGCAGCGCCCACGGCGGGGTGCGGGGCAGCGCCCCGTCAAAACGGTATGACTTAGTGAAGACAAGCGACCTAAGTGTTAAAAGGCGGGCGACTTAACAAAGTGGCCGATAATAAATGATAACAACTAAAAGGGAATCAACCCGACTTGATTAGAGTTGGATATTCAAGCTAAAAGGCAAATAGGCAAAACACAGCAGATTCAGACGTCTGAGATCAAGAATTCAGACGTCTGAATCTGGAAAATAAACTATTTTCCAGAACAGAATTCAGACGTCTGAATCCTAGATTTCAGACGTCTGAAATAGGCATTATTTAGCCTATTCCTTTTCTGGTCCAAAACGAACCAATTCAGACGTCTGAAATTTTGATTCAGACGTCTGAATGCTGGGAGAAGAAAATTCCCAGTATTCCATTCAGACGTCTGAACCATACGTTCAGACGGCTGAAACTGTTATTCAGGGCATTCCCTGAACCTAGGCCAAAAAATGGCCAAACGACATCGATAACGATCGGTCGAGCAACAACGACTAAGGAATTGCACAAGGATAAGTGTTAGGAATTCATACCTCACAATCGAAGATAATTATTGACTTAGATGTGAGATAAAAATCTCACCTTTGAACCCAAACAAATGAAGAAGAAGCTTTGAAGCGATGGCAAGGGCAATCACTCTTCAATTCCAACTTAACAAGCTTGAATCTAAGCTAAAAGAGAAACATTTCCCGAATTTAGGTTTAGGAAATTTCTGAGATTGAAAGGAGAATGTGTTGGAGAAGAAGGAGATGAAGCTTACCAATGGGTTCTCTTTGAATTTGGAGCTAGAACAAGAGTTTGCAAATGGAACTAGGGTTTTGTAATTTCTAATTCCTCTTCCTCTCCACCATTTTCAGTTTGCTTGAGGAAATGGAATGAAATGGGAGTGAATGGATGAAGAGTTAGAGAGGTAGGAGGTTAAGTGGGGTTATTGGGCTGAAACCCAACCCAAAGCCCTAAGTGAAAAGTGGAAAAATTCTCCTAACTCCAAACATATCGAAGCTTACACTCAAAAAGATCGCAAACGACATTTTGAACTCAATGGAGGTGGTCTCGAGTCCCAATTCGACTGTTTGCAAAAAGTAGCTTTTCGGACCAAAATCCGACGAACGACGAAATATTTAAATAAAATATTTAAATATAAAATCGACAAATATGCGGGTTGTTACAAATACCTAAAGACTTGTAGTGCTAATATTACTATCATCGAAGTACTCAATTTCAAAATAAAAATATATATTTTTCAAATCGATAACATTCTTTGAAAATCCTTTGTTTTCGACATGTTAGTTTAAATACCTCAAATATCATTATCTAATCCAAAAACAATATTTTCCATCAAAATAATATTATTATCATTTTTCATCAAAACAATAATATTTATTTAAATCGATCTATTTGTCACAACCACTTTATTATTATACAATTCAAAAATAACAACGTTCTACATTAAATCCAAAAAACCCCTTTTAGTGTTGTCCACAACAAAAATAGTAATGATTTATTCCAAAAATATTTATGGAAAATATCACTTTTTTATTAGTATTACTGGTTTCAAAATACCTCTTATTTTTTACTTAAATAATAATGATAAGTTTTCATAGACTACATAAAACAGTTATATTATTATTTGCTCAAAATTTAGATTGTCTTGCAAAAATCATATTACTATCTATTTAACTTCCACCATACTTTATAACAATAAATTCTCGATTCAAAATTTATTCTTCCTTACTATTCCAAGATTTTGTCTTTTCCAATATTCTCGAACGATATCCTCATAAATGTTCGGTACAAATCCCTCTGTCTCAAATCCATAACATTTATTTCAAGCTAGTCCTAAGCATGCTAGCATATTGACCATCCTAAATAGTTCATCATAATCAATTCAAACTTTATAGACTGTATAATTCTTTTCTATCTCCAATTAAAGTTCAATTGAAAATATCAGTAACTTTCCAATTCGGGTTTTAATCAAAATTGTTGATCACAACACTTATTCTTTATAAAACTAGTAAGATATGAAACCATAAAATTTTCTGTTAACTTTAACCAACGTTTAATCTCGATCATTGCATTTTTATTCATAATAAATTCTTTAAATCCTACTTAAATGGATTTTCAAAAAGTTTTACTTTAGACGTTTCATATTAAATCATTTCGTAAGAAATCTTAAACAAAGTTTATCTCAAGTTATCACTTTATATCCATTCTTAAATCTCATTAGAAAATAATTAATATAATTTTAATTTCCAAAGCTAATTCATCTTCCCCGTTTCTTGAAAATATTATAACCTACAAACATTTAACTTTCAAAACTCAATTTTTTATAGTTTAGCCAATTCAATATTAATAGCTCGAAATTAAATTCAAAAGGACTTCGGTTACTATTTCCTAAAATACCATACTTCGTGTTTATAACCTTATTCATATAAAACCAATTTACAATACATATATATAAGTGTGTGTGTGTATCATTTTATTTATTAATTAGCCAATCTCAATCATCGATAAACAATATTTAATGTTTATACAAAAATTATATTTTTAAATTCGTTTTGTTTTATGATTAGCCAATTTCCAACAACTTTTAACTAATACATCGTATATATACATAAAAGTATATTTTTGAAATTCATTTTTTTCTACTAACTATTTTCACTTTAGATTTGGAAAAATAATTTCTAAAATGTTAAACTATTTATTAATACATACTTTCAAGAGTTTGTATCGAAAATCCTTTAATTTCCATTCCTACATATGTATTAAAGTAGATAAATTCCATAATTTAAAATAAAAAAATTTTAAATCCTATTTTTTTCAATTTAAATCCAGTCCCAAATGTTTTAATTTAACTTAGAAAAATATGCATGTAAAACGTACCTTTTTTTCTTCAATTCAGATTCTATCCAAAATCGTTCAAATTTGAATTAAAAAAATAAACTTATAAAACTTACCTTCTTAAACTTTATAACTTTGATATTTTTACAAAAGTTTTAATTAATTATATTTTTTTATCAGAGCGTAAGAAAAATATTTATAAAATGAAAGATATTCAAAAGAATGCATCTTACCTTTTATTTTTCTTTCAAAAGTTACTTTTGTCGAAAGCAAGGTACACATTGAAATATAAGTGTAAAAACGCGCCTTGTGGTTAACGTTTTACAAAATAAAACCTTTTTAAAACAAACTTCAACTTCTATATTTCAATATTTTAAACAAACTTCAACTTCTATAATTTTCCCATAACCTCAAATATTACCGTTTCTATCTTTTTTTAAGGGAAGACATTTCGATTAATTTAAACAATTTAATTGGAGTAGAACATAAGTTACACAAGCCCAACTATAACTTAAAAAATTATTAAGTACCCTCTGTAACGAACCGGGATTTTCAACCCTCGAAAATCAACGCTAATACATCCTCATGCCGCAAATCCAAGTGCAGGAAAGCCCAATTGTTAGGGGAAAAAGAAAATAAGATAGAACAGAATCTCACACGAATGGAATAACATATATTATTTCAATATATAATTTTTACAGTGGAAAATTTTGAATACAATATTAGAGTCTAACCCGAATTCAGCCTGGATAGTTATAAACCCCTATCCTTACAAATGCTTAAAACTCTAAGTGTCTTCAACTAAACCTGAAACTACTCGGATCCGACCAAAGTATTTAAAATACCCGGATTAGGCTTGATAAACCAACGTGAGATACTCGATTTATAAATTGATGCCAGTTTAAAACCTTTAAAAAGAAGGGTATCTCCTAAGACCAAGCCCACACATAAATACGGACAGGGTTTATGATAACCAAATCACTTTTATATCAAAATAATTTGATATTGTTTCTAATGACATTTCTTTGAAAACACTTTTCAAATAATATATGAAAATAGCCGAAATTGTTACATTGATTAAATTTGACGGCTTACTAGCTACTTTTTAAAAGTAGGTTCTACAATTAAAACCGTAAAGGCAACATATTGGAATTGGATTTCCAACATGATAGGGAACTAGTGACCATTCAGACCTGAAAAATCCACATATAATAGTCCTAGTTCACTCCACTGGCTTTACACGATCTCCATCATCCTCCGAACTATACTACTACACTACAATGGAACAGCGTATTACTCGGTGGCTTTACACGATCTCCGTCAGCCTCTGTACCTTTCCATTCATACAATATGGCAACAAGTGCCTGCATGGAACTTCCCTCAATAATATCCCGAAATATGTCCTTCAGACCACATAGTATCCCGTACCATTCCTGGGGTATGAGGCTCTTGAGGCTATGCTCCACAAAGCCACACTTTGCTTTTCGCGAAGCCACGCTTTGATCATCACAGCTTTCACTTTGAATGCCACATTGCCATTCCTTTGATCACTATTAAATTTCATGAACATACAACCTCTGAGCTCGTACATCTTAGAGAAGAGTGTTAAGCTAAGAGAATCTGTCTTCTCACCCACCATGCAGATGTACATTTGTAAAGGTCAATGTTTGTGATCTCAGAAATACAATGTCAGACATTCGTCCATACAAGTTCGTTCTAGGACTGAACGAGACTGAAGGCACTCCTCCAACCACATCTTGTCGGGAATTATCCTTAGGATTAGTAGCGATTAGTCCTTGCAATCGAAGATTTTCATAACAGAGCACTACTGCCACCATAAATATATGATATGGTAAATTTCACCACGAGGGACTAATGACAAGCAGCCCTTCATCATGAAGATCCTCGTCTTCAAAAATCATCATCATCATGTCTTCACTTCCAAACGTATACATTGATTCAGAGTGGTTTTCGGATATGAGTTACCCAAATCCGACCCCGGTTCCTCCAAACCAATCATCGATTAAAAAGATGTTAAGTTCATATGTGATCATCAATCAATTTAATTCATCTTTTTATTCATTCATATATATCTCTTAGAGATATATTCATTAATTATTTCTTTCTCCTTTTCAGAGTATATGGAATCATTAAGCCTCATTTATCAAATCATTTGGTTAATAAAACCTTTTTCAATCTTGATATAATTCAAAATCCTTCCACCTTTTATTTAGGAAAACATTTCCAAATTATGCAAACCAAGTTATTTAAATTTGGAAAATTATACCTTTATACTTTAGGAAATTTTGATCTGAGTAAACCAAATTTACTATCTTATCCATCGGGCCAATCCGGATAGCTACGGAGAGTAGGAAACAAGTTTTCCAAACCCAAGCCTAGACATTATCTCTTTGACACCCATAAGGCAGTCAAGTTATTTGATCAACTCTAAATCATTAAACCTTTAATCATTTCATAAATCCTTCAAACTACCTTTAAAATACTTTATTAACCAGTTGAAAATATTTTCAAAAGATTCGAAAAAGAATCGTTAAGTTTAAAACTATATTTCAAAAGTTATAGAAAAGTGTTGCGGAAAAGTGCTTTTTAGCTATATTGATCAAATCGACTTTTTATTTTTTGGAAATTCATTTTTATAACTCAAATCACTTTTAAAACATTTTAAAATATTTATAAGATTTATTCCATATTATTAAACATTTTAAAACATCATTTTCGAAGAAATCCAGTTTTGGATTCCGAACTGCAAATTCAGGATTTTTTAAAAATTTGTTTTACTCATATTTCAAAATCTACTTATCGGAATGTCGATTTTCTTTCTTCGTTGAAAAACTATGTATATAATAGTCCGGAAAATTCTTATCTCGAAGAATTCTGAGCTAAATCTCATTCTATACACTCGTTTGACTTTTATGGCACGAAATCGCGAACTGCCGTTACGCGACGCGCCTGGTTTTGACTAAATTTTCATTTACCTTTCAAACTTTTCCAAAACCCTTTCATATGTTTATAAAGCATTTATAAATAATTTTTAAACATCTAAACCAATATTTTTCCATATTAAATCTCATTTTCACTTTTAAATCATTTCATAATATTATATTATTATAATATTCATTTTCAACCTTTTTATATTTTCAAAACCATTAAGAGGCTAAATAAACTCCATATACACATCCATATGGATTTATTTTCATTAATTAACCATGGTTAATTACTTAACCATTTTTACTATGATTTCTCATAATTTATCATAACCAAGTTATCAACCATATCAACATCCATATAATCAACCATATAATTATTCAAGTTATTAACCATTCATAAAAATCATTAAAAGATTAAATGGTCATATCATCATACTAAAAAATAGTTATAGAGATTATTTATTAAAAAAACATTGAGTACTCATCATAATCAAACCAAACTTCCTACCAACATTCAAATCACCACAACACTTCATCTAAATCATTACTAAACATCACCAATACATCACTAAACAACTCAACTAGCTTTCAAAGTGCTCGGCCACCATTTCTAACTCCTCCTTGCTTACGACCCATGCTCCCATCACCTCTAAACTCTCGGCCTCCACCACTCAAGCAACATCACTCACGGCCAAGTGCCATTAAAGAAGAGAAGAGAAAGAAGTATATTAAGAAGAGGTTAGAGAGTAATTAGCAGATTGGTGCTTAAGCACTCCACTATTTTTAACTCTCCTACCTCTCTTAAAGAGGAGAAGCCATTAGAGAGCATTAAAAAGCTCAAGAATGGTGAAGAAGAAGGAGAATGAATTTGTGAAGAATGAAGGAGGATACGTGTGGGTATTTATAGGAAAATTTTGTGAAAAAAATATCAAAATGTGCATGGACCAAACTACCCTTAGCCCACTCCCATCCCATCACATCATAATACACGTTAATTACACCCCTCCATGTGTTCCATCACTTCATGTATGCGTATGTTGACTTATGTAAGCTTAAGGAGGAAGCTTGCTTAAAATATCTTGTATATTTTTTTTTGAAAGGCAAGAGCATAAGCTCATTTTATTGACTTAAGCAACATTACAACAGACACAATGCCACAAAACTAGCAACCTGTTACAACCATCTTGACAGTTCAATGTAAATAAACAACCAAAATACAAATTTACAATTAAGAAACACAAATATAAAACTAAGCATCATAAACTGCATACAATCTTGATCAGTGATAATCCAGTAAAGTATATCTATCAATCCAGAAGAAAGCCATCTGCAAGAAGTGATTAAATCCTTTCAAAAATTCAAGTAGGATCAGCCTTTAAGTCTTTGAGTATACCGCCATGAATCAAATTGTACAGCTGAGATGAATTCTTACTGCCAATACCAAAAATTCTATTATTCCTTTCAAACCAGACTGCATAAATCAATCTCTTAAGAAGCTTTAGCAATAACCTAGTCATACGAGTCTTCCATCTTTTTGCCTTGAAAACATTAAACCATTCAATTGAACTAACCGGTGAAGGTTTGTAAAATCCACCATTAGATAGAAGCCTATACCATATCTGATATACAAAAGTGCACTCAAAAAACAAGTGAGTATTGCTTTCAGTTTCAGATTTACAGAAAACACATAAATCCTCTGAAATAATACCCATTTTACAAAGCTTATCCTTGGTATTTAGAGCATTAGCCATCACTTTCCACAGCAACAAGTTTTCTTTAGCATTACCACCAATTTTCCAAATTCTTGAGTGCCAGGGAAACTGAGAACCATTTTGACAGAGAAAATTGTAAATAAGTCTAATAGAATGATACTTACCTTTATTTGACCAGATTAGAACATTGTCATTTATGTGTTATTTTAAGTGTAAATGTATACATGTATATGTTTATGTGTATATTATGGTGTGCATTTATGTGTTATACATGTGTGCCTGACATATAAATAACGTTGCATTGATTTCGAACAACTTTCGTTCGATAAACCATTGCCAATCGGAGAACCGATTCCCGGTCGCATTTTCACTTATAATTTAAATTACATATATTTGTAAACAATATTTGAAAATAAATTTTTTATCATTTTAAATTAATTAAAATGATCACATTTGAATTATAAAACCATATAAATCAATATTAACTATTATTTACAAAAATTGCTATTATACCGATAAAGTGATTTCAATTTTCTTATATTTTCAAACTGATTATATATCTCTTTATAAAACTATTATAAGTTATTTATTATCACTTTATAACTATTTAAAATGAATTATTATCATTTAAAAACAATTATTTGAATAATTATAATAATTATTAAAGCATTAAATCTCAATTTAAAATCATAAATCAATATATTAAATATAATGGCATCATTGAGGATGTCATACATACTTTTAATTTCCAAAAATAAATAAATAAATTTTATTTTATATTCTTATTCAATTATATAAATAAGTGTACGTATCTATCTCTGTGTGCGATGTTTTATGATTATAGCTGTTTATCGATAAAACGATTTTCGGCCATTTTATTGATATATATTCAAAGGAAATATTTTTTTTGTAAATACTTATTACCATTATTATTTATTGTTCAAAACATCATAACTTGTGTTATAAAACCTTATATTGGAATATTTTAAAAATAAATATAATTATCCAATTGATAAATTAGCGGGTCATTACACCCTCATTACACCATATAAACATCACATTATAATCCATGGACTTAAGGATATTACTCTCCTTGTTATTCATCCCTAGTCCTACATTTTACGCCACTACCGCTTCACATATAAACTCTCTTTTAACAATTTTTTATGGAGTAAATTGCAACAAACACGATGGATTTATCTACCACCCCAAAATATTTAAATATCAACATTTATTTACACATAGTTCTTTACTTCAATAAGGTATAAACCAACAACTAACTCTACAAGTCAAAATATATGGGTTGTGGCATAATAATATATATATATATATAATAAAAATTATAAATACGCTCTCGCATACGTCCTAATTAAATAGGAATCGCCTAACCTAAAATTTGATACCAAATGTAACAATCCGCCATCTATGGCACCCCGAATCATGCATAAAACTGACACGGACATCAAGAACTTCACAAATAGCAGATAATTTTGGGATAAATTATAAAATAGATCACAGAGCTATCTACAATATCATACATTTAATGAAACTCACAACAGAAGGAATAAAATATAAACCAAATGTAGCAACCCGCCGTCTACTACGCCCCGATACATGCACAAAAGTGACGTGGACATTGCGAACTTCGCAGATAGCGGATTATTTTGAAATAAATTATAAAATAGATCACAAATCTATCTACAATATTCTATACTTTCTGAAACTCATAGAGGAAGGAATAAAATATAATAATACACATTCAATTAAATTCCAACAGCAACATCTCTCTCCATACTGATAATGGAAATAGTAAAATGTTTGGGAATAAATGGAATAAAATTGTAGATAGCTAATAGGCAAATAAATGCACTTCTCCATCATACCATTGCGCCTCCGAATCACCACCAATCCTCTCTATCGACCTATAAGAGTACAACAGAGAAAGAAGGAAATAATAGAGGGTGTCAGACATACGTCTGGTGAGTGAAACAAATCATATAAGTGTATAATTTTAATAAGCTAGTAAACTAACACTTATGCTCGAAAACCATACATTAACCTATGCCACCTGCACCAAACAAGTCAGCTAAAAAAATATAATACCATAATGGAAACATATGATAAGGTCTCACTAAAGTTAACCTATATCTAATCGTATGCACTCGATCGAACCTAAAATCCTAATTTGTATGCCAAAGATCAACTACAAAATGATTGAGTCTACAATCTCAATCAGTCATCGTCGAAAACGTATGCGACTTGCTACTAAGCCCACTATCACCAAATCGTAAGTGACTCGCTATTGGGGAACGTAATGTCCCAGTGCACTATCGCCAAAATCGTGGACGACTCACTATCAGGGAACTCTATGTATCAACTCGCTATCGTCAAACCATAAGCAACTCGCTATTGAGGAACACAATGTCTCAACCCACTATCGCTAAATTATAAGAGACTTGCTACCAGGGAACATAATGTCCTAGCCCACTATCGTCAAATTATAAGCGACTCGCTATTGAGGAACAAGATGTCTCAGCCCACTATCGCCCAGTCATAAGTGACTCGCTACTGAGGAACAAAATGTCTAAGCCCACTATAGCCTAGTCATAAGCGACTCGCTACCGAGGAACAAAATGTCTCAGCCCATCATCATTATATCAAACACGTAAAACAAATCTACTAAAATATGGCACTTTTCAAAATCATCTCAAACTACAACAAACAATGTATAAAAACGTTTCTTGTCTCGCCACGATCGCAATGCCGCAACCGCACAAGAAACGGAGCCCGTATGTGAGAGTTATACACATTTAATGTTGGAGTATTTATTATAATTAATTAACTAACTAATAGTTTAATTATTACATGATTTACATCTCCTTCATGCATTTTCTGCTACAAGCCAAAACTAACGTCGTTTGTCTCTTCCCAACCACCACTTTTCTCCACCACCAAGTGTGCCTCTGCTCTATAGCACAAAATCGGTCCATACGAAAAGACTCCCCTTCACGCGCGTCATCCTATAGTCCCACTCCGACCACCTCTACCTTCCAACATCAACCAGCTACCACTTGACCTTCTCCAATCGATTTTGGCGATCTCTGACCTTGTATGGTCAATTGAACCCTACTGCAGAAACCTACTAGATCTCCTCTAAGTTCCCATGTCCTCCGATCGTCGCATCGTCGCCATTTCACCATTAAATCAAAATTGAAGGTCCACGTTCGTTGAATTTCCGATGCATTTTTTGGTCAATCCATGCACACAATCGATGAACAAACAACACCAGTGGATTCGTGTCGTCGAGAACTACAATTTTGATATATAATTTGCCTAATTTAGAACACTTATATATTCACACTTTTTTTTGAGAAAAATGTGTGATCCTCTAGAAATAGAGAAGAGCACACATGCAACTATATATATATATATATCACATAGCAAGGCGCTGCCAACATGCCTGGCAGGTAGCAAATCTAAGTACAAGTATCAAAGGAAAAAACTCAAGTACCCCTATAATGAGCTCCGGCAAGGCCACCGCCCATTACACCCCAATATTGAGCTCTGGCATAGCCACCGCCCAATATTAAGGTGTTAGGAGTACTTGAAAAACTAATGAAAAACATAAAGCCAATGATACTGGAAGCCAACACCATCTAATAAGGAAGCTCCATGCTGCTGACTCGGAAGGAATGGGGATGTGGCTAATCTGAAGTGGAACAGCTAATGATCCTGAAACGAAAACTCCGCTCTGAAGACTCAGTAAAGCTGGAAGTAGCACCTAGTTGAAGAGTGAATCTTCCTGAAAATAGAGTGCCAAAATGAAGCTGAAGATGTACTGAGAAGAATCCCTCACTGCTATCAGCAATCCTAGATTCAACAATCCTGTGTACCTACAAAGAGACACTAACATCCTATCTATCCTAGACCTGTATCTGAAAATTAACTAAGGAAAATAGTTAGAATGATACACATATATGTATATAAACGAAATATATATACATATATATGTATAAATAAGATAAAAGTAAAGATACGAAAGTAAAGCTAATAGGACCAAATAAAGCAAAGATTAGAAAAAAAGACAAAAAAACAAACAAAAGATCTAATAAAGTAAAGCAAATAAGATCCAAGCTCTAAAGAACTAAAAGAACTATAAACTAGTACAAAAAACTATAACATAAACTAAAACATATCTAGAATTATCCTTGCGAACCTTTGATCAAAAATAAATTATGATACATAGTGGAATCATATGACTTGATCCGACTCAAAATGACCCGTCTACAGCGCAACTCTCTCAGCCCGCCTATGACGGATTCCAAGCAGCCCATCTCATCACTATATCTCGGCCTATTCCTTCATGACCCAGCTTTAGCATATTCAGCTTCAGTCAGCAGACTCGGCAACAAGCAACATGCCACTAAGCTTCCTATCCGCCTTGCCGCATAGGCAAGCAAAAGTAAACAACAAATAGTACGGCCAGCTCTGCCAAGTATTGTAGCATGCCTGCCATTATCCAGTCTTATAATATCCCCTACTTGAAACCCGAAGATGAACATCGATCATGCTGCAGTCATCATCAGAATTATCTTCCGATGATAAAATTGAGTTCAGCATGATATGATTCTATAGATAAAGTAAACAGAGCAAACTAATATAGTTTCATTCCACAACAATATTTTTCTTTTAATATTCTTTACAATTACTTCGGTCAATATTTCCCAAATAACTTGCCCATGCTGGGATCAAATATAATTTAAAATAATATAATAAAGAGTCGGGTCCATATATGAAGATGCGACCAGCACTCCTGCATACAACGGAAACAAAATCTTTATTAGCTAGAGAGCCTTTTGCTCCATCTTCAGTCATTGTGTTACGACCATTATTTCAAACCTGCATAAGTCCATAAACTCGGCCTACTCAAATGAGTACTTGTGAGTTTATGAGATAAATAATAATAAAAACATGGGTCAGATGTAAAGTCTGTTGTGAATAATACTATCCCCAAAAACAATCATATGATGAGTCCAACCTACATTGCACAGATTAAGTTTTCCTCTCACTATCCAGCCATTATGAGTAAAACGCTTTAAACTACCGACGCAATTATTTCCTATTTACGTCTTCAACTAAATGCTTTCTTAAGCAGATTTCCTTTACTTCCGCGCACCTTGCACAGACCCAACCCTCTTCATTGTTTAGATAGCTTTTACATCTAAATATAGAATGCTGCGCTCCCTGCGTAGACCTCACCTGGTTTCCCTTATGGGTTCTTCTTTAATCTTATTACTTAACCATTTACTCTTGCAATAACCCTTTGTAGGTCTCATTTATTCCTTAAAGCATTCTTAAAATTGTTCAATACTACGCCCCAACGCGTTACTTACTTTACCTCCCTTTAGAGTTTTCTTTTGCCTATTACTGCTTGGAATCACCCCACCATGGTTTTCTTCTAAATTTATTCATCTATTCGAACTGTTTGAACCCCACCCCTACAGTACTTAACGATTTAATTAGTTAAGCCTTGGACTACAAAGAAATAACAACCGGCAGTCCTTCTATATTTATTTACTAAATTCCATTACTACTTAGTGTAACCCAACAACTGGCATTCCTACTATATTTATTTACTAAATTTCCTTACTGCTTAGTGTAACCCCGCCATAGTAATTTATTTACTTGTTTTTAAAACTACTTGGAACCACCCCACCACAGTAGACTATAAAGAAATCCATATGTAGCCTTAGATCGCAAAGAAACCCACATGCAGCCTCTAAGCTTTTGTTTAATTTGGAACTACTTGGCCTTCCCCACCTCAGCTATTGGAAGTTGAATGCCTCTCCTCACCTTTCCTGGGTGTACATTTGAATGAGCGTCCCCACTCAGCGTCAAAAGCCCTTCTAACTCTGCTTTTCATTTTCATGCAGGTTCTCTTCCTCGTTCTGACCCGACCACTTCCTAAGTCCTATTAATTTATCTTTTATAAGTATTATACATTTATCCCTTTTAGCCCAATCCCCTTGAACCGCACAGTACGCTTTACACTTTACTCATTAAGTGTTTTTCTCTAAGTTTTAGTGCAGTATGATTCCTTCATATTTACTACGGTAATTTTAATTATAAATTTGGAGTCGCCGCCCAAATGTCGTTCCCGAAAACTCTGACATCCCTGACAACGCCTTTACACATGTCGGTATACTATTTGGTTATATTTCACTTTCAGTTATTTACTGCATTCTTTCCTGCAAATAAATTGGATCTTGTTTCTCTTTTCCCTAACCCCTGTTAGAATATCTCTTTATAGAATTTAATTTCCTACATCTCCCGCAATACCTAAAAATCCCCAAATTATGATAAAGTTCTCTAAAAATTCCCGAACCTATGTTCTTCTATAGTTTACATATATTTTGTCTTTTTAAAAATATTGCACTTGTTATTTTCAAGTTAAAAAACTTCAAAAATTCATCAAACTGTAACCCACTTCAGAAATCATATTTTAATCATTATATAAAATTTCCTTTAAGTTTTGAAATCACTAAAGCAGGGAAAACACATGTAAACATCCCACGTTCACTCATCCTTCCCCAAAACATTCATTAAACCTTTAGATCATTACATGTAAACCCATATGAACCTCATCATACATAAAACATTTAGATTTGGACCGAACCTATTTATAAGAAAATTGGTTTAGAAGGGTTAAGTATTACTCATCAATATCTTTAAGTTATACAGCCTTAGTCTTCTTTAGTTTCTTCTAGCTTATGTTTTCTTATCCTCTTCTTATTTGCCTTCTTATGCTTCCACCGTAAAAGAGTTTCTCTAGCCTTTTATTTTAGTTTGAGTAGAATGAAATGAATGAATAAAAATGGGTAATGTATATTGTCCCACAATAAGTTGGGCCTAGGCTCTCATATTCACTTCTATTAGTTTGTTCCCTGCTACCCACTTTATTTAACCCGCCTTTTCCCTTTAATTAACTTATTTAATTAATTTTAAAATTTAGGGTTATTACAGTCTCCCCTCCTTAAAGAAATTTCACCTCGAAATTTAGTTAAGGTTAACTAGAGGCTAGTCCTCACTTTTATGCTAACTCTAAGCATCCCCATGAATTCCCAATCCATGCATACATAAACTGTACTAGACTACCTGCTAATACAGCAAACAACCATAATATCATATATATAAATGGTCTTCATCAGCACAACTTGATACATAACATATGCGCTAATTTGTGGTAAACAACTCTTAATAGGTCTCCTAACCTTATCCTCTATTTTCCACTGCAGTCCTCCCGATCCGTGCTCCACTAAATGCATACTAGCTGCACTACCTTGTACTTTAAAAATATAATAATAATAAATTAAAAATGCTACATTTACTTAAAAATACGCTTTTGAGAAATCCTTATTTATAAAAGAAATTTTAGGATGGTGTGTTTTTATGTATATTTCTGCTAAGTTAAGTTTAATTTTTTTTGATAATTTGAGAGAATATCATGGTCCTAGTAAATGAAAATATTTTTAGACGAATGAAGGATTCTAAAGTTTTAGACAACTGACTAGATTTATGGAAATGGTGAAATCAAAAGTTTTTATTTAAACCGTAAAAATGAAAAATGGATTTCATAGTTTTAAAGACTTATTAATTTTGTATAAACTATGTTAAAATAAAATGTTTTTGATTTTAAAAGGTAAAATGGAAGTGTTATGATTATCACTTAAACTTAAAAGAAAATAGTTAAATTGAAGTCGGGTGAATATGATTAAACATCCTAACAGGACTAAGTTCATAACGGAGTTTGGGAATTTTGAAATGGTTGAGACAAAGACAAAAAGTTACATGGGAACTTAGTAACCGTTTTTAAGTAAGGTTGAACTGGAAGGTTGAAAAGTATGACTCGATATACTTATTTTAGAATAAGAAAAGAATATGTCAAGATGTTTTAGTTATATCAAGAATGTGGTAGATGTAAGAAGTCTTTCGGTTTGAAGTGCTAAAGGGACAAGTAGAGTCTACTTCAATACATATAAAGAGTGTTATGTAACAAATAGGCTTTTCCTTGATTACATTATGCGGTCTGAAGTGGGACAGTGAGTATAGGTTTGTCATCATAGCGCATGGTATTGATCGATATCGTTTGTGGGGGAATAGGATACCTATAGCTACGAGTAGTCCATGTATTGTGTTGTCCCCTACAGGATATGGGCATACCAGGTGGACAAGAATGGAAAAGTATGTATTTCACACATGTTATTGGATTTATGTTATAGTAGTTGCGTTCTATGGATGCCAAGATGTAAATTTGGAATAGTAGGGTTAAGAATAACATATTCTGGAATATGAAAATAAAGGGAAAGTAGTCCCTAAATTGATGAGAACCTTGATAAAGGAAGCGGTATGATAAGTTCAGATATGTAGATCTATATGACTTGAGTAAATAAAAATGTGAAATTGGCTGTGACGCCCCACCTCTATGCTCACGCTAGCCAAGGACACTACTGTGGAATGCCGTCAACTAGCGCGAAGAATAAGGCTATTGAGGAGCGACCATCTATGCAATTGCCTTGTGTGATTACCGATATGTCAGATAGAATAACATGCATTTCGTTTCAAGAGGAATCCCGACATACCGATGCAAACTCAAGGCTACCACACAGTGGCTAAGTGGGCCTCGGAAACAAGTATAGAAATAAATATAACATAAATCAGTCACAGACATTCATATCACAAAGGAGGAAACAGATATGAATATATAACACAAAAAGGTGTACATCAGAGTAGTGGTCAAAAAGATCCACAATATCACAAAAGAATAGATACAAGTGCTAGACAAAAGAATATGTATACATCATAGAGTCTATATCTCGAATGTATAACAACAAAAACTACAAATATTCTGGAGTTAGACAAAAGTCAGAAGATGATCCCAAATAAGGAGTCAAGTAGAAGCACCTGTAACATCTCGGTCTGAACCAAGTATTATTTAATAAGAAAATAATAAACGGATCAGTCTAGCTATAAATATCAGATAAAAGAATGAGATAAGCAAAGATATAATAAGAACATATGATAACAATAATGTCATACAATGACAAGTATACTTTAAACATCAACAAGATCATACAATATCTCAAGAATCTCAAAGCACCAAAAAGAATGTCATATTCTTTATTTTATTCACCAAACTAAAAATATTGACAAACAAATTAATGTCAATCACAAAAGTTGGTGAAACACAAATTCCAGAAATCGTCAATCAGAAATCCAAAAATCACAAAAGGGGGAGGCCTATCATAAACGGGAGCATGAAAACTCACCAACACGTGTATTACAAATGGAACGCTATTCCATGGTCGCTAACCATAAAAATTGAGCCGAAGCTCCATAAACGGTCCGAAGACCACGGGTCGCTATCCTGCCAAATTGAACCGAAGTTCCACAGAAACAGGGTTTAGTCTCCCTCGCAGACAAATAGACATCGCACATCGCTAGTCTAAATCACAAAATGATCATCATCAATCAATAAAAAGTGTAAATTACACTAAGCCAGTAAATATATGAGTTTAGCTTCATGTCCCATAACCACTAGCTTAACTTAAATATTTACGAACAAATTATAGATTTCCACTCGAAAATTGTCACAAGATTTTCAATCGAACAAGTCTAAAAATTAACCGACGAAGTAAACGCAAGCGTTTCATACCACTTGTTTTGCTAAGCCGTTTAATTATATTTTCTCATACGAATGAGGTAAAGGTTTGTGTATACTAATAGATTGGAAAACGGTTTTGAAAACAAGCTTTATATTTAAAATAGAGTTGAAATCATCTTTGTAAAAGAGTTTGAATATTTACTACTAGTATAGAAAACCTTTATATTTTAAAGTGACAAATCACAAAAATGATTGTAGAAACAATCAATCACCAAAATCCACGTTCGAAGACGTGAATCAATTCCAAAGAAATCGATACCACTTCCATAAAAATGGACATTCTAAAAAAAATCCCAAAAAAGAAGTCATCAGAGAAGATAATAAATGATAACAATAAATCGGATAGTCATGAATCGATAAAAGTTGGATTCTCAAGCAAATTAGGCAAAATAGGCAAAGACAGCAGATTCGGTCGACTGGACCAGGGTGGTCAGTCGACTGACGCAAATCCTGGAAACTTTCTGTTTCCAGGCTCGGTCGACTGAGCCAGGGTGGTCGGTCGACCGAATCATGCCTGGAAACTTTCTGTTTCCAGGCTAATGCCTGGAAACTTTCTGCTTCCAGGCTCGGTCGACTGAGCCAGGGTGGTCGGTCGACCAAATCATGCCTGAAAACTTTCTGTTTCCAGGCTCGGTCGACTGAGCCAGGGTGGTCGGTGGACCAATACTGGAAATTCCAGTATTCTCAGCCTAGCCCCCAAGGGGCAAAATCCCAAACAATTGGCGAACGGTCGAGCGATGGGCGCTAGGGGTTTACGCCAATCGGCAACCCAGCCCTATAGGCTCTTCGATACGCCACCAAAAACATGTTCACAAATCAAAATAAGGATTTTCAAAGTTTTGACTTCAAAACACCAAAATTGAAATGTTCACCAAATCAATCCAAACCAAAAGCAATTGAATATGAATGTGTTAGGAATTCGTACCTAACATTAATGATAGAAATAGACATAGATGTGAGATAAAAATCTCACCTTTGAACCCAAAAACAATGAATGAGAAGCTAAAAGACAAGGGAAGATCAACCACACTTCAGTTTCAACACAAGAAGCTTGAATCTAAGCTTAAAAGAGAAATAATTCCCAAATTAGGTTTAGGAATTTTCTAAAATCAAAGAGAGAATGAGTTGGAGAAGAAGGAGATGATGCATACCAATGCTTCTCTTTGAATTTGGAGCTAGAACTTGATTTGCAAATGGAAACTAGGGCTTAGGATTTTTAATTCTCTTTCTCTTCCCCCATTATTCTCTTTAGAACTGAAAAGATAAGGAAGAGGGGATGAATGAAGAGAAGTGGTTCAGTTTTGGGTATTAAGTTGGCTAGTGGGTTGAACCCAAACCCAAACCCAAAGTGAAAAAGGTCAAATTTTTAGCTAGCTCCAAACATATCAATGTTTATACTCAAAAAGGTTGCAAATGGCATTTTGAACTCAATGGAAGGGGTCCCGAGTCCTAATTCAACTGTTTGCAAAAAGTAGCTTTTCGGTCCTTAATCTGATTAACGATTTTATATTTAAATATTAAATTGTAAAATATGCGGGTTGTTACAGACTCCCCTCCTTAAAGGAATTACGTCCTCGCAATCATAAGAAATATTTGAACATAAAGTAACAACCATAAAAGCATATCAACACAAAATAAGAAATTTGAAATAAGAAGTTCACCTCAAAGAGCTCAAGAGAGTAAGTCCGGATGTATTCGCTCGATGAATTCTCTAGATTCCCAAGAGCAATCCTTAGGATTTGAGGACCATTGAACTTTCACAAGCGGGACATCTTTATTTCGAAGGTGTTTAACCTCTGAAGCAATAACACGAATAGGATGTTGCTCATATGTTAAATTAGGCGAAACTTCAATTTCTTCAACAACACCGGGCTCAAGAATAGTGTCAGAATCACGAAGGCATTTCCGAAGTTGAGAGACGTGAAACACGTCATGAATAGTAGAAAATTGAGCCGGTAACGAAAGGCGATAAGCCACGGAACCAATGCGTTCAGTGATGGGAAACGGGCCGATATAACGAGGTGCTAATTTTCCCGATCGACTGAAACGCACAACACCCTTCATAGGTGAAACACGAATAAACACAAAATCTCCCACAGAAAATTCTAATTTCCTTCTTCGGTTATCGGCATAGGACTTTTGTCTACTTTGAGCTTCTTTCATCCTATGACGAATAAGGTCAATCTTTTCCGTGGCATCTCGAATAAAATCTGGACCTAAAACCAGCTTCTCACCGGCTTCAAGCCAACATGAAGGAGATTGGCATGGCCTTCCGTATAGTGCCTCGAAAGGTGCCATACCAATGCTAGATTGGAAGCTATTATTATAGGAAAATTCAACAAGAGAAATATGATCTTCCCAACTTCAACCAAAATCAAGAACACATGCACGAAGAAGATCTTCAAGAGTTTGATTCACCCGCTCGGTTTGTCCATCAAACTGGGGATGATAAGCGGTGCTAAAATTAAGCGTTGTTCCCAAAGCTTTTTGAAGACCTTTCCAAAATCCACTAGTAAACAATGGATCACGATCACTAACAATAGAAGTAGGAACTCCATGCAATTTAACAATTTCTTTAATAAAGAGTTTGGCCAAAATAGGTACGGTCCGATTGGACCGAACGGGAATAAAATGGGCGGACTTTGTAAGTCTATCAACTATCACCCATAGGCTGTCATGACCCGAACGAGAACGGGGAAGACCGTCAATAAAATCCATGGAAATTTGATCCCACTTCCGTATTGGAATTTCCAATGGTTGCAATAACCCACCGGGCCTTTGATGCTCGGCCTTTACAAGTTGGCAAGTCATGCAACGTTTAACAAAGTTAGCAATATCGGATTTCATTCCATCCCAATAATAAAGTCGCTTCATATCAGCGTACATTTTACTACCTCCGGGATGAATGGTAAATTTAGAACGATGAGAATCTCCAAAAATGTCTTTATGAAGATCAATAATATTTGGCACATAAGTCTACCAAATTTTCGAATACCGTCACGAGCATCAATATCAAAGTCTTTTAAACCTTCAATATCAATTCTATCCCTACAACTTTGGCTAAGGAGAACCAATTCGGGATCATGCTTTTGAGCTTCAAGAATGCGGTCTAAAAGAGAAGGATGAGCCTCAAGGCTACATAAAGCAAGAGATGAACATAAATCAGATTCACAATCTCGAATCTCACAAGTGGATAAAGTGGCGAGATCATTCCATTCGAACACCATCATGGAAACAACCGCTTGTTGCTTACGACTAAGAGCATCGGCAACACGATTTCCTTTTTCAGGAGTACAAAGAATATCAAGATCATAAGATGCAAGGAATTCGAGCCAACGTTATTGATGCAAATTAAGTTCCTTTTGAGAAAATAAATACTTCAATGATTTATGATCGGTATAGAGAACAAATTTCTCTCCCAAAAGATAATGGCGCCAAATTCTAAGGGCGAAAACAATAGCCGCGAGCTCTAAATCATGAGTGGTGTATCTAGTCTCGGCAGGCTTTAATTGTCTAGAAGCATAAGCGATAACACGTTCCCTCTTCATAAGAACGGCTCCCAAACCAACACGACTAGCATCGGTGTAAACAATAAAATCTTGGTTCCCATCGGGAATCACAAGAATAGGAGCATCGGAAAGGAGTTCTTTTAATTTCAGAAAACAAGCTTCACATTTGTCTGACCAAATGTATTTAACTCCCTTCTTTATCAAATTAGTAAGAGGTACGGAAATCTTAGAAAAGTCTTTTATGAACCGACGGTAATAGCCCGCCAATCCGAGAAAGCTATGAATTTCCGTCACACTCTCTGGTCTCTTCCAATTTTGAATCGCTTCGATCTTCGAAGGATCCATAGAAATTCCAGATTCAAAAATAATATGGCCCAAAAATTTCACACGAGATTGCCAAAAGTGATATTTAGAAAATTTTGCTTTCAATTAGTTGCTCCTAAGAGTTTCCAACACAATCCGAAGATGATTTTCATGCTCCTCCTCGGTTTTAGAATAAATGAGAATATCATCTATAAAGATGAGAACAAATCGATCGAGGAAGTCTTTGAAAACTCGATTCATAAGGTCAACAAAATAAGCTGGAGCATTCATCAAACCAAATGGCATAACAAGCCATTCATAAGATCCATAATGAGTACGGCACGATGTTAAAGGAATGCTATCCTCTGCAATACGGAGTTGATGAAAACCGGTTGCTAAGTCTAACTGTGAAAAGACTTTAGCACCACTAAGCTGATCGAATAAATCATCAATCCGCGGTAAGGGATATTTATTTTTGATGGTGAGATCGTTAATCTTGCGGTAGTCAACCCAAAGCCTAAGTGTACCATCAGATTTCTTCACAAAAATAGCTGAAGCTCCCCATGGAGAGGAACTAGATTGAATAAATTGCTTTGCTTCCAATTCGGATAAGTGTTTGTGCATCTCCTCATTTTCTTTATTGGACATACGATAAGGAGGACGAGTAATAGGTAGAGCTCCAGAGTATTAGATTAATTCTGAACTCAATTGCTCTCTTAGGTGGTAATCCTAAAACGGGCTCAAATATGTCAGGAAATTCACGAACAATGTGAATGAGAGAAATAACATCTTCCTCATCTTCATTATCGTCATCATAAGGATTTAGAGAATACAAGGATGCTTTCGAATTGGAATCTGAATCTTTCAGAATAAGAGAAATCTGCTTAACGGATTGAGGATGTAACGACCCAGAATTTTGAACAAATTAAATTGAAAATATTTAATTAATTTTAAATATTTGAACGATGATTTAATTTGAATCCCCAATATATCTTTGAATCTGGCGATTAAATTATAGAATTTAATCTATTGAATGTTGAATAAAAATTTGAATCTTCAGTTTTAAGCTGAAGAAAAATATTTCGAAAGCTTTTAAAATTTGTATTGATAATACTGAAGATAATAGAAGCTTCAGAATCGAATTTGAAAACGATTTGTTCAGTTTTGAAAATTATCGTTCGTATCGATATTTAAAAATAGCGTTTCGGGGCACAGTCTCGGAATTCAACGAAACCAGTTCCATTTGGGTCCGAAATATTGAATTATTGTCGGATTTCAAATTTCGTATTTTTCGGTGTTAATACGTAAGCACACGGTGAGAGAACGCATTTGGATTTTAAATCAAATTCAATTTAAAATTTAAAATTTAAATTATCGGTCAACACACCACGTTATTTTCCTTTAAACACGCCCCGTTGTTTACGCCGAAGACCACGAACAAAAACGTGCAAACACGTTCCCCTCTCTTTTTAAATAATTCACGTCCTCTCCCTCTCTCAGATTCAAAATCAAAACGAAAAAAATGGCCTCCTTCCTGTTCGAATCCAAAGAAAATTTATAAGTCGCAAGCCCTATTATCTCAATTCAAATTCACCGATCCCCTTCCTCTCTCCATACTTTAGTTCAAAATTAAAAGAATGAAAAGGAAATAAAATATGACCGCCCTTTTTAACTAAATTTCGCGAATCAATTTCATTCAGAGAAAAAAAGGGGGGGATTCTCGAGTTCGAGCTCGAGAACTAGGCAAGGCGTGCGTGTTTGGGGCGGCCACGTACGCGAAGGGAAAGGGGGGCGTCGATAGGGTCGGCGGCGAACTTCGAAAACTCGAGGCGGTGGAATACGCGACTGGAAGGCGCGAGGGAAGAGATGATGCGAGCGCATGTCGACCGGAGCATGACCGATGAAATTGAGGCTGAAGGAAGTAGTCGCGAATCAGGCAGAGATCTCGAGCGATGTAGGATTCAGGTATCGCGATGGCGGCAGGCGGCGGAGTCGAAGCTGGAAGCTCGCGAAGTTGGAAGTGTTTTGGGGAGTCATCGAGGCACGTTCGTGTGCGACTGTGGTCGAGACTTCGACTTCAGCTTTTGGGGTTGAGGCGAGTTATGGTAATTTCTTGAGCCTGTTTCTGTGATTGAGTTTTTGTTAATTCAATATTGTTTACAGGAAGGCATATAAAACAATTTCGTTCTTAATTTCACATAGATATATTTGCAGAATAAAAATAATATAACATAAAATTTTATAGACTAAAGAAAGAAAAATAATACTGTGAGAACATGTATAATTTTGATTTTTAAAACGATAAGCAGTTTTGGATTTTAAGTTGTTCTTAATTAATTTGATTTAACCGTATATAGGAAATCAGGAGAAAAAAAAAGTATGTATGTATCTATATAAATATGCATACAGATAAATTAAATTTAATAAGTTATATAAATAATAATAAAGTATATATGCAGGTTTTCAATTTGTATAAGTATACAGAAGAGAAATTTAATCATTAGTTAGATAATTTAAACAGAATTGGTTAATTTAAATTTTTGTTAAAAGAGGATTAGTTTTGAATTTAATTTTTGTTAAATCAAATTGTTAAAAAGAATTTGTTAGTCAAAATAAAATCATAAGTTAATTAAATTATCAAGTGGGATTTAATAGTTCGATTTTATCCGAATATTAATGAAGTGTATAAATATTTATACAAGGTCAAAACTACAAAGGAAACAAACTGGATTGGAAATGGGATGGCAAAATAAACTCAAAGGTGAGATTTTTCTCACTCAAAATAAATTTGGATTGCAGTTATGGATTGTTATTTGGACGTGATATTAGATATAGTAGGATATATCTATATATATATAGCAATATATACATATTGGCATATGTATATATTGGATTGATTGATTTTCCGCACTATATAGCGGATGAGACCCTATTGCGCCGTTATTAAGCGGATGATATTTTATAAATCCCATATACCGCGATATTCCACCTCGAAGTGGAATTGGTATTGTGCTAACGTCTTTGGATGCAGGAAAACAGGTTGGAGGGATCCAACTGGACCCCTCACATTGATTAAAATTTGTTTATGAGTGATATAATAATCTGTGAATGATTATATTGATGTTATTGATCATATTGATGTCTGGAAATTGCTTGAAAGCTAAAATTTAGCTGAATGGATTTTTGATATCATTGGATTCCAAAAATAAACGAAATTGAATTTTTGAAATTCAAGTAGAAACTTTTAAGTGAATAAATTTTTGAGAAATTAAATAAAATTGGAAGAAAAGAATTTAAAAGTATAAAAAGTTGATTTTTTATAATCTTATCAAATTAATTCCAGAATTAAGTGAAAATGTTAAATAAATGAATTTCGTATGATAGTGATTTTAAATTGAAGAATTTAGTTAAAATTTGGATTTCTAAATAGATTGAAAGAGACAAGAAATTTATTTTCTAAAAAAAAGGAATTTATTTAAAGAGAAATAAGTTGGAAATCCAATTAGAAATTTAATTGGAAAATTGAAATAATTTGGGGAATCAATGTAAAATGATTCAATTTGAAGAATTCATTTAAAAAATAAAATATTGAAAAAATTGGAAAGAATAAGGAATTTATTTAGAAATGATAAAATTTTGGAAATCAATCTGCAATTGATGTAGTATTTGGAAATGAATCTTTGAGGAAACGATATAGAAATTTATTTGGGTTGAAAATAAATTTAGGAATCAATTTGTAATTGATTTGGTATTGAAATAAAATTAGAAATCAATTTGGGATTTGATTTTGGGGTTAAAAGTGGATATTTGGGGATGTGGATTTAAAAATGGAAATGATGTTAAAATAGGTTTATGAAAAGGTTAAAATTTACAGTTTGTAAAGTTTAAAAGAACGATTTCTTTTAAAATAAATGAATTATAAGTCTTTAACTTATAATATGGATTTTTGATGTATACGTTGAGTTATAAATTGAATGGGTCATTAAAGACAATTTATAAAATCGAAGTTGTTATAGAAATAGAATTTATAAACGTTGTTTTATAAATTCGAAGATCAATCAAAATTTGATGAATTTAATATAGAAGGTTATTAAGGAAATTTTATCCACGATTTTGGATAGTGGATAATTCTTGAAATAAATGTGTAGAAAAGATTGAAATATAGTTAGTGAAGTATATTCACGATTTTGGACAGTGAATATATTTTTAAGTAAAATGGATACGTTTTGGAAAAGTGACATTGAAAATGAAGTTAATTATTTTAAACGATGTTTTAAAATGTGTTAAATATCGAAACCATAGATTTCAACATTTATTGTTGAAATAGACGTTTTCAAAAAAATAAGGAAATGGTGGACTATAACACTGTTGTTATAGTAAATGATTTCCGAAAGGAAATATTTTTCTATATAGTATTGGGATTTATATATCTATCTTAATTCCGAATCCCTATACTAGTGATTTTGAGTCGTCGTAACGATGTTTTACGTAACATTCGTTTTGACTCAAATAAATTTGCTTAAGAGAATGATTTCCTTAAAGAATGAATATATACTTAATATTGATTTAAGTATATCGAATATTTTTCAAATGTTGAGAATAAATAGATTTGTGAAATACTTATTTTTAATAAGTATGGAAATGTTTTCCAATATGAAATGAAATGTTTTGAGATTTATCTTCTTAAAAATAAATCGAAAGTGAATATTGAAATCGATTGAAAATCGTATATCTGTAGATATTTGAAAATATAAATTCACTATAGAATTTATAGAAGAAATGGAAATTCGTTTTAAAAATAAACGTTGATTTATTTTTGAAGTGTGGAAATTATATATATCTAGTAAAGATATTTTCGGAAAATAAATAATTTGGAAAACTATTTGGAATCTGATGATGTTGCGCATCTTTATTAATGGTTAAATAACCGACTATCAATAATTACCTTGAATGGTATTTGTGTGAATTAGATGAATTTGAATGCCACACTTATTTTTAAATAAGCGCTCACTATTCGGGTTAGCCGGGAAAGGACCATGGGGTCGTATAACCCATTCCGAATATGTGATACGTCATAATGAATTGCATTTGATGACCGGTGTTGAAGACCGGATATTTTTGAAAACGGAAGGATTACCGTCGAGTTACTCTACATCGGCTGATCTCCGATTTAGAGGTTTATCACCCTTAGTGACGGGAAGTCCGGACGTGATTGAAAATTATCCGGAATTGCAAGGGCTTCGTGAGAAATGCCTTCGGTTCTGTTCGATCCCGGAACAGACTTGTATGGATTATGTGTCTGACGTTACAAATTGAGATATAAAGCTGATTCCTTTCAAATACATATCTGTTGGTGGCGGAGAATTTATTCTCTTAGCTTAACACCCTTCTTTGAGACGTACGAGCTCAGAGGTTATGTAGTTGAAATTTATCAACGATATATTCCCAATTTGGTAACGTGACATGCTGAGTGTTGCTGTGAAATGATCAGTGTTTGATCATTTGTGATATGATCATTTGTTTGATCATTTATCTTTGTGATCATAGGTTGATCATTTGTTGACCCAAGGCATGGCTTTGTGAACAAAGCGTAGCTTTGTAGACGAGACTTCGTCGGACCTCATACCCCGGAAATGGTCAAAACAAGAAGGATGCAGCAAGGTTCTAGGGAGTAGCGCCCCTTAGTGTATGTCATTCCTTCTGGATAAAGGTGGTATCATGGTATGGAGCCCAGATACTTAACCTATGTTGTTGCTGCAAATTTATTACTTTGTGGTTGTTGCGAATCGAGGATCCTCGGGAAGATCGGTGACGATCGGGGGATGGCATACGCGTGTCAGTAGTTACCTATTTTTGCAGAGGTAACCCGGCCTTGTGTTGGCAGAGATCCGGTTAGGTTCTCGGGACGTCATTCCAGAGGCGTTTCCATGTGGCAATGGGAAGTTCCTTGGCCTGACCATTTGTTGGAAATCCAAAGAAACAATACGTGACTTGTACGGTTTTAGTTGTAGAACCTGCCATTTAATATGGTAGCTATAGTAAGCATACTATAATGGTACCTATGCTGGCTAAGATTTATATTCTACTTTCGAAATGTTTCTACACTATGCACTAATAATAATATCAAAAATGATTTGATTTTTGCGTAGTAAGCATCTTTGACTATCATAAGGAGAAATCTTCTCCAATTCTGCGTTTGCATTGTGTGTGTGGCAGGAGGCCTTATGGTAGTTTCATTTTTCAAAAGCATTTCGAAATTGACTTTAAAATCTTCCTGTTGTTTGTTTTAAAAATAACTGTTTTACGATCTCACACCAGTCACCATGACTGACTCGGAGTTTATTGTTTCCCTTCTAAACTCTGGGTGCCCACCAATTTTCCACACGGGCAGCCTAGAGTTATGTTATCAGGATATTCTGGAGCATTGGAAGCAAGCTGGATGGCGAGACGTAGTATTTGTATCTGAATTTTTTTTTATTCCGCTGTGTATTCTGTATGAGGACAAGTTTATATAACTGTCCATTGTTGTATTGAGTTGTATATTTACTCTGTTGATGTATGTATAAAACTGATATAGTTCTTTGTTTTAAAAGACTAGTGATTATCTAATATATTTTTGTTCCACTGCGAATGTGAGATTCTGATATTGTTCTGTTTCTGTTCTGTGTTGTTGTTATGTTCTTCTTCTATTTTCTTCTTCTTCTACCTTTTTCTTCTTTCTTAAACCATCATGGTTCGTATTTCCGTTCATTTTGAGTAAATCAATGGAGATTAGTGTTTAATCAAGAGGTACGGATTTGCGGGTCCTGACAGAGGATGCCGAAGATATATAGTCCGTTCAGGACATAGAATATGGGCTTCATAACGGTTAAGCCAATCCATTCCTAAAATCATTCCGAAGCCTAAATAACGCATAACATGTAAATCGGCATGGAAAGAGTAATCACACAAAATAATTTCGACGTCTTTACATAATAAACTGAGTGTTGCAGATCCACCAACCGGATTCACAATCCTCAAAGAAGTCATCAAGCCAATAACATTTAAAGACAAAGCGTCAACAATTTCTTTTGATATAAAAGAGTGAGATACACCCGTATTAAAAAGAACTTGAATAGGAAGATCACGAAATATAATAATTCCATCAAGGATAGAATGAGAAATACCTTGACCACGAGAAGTGTTAGAAGGGGCTTGGACAACATTTAGCTTGCCCTCCTTCTTGCCTTGAAGTTTGGGACACAAAGATAAAGTATGACCCGAGCTCTTGCAATAGCGGCAGAAAAGAGGCTTCGGGCACTTGTGTGCATAATGGTCCTCAGAATCACAATTGTAACACTCTCCACGGCGGGAGGTAGGATTATTTGCTACAGGTGTTGCTTGCTTTCCCATCTTGTTGGGATTAGGCTAGAATTTAAAAGGTCTCTTCTTGTTGATGTTTGGTTTGGCCTCGGCCTCACTATCTCTATCTGCCTCTTCGAGCCGAAGAGCAATATCAACAAGTTGATCAAAAGAAACTTCTAATTTCAGAAGTAATGGCTTTTTGAGGCTCTTGTTCAAGCCATACACAAATCTCTGATTTTTCTTCAATGGGGTATTAATGTATTCAACCCCATATTTTGAGAGAGATTCGAAAGAAGCGACGTAGTTGGTCACGGAAGATTCACCTTGAACAAGGTCAATGAAGCGTCGAGCTAGAGATACATTTTCAGCTTCCGACACAAATTTTAATTCGAACCTTTCCCGGAATTGCTCCCAATTGAGGTCCGCTTCAATAATTTCAGAGATCAAAAGCTCGTACCAATCTAATGCTCTTTCTTGGAGCATGCTAGAAGCCACCTGGACTCGATGAAGGTCAATAAGATTCATGCGAGAAAAGATGCGGTCGCATGTTCGAAGCCAAGCCTGAACTTCTATAACGCTCTCGGAACCTTTGAATGGCTTTCCACCCAAATTGGTGTAATCACTACACAAGCGTATAAACCCAGATTTAGGATGTGTGGGCTCAGGAAGAGGTCCGACAGCTTGAGCATTTCTCACAAGATCAAGAAGTTACTGAGCAGACATAAATACTCCATCCTGGGGAGTAGCACTAGATTGACCGGCGCTGGGACGGCTAGGTCTAACCATTTCTTTTCTTTAAGAAAGAAAGAAAAGAGAAAAAGGTTCATCTCAGAATAAATATCAAACAAACTTGATTGATAAAACAAGGCATCAAAAAAAGAAATAGGATAGAACAGTTCGAAGACTCAAATTAAATCCTATGGCACGATTCCTAAGATAGACTTAGGACAATGATCCTTGCTAGATTATTCTACATTGTTCCAAAGTTTGGCTCTGATACCAAGCTGTGACGCCCCACCTCTATGCTCACGCTAGCCAAGGACACTACTGGGTAATGCCGTCAACTAGCGCGAAGAATAAGGCTGTTGAGGAGTGACCATCTGTGCAATTGCCTTGTGCGAGTACCGATATGTCAGAGAGAATAACATGCATTTCATTTCAAGAGGAATCCCGACATACCGATGCAAACTCAAGGCTACCACACAGTGGCTAAGTGGGCCTCGGAAACAAGTATAGAAATAAACATAACATAAATCAGTCACAGACATTCATATCACAAAGGCGGAAACAGATATGAATATATAACACAAAAAGGTGTACATCAGAGTAGTGGTCAAAAAGGTCCACAATATCACAAAAGAATAGTACAAGTGCTAGACAAAAGAATATGTATACATCATAGAGTCTATATCTCAAATGTATAACAACAAAAACTACAAATATTCTGTAGTTAGACAAAAGTCAGAAGATGATCCCAAATAAGGAGTCAAGCAGAAGCACTAGTAACATCTCGGTCTGACCCGAGTATTATTTAATAAGAAAATAATAAACAGACCAGTCTAGCTATAAATATCAGATAAAAGAATGAGATAAGCAGAGATATAATAAGAACGTATGATAACAATAATGTCATACAATGACAAGTATACTTTAAATGTCAACAAAATCATACAATATCTCAAGAATCTCAAAGCACCAAAAAGAATGTCATATTCTTTATTTTATTCACCAAACTAAAAATATTGACAAACAAATTAATGTCAATCACAAAAGTTGGTGAAACACAAATTCTAGAAATCGTCAATCAGAAATCCAAAAATCACAAAAGGGGGAGGCCTATCATAAACGGGAGCATGAAAACTCACCAACACGTGTATCACAAATGGAACGCTATTCCATTGTCGCTAACCATAAAAATTGAGCCAAAGCTCCATAAACGGTCCAAAGATCACGGGTCGCTATCCCGCCAAATTGAACCGAAGTTCCATAGAAACGAGGTTTAGTCTCCCTCGCAGACAAATAGACATCGCACATCGCTAGTCTAAATCACAAAATGATCATCATCGATCAATAAAAAGTGTGAATTACACTAAGCCAGTAAATATATGAGTTTAGCTTCATGTCCCATAACCACTAGCTTAACTTAAATATTTACGAACAAATTGTAGATTTCCACTCGAAAATTGTCACAAGATTTTCAATCGAACAAGTCCAAAAATTAACCGACGAAGTAAACGCAAGCGTTTCATACCACTTATTTTGCTAAGCCGTTTAATTATATTTTCTCATACGAATGAGGTAAAGGTTTGTGTATACTAATAGATTAGAAAACGGTTTTGAAAACAAGCTTTATATTTAAAATAGAGTTGAAATCATCTTTGTAAAAGAGTTTGAATATTTACTACTAGTATAGAAAACCTTTATATTTTATAGTGACAAATCACAAAAATGATTGTAGAAACAATCAATCACCAAAATCCACGTTCGAAGACGTGAATCAATTCCAAAGAAATCGATATCACTTCCATAAAAATGGACATTCTAAAAAAAAATCCCGAAAAAGAAGTCATTAGAGAAGATAATAAATGATAACAATAAATCAGATAGTCACGAATCGATAAAAGTTGGATTCTCAAGCAAATTAGGCAAAATAGGCAAAGACAGCAGATTCGATCGACTGGACCAGGGTGGTCAGTCGACTGACGCAAATCCTGGAAACTTTCTATTTCCAGGCTCGGTCAACTGAGCCAGGGTGGTCGGTCGACCGAATCATGCCTGGAAACTTTCTGTTTCCAGGCTCGGTCGACTGAGCCAGGGTGGTCGGTCGACCGAATCATGCCTGGAAACTTTCTGTTTCCAGGCTCGGTCGACTGAGCCAGGGTGGTCGGTCGACCGAATCATGCCTGGGAACTTTCTGTTTCCAGGCTCGGTCGACTGAGCCAGGGTGGTCGGCCGACCGATACTGGAAATTCCAGTATTCTCAGCCTAGCCCCCAAGGGGAAAAATCCCAAACAATTGGCGAACGGTCGAGCGATGGGCGCTAGGGGTTTACGCCAATAGGCAACCCAGCCCTATAGGCTCTTCGATACGCCACCAAAAACATGTTCACAAATAAAAACAAGGATTTTCAAAGTTTTGACTTCAAAACAACAAAAATTGAAATGTTCACCAAATCAATCCAAACCAAAAGCAATTGAACATGAATATGTGTTAGGAATTCATACCTAACATTAATGATAGAAATAGACATAGATGTGAGATAAAAATCTCACCTTTGAACCCAAAAACAATGAATGAGAAGCTAGAAGACAAGGGAAGATCAACCACACTTCAGTCTCAACACAAGAAGCTTGAATCTAAGCTTAAAAGAGAAACACTTCCCAAATTAGGTTTAGGAATTTTCTGAAATCAAAGAGAGAATGAGTTGGAGAAGAAGGAGATGATGCATACCAATGCTTCTCTTTGAATTTGGAGCTAGAACTTGATTTGCAAATGGAAACTAGGGCTTAGGATTTTTAATTCTCTTTCTCTTCCCCCATTATTCTCTTTAGAACTGAAAAGATAAGGAAGAGGGGATGAATGAAGAGAAGTGGTTCAGTTTTGGGTATTAATTTGGCTAGTGGGCTGAGCCCAAACCCAAAGTGAAAAATGTAAAATTTTTAGCTAGCTCCAAACATATCAATGTTTATACTCAAAAAGGTTGCAAATGGCATTTTGAACTCAATGGAAGGGGTCCCGAGTCCTAATTCGACTGTTTGCAAAAAGTAGCATTTCGGTCCTTAATCCGATTAACGATTTTATATTTAAATAAAATATTTAAATATTAAATTGTAAAATATGCGGGTTGTTACATTGGCCATTATGGTAAATTGTTAGACAATTGATATGGATTTGTAAATATTAAATTAGAAGAAGTTATAAAATGGGAATGAGATTTAAGTAGCATTTTAATTCATTGGAATGAAGTGTGTAAATGTAAATTTCTATAAATTATTCAGTTCCAGTAAAAAAGTGTATCGTTTGAAATAACAAGAAATATGCCCAAATTAATGAGATGTACAAAATAGGGTGGGTTACCGTATTTTGTACAGTCTATTTCAATTATAAATAGAAGATATAATTCCTTGTAATTCCAAACATAATACAAATCATTTTCTAGATAGTTTATGTAAAGTTATAGTGTTCACATTTCCTTTATGGAGAAAGGTGTAGTTCCAATGCATTAAAATACAAAAATATCTAAGTATAAACCAATGTAAGTTATTATGTCTGTTGGATTAAAATGGCAAGGGATCATTTCATATTTAGCTATCTTAACCGTAGGGTGATTGGAATGGAATGATAAGAGGCTATATTTGGTGAAGGTCCCATTTGTGAAATGACATCAAGGAATGGGAAAAAAATGGAAATTCAAACTACAAAAGACGTCCTAAATAAAATTTTAATCAAGATTTTGCAATGGATAGAAAATTAAAGAATTTGGGTTTCAGTCAAGAAAAAGGTATTGCTATAAGCATGCACTGAGAACGCGAAGGCGATTTTCATATAAAAAAAGATTAATTTTTTTGGTAAAACTTGAATGATGAGAAAAAATGGGTCGTTCTTAATTATTGAGCAGATTGGAGGAAGATTATTTTCCTAACAAAATTTAAGAGAGATTAACATTCAGTACACAGTTGTGTGCGTAGCAACCACACACGAATGAAGTAACCCTTAAGTTGATATTATTTTGGATATAATGGCCTTATACTACAAATCCAATGAATTTGAGGATTATTACTATTAAGATAAGTAGGAAGATAGACTAAACTTTCATTTATAGAACTTGGAATAGATCCATGTAGACCATAAACATGAGAACTTGGTACCATGATTTTTGAAAGTTTAGGAAACAATTCAAGTGTAAAGAGAAATGACTTGAGTTGGGCCAAATTGGAAAAGATGTTGTGTTATTTTTGATATTAGGAAATCACAAGTTTGGACAACCTTAAGAGAAATGGAAGTATAACAAAGTGATAAGTGGGAAGTACCATAGAAAGAAGAAGTAGAATCCACGGTTGAGTTATCCTACTTGGTTTCTAGACATGGAGGGGATTAGGCACACCATTGAAAGAGTTAAGACAGTATGTTGTGCATTAGAGTTTTATGGAGCTATAGTTAGCGAGAGCATACTTATGCTTAAGTTATTTAGCATGGTGTAAGCCGACACCATTTGAGTTAGTAGCAAGAACTGTTGAAGGTTACCGATGCACATAGAATTATGCTAGTAGTGAAAGCTGGTTAGTGTAGTTAGGATTCAATGGATAGAAGGGTAAGGATTACACCAGATAGACAGGAAGAAAGTACTAATAGGAGGTACATGGGATAGTTCATGGAGCCGAGTCTATATAGAGTCTGTGGAGCCGAGTCCATGGTAGAGAACATACAAGTAGAAAATCCCCAAGGATTGATAGAATGTGACTTAATTATTGGGAAGTCGTCATTAGGTACTTATGGAAGTGTCTATGTGGTGTAGCTACTGTAGTCAAGCCATCTTTTGTTAGGAAAGCATATGTTACTTTTGTATTTAGGTTCTAGTTGAGGTAGAGACCATTGGATGATAGGAATGGTTGCAATGTGTCAATAGGACATGTTATTGATGATGGATGCTAATCGATGTATTTTGATGTATTTTTTGGATTGTATTTATTTACATATCTAGGACAATATATCCTCTAAATCTTGTACAGACACTCATATTATCTTTTATTTATTGTCTAGCTATTAGATATGATATATATGGATGTTTAATTATTGTTGTGCTAGTGGATGTTATGCATGTGGATGTTGCAAATGGATGTAATGGTTGAGCATACATATAGAATCACAATTACAATAATTTAGGATGTTGCATACATTTGAATGCATGACATGAGCATTTGTATGATAGAAGGTCGACTAGATCAGTAGACCCCCTACTCTTTTGCATTAGTATAGGTTCATGTGCATTTCACGTTGCATATATACGTACATATTGCATTGTAAAACTTTTAAGGACCGTGATTGCGATTGGATGATGGATGAGTAGATGATTGTAGTTATTGGTTGCTGTATGTGAGTTGCATTTTTCTATCCTTTAAGATTTCGGGGACGAAATTCTTTTCAGGGAGGAGAATCTAACACCCCGAGAATTTACATGAAATTTAACAAGAACTTAATAGGGAATTAAACAAAAATTTAATAAGAAAAGTAAATTTAATTAAAATAAGGACTAAAAAGAAATTTTCATAGACATTCGAATTTGGCTATGAAATTTGCACCATTGTGCTCGTAGTGATTTTCCGGACGATTTTCATACATAACTTGTCATAATCCGAATTAGCATGAGAGAGTTACGAGCGACATGACAATAAACAAGAAATTAAAAATATACATAAAAAAGTCAGGTCGACCATGACCAAAGGGCGATCGACCCGGACCTTATGTTATCAGATGATTAATTGACCTAGAGTGTTATGAATCAACGGTTGTGATGGTTGAGAAAAAGAGTGGTTTAGATATACCGCTGAGGTGATCTAATGGCCCTAATTCCTAAGCTAACCCTATAAATTAATCTCTAAATAAACCCTAAGTTTTGTTAGTTGATCTGTAACCCGATGATGTCAAATTTTCTATGAAACCCTAATCTCTCAAATCCTAAAATCAAAATCAACCCAAATCAAAATCCAAATCAAATGTAAAGCTTAATTAAGGAGCAAACCAAGCAATCAAGGAGGATACTAAAGAGATCTAGAGGAGAGATATCGATTGGAGACCAGTTTTCTAAGATCTAGTGCTTAGGCTAAAGGTAAGGGAGCATAGATTTAATAATTTATTAATGGAATTGATTTTTAAACTATTTTAAATGATTAGAATTGTAGAAACCCTATAATTAACTTGTTAGATTAAAATCTAGTTTGCTAAGCCCTAAAACCTAGAATTTAATTTGAAACTGAATAATGAAATTGGGTAGTTTAACATTTGTTGATGCTAATGTGTAACCCTAAATCACAAACCCTAGATTTGATCGAAATTGGAATTTTTATTAACTGGAGATTAGGGTTAACTGGAAATAAATTGACCTGAATTAACAATAATTAATTAAAAATCAATCAACAACTAAAACGAGCAGAACCCTAAATTTTTAAACGTGAACGATCGACTTGGGATTTTCTAGGTCGGCCTGTGGCGGTCGACCTAGGCATTATCATGGTTGACCGTTCGAATGAAAATTGTGCAAATTGAACCTTGGCCTAGGGCCTAAATTTAATGGATAAAATATTATATAATTTAATTAAAAATTATGTAATTAGTGAACTATTATGTTGAGCTAATTTGGCTAAGCTACATGCGTGAGGGAATAGAGAGATTTGGTTCTCTACTAAGAAGGTTAGGGCAATGTATTTCGCATTATTAGTGTTAGATTGGGGCGATGTAATTCACATTATTGGTATTATATTGGGGCGATGTATTTTGCATTACTGATATTGGATTGGGCGATGTATTTCGCATTACAGTGTTGGTTTGGGCGATGTATTTCGCAATAGGCTCAATATTTTTACTATAGGGTGGGCACAGCACCGGCGAGAAACACTATCTGAGAGCCCAATACTAATGGAAGATCCAGGTACTGCACGGTTCTTGCACATGTTTTTTGGACGTGGTACAGGTGGACGTCGCAAGGTATAATAAGTGGCTATAGTTATCAAGTATAGCAAAGTTAGGCCCGATACTAACGGGAGTTCACATACGGTGGACCTTGGCATAGTACAATAAGAGGCATTTTTTCATTACGATCGGGGAGCTGAACATGGGTGCATACGATGAGTCACTATGCGAGTTTGCATTTTGGTGTTCTTCCTCTCAGAGCGCAGTGTGATGGTAGTTCTGATGGGAGAGTAGTTCCCAATTTGTCCGCACATTTTTGTGGGGTTCAATCAATAGGTTCAACCCATTGTGTTAGATAAGAATCCATAGGTATTGGACCTTAAGAGTTCATGGATACCATTTTACACCCTATGTCACTTAGTGTAGATTTAAAGTCAGTTGTAGTTAATCAGCTTATTAGTCTTGTTCTTATTCATTAGACTTTTGTCTGGCCTACCCCCGTCTTTTCATTTTTTCACCACCACAGGATGATAGGGTAGCGGATGGTTGGACATAGAACATGGAGAAAGGAGCTTTACGTTGGAGTTATCATATTATCCATTGTTTCTCTTGTAACCATCTATTGTATTAAATATCCATAAAGATTATATTGTACTTGAGAACAATACATATATTAAAACAAATGTTTGGCAACTATTTCCTTCAGATGTTATTTTTTGTACTTATATTTTTATTTCTTCCACTGTGAGATCTGAAAGTATAGAACATCTTAGAACTCCACCCTTATACTTATGCACTACGATGTTTTAAAAACCAAACTGCTCGTATTTCTCAGCATGACATGTCTAAGATGACATTAGGCTTTGGATTGGTGTGTTGGGAGGTGTGGGTGTTACAGTTGGTATCGGAGCTTAGGTGTAGGGTTCCCTAGGATTTAAGCATGTATAGAGAGAATGTACCTGACAAGTTTTTGAAAAAAAGGTGGTTTTTCAAGAGGTTTTCCAAAATGTTTTTAGAGAAGATTTCAAAAAATGGGTTCTGGAAATACACACACATATATACGTAGATAAAAGTTTTTAAAGAGATCTCCAAAGATTTTATCTATATATCGAAACTTCTTCTATTCGGTCCCATGCTATCCGTGGGAAAGTTTAAAATAATTCCCAAACACAGATAGTGAGAATACGAACAAGTTTTAGGAGATAAGATGAAACAAATCTGGATAGGGGAGCTAATTATGATTTCCTGACATGTGTATTAGTACACAACACCCTATACAAGTGAGCACATAAGGTAGTTGTTGGCATATCCCTTATATAAGCAGACAATTGTGGCTTAGAATAAATGTTAAGGTTATAACAGTTGAGATGAAAAATGAACATTTCATATTTACTTTGGTTTACCCTATAAAGAAATGCCCATAAAGGTTTCTTATACCAACTAGTAGTGACAAGTAAATTATGGAATTAAGAGGGGATGAAGAAAATTAGCACCATGAGACCCATATAATGAGTATAAGATGAAGATAAAGCATAAGAATATGAAAAAGGACGTTGTGAACTTAAGGTAAAATTTTCCAATCAAAGTAGAAACACTATTTCATATTAGTAATAGTTGCAAGGGCTCATATTTGCTTTAAGATATGGCTAAAACATTTTCATACTGAAGTTAGATACTAAATTTAAGAATTTATTTGAATTAACCATTTTTGAAAAAGTAAGACATAAACCTTATGCACTTAAAGCATTATTAGAACTTTATGGGCTGGTGTAATTAGGTTGCTATTATCTACTCCAATTTAAGTGATAACACTATGAAAAAAATTTCTATAAAAATATGAAACGGTATATGTTTGATATTTTAAAAAGAAAAATAAGCTGGCTTATGATTTTCTATAAAATAATCAAATAGACTATATAAAATTGTTTAAAAGTGAGATTAAAAGAATTTGACAAAAAGAAAATTTTCAATAATTGTTATAAAGCTTTTTTTGTCTTTTATGCACATTATTACACTTACTTCAATGTGCATAGTGCTTTTAAACAAGACTTAAAAAAAAAAAGAATTGGTTTATGATTTTATATAAATAGTCAGAAGGACCTTTTGGAATTTATTTAAAAAGTAAAAGTAGATAAATTGGTGAAAAGCTATTTTCTAATAACTGTTTTAAACTTTTGTTTTATCTTTTATGCATATTGTCGCACTTACCCCCAATGTTTATTTTTCTTTCAACAATATAACTTGTGGAAAATTTTAAAAAGTTTGCAAGACACTACTTTTGGACTCCTTTTATAATTAAGAAATGGTTGTGTATTTAAAAATATTTCATAAATGTTTCTGTCGTACTTTAAGAATATAATAATAATAAGTTAAAAATGCTATAATATTTTTTAAAATATGCTTTGGAGAAAATTCTTTATTTATAAAATAAAATTTTAGGAAGGTGTGTATTTTTTGTATATTTCTGCTAAGTTATAGTTAATTATTTTCGATAATTTTAGAGAATGTCATAGTCCTAGTAAAAGGAAATGTTTTTAAATGAATGAAGGATTCTAAAGTTTTAGACAACTTACTAGAATTGTGGAAATGGTAAAATTAAAAGTTTTGATTTAAATGGTAACAAAGAAAAGTGGATTTTACAGTTTTAAAGACTTATTAATTTTGCGTAAACTATGTTAAAATAAAAGGTTTTGATTTTAAAAGGTAAAATGAAAGTGTTATGATTACCACTTAAACTTAAAATAAAATAGTTAAATTGAAGTTGGATGAATATGATTACACAGCCTAGAAGGACTATATTGATAACGAAGTTTGAAATTTTTTAAACGATTGATATGAAGATAAAAAGTAACATGGGAACTTAGTAACCATTTGTTTTAAGCAACAGTTGAATTGGAAGGCTGAAAAGTACGATTTGAGTAAACATATTTAGCATTGACACCAAAAATGGGCATCAACATTCGTAGAATCTTATGGAGATTGAACAATGAATGAAATTGAAAACAAAGCAGAAGAAGTAAATGAACACACATATTTTTACAGTGGTTCGACAATCTTGGCCTACATCCACTTCACACTTTTATTAATCTTTCACTGGATTACAATTACAAGAATATTTGGATCAGCTAGGATCCATTAATACAAGATTCAGGAATAAAAATGGCAGAGCCTCCAAAGAAGGAAGAAGAACAAGAAGCCCCCCTTTTGAAGCTATGCTTGCTGTATTTATAGTAGAAGGCGCACATGGATTGGGTTGAAACTTTGCAAGAAAGCTCTCTAGTTTCAGAAGGGCTCACCATATCGATCAGCCATGTTAATCCGATGATCAATAACGATCAGCATACATGTAGTCGATCCTTTTTATTTGCTCCAATCAACTCGCAATCATTTTTTGGAGGATCCCAAAGGCCTCTTGATGTTGCTCCTAAAATATGGGATCATTTTGGGTTGCAGATTGTAAGTTATGGGTCATTCTTGGTCGAAGATAAAACATACACTGAAATACACGAATCGTTATATTGAAACTTCCAATAATGATCGGTGTATATCGATCGGCCTTCCTCCCACCTCCATTTTGTGATGCACGATCGTTATGGTGTGCTCCCTTTGCCACTTTGTTGGTATCCTAAAAGTCTCACATAGATTGGTTCATGGCTCTAAAGATATTGAATGTTCTCTGATGAATTGAACCGTTTCCCTGATCGTTCTTCGGTCGATCCAAACAAATCATTGTCTCATCCGTAGCTTGTGCATATGAACTTCAATCAACTCAAAACTTGAGATATAAATTCACAAGGCTAGGCTAGCTACTTCATGCTAGCTACACTTCGATTTGGCCCTGGTTCGAATCTGTCCGACTATTGTCTATAGTACTATATATAACTGACTCATCAAGTTATCGACCATCCGTCTCTAGTCGAATCGATGATATCACGGCTTCGCCAAAAGGCGGGATAACATTTGCCCCTCAAAGTACGTCTTGTGAATAACATGACGTGCTTTAAACCAAAAAAAGTCTAAATTGCTATAGAAAAGTCCATTCAGCTTCTTGATTGATTACTATTCTTCTATCATCTATCAATAGTATAAATCCAAAGTCATATTCTGTTTGCATGTACGAATTCGATCATGCAGGACCTACAAGCCCTATTCTATCCGACCCAATCTTGAACTCGAGAGTTCCAGGTTTGATTGCAGTTTATATTGATTTTAAAAGGATGAACTTTTAAAACTGTTCTCGTGCGCATTCATATGCACGTTTATGCTGTTGGCTCCAGTCGTGTTTGAATGTTCACAGGTCGTTGCCAACTTTTATGATATTCTGAATGTTTGCGTATGTAATCAAATTTCTATGATCATTCACCATTCCTCTACTCATTCACCACATTTTTCATTCACTTCATCATTTATTCATTATATATATATATATATATCTAAATTTCAAACCATTTTCGATCATGGAAATGAGTGTCGTAGATTAGGTAGTGAAATGATTGCTCTAAGACATAAATAAGTGACAAAAAGGATCGATCGGCATAAAGGCTGGGATTGATCGACACGTGATGGAATAGTTGTCAGATGGATTAAAAATGGATCGGTAAACACATTACTCGAAGTCGGATCGACACAGTCCTTGGATGTTAGATGATCAGCCTAACCCTTCAAAGTGGAAACGATCGGCTAAGCCTGCGTACTATATAAGGCCTGAGGCTTAGAAGGTTTTCTTCACTTGCTCCATCCTTTTCCTTCTAAAGCAAAGACAAAGCACACTCCGCTGCTCTGTCTCACCGATCCACCATCAAGCAAAACAAATTCATTGTCCTTTAATCAGTTCGATGATCTCCTTATCCAAATTTGAACCTAGGTAGCACAATTTCCACACTCGCTCCATTTTTTTTATCGAGACGAGTTTACCATGGCGACTCGATTTGTCTAGGGGATCGCCCCCTTTCTTTTTCCTTACGATCGTATGAAATAGGATGTGGTTCGATTTGATGGGAGAAGATCGATCTGTTACAATGGTTAATTGATTTTTGAGGAAGATGAGGCAATGGAGAAGGAGGAGTTGAAGTGATGGAGATGAACCAGCTTTACGATCGTTCGTGGACGATCAATGGAGTTCAGCACCGTTGGAGTTAGAGAATTGTCCGAAGACGATCGGATATGATAACTTGGGCAAGAATTATCGGTGGGTAGGACGATTGGCTAAGGTCGTTTCACGGAATGTTCGTCATATAACATGATTCCAGAACGTCCGGCCTTTAGGATACTTTGAACGACCGAACTACACAATACTATAACGATCGGTTTAAACTTAATTTTAGCGCCTCCACCCCCACATATGAACTATCCTTCTCTTTTCTTACAAAATGGAATAAAAAAGGAATAACTTGAACTAAACAACGAGTTTTGGTTTCTCGTACTTGAACAAACATTTGGGCTTGTAAATGACTTGCATATGATATGAACCTCCTGACCGATTGCGGATTACCTTATAACAAATGTAACGAACAAAAACCTTTAACTATCATGTTAAAACACATCTGAAACTTAGACAATAATCAGATTTCTGTTAGCTAACAATTTTCTATGAAAGTAAAGCTGCGTCTCTTTGAACAAATTTTTAAGTCTTGTTGCCTCTTCTTGCCTTCAGCTTTGCATAACTCATTATTATACTGAACAACACTTTATCACACTGCACTTCCATGCACTATGCATTGGGGGGTACAAGTTGTTTTTTCTAATTACGATTTTTGCTAAGTTTGATAGCAAGGGAATCTAGGTGTTTCAGGCACTTCGCAATTATGCCAGTTGGATCTTCATAACATAAGACTAATTCCGACATAGAGTCTAGTTCAACAACTAAGTCCGACAGCCTGCCGCTTAGTCATGATTCGGAACAGCCAAAAGGCTTGGGTTCCCAACTTGATCTTTCCAAGATTTCCCCATTTTTCCGTCGAAAGTTATCGAACAGGCACCCGATACTTAGAGGACGCAATGATCCTCGAAAATCCTCCCGATTCAGTAGCTTCAAAGATTAAAGAAGACGCTCTCCAGAGGATTTGCACAAGGCACGGGATTCCTTTTGGTGATGTGTTGGTTCCGTCATGAGACGACAAGGCTCATAGACCTCCCGAAGGGTACACAACAAGTAACAAATTTATGTGCTGGGCGGGATGCATCCTGCCATTCAATTCATATATCCAAAGAATCTTACATTATCTAAGGATTGCTCCTGCACCACTCCATCCAAACAGCTATGCGCTCCTCAACTGCACTTATATGGTACTCATGGAGTTTCTACACCGCCCCCTACTATCGAAGATATCTGATTTATTTTCACTTTTAAATGGTGGATAGGGAGTCTATCATTCACTTTTTATGAGTCGGCGAAGAGATGCCAGATTTTGACTGGCACTTGGAACAAATTAAGTGCTTTCAAGAGCAAATGGTTATTCGTTCGCTGCCTGCCCGGCTTCGCTCGTTAATGGCTAGAGAGGCGTAAGTGTTTCCCACTAATTTCATAATAACATAGGAAAATAGCATCCAAGCTGCATTCTGACGATGTTAATCATTTTCAGGTGTCGTTACCCGGCCTATCGGCGATATTTATAAAGAGGCGGTTTCAATTTTGAAGAATGCTCCATCCGAGGATAGAAATATTAAATTCTTGCTTAGGGATGAATGTCTCGTTAGGGCCTCAGCGTAGGGCTCACCAAAACTGCCTAGACATATGGGATTAGATCATGGGCCACAACTGATCAAAGAGATAATCAATCCGGCCCAGTGGTGCCCCTAGTCATGAGCACCCAAGAGTCTGCTGATATCGGCGTTGGAGGACATAATGAAGATGCTCCTGGCCGCGATGATGATAGACCTGACCCCAGGGTTGGTGTCGGACCCTCACAAGTTTATCAATCCTCAGCCGCGGTTAAAAGGAAGAAGAAAACATTCGCATACAAACCTCCAAGAATTTTCCTTTCCGACCCAACTAAGTCATCGACGAATCAACCACTAGATCCTCTGTCCGATCTACCAATTCCACATAATCTCGACGCTTATCATTTTATTGACGTGAGCATTGGAGGATCGGAGTCTCCCGTCGGAATTGGCTCAGGAGGGGAAGTTACACCGACGAGCAAAGCTCCTGCACCTGGTCTATCAGGGGTTTGCACTAGGACATTTACACACACTTGCACGTTCAACACTACACTATACTTAACTTGTACTTCCTAATACTCAAAGTTGATTGATATCCACTCTTCTTTGTAGAAACGATGGTGAGGAAGAGGAGCATGTTTGATTCCTTATGGGATGTGCAACATCAATCATTTGGATCGTGATCCGACTCCTACCGCGGTAGTCGTGAATATTATGACTCCAGCTATCGCCCTAGCCGCGATCGGGGTTATCAAGAGAGATATGATAGGGACATGTGTGCTCAGGATATTCATAGATCGAGATCGAGGTCCCTTCCTCAAAAAGGTCCTGAAAGACCAGCTGACCGCCGAGACCTGCCCATCGATCCCCCTCATGGGCCTCCAACCGTTCCAATACCTTCAAAACCCTTGGTTCCGTCTCAGTCTCAGCGACCGAGCGATCGCCGCCGCCGTAGCGAATATATTGCAGTTCATAGGCTTGGCAAGGAAGCTACCGGGGTTGAAGCTATTTTTGAAAATCTCTCAATTGATCCAAATGTTCGTATGGCGGAACTTCGAGAGGAATTCCCAAACTTATGCTTTGATGGATTCTATTTTCCTCCTAATCTGAAGAGGGTTCCGGATGATGTTCAAAAAATGACCATTGATTACGTCACCGACATCTGCATGCAATACTGAGAATGGATGAAGGTTGCGAAAAAATATCAAAAGTTTCATTCGAGCGCGCAGCAAAAATCGAGAAACTAAAACGACAAGAGGCCCAGGACAAGTGAATTATCGAAGCTTTGACAAATGAACTGGAGGCCTCTAGGACCGCCTTAACCGAAGCCGAAGGAAAATCTGACGCCACCTTAAAATATATGGAGGTGATGAAAACTAGCCATCTCGATATGGTTCAAGTATTGCATCACCGAAACCAGGAGGCTTGAGAGAGATGCGGCTATCGATAAAGCTAAAGATGTCGACACGCTCATTCAACGCAAGACAGAATCGACCAAAGACAAGGTGAGAGAAGATGTAATGAATGAGCTTGACCCGCTTTTCATTCTCTATAATCCCAATGTTCTCAATCATAGGAATTTGGCATGGCTTAGCGAAGACTACCCCTACCAGCTTCATTGTGCTAGGAAATTTCTCGTCGTAGAGGAGAAAAGACTTCACGGCTCATAGAATGTCGATGTAACCAAACTTGAAAGCGAAGTGATGTTGGGCGATGAACCTAAAATATTACATGACATTTAGATTTCTCTTCATAAAGAGTTTGTGACTGCTCCTTCACATGAGGTGGGTAATGGATCTGGATTGACGCATTTTGACATTGCAACTGAATTGCCCCTGGTGTCTCAAGTCATGACTAGTTCCGTAGCGAGCTCCTCGACCATCCCCGGTTACGATTCGGACAAACCGTGCCTATCTCCAATCCTCAAGCATAGTTCTGAAGATGCTTCGTCCCAACCTGGAATTCACACCGAAGAAGGTATTCCATCGATTTTCCCTTCTCTCGTAAAGTTGGGATGTTATCAATCAACATTTCTAATCTCTTCGCCTATTTTTTTTTTCATCTTTGGACCTGTCAAGTATTGCTTCTCTCCCTTCTCAAGAAACTCAGCTAGAGTCGCAAACGTCCATGACATAGTCTGTTATCGTTACCACTTCGGCCGCCACTCAGAGTGCTAGTGAAAAGGCCTTCGTTTTTTACGATCAATTCATGGACGCATTATTCAAGGAGGGAGGCGACCCACACCATGAAATCCCTTCCGGCGTAGAAGTGGTGATCTTAGGCTCCTCCAATCCCACTGGTGTGCCTAGTATGAAAGAGAGGATTGAGCAAGAGGAGCTCGAAAAAAGAAAGGTGAAGGGCAAGCCAGTTGAACCGGTCCTAGATGAACCGATACCTTCCCCACTTCAGACGATCCCTCCTATTGCTCATACTTCTGGTGTTGAAGATGCCCCCTTCCCTCCTACTTCCAAAGACGATACTACCTCGGTCCATATAGCTGGGGAAACTCCTTCGAAGAAAAGCCATGGTGGCAAAGGATCGAAGAGGGGGGCGAGTAGTAGTTCAGAGGGAGCCACTCCAAAGAAGCGAAAGAGGGATAAGAAATCCAAAGAGTGATCTTCGGACATGCAAATAATTGAAATAACTTTTTCTCTTTTTGTCGGTTGTATTCGTTTGGGCATGGCCCTTCAGTTTTGTCTTGTATTTTGCATAACCGGTCTTATGTGAATAAAAATTCTTTTGTACTTACATATGATATCTACATTTACTTGTTTAAATGTCCGAATTGTAACATTCCTCATTTTATGTACTTGCGACTTGCTGTTTGTTGAATCGAACACTGATTTGATTAATCCATCTCAAGGCCTCTCTACGGTCATGGCTTTGAGTCATTGTAAACACTAGATATGGGTTGCAGTGTTAAGCTATCATAGTCATTCCTTGGATGATCACATTTCTACCCTCGGTTTTGGGTCGATAAATGCACTGTGTGGACGGTCAAGTCTCGTCCCAGTGGTGTTAATACTCTTACATAATCTCCAAAAGACTTAAAGCCGATTAATGAATGGTCTATTCATATTCATCATGTTTCTTTCTTATGCCCCCAAGTCTGGGGCGTACATTGATAAGTAAGAAGGCAGGTTATGTTTGCTTCATTTTATACTCTTTCCCATCGAGTCGTGGTACCAGGATAGATAGAAAACTTAGTCGTGCCTATTCTTATCTTTAGCAGTTTGTATTCATCCTGTCGATTTAAGGTTGGAATTACTGGAATTGAGAACAGTCAAATCCACCCATCTATCCATGGAGTCCGCGTTCCCGTCCACACTCTTGGGACTTAGAGTTATTCCGTGAGGGGGCGGTTCACGCTCGATTTGTGCTCATATTTTAGTCCACACTCCAGGAACTTAGAATTTTCCCATGTTCAGTCGCGTTTTCGCTGAATTGTTTATATTCTAGTCTGCACTCTGGGGACTTAGAGTTTTCTCGTGGGCAGTTGTGTTTCCACCCGGGGCAGTCGTTTTTCCACCGAATAGTTTATACTCTAGTCCGAACTCCGAGGACTTAGAGTTTTGTCGTGGGTAGTCATTTTTTCGCCCGAGGCAGTCGTGTTTCCACCCGAATGATTTATACTCATGTCCACACTCCGAGGACTTAGAGTTTTGTCGCGGGCAGTTATGTTTCTGCCTAGGGCAGTTATGTTTCCGCCCGAATGGTTTATACCCCAGTCCGCACTCCGAGGACTTAGAGTTTTCTCATGGGCAGTCGTATTTCCACCCGAATGGTTTATACTCCAGTCCGCACTCCAGGGCTTAGAGTTTTGTCATGGGCAGTCGTTTTTCCACCCAAGGCAGTCGTGTTTCCGCCCGAATGGTTTATTCTCCAGTCCGCACTCCGGGGACTTAGAGTTTTCTCATGGGCAGTCGTGTTTTCGCTTGGGGCAGTCATTTTTCCGTCGAATGGTTTATACTCTAGTCTGCACTCCAAGTACTTAGAGTTTTGTCATAGGTAGTCATTTTTCCACCCGGGGTAGTCGTGTTTCCACCGGAATGGTTTATACCCCAGTCCGCACTTCGAAGACTTAGAGTTTTCTCGTTGGCAGTCGTGTTTTTGCCTAGGGCAGTCGTGTTTCCGCCCGAATGGTTTATACTCCAGTCCGCACTCCAGGGACTTAGAGTTTTGTTGTTAGGTGGTCAATCACACTCGTTCGATTTATACTTCATTTACCACATCAAGGTAAAAGTCATTGAATGGACGGTCGAACCACGTTCACCCATGGAATGGGATTCTGCCCCAACATTCAGGACGAAACTTGGCAAACAGACGGTCGATTCTCGTCCACTTGGTGATTGTAGCTCTTCCAATCAGGTCGAGGAAGGAGGTAAGTGATGGATGGTTGGATCATATCCATGCTGGGATTGGATAATCAAGTCTTGCACAGTTGGCTTCGTATTCTTTCTAGCGAACAGAGATAATGAGTTATTGAGCGGACCATTAAGTCACCTCCTTTTCAGGCTGCAATCATGCTCATGCATTGAGGGAAGTGGTTGATGAGTAGGCAGTCAATCACAGCTACTTCAAGCCAAATATGAAGGTTAACGAGTGGACGGTCAGTCGTGTCCATCTTCTATTAGATTCTGACCTTATCTGGTTTTCCCATTCTATGCCTTAGTGTCTTAAGTCAGGGGCATATGGTAGTTGATGAACGGTCGAATCACGTTCGTCTTGATCAAAAATCCATATATTCTGTCACGGTCCTCGGAGATTGGTTGGCGCCCAACTCTAGGTACTTAGTTACCTACATCGTATGCATATAGTTTAATTCAAGTTGGTCGTAGTTCACAACATAATTGAAACTTAAATTAAAATAAAATAGTTCAAAGAAGATCAGAATAAATCACATTGATAAGTGAAGCAGCATCGTGTGCTCGCTATTCCACTTTGCCCCTAGCTCCTTTTAGTGGGATATCGACCATCAACGGTCCAATCGATAATCAGAGTTCTTTATTGATAGGGTTCGGATGTTCCTGTCATTGTCGATCCGGCACGTTCTTAGGCTACAACTACTTGTTATGCTCGCGAATAACATATACATGTCCAAGATACATGCAAAGCGAGATGGATCGGAATTAACGGGTAGTGGTAAATCACTTGGATTCAGACCGAGGAAACCTGATAATCGCTTGGAGTCAGCCGTTGGATCACTTGGGGTCAACCATTGGATCACTTGGAATCATTAAATTGGAAGGCTGGGTAATCGGCACTTGGGATTTCTTTGGAATTTGCTTCAAGAAAAGCTTTGTCTTACCCAAGTCCTACTTCGGGTCAAAGCCAGGGTTCCATAATTTTGCTTGCCTTTGTACTTGTTAAAATCCACACGCCACCCATTCATGCATGCCTCCCCACAAGAATCAAACATACAATGCCCAACCCTGAAAAACTCGAAGTACTTTGTCCAAGAAGATGCTAAAACTGTCAGTTTAGAAAAGTGAAAGAAGTTCCAATTATTGCTGGATCGGTTTCGAAGCATAAGATCATGGACATCAGTTTATAGATGGATATGTAAATAAAAACGATCGGCTATGCTTCGTAACCTTGGAACGATCGTACTAGACTGATTGTTTAGGAGCGATAACAATTCCATCGTTAATTAGTGGATAGGATAACAGAAAATGGTCGATTATAAGAATAAGAGTGGAACGATCGTACTAGGTTGGCTATTGTAACGATCGTACTAGGTTGGCTATTGGAACGATTGTACAAAAACGATCATATTGGAATGATCGTATTTAATCAATTTGTGGGGGACCAATTGGAACGATCATACTAAAACGATCATACAGGGACAATCGGTTAAAACGATCGTGCAGAGGAGGAGATAGCCAAATCCAAGCTATTGGAACAACCAATATGAATCACCATAGGGAACGATCATTCAAGATAATAGGGCATCTGGATCCATGATGAACGATCATTCATTGAGTGTGCTTGGGTCATGGTCGATAAGCGATCGTTCAAATATCCTTCAAATTTTGAACATGAATGAACTTTCATGAAACACACAGCTAATTGGACACAGATTTCATGATTTCCTTCTTCGGCTAGGGAAGTAGACTTGGCTTTTCTGGCCATGGAAATAGTCTCCATTTAGATCTCTTTCAAATCTGAGTAGAATAGGAAACTTATCTATCAAAAGCTGGATCTATCTCGCGAACATGAAAATTCATCAGTAGAAGATGAGATCCAATCAGGCTGAGAATCCATTTCTCAATGAAAGCACCAAAGTTGACGCCAAAAATGGGCATCAACACCCGTAGAATCTCAAGATTGAACAATGAATGAAATTGAAAACAAAGCAGAAGAAGTAAATAAACACATAGATTTTTATAGTGGTTCAACAATCTTGGTCTACGTCCACTTCACACTTTTATTAATCTTTCACTGGATTACAATTACAAGAATATTTGGATTAGCTAGGATCCATTAATACAAGATTCGGGAATAAAAATGGAAGAGCCTCCGGAGCAGGAAGAAAAAGAAGAATCCCCCTTCTGAAGTTATGCTTGCTATATTTATAGCAGAAGGTGCGCATGGATCGGGTTGAAACACTGCAAGAAAGCTCTCTAGGTCCAGAAGGGCCCACCATATCGATTGACCTCATTAATTCAATGATCAATAACGATCTGCATACATATAGTCAATCCTTTTTATTTTCCCCAATCAACTAACGATCGTTTTGTGGAGGATCCCAGAGGCCTCCTGATGTTGCTCCTAAAATATAGGATCATTCTGGGTTGTAGATTTCAAGTTATGGGTCGTTCTTGGTCGAAGATAAAACATACAGTAAAATACACTAATCATTATATTGAACCTTCCAATAACAATCGGTGTATATCGATCGGCTTTCCTCCCACCTCCATTTTGTGACGCACGATCGTTATGGTGTGTTCCCCTTGCCACTTTGTTGATGTCTTGAAAGTCTCACATGGATTGGCTTCATGGTTCTCAAGATATTGAATGTTCTTTGATGAATTGAGCTGTTTACTTGATCGGTCGGTCGATCCAAACAACTCATTGTCATATCCGTAGCTTGTGCATATGAACTTCAATCAACTCCCAACTTAAGAGAGAACTTCACGGGGCCATGCTAGCTATTTCATGCTAGCTACACTTTGATTTGGCCCTGGTTCGAATCTGTCCGACTATTGTCTATAGTACTGTATATAACTAACTCTTCAAGCTATCGACCATCCGTTCCTAGCCGAATCGATGATATCATGGTTTCGCCAAAAGGCGGGATAACATTTAGAAAAGAACAAGTCAGTATGTTTTAGTTATATCAAGAATATTGCAGACGTACAAAGTCTTTCGGTTGCTAAAGGTACAAGTAGGGTCTACATCAATCCTTATTAAGAGTGTTATGTAACAAATAGGGTCAGGTATGTGTAGGTTCGTCGTTATAGTGGCATGGTGCTAATCGGTACCGTTTATGTGGGAATAGGATACTTTTAGGCTACGAGTAGGTATTATTTTATCCCCGGTGGCTATGGGCAGACCGGGTGGACAATAATGGGAAAGTACGTATTTTACACATGTTATTGGGTATATGTTATAATAGTTTTGCTCCATGGATGCCAAGATGTGAATCTTGGAATGTAGTGTAATGACCAGTCATTTTAAAGTCTTCAGATATGATTATTTAATTTATCTAAATATTCGAGTTTGAATTTAAATATAATAAAATCTATGTTTCAAATAACTGCCCGATTTTTAATGACAATTTTTAAATAAATTTATAAGATTTTTCTATAATTTTTAATTTGGAAATTAATTAAATTTTCGTTTGATGCATTTTGCTTCAAAAGTCGGCATTTTTGAAACTTCATGGAAAAGGTTAACTTGTGTATTTTATTGTTGTTTATGATCGTCTCCCATTCTTGTGCATGATCGTATTTTTATTTCAGTTGTTCGCGGATCGTACGCGGACGTAATGTTGTGTGGCGAAGTACCATAAAATTTACACACAAACTAGACACTCACTCAACAACTTTACTTGTTTCATGCCATGTTTGGTGGGGAGATGATCAAGTAGACATCATCATTTTGTTTTTAGAAATTTCATTATAAATTGGTGAGCAATCACACAAATATGAACACAATTCTCTTTACACACAAATATGGGCACATTTTATCATTTCTTCTCAGCATGCAAAATATACACAACAACCATATTTCCATTTGAATTTCATTTTCCAATAACTTCCTCTACATAAAGAATTAGCCAAAGTCACCAACATCAAAGTTGAAGAGGGTCGAATGAGCTACACTTTTCATTTATGTTGTACTCGAAACAATGGCCTGTGGAGGTCGTGGCAGCCAGAGGTTGCTGTCGAGGAGGTAGTAGGACGAGTGGAGAAGGAGGAGACCGAGTGTGAAATTGTTAGGCCCAAGGCGGAGAGCTCACATAGTGGAGTTCAACGAAGAAGGTTGTGTGCGATTTTGTGGAGATATGAGGAAGAGAAGGGGGAGAGAAGGATTCGCATGCATGGTGGAAGTACAGGCATGCATGGCCTGGAAGTAATAGGGAAGAAGATGTGGGTTTGGGCTGTGATGGGTAGTGTTGGGCTTGGGTGAGAAGTATTTAACTTTTTAGTTTTTTAATTTAGTTATTAAATAGTTTAAGTTTGAAAATCAATATTTCACCCCTATGTAGTTCGTTTAACCCACAGTCTTCGACAATAGATTCATATAAACTAGTAGAACACAATGAAATAATTATTTGACATGTTTGCTAAAGTATAAATAATGTTATTATTTAGTGTGATTAAATAATATGGTAGAAAATATGTTCTACCTATTAGGACATCTATCGAACAGAATAAATCCTCGCTCTGTGCTTGTAAAGTAAAAATTTATTATTACGTTAATTAATATATGAATTAATTAGTATTGGATAAAAGATGTGTTAGCTGTTGATTGTTAATTTCTGATAATAATGTGTTTGTTTGTTTGGATGTATAAATTGTGCTCGGTCAGTTTATGAGCAATTAATTTCCATTTGCATGGGTTGGGTTGAAAACAATGGTAGGCTAACACCTTGTGATTTATTTCACAATTTGACTGTAAGGTGTTTAGCGATAAAATTGGTTAATTAAATTATTATAATTAGTTATAATAATTTAATATTTAAATTTTGAACTTTAATTTAATGAAGTTGTTTTGAAAGATGGTTTTCATAAAAAATACGTTATGAGATGTTTTTGGGAAGATATTGTTTAAAAAAATTTCGTAAATATTCCAATTATGGAATTTAAGTGATTATAGATAGAGTGTGATTTTATATAATATGGTTTTGTAAAACGTGTTTTTATAAATAAAGAAAATTTCAAGGACTAAAACCCTGGTGGTTTTAAAATGGCTTTCCATAGGTGTTTAGGAAATAAAACAATACTGTGTTTTGGAAGTATTTATGAATATTAGTGCAAAATGATTTGTCACTTTGAGAAACAAAATGATTCGTCATGTTGTCGATGATTTAGGTAACCTATGACTAAAAAGTGCGATGAGGGTTCGTGTAACCCTAGGTATAGTCCACTCTTTGTATGGAGGGATATACTTATTGATTTTAGAGAGGCGGGGACCAAATTGCCTTGTTTATGAGAGAAACCTCTCGATCTGGTTGCATATATTTTGATATGCTTTTATAGTAGAATATTCGGGATTTTCAAATAAATATATCAAATACAACGCTGTATTATTATATAAAGTATTTGATACCGATTTCAAAAGTGATCTGTTTCAAATCCTGAAGAAAAGTATGATTTGATACGAAAGATATATATTATTATTTCAAAAGGATTTGAATGAAACCTGGAATTTAGTTCGAAGGGATTATTTTCGAAAAGGATTATATTTTAAAAATAATAAAGTTAACCAGATTGCAGAAACATGAATGAAAGGATATAAGCCTAAGCGAGTTGATTTGGAAGCTACATTTGCATGTTATATTTTATGTAGTTTTGGAATTGCATATATGTTTGTGCATCGTAGGCTCATTTAGTCCTATTTGTGGTAGGAGAACTTCGTTGGTCTGATCCTATATCTAATTAGGTACCCAATTAGATAGGGCTACGTAGCAGTCACAAGTGGTAGTGATGCAGCCCCAATAATTAGGAAATATTTTACTTGTTCAGTGTTTGAAATTTATCATGTATTGATGTTTCTTTCCTGCTTACCATTTTATTCAACATTGACATGTTTGTTGAGTTCGAAGGAATGGATATTGTTGTCTCTCACATTAGTATCGTGCAGCGGTAGAATTATAGTATTTGTGTTTGGTATGTATTAAAGTACACCCTGTAGAATAAATGGTTACTCTGATAAATTATATCCTATACATTTAGTAGTGTTGTATATTTGTCAAATGATGATGTGTATTAAGTTGGTAGTTGTCATTGTTTATTTTAAAAGGGACGAATTTTCAACGATTTTAACTGGTCCAAAAATCAGGGTCATTAGAGCTGGTATCAGAGCTTAAGTAAGTTTCCTAAGTAAAATTTCACCTAGGGTTAGTAAATCAACCTAAGAATTTTAAATGAAACCACCTTAATTTGATAAATAAAAATGGATAGGATAAGACACCGTACCTCCTACAGGGGTTATGGGTGATATTAATTTTAGTGTGCTTAACTTTTTTTAAGTATCGACTTTCGTCGTATTTTTCGCTCCATGGAATTTCTGGGACGAAATTTTTAAGGGGGGAAGAAAGTTATGACCCATAATTTTTAAATCTACGAATTTGAATACTTAATTTATTTAAATATTTGAATTTGAATTTAAATATAATAAAATCTATGTTTCAAATAACTGCCCAATTTTTAATGGTGTATTAGCAGTGAAATGAGGATAGAGAGGATTTGGTTAGGGTTTATTTAAATAATACTATATTTTATTTATTTGAATTTCTCAAAATAAATCATCGTACGTTTCGAACTCATATGATCACACGGTGCATCCGATCATAACAAAATTCGTGTACGTACATCACCTTATTTTTTCGTTCTCAATGGTATAAACTTTGTCGCTATCCGAGACAGCACTCCGGGATGATAGCTCATTTTGGGATCGTTTTGGTTGTCGGACCACCCGATCTTCAAATATAGCTATGCTTATACTCATTTTAATTTGCAACATCGATTTGGACTTAACGGAAATAGTCTTGAGTCCTGATTCAATCTTATATGAAAAATCATATTTTTGGACCGTCAATTAGTTAACGGTTCAATATTTAAATCCATTATTTAAATATATTATCATTAAAAAATATGGGTCATTACATTCTCCTATCCTTAAAGGATTTCGTCCTTGAAATTCCCAATGTAAAGAGTAATCTCCTAACCCAAAGGCTTTAAAAGCCCATCATGTTTCGGAAAAATTTAGCAGTGGCACCTTTACGCGGCTAGGTCATGGAAAAATCTAATACAATATATATATATATATATATATATATATATATATATATATATATATATATATAACACATCTTATATCCGAGGCATCTCATATCTGAGGCATCTTATTTTCGAGGACAACCAAGCATATGTACCCAAATCTATACTACAGATGTTACATACCTCTTTTATAGCAAGAGCATACCATTTAAATGCGAATAAAAGCAAGTAAGCATCCAAATAGCCAACAATGTCTTCCATGTACCTGAATATGTACTCAACAAAGAGGATTAAACGCAATAGCAACATCATTATGTATTTAAGCATACTAAATCATTTTCTATGGTAATCGTCTCATATAAATATGCTATATCAAAACATAGCTTACTCTATGCCTAACAACCATATAAGCATTAGTAATCGTATAAAGTACTAACAATTAAATATCAAATAGGCGCATATAAGGTCAAACATCAAAAAGTTGCATCCATGCCTATCCTAGCATGCATGATGCTAAATTATCTAGTATAAGACATCAAATATGATATCCAATATGAAATATGGCAAAAAATGAAATCTCACTAGGTGTTGGGCTCCGGATAAGTAGTCGTCATGCTCTCATCGGTCTCCCATGTGCAATTGCCTTCGTTTTCACTCAATTGAACCTTTAATACTCCATCGCCTTCCTCTTAACCTGTTTTGTATCACGTCTATCGGTACGAATAGGCCTATGAGGTCTCGAAGTTCCTGGTTCAGTCTTGATATCATCTAGTCAATTTGGTGCCAAATTTTCAAACGCCTCTTGTGAGTTACCCCAAAACCTACTAGTGCACAGTGGGTTTCAACCACTTATAGTGCTCTTGACACACAATGGAATCACACTATCCATTCGACATATAACTTTACTAATTTGGATGCCATTCTACTGGACTTAACGAATATAAATCTAGCATTCTAAGTCAATCTATCGACTATGCTATCATCTTTTCTTCTAGTCATTGGCATTCCATGGATGAGGTCCATTAATATCCATTCCCATTTCCACCTGGGAATCTCAAGCGGTTGCAGTACCCACTTGGCTTCTTCAATTCAGCATTTACTAACTGACAATTCATTCATCTCGAAATGAATGTCCCGATCTCCTTCTTTATCCTTTCCTAATAAAACATCTTCCTCGTATCATGGTGCATTTTATTATCATCGGGAACTATAGTCAATCTCGAATGAGAGCACTCTTATGGTGCCTCATCCCTCAATCTAACGACATCGGGAACAAACAATATATCCTTTATACGAAGCCAACCATCTCGGTTGAGTCCGCATTGTATCACCTCTACAAACACTACTCGTTCCTCTAACTTAGCAATGATTTCGCTAGTTAAGCTTCACCTCTTTGACTAGTACCAATCCTCTAAATCAAAGTCGGTCTGATGGTCAAACTAGCCATCATCTTTGGCCGTTGCTCTCATCGAGTTCTGAAGTCATAGCCAGCAATAAACTCGAGCTGTGTCCACTCTAGGAACATCGCTCTCAAACTAGTATGTCTTCTACTTAAAGTATCAATGAGTGCATTCTCTTATTGGGCATATGGGAAATATCAAAGCCGTAGGAGGCCAAGAACTCTAACCATTGTTGTTGGCGAAGGTAAAGATTCTTCTCGAAGAAGAGATACATCAATGATGGAGGATCAATGAATAACCCAAATATCCCTCCTAATAGATGGTGCCTCCAAATTCATAAAACAAATATTAGCGCTACCAACTCAAATCATGAGCCAGATACTTCCTATGTGCGGTTTCAGTTGTCGACTAGCAGATGCGACAACCTTAACTTTCTACATCAATATCGCACTTAGTCAAGTACCACAAGAAAGTGTGTGTACTATCGACTCCTCATTTCCACTCGGAATGACTAACATCAATGCACTTGTCAATCTCTCTATCTAACTCACTAACGCGTGTCTCCACCTCGTGTCCCAAATAAAAAGTCTGATTCTTCTCATCAAATCTGTCAACGGTGACGCTACCTTTGAGAAGTCCTTGGTAAAATGTATATAACATCTCGCCAATCCAAGGAAACTTCTAATCTATAGCACTCTTGGGCCTATTCATATCCTGGATCACTGTAACCTTCGTAGGATCTACAATGATGTCCTACTCCAAAACAATATGACTCAAGCATCTCACTTCCCTCCTCCAGAATTGATACTTCGAAGACTTCTCATCAACTGGTGTTTTCTCAACACCTTCAATACAACCATCAATCATGTCTTATGCTCTTCTTTCATCTATGAGTAAATGAAAGTATCATCAATGAGCACAAGCACAAGCACAAACTTACTCAAGTGATCCCTCGAAACATGGTTCATGAGATCAACAAAGCATTCCGACGCATTGGTTAGCCTGAACGGTATAACCAAACAATCAAAAATCAAAGTAGCGTGCAAAATGCCGTGTTTGGTACACACTCTCTAGACACTCTCAATGGATGAAACCCCATCGCAAGGTCCAACTGAGATAACACCTTCACGCTATAGATATGGTCAAATAAGCCATCAATAAGTAGGAGTGGATACTTGTTCATCTTCTCATTCAGCTCACGGTAATCAACATACAAAATCAAAGAGCCATCCGCCTCAGTGGTGAACACTATAAGTACATCCCACTCAAATGTGCTCCTACGAAAAACTTGCCTCAATAGGTTATCCTCTTGCACCGTTACTTTCCTCCGCTCTTTAGGCATCATATGCCTTAAAAGGCATAACTACTGGTCTAGCACCTCTAACCAAATCGATACGGAACTCAATCCCTACATGGTGGTAATCCGGTCACCTTATCGAATATGTCCGAACACTTTCCAACTACAGGCACAAATGATAACTCATTGTGTTGGATATTGAGTGAATATAGAAAGCTAACCATCACCTCATCGTTAAGTGGGCAGCCGACACTACCTTCCACTCATCGTCAATCCTTAAAGTCACCAACGGCTTCTCATAATCCACCACTATTCCGTACCCCTTCAGCCAGTCAATTTCCAAACTATAATACCAAACCCAATTAACCCAAAACAATCTATAACAAACAAATAAACATCCATCACTCGATAAGGCAAAGTCTAGACAAACCATGTACATGCTGGCTGAGCCCCCAACAAAGCACTTCACGATTTAAAGGTCGGTTAACTATCTCGGGTCTCAACCCTGATCTACCTATTCATTCACTAGACATGAAGTAATGTGAAACCTTGACGTCGAATAAAATACATATGGAATCACCATAAGTGAAAAGTATACCACAAGTGGTGATGCCATTTCTCTTCTCTTTCACTGATGGAGCTTTCGACAAAATCAAAATGGTATTCAATGCATATGCTTCCATCATTGTCCCTACTTAGCTAGTTCGGGACAATCCTTCTACACCAGGTATAGGCTCTCATATCATAAAGCCTTCTTGATCAAATTCTTAAAGCTCTTATCAATATGACCAATCAATCCTTCCTAAGATGATCGCTTCACACAATGACAATTTTTTCATTCTCACTAAGGGGAGTATATGTGGAAGATAGAATGTACTTCGATAGCATATCTTATGCGGCCATATACTCTAACATAGACATATTGCCTTACTTCAAGTCGGCCAACTTCCTAAACAACATCGACTTATGAGAATTCGAGATTAATTTTCTTCAAAATGAACTATGAATAGATCCTAAGTTAAATGATCCTCAGGAATTAAAGCTATAAGGAACTCTACCAGTTCATTGTTTGCCCTTAAAGAAGTCGAGAAGCCAATTGCCTTTTCATAGCATCATCCAGCTCTAAGTCATCGAAAATCCTTTTGCAAATATTCATTCCATCTTACACCTCAATAGCCGATTTCGTTCCAAGGAACGGTCTGCCTCATAGACTCATGTAGTCTTTATACAGCTTGGCAAAGTCGACTCTAGACGTTTGCACTCAAGCACCATAATCATTTGGAGCAACTTGGGCATTCTAGAATAATATTTTGCATCATCTCTACAAAATTATTCTGTAAATCGAGGTTAGTGGCCCCTGAACCTGCCTACTCCTCTACTCTAGAGATGGAATTGATAACAAAATTTCTCGTATGCTAGATCGCTCTTAATACATAATAAGAATGATCGGTCTCTCATAAAGAAAAACTGCATCAATAGTAATCGTGCATGCAATACAACTTATATACTACTATATAGTTTTGAAGATCAAAATATATAAAAAAATACGCACTCTCTCGTACATAGGTATACTCTTGATGCAGTCTAAGGTGACAATTCCTACCCTATCTCTACTGGATCACGTTATCAACTTAGGTTAATCATGTAACCAAAGCTCTAATACCAAATGTAACGACCGCCCTACACCTTTGATGCCCATATAACCGAATAGTGTGCTGCTAGAGCATCTGATCGAGGTAGGATGATTGTTAAGGGAAAGAAAAGAAGTAAAAAAGAGGAATAGAAGAGAAGAGAAGAGAAATAAAATAACATCAAACAATCATATAACCTGTCGATATCTTATAGTGCATCGAATAAAATATAATAGTCATCATAAATATAAAACAGGCGAGATAATAATAACTACATGAACCACATAATTAGAGTACACAAGCTTATACAGTTATACAAAATAATAATAGAGTTTATACAACTGATAAATAAACTTAACCGACAAATTGTCTCTAATAATAGTAAGTCAACACTGTCATGGCTCCATAATGTCACACGGCTGAATATGAAATAATAAGCCCAAAGTATAAATATGAGAAAATCACCTCCTACTAGTCCATTTGCAGAACTCCATGTGCCATTTGCACCTGCCTTATAGTCCACTCATTTAAGAGTACCCAAGTTAATTAGAAGCAAAGCATAAAATCTCAAGTCAGACAACAGTCTGATATGAGCGACAAATAATCTCAAAACACTATAAAAGTCAGTATAGTATATAGAACAGAATGTATGGAGAATCATACATGACATGTCCTTGCATCCAAAGAGTTAGTACATAACATATGATATATGATACTCTATATCATAGTCATCATGGGTGTACAACACGTCAAAGAAATAATGGGTGTTCCGGTATCTATGTCAAAGATAACTACATCTTGTGACATCCCTAGACTGCTAAATAATCAAAGCAAACATAGGATCCATCATCCATCCTGACATCGCTCGCTAAGTGCATTGGATATATGGTACTCATATACTCCATCTCATCATCAAGGGCTGCTCAATATCCCCAGCCACTCGATCCATCAGGGTATAAACAAGTTATAACTTTAACGAACTATGCCATATCATTACTATGTCCTTATTAATGGACCATAGTATATAACCCTATCCGGGTCTTAACGTCAAGGGACTTTGGGGTCCGGGTGGATCAAGTCCTAATGTCGATGGACTCTGATCACATCCTCATATACCCTTATCTCATGAGTGTGCCACATTATCTTGAGTATCAATAATCCATTTGCATACGACATCACTAGCAGAGATCATCCTAGAACTATCCTTACAACTCCTGTCTGAAGTCATCGCGATTGGGACCTATTCTAGACAGCCATCGTTATTCATAGAATGTCATCGTGCATTCCATAACCTTCCTTCATAGTCCCTTCAATCCGACTACTCTACATCCCGAAGTGTAGCTATCCATCGTCGAAGCCATCACTTCTCATTATGGAATCATCATCGTCGAATCATAAAGTCATCACATCGAAGCGTCACATCTTCGCTTTGCCGCCAAAACCACTAGTCGAAGAGCCATAACACCAAAATCAAACGTCGAATGAACGAATGAACCATCGCATCATGCTCCTTGAAGCCTCTCCATCGTCCATGTCAAAATTGGTCAACTCGGCCATCATCAATAGTGGTGGATACCGGCTACTCCAGAGTAGTCGATCACTTTGGTCGTGTACTTAGCCAAAAATGGTTAAGTACAAACCAAATGAAAACGTCGGACATTTATCCTGAAATTCGAAGCATATATCCAAATCCATCTTCCATCTTCAGATCAATCGAGATGCATGAAACTCTGTGCACAAAACTTTATCCTAGGGGATATTTCCTAACACTATATTGCCTTCGATCAGCATTTTCAACCAAACTAAGCAAATAAGCATACATGCAACCAACAAGCACACAAACATCTATAATAGCCTATATACATCTATAATAACACACATACAATACATCCAAGCAACCAATGTGGGATTAATATCAAAAATAGCCTAAATCTAGCAATATCATCAGAATTGTGTGTTAATAGGAAAAATATGATATTTAATTTAAAATGATATTACAAACATTTTTAATTCTTTTATAAAATAAGATGTAGGTTTAAATATATCAAAAATCATGTTTAAAGTTAGAAAGTATCTCAAAACGTCCTTTTATCCTATACTAACTATCATAGTACGATGAGAGAAAATATCACTCAACTCAACAAAAGCCGACCAAACGAATTCCAAGTCATAGAGCTCTCCATTACGAGCGTAACTCAAGAAACCACATCCAAACGAACCTCGTATGCAAAGGATATGGATTTTATAAGATTTAAAATTAATTAAATAATTAATTAACTTAATTAAACACTAATTCCTTTATTAAATTAGTCCCTCTCCTTAACCTTTCTTCCCAACTATGCCCATACATACAAACGTGCACGAACCTAAACTCGCACACCTTCTCTCTTCCCTATCTCGATCGTTGCTCAACGAAATCGTGAGCCGTCTTCGCCAACACATTCCATTACGCGATCTCTTCACCGGGACTTGACGAAATGAGGCTCGGCTCATCCTTGTAAAATGTGACCTAGGTACAAATCTATTGTACATGGATGTCATGTTTCACCCAGGGGCATCGAAGCTCTGGCAATTGGTGTGGCAAGGTGCTAAATGTCAAGAGAAGTGTAATGATGCCCTCTGTTTCGCCTCCCGCTTCCTCTATCTACAGCAAAGTGAAACTCTAGTCATGGCTCCTACATGTTGATCTTGGCCAAACATTACCGCATCAACCAAAGCCTATATAGATGCGAAGCTCTCTTTGATTTTTAGTTCAGTGGATCGCTCAATTTTATTTTTTTGAAGTTAATTAGAGAGGGCAACCATTATTTTGGTTCGCTACTAATGGAACGGTGAGACGGGGATAGAGAGGGTTTGGTAGGGTTTATTTTAATTATATTTTATTTATTTGAATTTCTCAAATAAATCGTTATACGTTTTGAACTCATACGGTCACATGGCGCATCTGATCGTAACGTAACTCGTCTACGTACATCATCTCATTTTTCTAGTCCTAATTGTATAAATTTCGTGCACTTTAGGATGATAATTTCGTGCATTTGGAGATCATTTTAGCTGTTGGATTGCCCGATCTCTAAATATAGCGATGCTTATACTCATATTAATTTGCAACATCAATTCAGACTCGACGAAAGTGGTCTCGAGCCCCGATTCTGTAACGACCTAGAATTTTCGAACGTGAAATTTCCAGATAGTTAGGAAAAGAAGAAAAGAGATAGAAGAAGAAATAGAAATGAAACACAGAATCTCACATTCGCAGCGGATCAAAATATAATATCAAGTAAAATAATAGTTTTACAAAGAAGAACTGTATCAGTACATTTACTTTTTAATACATCAGAGTTACAACATTACACAAATACTGGACAGTTAAAACTAACTTGTCTTAGATAGACTACAATATATCACAACGGAAACACTCCATACGTTCCTGCCATCCAGCTCGCCTCCTGAGCTCCAGAACGTCCTTACTTGAAAATCTGTAATACTCGGTCTGAACCGAGTTCAATTTATATGAAAAACATATTTTTGAATTGTTAATTAATTAACAATTCAATATTTAAATCAAACCTTTAAATATATTATCGTTAAAAATATGGGTCGTTACAAGTATAGTTAAGAATAACATATTCTGGAACATGAAAATAAGGGAAAAGTAGTCCTTAAATTAATAAGAACCTTCATAAAGGAAGTTATATGATATGTTCCGATATGTAGACCTATACGACTTAAGTAAGTAAAAATGTGAAATTGGTTATTACGGTAAATTGTTGGGCAATTGATATGGATTAGGAAATATTAAATTGGAAGTTGTTATAAAATGGGAATGAGATTTAAGCAGTATTTTAATTCATTGGAATAAAGTGTGCATCAATGTAAATTTTTATAAATTATTCAGTTCTGGTACAAAAGCGTATCGTTTAGAATAACAAGGAATATACTCAAATGAAAGAGATGTACAAAATAAGGAGAGTTGCCGTATTTTGTACCGTCTATTTCAATTATAAACAGAAGAGATAATTCCTTGTAATTCCAAACATAGAACAAATCATTTTTTAGATAATTTATGGAAAGTTATTGAAACGACCCTCCAAATTTGCCTTTAATTTTTGGTGAATTTTTTTTACATTCCTATAATTAATATTCTCAGAGTCATTTTCTTTTCAAACAATTTGTCCAGGATTTTTAAAATTCCTATTAATATAAGTATATTAATTTGATCATAGAAATATACATATACATATGATGATGTATATGTCCCTCTTGTTTAAATCAGAGTATACATATATTTAAATATTGTAAACAAGAGCATATTCTGTTTGATTTGAATTGAATTTTGAATTTCTCATCCCATTATTAATTTTCAAGTCTTTGATACTTATAATATATGAGTAGATCCTGCTCATTATTTATTTATAGTGATAACTTTAATTATTCAAGTTAAGATTTATCAATAATTTATCTTGACAAGATAATCTCTGAATGCTTGAGATTATATTATTGTTTTTGTACAGTTCAGATGTTTGGTATCTGATTAAGACTAGAAAATGATATTTACTTATATCATTTTGGATCATAGTCTTTTTCTTTGAGATTCATCTGTTTTTAACTTATCCCATAAATCAACCCATGTCTCTTAAAATGTTATTCATATATAAACTACTTGATGCCTTATTTAAGATATATACATTTCACAAAACATCTCACAATGGACTTGAATTCTTTTACAAAATTATCTAATGAAAGATAACTAAATACTTGAAAGATTACCCCGGGTTAAACCATATTTTTCCCCAAACTTTATACTTTTAAACAACACCAGATTGACTAATGCAAAGTATAGAATATGTTAGTTAATTGATCAAGTATATATATATATATATATATTCTTTCAGATTTTGGCAGATAGTACTTTAAACTTGTTCCCTTGTTCATAACTCAAATAATCTTTAAATTCTCAAACCTTAATTCATAGCAAAATGTAACAGAAAACAACCAGTTTAGACCAACATAGCAAATTCATTACATAACAAGAAATTTAAAAACATAAGTTTTCATGAATACATGCAGATAATTCTTCCTACGCTCTTATTAAAACTAACAAGCATGCTTTTCCATTTTTCTCATTAGCCATAATATTCTTTCCTAATTATGTCTTGCATCCCCTGAAAAGCATTAGTGGCTGCCTCAGTTTGAATTGAGACACCCCCATATGCCATGAGCAATAAGGGTCAGATCAACGATCTGGTATGAGCACATCAATATATTCATGATATTAAGTAGATAAATGATACATAAGCACTACACAGATTGCTTAAGCAATTTCTTAAATCGACCATGTTACTATATTTCAGATAAATTGTTATGCAAAAGCAAAGACTTCATAAATTAACCATTAGCACAAGCATGTTTATGCAAGCATTCACATCAATCTGCAACAAATCAGATGCCCTGGAATACTCATGGTTCCAAATCAACAATCTATGAAATACTCATATTCTTATTTCATAACTTTTGCATAGCCTTTACAAATATACCATTTTAATCCTAGCCTCATCTGCTATCAAGGAATCACAGGGACACATTGCAATGAACTAATTCACATCATTGCACAAAGATCTCAGGGCTTAAACAAACCATGTGCCAAACTTGCATACTTCAAATATGACAAGCACTCCAGCAGCCTTCTTGGCTTACAGTTCCTAGTTCATTTACTAATTTGTATTTATTTAATCCTATCATCAGATAGATAAGTAAACATGTCACTGTGTTCATTGAAACACCACTGTAATACTGCAAGCATATTTTCCAAACAAATAATTATTTTCAAGGATACTGCTAACATATAGCAAGATCTTTGAATTAAGTACAAGAATATTTATACTGAGAATAGGAACATGGCACAATGAATTATTATGATCTGCAAATAACTATGATTGAACCAGATTCAAGATCTAGCTGAATCATAATTTTTGTCTTGTAGATTTTTGCTATTTTAATCAGGGATTTAGCACTTAGAAATCTCTATTGCATCCCTAATATCTTTTCTAAAGCCTCAACACTTATACAATGTATATTTCAACTTATTTTATTTTCTCTATTGAGGTTTTATTGCCATGATTCCATATCAGGTATGAGTATTCTTCCCCTGATTTCAAGATCTGATGCCTTAGATTTTTATATATAATAAAATAGTAGCTTGCACATCCATAATAAAACATCTTATCAAATCAAGGCAATCCAATGAGCATCCATAATAAAACATTACATCAAATCAAAACCATTCAAAGAATATTAATAAAACCGTGTTTAACAAAAACCAGAAAAATACCAATAGCAACATAAAGATTTGGCTGCCTCTTATCAGGTCTTAATGCCATGAATCTAGTGAGGTTACTCACCTAAATTCTTCCTGCCTTTGCTCAAAAATCCCAATATGTTTTTCCTTCTTCTTTTCTTCTTTTTATTTTTATTTTTAAGCAACTTGGGTAAAATGATTTTCTGGTTATAACTACATATTTATAAGCATTTTCACTGGGGTTTTTATCAAGATAAAATTCCATTTCTGTCCTGTCTAGTATCATGCATTTTGTATCCACATTCCCATCCTTAATACCCCGGCCATACTAGTTAATTAAGGTCAGTACTTTCCTTCTTTTGCTTTTCCAGAAAAGTGTCTATTTTTTTTGAATACTTGCTCAAGTCATGTTAAATGTGTGACTTTACTATATTTTATATTCTATTCATTTCTGAAAATCCTCTTTACTATTTCTACCTACACATACTTACTTACTTATATTTTACCTCATGCTATTTTAGTGTTATTTTTCTTGCTTAGTTTCAATGTATCTCTGCTCAAAGAAAATGTATCTGGGTATAAGCATATGTATATATATATACATATATTTAATTCTTCCTTACTTTCTGTAAAAATATTCACATTATATGTTTCAATTTTTTTTAATATTAATATATTTTTAATTTCAGTATGTATGCATATCCCATTTTATAAAGAGTATTTAATTTCAATGTATATAGAAAAATATATTTTAATTGGTTTAATAATTCATATTTCAAAATCATATTTGAAATGCTTCCTTTCTTTGTTTATTTATTTTATTATCATTTTTTTTCTTCCAGAGATCTTAAACCTTTTCCTTGTGCCATTTCCAGTGTGCATGTGCACACATACTTTTGCACATTATTTCATCAAGAAATCCTTCAACACTTTATCTAAATATTTTTAGAACTGAATTATTTTATAAAAATAAGTTTCCTCAAAATTTTGGGGCATTACATTCACCCCTTCTTTTAGGAATTGTGTCCTCACAATTTCTTTAATATTTATAACAAGCATTTACTGATTCTAAGGAATCCATCAAACATATGCATAAGCAAACAAATTAAATCATAACAACCATATATTTTAGATTTTTCCAAAAATTTTAAAATTACCTTTAATCTTCAAAAAGCTTAGGATAATCTATCCTAATTTTGTCTTCTAGCTCCCATGTACAATCATTGGGATCAAGACTCCGCTGGATCTTTACCAGTTTCAAAGTTTTACTTCTTAATTTCTTTTCTTCTTTAGCTAAAATCCCCACTGGTTCTTTCTCATAAACCAAATTAGGATTTATTTGAATTTGGGTAGGCTTTTCCAGAATTTCTTCTTTATCATGTACCCATCTTCTAAGTTGTGACACATGAAAAACATTATGCATTGCTTTCATTTCCTCTAGCAGTTCTAATTTGTATGCTAAAGAGCCTATTCTCTCCAGAATTTTATAGGGTCCAAAATACCTTGGTGTGAGTTTTCCCTGCTTGCCAAACCTCAGAACCTTTTTCATGGGTGATACCTTTATGAAAACAAAGTCTCCTACTCCATATTCCACCCGCTTTCTCTTCATGTTTGCAAACTTCTTTTGCCTATCTTGAGATGCTGCCATCCTTCTTCTTATTAGCCCAATTTTCTCTGTAGTTTCTTTTATATATTCAGGCCCTAAGACAGCCCTCTCTCCTGTCTCTACCCAACATACAGGTGATAAACATGGCTTACCATATAAGGCTTCAAATGGAGCCATCCCTATGGTGCTTTGATAACTATTATTGTATGTAAACTCAGCTAGATGGAGATGATCCTCCCAGTTGCCTCCAAAATACAATGCTCATGCTCTCAATAAGTCTTCCAGAATTTTGTTCACCACCTCAGTTTTTCCATCTTATTGTGGATGGTAGGCAGTGCTTAAGCATAACTCACTCCCCATGGCCTCTTGAAAACTTTTCCAGAATCTTGAGGTGAAGATGGTATCCCTATCACTCACAATAGTTTTGGGAATGCCATGTAATCTTACCACCTCTTTCATGAATACCTGAGCCAATTTTGGTGCATTTCTTTTTGATTTCATTGGGATAAAATGTGCTACTTTAGTTAGCCTATCCACTATTACCCAAATGCTTGTGTTTCCTCTTTTAGATCTAGGTAGGCCATCTATGAAATCCATAGATATATCCTCCCATTTCCACTATGGTTTGCTTAGAGGTTGCAACAACCCTGATGGTCTTTGTGTTTCTGCTTTAACTTGTTGGCAAGTCATACATTTTGCAACATGTTTGGCCACATCTGATTTCATTCCCTTCCACCAAAAATTCCTTTTTAAATTTTGATACATTTTTGTACTGCCTGGGTGTATGGAGTACTTACTCCTATGATATTCATTTAAAATTTCCTCCTTCAATTCTGTGTTTTCTGGAACACATATCCTATTCTTGTTTCTCAAATAACCATGTTTATCAATGTGGTAATTTTTCACTTCTTCCCCTTTTGATATGAGAATTTTCTTCTCAACTATAATAGGGTCTTGGTCTTGCATTTCACTTACCTTTAAAATTAATTCAGATTGGAGTGTCATCAAGCTCAACTTCCCTCTATTTTCCTGTGCACCATGCACATGCACATCCATGTGCACACAGCCATTCTCCACAATTTCTAACTCAGTAAGCAAAGACAAGTCCTTAAACTCTTCTATCATCATCATAGCTAACTTAGCATGTTGTCTACTTAGAGCATCAACAACTTTGTTTGCTTTTCCTGGTGTATAGAGTATATCTAAGTCATAGGCAGCTAGAAACTCCACCCACCTATGTTGCCTCATGTTTAAATCTTTCTATGAGAACAAATATTTTAGTGCCTTATGACCAGTGGTACAAAATAAATTTGGCACCTAATAAGTAATGTCTCCAAAGCTTTAAGGCATACACTACTGCTGCTAGTTCAAGATCATGGGTTGCATACCTAGTTTCATGTGGCTTTAATTGCCTAGATGCATAGGCTATTACTTGGTCTTGTTGCATCAACACAGCCCCTAGCCCAGAGCCACTTGCATCAGTATACACAATTAAATTTTCATTCCCTTCTGGCACTCTCAGTACTGGTGCATTAACTAAGCTTCTTTTATTTTGATAAAAGCTTGCTCATATTTTTCAGTCCATATAAACACTTGATTCTTTCTAAGTTAAATTTGTAAGTGGTGATGACATTTTAGAAAAATATTTTATAAATCTCCTATAATATCCTACCATCCCCATAAATGATCTAACCTCACTCACTGTACTTGGTCTTTTCCATGCTTGAATTGCTACAGCCTTATTGGGGTTCACTGAAATTCCTTTTGCAGAAATGACATGGCCAAGGAAATGTACTTCTTCTTTCCAAAATGCACATTTTGAAAATTTTGCCTTTAAATCTTTTTCTCTCAATCTAGACAAAACCAGATGCAAATGATTTTTATGATCTTCTACTGTCTTGGAATAAACCAAAATATCATCAATAAAAATTAGCACAAACTTGTCTAAATAATCTCTGAATATTCTATTCATTAAATCTACAAAATATGAAGGAGCATTTGTTAGCCCAAATGGCATAACTAGAATCTCATACAAACCATATCCAGTGTTAAATGCAGTGTACTTAACACTTGAGTCCTCAACCTTCATCTGATGGAACCCAGATGCTAAGTCTAACCTAGAAAATATTTTAGCTCCACTGAGTTGATCAAAAAGATCATCAATTCTAGGCAATGGGTATTTATTCTTAATAGTAACTTTATTTAGCCCTCTGTAATCTATACACATTCTCAAAGTACCATCATGTTTTCTTACAAACACTACCACCCCAGCATGAATTGCTTGGCCTTATAAATCCTTTGCTTTCTAATTCTTCTAACTGATTTTTCAATTCTTTCAGTTCACTTGGCCCCATTCTATAAGGTTTCTTTATTATTGGGCTTGCTCCGGGAATAAGATTGATCTGAAACTCTACTGGTCTATGGTGTGGAACACCCTTAACCTCCCCAAACACATCCAAGTATTCATTGACTATGGGAATTTATTCAATAGTAAGTTCACTGGAATCTTTTTCCAAATCAATTAAATGATATAATTTTCTTTCTTTAGCTACTTCACATAAAATTGTGATTCTCTGACCTCTTAGATTTTGCAATGATATGGTGGATGATTCTAAGTTAATTATGGCTTTAAATTGCCTTAACCAGTCTACCCCCAATATAACACCTATATTTGGGTAGTTTAAAACATATAAATTGGAAATAAAAATGTTTCCACCTATGTTTAATTCCACATCCACACAAATCATATCTAGAACACTAGAACTCCCTAGTGGACTTTGTATAAATAATGGAGTTTCAACCAATATGCAATTTAATTTTAGCATTTTAACTATTTCATAAGAAATCAAAGAGTGAGTTTCCCCAGTGTCATATACTACTGCTATGGGTATGGTACAAATAAGTAATGTACCTTCCACTTGGCTATGATTTTCAGCATTAATTTCCACTGTAGATTTGCTTTTGCCCTCCAGATTTGCTAACTTCCCTTGTTGCTTGTACTCAGGATAGTTCCTCTTCATATGCCCTTCTTTCGCACATAGGTAGCATTTGAAGGCTCCTCCTTTTAACTCTGGACACCTTGGTTTAATGTGTCCTTCCTTTCCACAATGATGGCAGACCAATTTCTTCTTTGCATTATTAGCCTTGGTGTCATTGGCCTTCTTGTTGTCTATCTCCACCTTCTTTTTATCATAAGGGTGATACCTTCCCTTATTCTTCTTGTTATTTTGGTTCTTAAAATTCCTGTACTTCTCCCTTTCCTTGTCATGTTGTTCCAATTTCAATGCCAGATCTATTACTTGATCAAAAGTCCTATTTGCATATGGTAGCATGGCTCTACTAAGTCCTGGGTTCAAACCTCTAATGTACCTATCATTTTTGGATGCTTCATCTGCCACTAGCATTGCTCCATATTTGGATAATCCCTCAAAATTTTGAGTATACCCAGTGACATTCAAAGTTCCTTGCCTGAGTCTAATAAATTCTTCAAGTAGTGTGGTCTTAGCTGATGCTGGTACAAATCTTGCCTCCAACATCTACTTGAATTGATTCCAAGTGATTTCATTTTCAATTCTCCCAGCTATGATCACTTCCCACCAGCCTAAAGCTACTCTTTTCAGCTGTCTTGAAGCCACTTGCCTCTTCCTCTGATCATCAAGCTGCATGTCATTAAAAATCCTATCCAGTCCTCAACCATGCTTGAATTTCCATCACATTCTCAGTCCCTTCAAAACTTTTACCTCCCAAGTTTGTATAAGCCTTTAATAGTTTTGGAAGTTCCTCATGTGGATTCTCAGGCCTATGCCCAATTCCATCCTTTAAAACCTTTACAAATTCTTGCATATCAAGCATTTGTGGTGCACTTGTTCCTGCATGATGTGATCCCCTTCCTCATGTGAGTATTTTTAATAATTAATATTTTCCTATTTAAATTATTTCATCCAAAACAAACAGATATAATACATTTCTAAGTATTCAACAATCAATGCAACCATTTGCTCCGATACCAACTGAAATGACCCTCCAAATTTGCCTTTAATTTTTGGTGAATTTTTTTTTACATTCCTATAATTAATATTCTCAGAGTCATTTTCTTTTCAAACAATTTGTCCAGGACTTTTAAAATTCCTATTAATATAAGTATATTAATTTGACCATAGAAATATACATATACATATGATGATGTATATGTCCCTCTTGTTTAAATCAGAGTATACATATATTTAAATATTGTAAACAAGAGCATATTCTATTTGATTTGAATTGAATTTTGAATTTTTCATCCCATTATTAATTTTCATGTCTTTGATACTTATAATATATGAGTAGATCCTGCTCATTATTTATTTATAGTGATAACTTTAATTATTCAAGTTAAGATTTATCAATAATTTATCTTGACAAGATAATCTTTGAATGCTTGAGATTATATTATTATTTTTGTACAGTTCAGATGTTTGGTATCTGATTAAGACTAGAAAATGATATTTACTTATATCATTTTGGCTCATAGTCTTTTTCTTTGAGATTCATCTGTTTTTAACTTATCCCATAAATCAACCCATGTCTCTTAAAATGTTATTCATATATAAACTACTTGATGCCTTATTTAAGATATATACATTTCACAAAACAGCTCACAATGGACTTGAATTCTTTTACAAAATTCTCTAATGAAAGATAACTAAATACTTGAAAGATTACCCTGGGTTAAACCATATTTTCCCCCAAACTTTATACTTTTAAATAACACCAGATTGACTAATGCAAAGTATAGAATATGTTAGTTAATTGCTCAAGTATATATATATATATATATATTCTTTCAGATTTTGACAAATAGTACTTTAAACTTGTTCCCTTGTTCATAACTCAAATAATCTTTAAATTCTCAAACCTTAATTCATAGCAAAATGTAACAGAAAACAACCAATTCAGACCAACATAGCAAATTCATTACATAACAAGAAATTTAAAAACATAAGTTTTCATGAATACATGCAGATAATTCTTCCTACGCTCTTATTAAAACTAACAAGCATGCTTTTCCATTTTTCTCATTAGCCATAATCTTCTTTCCTACTTATGTCTTGCATCCCCTGAAAAAGCATTAGTGGCTGCCACAGTTTGAATTGAGACACCCCCATATGCCATGAGCAAATAAGGGTCAGATCAATGATCTGGTATGAGCACATCAATATATTCATGATATTAAGTAGATAAATGATACATAAGCACTACACAGATTGCTTAAGCAATTTCTTAAATCGACTATGTTACTCTATTTCAGATAAACTGTTATGCAAAAGCAAAGACTTCATAAATTAACCATTAGCACAAGCATGTTTATGGAAGCATTCACATCAATCTGCAGCAAATCAGATGCCCTGGAATACTCATGGTTCCAAATCAACAATCTAAGAAATACTCATATTCTTATTTCATAACTTTTGCATAGCCTTTACAAATATACCATTTTAATCCTAGCCTCATTTGCTATCAAGGAATCACAGGTACACATTGCAATGAACTAATTCACATCATTGCACAAAGATCTCGGGCTTAAACAAACCATGTGCCAAACTTGCATACTTCAAATATGACAAGCACTCCAGCAGCCTTCTTAGCTTAAAGTTCCTAGTTCATTTACTAATTTGTATTTATTTAATCCTATCGTCAGATAGATAAGTGAACATGTCACTGTGTTCATTGAAACACCACTGTAATACTGCAAGCATATTTTCCAAACAAATAATTATTTTCAAGGATACTGCTAACATATAGCTAGATCTTTGAATTAAGTACAAGAATATTTATACTGAGAATAGGAACATGGCACAATGAATTATTATGATCTGCAAATAACTATGATTGAACCAGATTCAAGATCTAGCTGAATCATAATTTTTGTCTTGTAAATTTTTGCTATTTTAATCAGGGATTCAGCACTTAGAAATCTCTATTGCATCCCTAATATCTTTTCTAAAGCCTCAGCACTTATACAATGTATATTGCAGCTTATTTTATTTTCTCTATTGAGGTTTTATTGCCATGATTCCATATCAGGTATGAGTATTCTTCCCCTGATTTCAAGATCTGATGCCTTAGTTTTTTTTATTATAATAAAACAGTAGCTTGCACATCCATAATAAAACATCTTATCAGATCAAGGCCATCCAAAGAGCATCCATAACAAAACATTACATCAAATCAAAACCATTCAAAGAATATTAATAAAACTGTGTTTAACAAAAACCAGAAAAATATCAATAGCAACATAAAGATTTGGCTGCCTCTTATCAGGTCTTAATGCCATGAATCTAGTGAGGTTACTCACCTAAATTCTTCCTGCCTTTGCTCAAAAATCCTAATATGTTTCTCCCTCTTATTTTCTTCTTTTTATTTTTATTTTTAAGCAACTCGGGTAAAATGATTTTCTGGTTATAACTACCTATTTATAAGCATTTTCACTAGGGTTTTTATCAAGATAAAATTCCATTTCTGTCCTGTCTAGTATCATGCATTTTGTATCTACATTCCCATCCTTAATACCCCGGCCATACTAGTTAATTAAGGTCAGTACTTTCCTCCTTTTGCTTTTCCAGAAAAGTGGCTATTTTTTTTTGAATACTTGCTCAAGTCATGTTAAATGTGTGACTTTACTATATTTTATATTCTATTCATTTCTGAAAATCCTCTTTACTATTTTTACCTACACATACTTACTTACTTATATTTTACCTCATACTATTTTAGTATTATTTTTCTTGCTTAGTTTCAATGTATCTCTGCTCAAAGAAAATGTATCTGGGTATAAGCATATGTATATATATATACATATATTTAATTCTTCCTTACTTTCTGTAAAAATATTCACATTATATGTTTCATATTTTTTTTTAATATTAATATATTTTTAATTTCAGTATGTATACATACCCCATTTTATAAAGAGTATTTAATTTCAATGTATACAAAAAAAATATTTTAATTGGTTTAATAATTCATATTTCGAAATCATATTTGAAATGCTTCCTTTCTTTATTTATTTATTTTATTATCATTTTTCTTCTTCCAGAGATCTTAAACCTTTTCCTTGTGCCATTTCCAGTGTGCATGTGCACACATACTTTTGCACATCATTTCATCAAGAAATCCTTCAACACTTTATCTAAATATTTTTAGAACTGAATTATTTTATAAAAATAATTTTCCTCAAAATTTTGGGGCATTACAGTTATAGCGTTCACATTTTCTTTATGGGGAAAAGTGCAGTTCCAATGCATTAAATACAAAAAACCCTAAGTATAAACCAAAGTATTTGTTATTATGTCAGTTGAATTAAAATGAAAAGGGATCATTTCATATTTAGCTATCTCAACCATAGGGTGATTGTAATGGAGTGATAAGAGACTATGTTTGGTAAAGGTCCCATTTGTGAAATGACACCAAGGAATGGAAAAACATTTGGTAATTCAAACTACAAAAGGCATCCTAAATAAAATTTTAATCAGGGTTATGCAATGGATAGAAAACTCAAGAATTTAGGTCTCGGTTAAGAAGTATTGTTATAAGCATGCACTGAGAATGCAAAGGCGACTTTCATATAAAAGAAGATTAGATTTTTTTGGTAAGGCTTGAATGATGAGAAAAAAGGGTTGTTCTCAATCATTATGTGGATTGAAGGAAGATTAGTTTCTTAAGAAAATTTGAGAGAGACTAACATGTAGTATATGGTCATGTGCGTAGCAACCGCCCATGAACGAAGTAACCCTTAAGTGGATAATATTTCAAACAGAATGGTCTTATGTTACAAATCTAATGAATTTGAGGACTTTTACTATTAAGGTTAAGTAGGAAGATAGACTATACTTTCATTTGTAGAACCTGGAATAGATCCATATATACCATAAACATGATACCTAGGTACCATGATTTTTGAAAGTTTAGGAATCAATTCAAGGGTAAAGAGAAATGAATTGAGTTGGCCAAATAGGAAAAGAAGTTGTATTATTTTTGATATTTAGGAAATCAGTAGTTTGAACAACCTTGAGAGAAATGGAAGTATAACAAAGAGCTATGTGGGAAGTACCATAGAAAGAAGAAGTAGAATCCACAGTTGAGTTATCCCACTTGGTATCTATACATGGAGGGGATTAGGCACACCACTGAAAGAGTTAAGGCAGTATGTTGTGCATTGGAGATTTTATGGAACTATAGTTAGCGAGGGCAAACTTATGCTCAAGTTATTTAGCATGAAAAAGGTACTGATATGAGATACATGGGGTAGTCCATGGAACTGAGGCCATATAGAGTCCGTGGAGCTGAGTCCATGGTAGGGAACATACAAGTCGAAAATCCCTAAGGAAAGAAAGAATGCGACTTAATTATAGGGATGTCGTTATTAGGTACTTGTGGAAGTGTATTGTGGTGTAGCTGTCGTAGTGAAGCCAGCTTTAGTTAGGAAAGCATAGGTTAGTTTTGTATTTAGCTTCTAGTTGAGGTTGAGACCATTGGATGGTAGGAATGGTTGCAACGTGTCAATAGGACATGTTATGGAATGTGGATGTATTTGGATGTATTGTTTGGATTGTATTTGTTTACATGTCTAGGACAATATATATTCTAGGTAGTACACACACTAACATTATCTTTTGTCTATTGTCTAGCTATTAGATATGATATGTATGGATGTTTAATTATTGTTGTACTAGTGGATGTTATGCATGTAGACATTGCATATGGTTGTAATGGTCGAGCATGCATATAGAATCATAAGTATACTTATTTAGGATGTTGCATACATTTGGATGCATGACATGATCATTTGCATGAAAGGAAGTCGACTGGATCGGTAGACGACCTATTCTTTTGCATTAGTATAGGTTCACGTGCATTTCACGTTGCATATATATGTACATATTGCATTAGAAAACTTTTAAGGATCATGATTGCTAGTGGATGATGGATGAGTAGATGGTTGTAGTTATTGGTCGTTGTATACGAGTTACATTTTTTTGTCCTTTAAGATTTAGGGGACTAATACTTTTAAAGGGGGAGAATGTAATATCCCGGGAATTTATGTAAAATTTAACAAGAATTTAATAGAGAATTAAACTAAAATTTAATAAAAAGGGTAAATTTAATTAAAACAAGGAATAAAAAGAAAATTTTCACAGACGTCCGAATTTGGCTACGAAACTTGCGACATTGTGTTCTTAGTGATTTTCTGAACGATTTTCATATATAACTTGCCATAGTCCGAGTTAGTATGAGAGAGTTATGAGCAACAAAACGATAAACGAGAAATCAAAAATATACTTAAAAAAGGGTCAAGTCGAACGAGGCCTTGGCTAGGTCGACCGGTGACGGTCAACCATGACATTGGGGCTGTCGACTCGAACCTTGTGTTATCGGGTGATTAATCGACCTACTACATGATGAATCAATGGTCGTGATGTTTGCTTACATACGAAGAGAAGGATGAGTGGTTTAGATGTACTACTGAGTTGATCTAATGGCCCTAATTCCTAAGCTAACCCTATAAATTAATCTCTAAAATAAATCCCAATTTTTGTTAGTCGATCAGTAACCTGATGCTATCAAATTTTCTACCGAAACCCTAATCTCTCAAATCCTAAAATAAAAATCAATCAAAATCAAATTCCAAATCATATCTAAAGCTAAATTAAGGAGCAAAGCAAGCAATCAAGAAGGAGACGAAGGAGATCTAGAGGAAAGCAATTGATTGGAGACTAGTTTTCTCAAATCTAGAGCTTAGGCTAAAGTTGAGTGGCACAAATTTAATAATTTGATTAATGGAATTGATTTGTAAACTATTTTAAATGGTTAGAATTGTAGAAACCCTATAATTAACTTATTAGATTAAAATCGAATTTGCTAAACACTAAACCCTAGAATTTAATTTGAAATTGAATAATGAAGTTGGATAATTTGACACCTGTTGATGCTAACGTGTAACCCTAAATCACAACCCTAGAATTGATTGAAATTGGAAAATTTACTAACTAATAATTAGGGTTAACTGAAAATTAATCAACCTGAATTAACGGAAATTGATTAAAAATCAATTTACAAGTAAAAAGAGAAGAACACTAAATTTTTAAATGTGAACGGTCGACCTGGGATTGTCTAGGTTGACTGGTGACAGCCGACCTGGGCATAGTCAGGGTCGATTGTTCGAATGAAAATTATGCAAATTGTACCATGGCCTAAGGCCCAAATTTAACAGATAAAAAAATATAATTCGATTGAAAATTATGTAATTAGTGAACTGATATGTTGAGCTAATTTGGGATAAATTACATGCGTGAGGGAATAGGGAGATTTAGTTCTTTACAAAAAGGGTTAGGGTGATGTATTTCGCATTATTGGTATTAGATTGGGGCGGTGTAATTTGCTTTATTGGTATTAGATTAGAGCGATGTATTTCGCATTATTGGTATTGGATTAGGTGATGTATTATGCATTACAAAGTTGGTTTAGGCGATGTATTTTGCAATCGGCTCAGTAGTGTTATGATCGGATAGGCGCGGCACTGGCAGATATACTATCTGAGAGCCCGGTACTGAAGGGAGATCCAGGTACTACACGGTTCTTGGGCATGGTTTTGGGATGTGGTACCGGTGGACGCCGACGTAGTATAATAAGTGGCTATAGTTATCGAGTATAAGAAAGATGGCCTGGTACTAACGGAAGTTCACATACGGTGGACCTCAACGCAGTACAATAAAATGCATTTTTTCACTACGATCGGGGAGGTGAACATTGGTGTATACGACGAGTTACTGTGCGAGTTTGCATTTCGGTGTTCTCCATCTCTAGGCGTAGTCTAATGGTAGTTTTAACGGGAGAGTAGTTCCCGATTTGGTCGATCATTTATGTGAGGTTTGATCTATAGGTTCAACCCTTTGTGTTAGATAAGAATCCATAGGTATCAGACCTAAGAAGTTCATGGACACTGTTTTACACTATACTTCACTTAGAGTAGATTTAAAGTCAGTTTCACTTAATCATTTTATTAGTCTTATTCTTGTTCACCAGAAAAGACCCACCCATTCTTTCCATTTTTCCACCACTACAGGATAATAGCGTAGTAGATGGTTGGACATAGGACGTGGAGAAAGGAGTTTCACGTTGGAGTTATCATATTATCCATTGTTTCACTTGTAACCATCTATTGTATTAAATGTCTATAAAGATTATATTGTACTTAAGACTAGTATATATGTTAAAATAGATGTTTTGGAAACTGTTTCCTTTAGACGTTATTTATTGTACCTATATTTTTGTTCCTTTCGGTGTGAGATCTAAAAGTATAGAATATCTTAGAACTCCACCCTTATACTTATGCTTTGTGATGTTTTAAAAAACCAACCACTCTAATTTCTTGGCTTGATGTGTCCAACGTCACATTAGGCTTTGGATTGGTGTGTCAGGAGGTGCAGTTTGTTACGTGGGTAATAAAGCTCAAGTTAGGTGCTATTTTATCAAGGATTCTTCCCCTATTTTGGGTGTCGGTTCATGCGGAGCTTTGGTGCAGCTTTAGGGAAGATTATGGGATACTTGGAGAAGCAGAAGGCAAGGCGAAGCTTGAGTTTCAGATGCGAATGTTAAGTGATTCTTATTGGACCAACAACGATTGGGCATGAGATCAACATGGTGATTGGTCGCGATCATGTCTGACAAGCATGTATGATCGAATGGAGTAAATCTATTCCTTCAAGATTTTACATCTGGGTACCTATAGTTTGATAAATCATATCAACCCTATATTGGTGACCGTATATAGTATCGATCTTATATTAGTTATCATACACCATATAGGCCTTATATTAGTGGCTACAACTATTATTGGTCTTGTGGTAGAGGTCATCTGTATTGACAGATGATGACGAGATAACGATCTTCGTTTATGATAGACATATTTGATTACATGACGTTCTATTATATATAAATATATATATGGAATCGGTGTTCCTTTATGGTCTTGATGGCATATTATATGGGATACCCAGTCGTTTTCTTTTGTCGAGACATTATGCGAATTTGTTCAAAAATCCATGATGGCTGTGAAGTAGACGATGATGATCATCTACAAGTGGGCCACATATCACTTATGCTCAAACTAGGGGTATGGTGATGTCCACATAGTTTTCAGATATCTAGAGTAGATTGTATATCACTTATGCCTGTTATAGAGGTACGATGAGATATACATGAGTTCCATTAAAGTTGGATGCAGCCGGGGGTATGGTACATATAGGTACTGACTCTGTTTGTTTTGGACCCTCGATGGAAATTATTAGATCATGATATTTTGAACTATAGATGGGTGTCCAATGCGGACTCAGGTTTCATATATCTAAAGTAGATCATATATCACTTATGCTCGTTATAGGGGTACAATGAGATCTACATGAGTTCGATCACACTGGATGCAGCTTGGTGTCTATGGTACCAATTAATATTATATATCTATCGCTTATTGTTATATTGTGTGTGTTATATTAATTGGCTAACAATATTGTTGTGTATTCTAGGATGCACTTATATTGTGATATTTATATTGTCTCTGCATTCGTATATTGAGTTACCTTATTATGGTATATTGTTCATTATATTAGTTGTGATGATACGTTGATTACAGGAGAAGCGCATGTTGTGGTGTGGTTCCCTACTTTGTGATGGGTTTACTTTACTTGTTTATGAGCAGTTTGGATTATCCCTGAGCCACGACTGTGAAGAGTGCCAGCTGTACCTTAGTAGTTCCTGTTTATTTGTTTATAGTTTTAATATACAGTATTTTGAGATAGTTATCCTCACACCCGGCTTTTTTTCTGACCCGTGTTTTGTCTTTGTCTATGTAACGACCCGTAAATTTTAACGATTTTTAATAACGTATTTAACTAAATCTTTTTCTTGAAATTAAACAACTAAAATTTTGCAATGAAAATTTGATATTTGGAATATGTCTATTTAAACGTAGCAAGTATGAGATTTTCTTCAGAAAATATATATAAGTTTGTCTGTTTGTGGAATTTCAAATTTAAATTTAAAACCAGTTAATTTGATGATAATAAAATATTTTTGAAATCTGAATATTTTTATATAATATAAATGTAAATCATTTTCTGAGTGAGACGTCATATTTCGTTTCACCAAATTTGAACTGCTCCAGCTCCATTTATATTATTTTTGGCGTTTTAGCAGCAGTTTTGGCAGCGAATATCGAGTTTTGATAGTTTGGTCGTATCGCCCATATCTGTGTACTGTTTGTGTAACATCCCGCCTTTTTGTACGTTTTAAGCAGACACACATGCCGACTCAAACCATACAGAAGGGCGGATTGTTATTGGGGTGAATAAGAAAAAGCAGAGAAAGAAAAAAAAACAAAACAGAATCTCGCAGTGGAGTGACAAAATATAATAATCAAATAACAGTTCATGAAGCTGTATACAAAACATTTGATTATACTTATACAATACAAAATCAGAGTTACACATATCAGAGGTAAACAAATAATGCAGCGGAACAATATGAATGTAGTGGAATAAATATAGTAAATAATAGTAGTACAAATCTTCATCTTCGTCCTCCAGAAATAAGGTCTTCAAATCCTGAAATGCTTAGGCTGACCCGAGCGAATTGAAAAGACAAAACACTCGAGTCAGAACTAAAAGATCTTATGTAAGTCAAATCAACAGTAAATAAATATGAGTGTAAACGGCGTCAGAGATGTTTACGGGGTTTGACATCTCTTATCCAGTGTCTAACGTGAGTGCAGTAACTTAAGAGATGTTTGGGATTCACATCTCCTAAGGATCCGCTAAACTATCTACTATGTAGTACAATACGCTATTATAATATGTCTACAGTAATATAAACTATTAAAATAGCATTAAGGCGTTACATTTTCCCCCTTAACACATTTTTATTTCCCATAGTCTATATAGTACCGTAATCCCACCCGTACTGGGTGCCGTAAGAGGGGACTCCATAGGTATGGTACAAACCAAACTCGTAGAAGGTGTGCTAGGGTAGGTGACACGGCACAACTAGGCAATGCCAGGGTAGATATACCAATTACACTTTCGGACCGGTGGTAACGCATAGCAGCTACTACAGTCTACCGCCCACCTCGGAACACACTCCCGAATCAAAAAAAAATCGAGGGGTGGCCACCAAATAAATCGCAAAGTCAGAATATAGTATCGATGGAATGTGCCCGATCGGAGGAATGACCTCACTTAGCCCATCAATTGCTCCTGTTTTAGCCACCTTATGCTAACTCATGGGAGTCAGGTCCACTTATATACCTTTAGGATCGTCGCTACCATCCTACTACATTCTGGAATCTCCACCACGTACACAGTTGTCAAAGTGGATTTCAGTATCGACAAAGAGTATGCCCATGTCCAATCCCGGTCTCTTTAACAACCAATCACTTATTACACACCGGATGGTTCTTTTACATTTTCAAAATTATTTCATAATTGATATCAAAATATCATATTCAATTCAAATCATATCACTTTCTAAATCATTACTTACTTCTAAAATTATATTACATTGAAATCATAGTTCGCAATTATATTTCCTTTTAAAAGTCATATTTGCAAAATAGGTTAAACTCTCATTTCAAAATTATCATATTAAACCAAATATGCTATTTAGATCCCAACTTTGGTTATAATGTCGCTTAATCACATTCACTTTAAAAATCAAGGATTTGAATATAAACTCATCCATTTTACTTAGTTTGGAATTTAGAAGAAAATAGTTTTAAATAGTTATAAATAGTTAATATAGATTTAAAATAGATTAAATAAAATTAAAATAGATTAAATAGCTTTAATATAGATTAATTAGATTTAAAATAAGTCAAATGGTTTAATTAGTTTAAAAGTTTGAAAATTTTAATAATTAAAGTCTTTTAAAATAATATATTTAAAACAGTTTATATGAAAATATGAATTTGAAATTTATATCAATTTAAACTATTTATTTCATTCCAACACATTTTGACCATTTCAATGTCCCAAAACCCAATTTCAAATTTTCCGATTCAGAATTCTAAATAAATATTAAATTCAATACCGCTTAAATCCATGTTGAAACATTGATTTAATTACTCAAATTTCAATATATTTCAAAGTTATACTTCAACGGTTTTAATAACTCAATTTCGATAAACTTCACTTGTATTTCAAATTCACTATACATTTCAATTTTTATTCCGTTAACCATTCCTTTAAACAATTCAATGTTTTTATATAAAACTCGAAATTCAATAAAAATTCAATTTATATAAATCAGATTTTATTTCAAAAATATCACTTAATTCAAAGCAAAATTTAAGGGTTCAAAATCATTTAAATTTAACCAATCCGGTGTCCGTATATAATTCTCTACCCTAGGGTCAAGTGATACAGATATTTATCATTTCAATTTGCAATTTAAAATTTTATATTTATGGTATATATCATTTCAATCCGCAATCTCGAAAATATGAAATCCATAAAATTGCTCAAGTCTATCATTTCGACCCATAACGATTTTTCCTTAATCTATTGATCATTCTGGTATGTATCATTTCAACCCATAGTGAACTTGTAGTTTATAATGATATAAAATAAAACATCCATTCATCCAATATCAGCAATCAACATCCATCACAAACATCATCCAAATCAATCAATAAATATCAATATAGAACTGATAATCAATAACAGGTATTTAACTGGCAATTTATTTTCAATAATAAACTAAATAACGATTTAATTCAAATAAATTCAAATTAACTGAGATAATGATTTAAAATATACCAAACAGTCATAAATAAATTTCTAATCATGTCAAAAATTAATTTAACAAACATAAGAAATTTTTTGTGAGTGGGTTAAAACACCCACCTTTGAATTTAAATTCAATTTTAGCCCAAAATTTGAACGGTCTCAGAATTCATCCAAACTAATGTCAAAATGTCCAGATTTTCGATATGATCGCAGCGGAGAAAACCGCGTATGAAACAGACCTCGTATGAAGAAGTTATGATTATTTGAAGTTATACGATTATAACATATAAATCGAATAAAATAACTAAAATTACACGTCACCTATCGTTATCTCCAAGCCCTAGTTAGCAGCACGCGAATGAACGTGGAATGAAGCCCAACCACCACTTCTTATCGCCTATCTCCGATCGCTAGAGGCCATGTCGTCCCGATCAGGCATCACTACCGATTTCCCCTCTCCTAGCCGACCTCGCACCTAGGTTGCGGCCCACTCCAGTGTGCCAGAGGCGCTCGCCGCCGCCGTGCCTTCAAGCTCGAATTTTGGTGATTCCAGGTGTCGATAGCATGAACTAACCGCATAGATCTCTACCCCTCGACGTCCTCTATGAGTCCCTGCTTTCCGATCGACGCCAGAACGAAGATCCACCGTCAAAGCAAAAACCCTAACACGAACGGCCCCTATTCTCTGACGTTTTCTGATCACACAATGGACCAAAACAAAAAACGAATTACCGATCCGAGATGCGCTCGTCGAGAGCTTCAAATCGATATATAATTCGAGATAGTTTGTGGAGTTTGAATTTGAAATTGAATTGAAATTTGGGAATTAGGTTTTTGTCTGCCATTGGAATGAGGATTTGAGAAGAAATGTACGTACAGACAAATGAATATGAGGAGTGGCTAGGGTTTATAACAATATATATATATAGGCAGAACACAATAGAAAGGAATGGGCTCGATTGGTTTGGAATGTTGAACGATACACGGCCCGAAAAGCCCGTCTCGACTCCAGAACGAAAATGGGTACTCCCATATATCAAAATAGATGTTTTTGAAAATTTTAAAATCAATGGAACATGTTTCAAGTCCTAATTCCATTGTATGAAAAAGTTACGTTAAAATCAGCTTATTTCAGATTGATTTCAATTAATTTCTATTAAGTTGATTTCTAGGCGTTTCGAGCCCGTACGATCAAACTACAAGTCCGATCGCTACGAAACTTGAAATCCAACGATAATTCACCGTTACGGATCCGATGAAACTAGTTTCGTCGAAATCCGAGTCAGTGGCCAAAATGACTATATTTCAGTTAATTAAATTAAATTAATATTTAAATTAATTAAATCACTTTTTCAGTTTTAAATTTGAAACTTACAACTTCTATCATTTTTGGTTGCTTAATCACTTACAATAATTTAAACAAATTTAGATGTCAATTTAAAGTTGATTAATCCATCAATTTCAGTGTTTAATTTCAATTTCATTCAATTCAGAAATTATAAATTAAATTTTCAATAATTCCATTTAACTGATCTTTCATCCTATTATTCAACCCATTATTATCAAATAAATAAAATTAATATTGGTTCATGATTTATTACATTAATATTATCAATTTTCATCTAAATTTCCATTAACGTAATGTTTAAATATTTAATTTCATTTATTTGCAATTAATCGAATTACTAAAATGTAAATTCAAATAAATTAATAAATCTTGATTTTCATTCTTTTATTCAACCAATTATCATATTATGAATAAAATTTACATTGGTTACTCCTTATTGAATTAACATTCTCCAATTACTAATTTAATCTACACTAACTGCACTAATTAAGTCAATTAACTGCAATTGATTTCAAATTAAATTTTATGAACTAAACAAATAGGTAACTTATAACAATTGTCACCATTAACCTTTAATTACATTTAAGTTTATTTCTTTCAAACAAAGGTTATAAATACTTACATAACACCAATTTTATTCAATTACCATTTAATATGTATTATTTCATTAGTTAATTCAATATTTCCAGTTGGTTTCCACATATTCAATTTATAGCCAAGTATAACATTTACATTAATTCATTTATTGGAATTTCATTTCAATTGTTAATAATTAGCTTTAATTAACATTTTTATCTTCGTTTTAGTATTCATTTCATTATTAAATTTGCAGATTTTTATTTTCTCAATATTAAATGAACAAAATCTTATTAAATTAACAAATTTAATTATGGAAAATTTATGGGTCGTTACAGTTTGTCTTGTTGTGCTGATCTCTACAGTATATTCATTCCTGTATTTCGGCGTCCGGTACATGGAAAAATCTGTGAAACGTTTAGCCGTACTGGTACCGTTTTGAGCCTTTTGTTTTCTATGTGACCTTTCAATTATCCACCGTTCAAAACCAAGCAGCCATTTGTTATTAACATTTTCTAAATTCACGTGTTGAACTTTTACTATTCCCCAGTGTCAATTTATATTTTGATTCTTGATTCATGCCGTCTCTTCCTTTCATATTCGTTCTGTCATTTGTGAAAAAAATATATTTATTATATCAGTTGCATTCTTATTTGAACTGCTCATCTTCCTTTTTCACGAAATCCTCCTCCTTTCCTTCCATTAACCCGTCCCCTTCTCTTCTCTTTTTTTCTCCAACTAGTGCTGACCGCATAATCCATCTTCTACCGTGAACGCCATCATCCCACGGCCTCTCCTCGCTTCTTTCTCCACAGCCTCAGCAAACAAGCACCAAACCCTCCACCTGCCACGTCGGCCTCATGCCTCCGCTGCCAAACCCCATGCTCGACCCCGCTCCACCCTAGCTTCCCACTGCAGCAGGCCATTCGCCTCCCCTACACGTGCAGCTAAGTCAGCCTCCATCCATCAACCGATCTGATCCCCTCAATCCTTGGATCCGCCATTTCCTAAGCCTGCCAATCCATCAGTAGCCACCTTACTCTCCCCTGACTGGCCGTAACACCTTCGCTCCACCAGTTTTTCATAGATCCGCCAACATAACTCCTCCTCCTTGCCATCTCAACAACCCACCATGAAGACCTCCACCCATACTCACCAACAGCCGAAGCTTTCCCCACCCCATGACAGCAACCTACTGATAGTTTTTCCTCCAGTTCGCTTTTCTTGCCTAGCCAAAACCCGATACCTGCAGTGCTTCACTATCCATGCCCACTGCACGAGTATCCTCTTCCCTCTCTGACCGCAGCCTGACAGTCGAACTCCAAGGCAGTGCCTTCCTCTTTCCGCGCCACTTCACCCACTCCACCATACACTGGACAGCTATTGCCACCTCCTCTTTATAAAAAAATGATATATACGAAGTTTATAATTTGGCTGAAGCCTGTTCATTTCCTTCGTCACCTTTACATGTGTTTCAGCCATCATCCCTCCCTATCTACTGTGCAACAGCCGAGCCCAAGCATGCGGTGTCTCTTTCCACCTCACAACCAACCTCTCTTCCTCTCTATATTTATAAAAAAAGAAAAAGCATATTGATTTTAAAATATAATATGAAGATTTTGATTTTATTATATGTGTATTGATTTTCAAATATAATATAAAAGGTTTTATTATTATTTTAATATGTGTTTTAAATTAAATATTGATTTATATATATATATAAAGATTTTATTTTGATATGTGTTTTAAATTGAATATTGATATAATATATAAAGGTTTATTTTAAATATGTTAACCCGCCTTTTGGCAAGGCTCTAGATAGGCGGATTTAACTAAAATCGACTGCTCGTTTGTCGAGACTGGAGTACGATGGTATTTGAGCCAACTGAATGGATAGACGATTAGTTATGGATGTTTCGGTATGTGTTGCTTGATCAAGGTGGCTCGATCGTACATGGCTCGGTCAAGGAGGGGAGATCATGGATGGGTCGGTCATGAGCGTTCGGTCGTTGGAGTTCGGCATTTGGATGGGTCGGTGCTTGCTTGTCCCCGAGATGGATTTGGGTCAACACCCGAACATGCTCGGGTCAGTGGGTCGGTCTTGGAATGGTGAACATGGGATTGACATGGAAATAGCACTTTGGGTCGGCACCCATTCCTGCTTCGGGTTGGTAGGCAGTAGGCTTCGGGACAACACTCGAATATGCTCGGGTCGTCAACTTGGTTTCAGGGTCGGTAGGTATGATGGAGTGGGAGTTATTTGCTTCGGGTCGGTATTTGCATATCCCCGGGTCGACATAGGGGAGTAGGTCGGTATCAAAGTGGGTCGACGTGGTTGAAGTGGCTCGGGATACTCGGGTCGGCATTAAAGTGGATCAGCATCCATGTGGGTTGCATTTCTTGGTCGGCTAAGAAGAGTCAGGGTCATATTCGAGGAGGTCGGTGTTGGCATGGTGCTTTGGGTCGGCTACCTACAAGCTCCGGGTCGGCGTATCAAGCAAAAGGGGATCGGTGTTTTGAGGAAGGAGGATCGGCATTGACTGGCTTCGAGTTCCATCCCTGTTTACATCGAGTCAAACATGAGGCTGCTTCGAGTCACTCCCAGGGCGAGATTGGATCGGATGCTCAGAGCTTAGGTTCGGTCATAATGATGATTTTGGGTCGACTATGGTCTTGATGGGTCTGGATCACTCAGGAAGCCTAGTAACTCAGGTTTTGCCTATAAATACAGCATGTGGGGCTTCAAAAAAGAGGATCTTCATTATGTTTCCCTTCATCTTGTACACAAAGGCTGCTCTGCCATTATTGTTCTAAAAACTCAAGATTGTAACTGTAATTGATTCTAACATCAATAAAAAGGAAATTTCTGGAGTGGACGTAGGCCGAAGTCAGCCGAACCACTATAAATCCTCTGTTATTACTGCTTTCATTTTAATTTTTGCTGTTCTTCATATTTATACTCTCTACATACATTCTATCTGTTATCTATAACTATTGGTTGGTGCTTTCAATGGCGTTTGGCTGTTAGTGACGAATTTTGGCGCTAACATTTTGGTGCTTTCACTAAGAAAGCTAGCACTCAGGGATTCAGAAGCTTGGATTTTTGATTTAAAGGCTTAGGAACTCGGTTTCTGGGAAGCAATGTTAGGCCATCGATAATGAGACAAGTGACAGAAAGGAGCAATCAAGAAGGAAGTCAAGAGGCCTCCTTTGGAGCTTGGTCAGATCAGGCATCCGTCTACATCACTAGGGATGAGATGCAGATTATGATGGATTCTATGTAGGAGAAGTTAATGAAAAGGCAAGAAGAAATGATGCAGACCCTTCTTAGGCAATTTGGATAGACAGGAACAGTAGGAGCTGTAGGAGCTCGGATCCATGGAGTTGGATCAGAAGGACTCAACAGGCAAGCAGATTGAGTAGTTCAGTAGGGGGAGCCCCTAATCAGCAAACAACTGTCAATCTGGATGGACCTAGACTCGGGGGCACACCACCGGGTAATGCTGGACCAATCCATGGAGGGATACCAGAAGACGCTGCGCAGCCCGGCACCAACAGGAATACAGGAGTGCGTGACGAGGAGTATGTGCCAGAATTCCCTTGTGGACTTGGAGGGCAGTTAGGAAATGTGGATGGGGGGAAACCCTTGGCAGGTAACACTGGATTGGCTGACATCATCAGGCGAACCATCCGTGGAGGTCTGACAAACAGAGATTTGGAGGGAGTCAACAAATGTCCGTTTACCCGTAACATCAGGATAGCTAGGAACCCGTCCGATTTCAAGTTGCCCACTCTGGAAGTATACAACGGTAAGACGGATCCCATTGACCAATTGATGAGGTACACAAGGCATATGGAAGTGCTGGGGCATCAGAGGAGGTTATGGCCCGGTGTTTTCCCCTGTACTTGACCGATATAGCTGCTATATGGTTTAAACAGTTGGAAGATGGATCAATTGGAACATGGACAGAACTAGTGGATAGGTTTTTGAAACAGTTTCGAGTTCACATCAACAGGCCGAAGAATGTGATATCACTGACGTTAGTTAAATAGAGGGCAGATGAATCGCTCAGGACTTTCTTAACTCGGGTTTAATGCAGCAGTTGCTACGGTGGATCGGCCGGATCCATCAATGGTTCTGATGGCTGCAGTATTAGGAGTCAGGGATAATTTGGATTTCAAAGTATCGTTGATACGGGACCCACCAATAGATCTCAGGGAATTCTTTCATGAAGATGAGAGATTTCTTCGACAAGAGGATGCATGTTTGGATATGAAGTCAAAGGAAGTAAACATGGTTAAGGATGGAGGACCGCCCAGTGGAAGCTCGGGTAAGGACAAGGATATAGGAAAGAGGAAGCGCTGGGGAGAACTAAAATTCTCCACTTACATAGGATTGAATGCAACATTGGAGCAGATATTCTTGGATACTCGGGATCGCCTTCCTTATCGAAGGCCGGCAAGGAGGGAACCCTCAGAACATGAAAGGGCATCAGGAAGGCACTGTCTCTTTCATGACCTGGACGGGCATGATACTAATAGTTGTCGACATCTAAAGGATATAATCGAGGAGCATGTAAGGAATGGTCAGTTGCGACAATATGTCAAAACTCGAAATGCAGCGGTGGAACAGGAGTAGCCACCGCCTACCTTGAACGACGATAGCGCAAACCCCATGAATGGTGGTCGGTTGGTCATCAACTAATCATGATGGTTTGGAATAAGTAGTGAACTCTACGCAGACGGCTAAGTCACTTACTCATGTACGGGGACAGAGTCAACCCCTAGGCATGCTCTAAGATGATGATAAACCGTGACGCTTTGGTTTGTTAATCAGTTTTTTCTTTTTGGCTTGGACACTTGTTTTTCTGCTTTGATTTTGGAGTTCGGTTTGAACTCCCGGTTTTGTTGGTTTTCTGGTTTGGATTTTGGTTTGAATGCTTGACTTTTGGTTTGAACTTCTAATATGGATTTTTGGTTTTCTGGTTTGATTTGGATTTCAGATTGGATTTTCCTCTGGTTTTTGGCTAAAAGGTCGTCGAGCATGGACTATGCTCGACAAGGGTCCGGAGTGTCCAGGATGCAGCCTAGGACTTTGGCCCCATAATATTCATCAGTTACTATTTCAGGTCATCGAGTATGGACTATGCTCGGCAAGGGTCCGGAGTGACCAGGATTCGGCTTAGTACTTAAGCCACGACATTACTCAATGTTCAAGGACACCGAACTAGGAACACCATGGCATTACTTGACACAGGTCGTTAGGTGCAGATTGCACTTAGCAAGAACCCGGAGAGGTTACAAATTTGGATATTGGCTATGAACGGCTAAGGGTTTGGGCATAGACCCGGAGCGGTCTCGGATTTGGATACCGACCCGGAGAGGTCATCGATTTGGTTATTGGTTATTGGATATGGATGGATTAAAACTTGGTTGTCGGGTTCGGATGGATGTGGAATTGGATAAGGATCTGGTTGCTGGATAGGAATCAGATATCGACTCGGAGTAGTCGTAGATTTGTATAAGGATATGGCAGTGACACTTGGATAAAATGGATTAGATTATGAATCAGAAGGTATGGCTATGGATAACATATGGACTTCAGATATCGGGTATGAGGCTATTCAAAATACACCTTCCAATAGCAAGACATGTTTTGTGGGGAAAATGTTAACCCGCCTTTTGGCAAGGTTGTAGACATGCGGATTTAACTAAAATCGACTGCTCGTTTGTCGAGACTGGAGTACGATGGGATTTGAGCCAGCTGGATGGATAGACGATCAGTCATGGATGGTTCGGTATGTGTTGCTCAATTAAGGTGGCTCGATCGTACATGGCTCAGTCAAGGATGGGAGATCATGCATGGGTCGGTCATGAGCGTTCGGTCATTGGAGTTCGGCATTTGGATGGGTCGGTGCTTGCTTGTCCCCGAGATGGACTCGTGTCAACACTCGAACATGCTCGGGTCAGTGGGTTGGTCTTGGAACGATGAACATGTGATCGGCATGGAAAGATCACTTTGGGTCGGCACCCATTCCTGCTTCGGGTCGGGAGGCAGTAGGCTTCGGGACAGCACTCGAATATGATCGGGTCATCAACTTGGTTTCAGGGTCGGTCGGTATGATGGAGTGGGAGTTATTTGCTTTGGGTCGGTATTTGCATATCCTCGGGTCAGCATAGAGAATGGTTGAAGTGGCTTGGGATACTCGGGTCGGCATCAAAGTGGATCGGCATCCATGTGGGTCGGTAGCAAAGTGGGTCGGCATTTCTGGGTCGGCTAAGAAGAGTCAGGGTCATATTCGAGGAGGTCGGTGTTGGCATGGTGCTTCGGGTCGACTACCTACAAGCTCCGTGTCGGCGTATCAAGCAAAAGGGGATCGGTGTTTTGAGGAAGGAGGATTGACTGGCTTTGAGTTCCAGCCCTGTTTACTTCAAGTCAAACATGAGGTTGCTTCGAGTCACTCCCGGGGCAAGATTGGATCGGCATGCTTAGAGTTTAGTTTCGGTCATAATGATGATTTTGGGTCGACTATGATCTTGATGGGCCTGGATCACTCAGGAAGCCCAGTAACTCAAGTTTTGCCTATAAATACAGCATGTGGGGCTTCAGAAAAGAGGATCTTCATTCTGTTTCCCTTCATCTTCTACACTAAGGCTCCTCTTCCATTATTGTTCTAAAAACTCTGGATTGTAACTGTAATTGATTCTAACATCAATAAAAAGGAAATTTTTAGAGTGGACGTAGGCCGAAGTCAGCCGAACCACTATAAATCCTCTGTTATTACTGCTTTCTTTTTAATTTTTACTGTTCTTTATATTTATACTCTCTACATACATTCTATCTATTATCTATAATTGTTGTTGGTGCTTTCAATGGCGTATAGGTGTTAGTGACCAATTTTGGCGCTAACAAAACATGTGAGTAAATTTTAGATTTTAAAAATTTATATATTTTGTTTTCGTCGAACTCAAGTCCAATCACCCTGATTTGCTTTGGAATCTTCGTTTGGATCGGTAGCGCTTGTAGAAGCTCAAGATTCTGATTCATAGCTTGTTGTGTTGTCTATCTTCTCTTGCCTCGAAAGGTGAGCGATCACTCACGATTAACATTCTTATGTTTAGTAAATTTATTTCACATGAAATGATGATTGAAATATATTATTAAGTAGAATTGATTAGTGATTAAATTGTTAATCATGATATGCTATATTTGCATTTGATCACCTATGTTAGTTGATATATGACACCATAACCTGTTATATATATTATATATAAATTGTTAATTATGATCCATGCTGTAATTGATATATTATGCTATTTTATATTATTATTCTATTGTTCTCACTCTGCAAGTTCCCTGTTAGTTTAGAAATCCCTATGGGCTGAAATGATACATACCCGAACGATCTTATAGATTAGGGAAAATCGTTATGGGTTGAAATGATGAACCCAAGCGATTTTATTGATTTTGAAATTTTGGGATTGCAAGTTGAAATGATATATACCCATAAATATTAAATTATTGCGGATTGAAATGATAAATATTCGTATCACTTGACCATAGGATAGAAAATTATATACGGACACCGTTGGTCTATTTTAAATGATTTCCAAATTTTTGAAAAGGGAACATATATTTGTTTTAAAAGATATTGATTTTTAAAATATAATATAAAGATTTTATTTTATTTTAATATATGCGTACAATTAAGATTTTTAAAATTATATATTTGGAAATTTTAAATTTATAAGTTAAGTTTTGAAAAATATAAATTTTTAGATTTTACTTATAATTTTATTACTTTTAAATATATAAATAAATTTTACAATATATTTAGTAAAATAAGATTTAATTGAATAATAATTAATATAATAAAATTTAATAAGAATTTAATTTAACTAATATATAATATGTTTTAAATATTTATTAATAATTTATATTAATATTTTAAAAATAGATTTTGTAATAACTTAAGTAAATAAAGATTGGGAAGATAATTAAGTTAAAGTGGACTTGAAATTTTATTTGCTTAGGAATTGTATTTCAGTAAAAATTTGATTTGAAACTTATTAATTTTGAGATTTTAAAGATATGATTTTATATTTTGATAACTTGATTTTGATTTAAAGGTGATTAAATGAATATTTCAAATTTGAATAAAATTGAATTTGAATATTTAATTTTGATTTAAATTTGTAACTTGAGAATTTATAAAAATGGTTATTAAAAATGATTAAGTGAATATTTTAAATTTAAATGAAATTAAAGTTGAATTTTGAAAATATAAATGAAATTTATCAAATTGAGTTATTGTAAATTGTTTGAACATTTAAACTTTGAAACCTATTGAATTAGATGTGGTTTAAATTTGTAGTTCAAACCTGGATTTGAAATCGATATAAATTAAAAATGGTTTTTGAGAATTTGAATTGAACCTTTAACCTTTTTAATTGAAATTGTTGAACTGAGATTGATTTAAATTGAATTTGGAATTAAAGTTGATTTGTGAAATTGGAAGAAATAATTCTAACTTGAAACTATTTTCGATATATATATTTTTATATATAAACTATTTTTAATATATAAATTATTTTAATCTATAACCTTCTTTTATATATAAACTATTTTAATCTATAACCTATTTTTAAATATATAAACTATTTTTAATTTATAACTATTTCAATATATATATATATATATAAACTATTTCAATATTTAAACCGTTTAAGTTGGAACTGTTATGATTTAGATTTAATGGATTTAAATGCGAATTTTTTTATATGATGATTTAAACTATTTTGTGGTTATGATTTTGGAAATAAAAATGATTTTGAAAGTGATATGATTTCGAAAGTGAATATGATTTCAAAAGTGATATGATTTCGAAATGAATATGATATTTTGATAAGAAGTATGAACTGTTTGAAATGAAAATGACCACGGTGTGAAATAAGCATTTGGTTGTTAAAGAGACCGGGATCGGATATTGTCATACTCTCTACCAATACCGAAAACCACTTTAACAACTATGTACGTGGTGGAGATTCCAAAACGAAGTAAGATGGTTTGGAAACGTCTATATGACGTATGACTATGAACGCAGCCTTGACTCCCGCGAGTCACCTTGATGTGGCTAAAACATGAGCTATACCGGGCCAAGTAGGGTCGCTCCCCTATCGGGCACATTTCTTCGATACCATTCTATTACTTTGTGATTTGATTGGGTGCACCTTTGATTTGGGAGTGTGTCTCGAGGTTGACAGTAGTAGCTGTTATGCGTTACCACCAGTCCAAGAGTGCAAAACGGTAGTATCCTACCCTAAGCATTGCCTCACGTGCCTTGTCACATGCCTTATCGCGCCCTCTACGAGTTTGGTTTGTACCGTACCTATGGAGTGCTCCCTGAGTAAACCACCGGTTTGGTGGAGCTTACAGTATCTGTATAGACTATGGGAATATATAAAATGTGTTAAGGGGGATATGGGTAACGCCTTAACGCTATTTTAATAGTTTACTTTACTATAGACATTATCTATGTAGCGTATTGTATTATGTATGTAGATAGTTCCATGGATCCTTAAAGGATGGGAATCCCAAACATCCTTTAAGTTATATTGCATTTCACTTGGACATTTCACTTGAGTTAAATTTACTTGCATAAGAATGTTAATCCCGACTTGAGTGTTTTTTGTTTTGTTTTTTGCTCTGGTCAGACTGAGTGACACAACATTTGAGACTCACCTTTAGAGCTTGGAGCTTGCTTGGAGATCTATCTTTTATCTGTTCAGCTTTCCAGTTATTCCAGTTATTTCTAGTTGTTTATGTTCAGACTTGTCAGTTGGTTTTGTATTAGTGACTTCTATTTATTTGGGATTTTCTATTGTATTTGTTTCAGACTCTGATGTTCTATAGTAGCTTCATGAACTATTGTTTATCCTTTTCCGCTGCTTATTGTTATATTACTCTGTGTTTATGATTCAGTGATTGATTTATTTACTGTATATGCTAAGTTTTGTCAAATATAAATTAACAATCTGTTGTTTTGAGCAATTCAAGTCTGACATGTGTGGATGATTGTCGATTTGAATAGTTTGAAATGCCAGGTCGTTACAGTCTATCTATGTCATGACAGCTCTTGGGTACTCGATTGAGTAGTTTGAGAGTCAGGTGCTTTGAGGATAAGCTATTAGAGTGGCGCAACTGGAGCTTTGGATATGTACTTGATATTGTAATAGTACATGACATATATGCTATTTATATATAAGACTTGTACCAAATATTGTACTTTGACTTTCTTTATTGATATTTACTTATTAATTACTTCCGTCGGTGCAGTCTGTTATATATTGTTCATCCTATTCTATTCATATATGTTTAGTATATTATATGTTATCATTCTGGTGTGAGATTATATCCTTATGCCTTAGTATAGTGTTTTATTTCTTTTCATTCTGATTTTACCTCGACAATCTGTTTTTAGTGGTATTCAAAATTTGATATAAGATGATGGTTTTTGTATATTCCAAAGGACAGATTGTTACATTTAGTATTAGAGCTTAGGCTCAACACTCGAACTAAGTAGACCAGTTTGAGTTAATCAATCTAGAAAAAGGAGATACATTGAGGGAGCATACTTATATTTACCTATTATATAATACTGTATACATCACTTGTCTTCTGGACATTTATTTGTTTCTATCACTAGTCATTAAGGTATTTTCGTTGGGCTATTAGTATGAGCAGATGAGGTATGCAAGCGACAATGGATAGGCAGTCTGAGATGTACAATTTAGTTCAAAGACTACTTAGCCACAACGAGCGCCGTTCCGCCGCCCGTGAACATTTCCTGCAGATGTAGTAGGTGTCAAAGGTGGTGTGGCTCTTAAGGCACTGGTATTTCTTACTTTACTAGCTTTAGACCCTCTAAAGCTGTGTCGGGATTCCCTTGGCCTTTGAAGGAAGCCATATCTGAGTTTTGAGGCTATTGCCTAGACACGGCCTTGGACACATGCATGAGAAGGCTTCCACCAACATAGGTCTAGAGAATGTTCTCCTAAGGGAAACTTCTTCTCGGTATCTGTAGAGGGGAGACTTTGGCTGCGTAGGACTTAGTGTGTTTGTGTGGCTGATGAGCAGGCCTGTGAATTATAATGAATTCAGACATCACATTGGTTCTCAGTTTATTTCTAAGATGGGGAAAGGCGTATGGCTTAAGCATTCCATTCATCTTGAGCATGGGAGCTTATTAGTGTTGGAGTATGTTGACCAATTCAATCTTTAGTTTTTGGGGATTGAGATGGTTGGTACTCCATTGGTGTGGGCAAAGGAGTTTGCCTTAGGTCTTACAACATCAGTTGGAGGTTCATTGCTTAGTCTTATCCCTATTATGAACCACTTTGGGAAGTTTCATTGGGATAGTTCTCCTCCATGAGAGCACCCACAAGGTACTATTAGAGGTAGCGAAAGTGGAAAGCAAACCTAGCTTCAACTAAAGCGCAAAGACCTATATACAAAGGAAGATCGAGTTTATGTAAAGAAGAAAGCTTGCCTAGTGTGTCACTCTAGTGGCATATAAAAGAATTTTGCTATGAAATGTCACCCAGCTAAAGCAAAGCGTAAGTGCTTCAATTGTGGTAGGCTTGATCATTTGAAGAGAGATTGCCCTACATTGATAAGCAGTATGTAAGTGATGATGGCTTATGCCTTACAGGCATTATCGAGTCCTAGTAGGCCTACTGCTCAGGGAAAAATGAAAAGAGCTTATGTAGCGAGGTATGCTCTTTTTTTGGGGAACTCACTTCCGTTCCTTCCGATACTTAAGCGGTATATTTATCTAGTGCTAGTTACTTGTTTGATTGGCTAAATTTGACACCTCTCATTCAAACTTGATGCATGAGCTTTCAAGTTGAGTGGGGTTAGTCAATAAAATGTGACTTGGATTTGTATCTAAGTAGGGTTCGAGGAATGCCCAGTAATGAGAAAAGATCGAGTGGATGACATATAAGCGCTTGCCCAGAGTAATTTATGTTAAAATTGCTTTTCTTTATGATAGTAACCTTAGGTGATGGGAGTAATCCCATACGCTGAAAAGATATTTTCTTAAGGATCGGTCCATTTACGCACCAATTTCCAATCCCTAATTCGAGCACAAGGTTTCTAGGTGATTTGCACCAGTTAGGCAAAGGTTTTCCACTCGATTCTTAGAGATGAGCATTCGAGTCGGATTCTTGAGATGACTAGGAGATTTCTAAAGCACGACTCTAGTCATGTAAGGGAATTTCAACGGTCGAATCAAGGAACCGGATTGAAGTTCGCATGAGAAGAGTCGGATGGTCGACCATAATTTAACAAAGGAATCTTACGAGCGAATGAAGAGTTGGATCAAGCATCGTGTCGTTTTGGATGATCTTTAATCATTGTATATTTCAGTGTAATATAGTTAATTTCATTTAAGGTAGTTCGAGGAAGGATTTCTTGACTAGTTTTATGGTGATTCGGATAATCTTCTAAGTGGTAAAATGACACTTTCCTAGGCGAGCGTCGTAGTACACTTAGTATATTAAACATTGTGCAGTTGAGGTGAGCTTGAACCCAAGCAAACCTAGGCATTTGTAGATCACCATTTAATAATGATTTAATTAGTAGGGTTTTCTCCTTTGGAGACCGAGTTTTGTTTAGAAGGGAAGTAAATAGAAACTTAGGTTGCTGGTTTTATTCGAGAGTTTTGAGATTCGATGATCTAGCATATCATAGAAGTTTTCCTTTTAGTACCGAGAGGTGTAATAGTCTTTCGTGTATTGTATTCATGATAGGATTTACACCCCTTAAGCATTTTGTTCATCTTGAATGTCGAGCAGACTCATTGGAGTTTATAGTTTTCCATGCACATTTTGACTATTAGCAGTTACCGTGCATGTCGGTATAAACTCCTTCTGGATGTTTCGTTGTTTTATATGCTTATTATTGTTGATTGTTTGATATTATTTGCTATTGTTTGTTATTGACTGATTTTGTTCTTGTTGGTTCATTGTTATTGATCATTTTGCATGATTAGTAGTTTGTATGTTAATTGTAATTGTTTGTTGATTGGTTGTTGTTGCTCATTTTTGATTGGTTGTTGTTGCTCATTGTTGATTGCTGTTGCTTGATTGATTGATATTGTTGATTTTATTGCATGTCTGCATGTTTGATAGTTTGTATGCTAGTTATCGTGCTTATCACTGTTTGCTATTGTTTGATTGTTGCTTGTTGTTTATTATTTTTGATTGTTATCGATTAATCATTGCTTGTATGGTGGTTGCAATTCCATGATTAAAGTATGTTTGGATGGTGATTATGATAACGATAACGATAGCTATATAATATAAATTATGTCATCTATAGCCATTATAGGGATCGAGATGGGATCTATACGAGCCTACTACCTTTTAATTTGACTTGGAGTCTATAGTGTATTGATACCGACCCACCCGAGCTTACTCTCCAATTGATAATCATGTATGGTTGTGAAAGTATCGGTAACTACACTAAAATTATACATGTTTTAAATTTTGTGCTATTGTGTTGGTACAGAATTTTCTTTGTATAGTACAATTAGGTACTTCAGAGCTGTTGTATATCCATTTAAATGCTTATTTGCCTTGATTTGTATTTAAATGGTGAGAAGATTTCTTAAAAATAGATATATGTATTTTTGGAAAATGTGGAATAATGTAGATTATCACATATTTCCTAGTAGTGTGATGCATTATAATTTTGGAGTTTCCGTAATGCTGATAGCATAAGGCAATGTACTGCTAAAATTTTCTGAAGTTGAGATTCGGGTATTCTGGTTTGTCTAGTTACTTTCTCGTGCTTATAGGAATTTCGAGGATGAAATTCTTTTAAGGAGGGGAGAATGTAACACCCCACAATAGTAACAATAAGATATTTAAATAATTAATTTAAATATTTAATAATTAATTAACGAAACACCCATTATACTCGATTTTTCAGGGGCTGATGAAATGAGACTCGAGACATCCGTAGTTGAGACTGCTATTCTGATGCAAGAAAAATGAGTATAAACTTGGCTATGTCTGAAGTCGATTAGTTTTTTAAGTTAATAGTGATTTCTTGAGAAAGAAATGAATTAGGGTTAAGGCCCATGAGTTAGCCATAAGTTTTCCGACAAGTTGGCTAACCCTTCATTTCATTTAAAACGTCACTTTTATTCCTCTTCTCCTAATCCTTCTCTAATTACTCCTTAATCCCCTCTTAATCTCCAAGTCCTAAATCCATTCAAATAAATTCTGAAATTCAAACTAAAATCACCATAATCCCTCCCATTTAATTGTCTAAAAAACCCATCAAGGGATTAGCATGAAGTTGTGATCTGGAGCTTCATCTATGATTTAAAGAGAGCTTTGGAGTTGGTTGTGGTCATTAGAGCTTGATGTACGGAAAGAGAAGGTGAGCAAGATGATTCTCCTACTTAATTGTTAATACCTCAGATATTGATTTTGATGACAAAAACCATATAAATATAGATACTAATGTTTTGCCAAGTTGTATAGTATATATTGCAGAATATTACACAGATACATAATGATAAACTTGAAGACTAATCGGTAAAAAGAATAAAGTTCAAGAGTCGGAGATAATCAAGATTCATGAGTTTTAAGATAATGATTTGAAGAGCTCAAAACTTCAGTATGAGTCATTAGAATAAATTGTTAAAGTCCCTAATAACATATTCTGATCTTTAGCACAAATTTCCAATCTTTGATATTTTAAAAAAATAAATTATTTAAAATTCAAAAAATATTTTTACAAATATTTTATAATTTTTTTTATATGTTCAAAATATTTTACAAAAATAAAATTTTACAAATATTTAAATACTATTTTTGAATTATTTTACAAAAATATAGATGTTTTAAAAGAATTTTTTTTTTTGATTTCCAATGGTATGTCGGCATACCCCTCCTAGGTATGTCGACATAGTAACCGTTGGTTTTTCTTCTTCTAAATTTTGAAAAGAATTAACTTTTGAACACACCTCTTCATGAATGGATACATCTGTTCATTCACTATATAAAGGAGAGTGTAAAAGAATTTTCTAACTAATTTTCTTACTTTCTTCTTACTCCTTACCCTCTTGAAATATTTTTTGAAAGCTACTTACTACATTCTTCAAAACTACATAGAATCAATCCATACTCTACTCGATTGATTCTCTACAAATTATCTACTATTTTGGAAGCATTCTCTCTACAAACTCAAAGATCAAACGCTATAAGAAAGGCTACAGGATATCTTGTATCCCAAGTACAACTATTTGTATTTGAAAATCAACAACTTTACTCTTTTTTGTTTGGTTGGCTTGTTGCATGTTCAAATCAAGTGGATGTGCTGAGTAGCCCGTCTAAATCTAGTGGGTAATCTTGTTTTCCGTTAAATCAAAAGAATTTGCCCCAGACTTGTGAGATAGGCAGATGTATCTTGTAGCCTTGAAATTGAGATTGTATCTGGTTTGCTTACTACCTGGTTAAAGTAGGCGACTGAAAAGAAATCTGTACAGTATTGTATAGGACTATATGTAGGATTTGTTAATCCGAACCAGTATAAAATTCCTGATGTCATCTCTCTTACTTTATTTTTTGTTATTGCTTTTATATTTATATTTGATTGCATCTATGACTGATTGATTAGTACAGATCTGTATTGATAATTTTTGATTTGATTTTAAATCTTGAAACGAAATTAAAAAGATTCATAAAAGTTAAAAAACACTATTCACCCCATATAATGTTAAAGTAGCCTTATAATCTATTACACCATAAACCATATTTGGTATCAGAGCATTAAGTTTTCAAAATTTCATAATTTGATTTTTGCAAAGTATAAATGGCTAATGACAGTGGTACTTCACTTTTTAACACTTCTATAGAAGGACAATCAACTACGAGACCCCCACTATTCGATGGTAGTAATTACACCCATTGGTCATGTAGGATGAAGATTTATTTACAGTCTAATTTTTTAGATATTTGGAAAATTACATAGAATGAGTACACTGAACACCAAACTGAATACTCAACATTGACACCAGACCAAAAGACACAAGCACTTAATAACTCGAAGGCCATGAATATTTTATTTTTCCCATTAAATAAAAATGAATTTAATAGAGTTTCTACTGTAAGTCTACATATTAAATATAGAGAACATTACAAGTTACATGTGAGGGCACTAGTAAAGTGAAACAAACAGAAATTTCCATGGTAACTAATCAATTTCAATTGTTTAAAATGAAACCAAACGAGTCTATTTTTGATATATATTTCAGATATCATGATATAGTTCATTCATTAGTATCATTAGGTTAAAAAAATCTGAAGAAGATCAAGTTATAAAAATTCTCAATTCACTGTCTTCGAAATGGGACTAAAAGACATTAGCAATAGAGGAAGCCAATGATATTACTATATTGAAAATTGAAGAGTTAATTGGTAATCTAATTTCCTATGAAGCACAGTTGTAGGGAGGAAGGAAAACAAGGTAAACAAAAAGAGGTTAAAGCATTCAATGCTTCAAATAACGATCAACATTCAGATGAGGATGATAATGATGAGAAGATTGCTCTTTCGACTTGAAATTTTAGAAAATTTCTGAAGTACAGAAAGATGAATAACTTCTATAGACCCGAAAACCAAAATTCAAAAAATGGGATTGTGATTAAATGTTACAACTGTGATGGACCTGGTCATCTGCAAAGAGACCATCCACATCAGAAGAAATCGAAGATCGCACTTGTCACTAATTCATTAAGAAAGAGAAAGAGGGTTTACACTGCAACTTTGGATGATTCTAATACTGCATCAAGTGATAATAAACCAAATGCGGAATATATCAACATGTGTTTTACAGTGATGGAAGATTAAATCAGAAGAAACAAAGAAAATGACAACATAGGTATCTTTTAAATTTAATTTTTATTTCATTTATTTAGAATTATTGAATTTAGGAATAAATATAAAACAAAAATAATAATGAGTTTACATAAGTATATATTTATATATGTTAACCTGCCTTTTGACTAAACAGTATACAGGCGGATTTGACTAAACGGATCTCATGATCATCAAGGCAGGAAGTTCGAAGGGATGATTATCAGGTTCGAAAATCAGTTATAAGCAAGCCTATAGATAATAGTCAAGCAGATTCAAATGAATGGCATCCTAGAATTGGCTACATATTGCTTGGTACTTCCCCTAGGCAGGCGATTAGATCGTAATACTAAGTAGGCAATCGAATCGTAATCCTTCCCATAGGCAAGCGATCAGTTCATAATACTTCCCCTAAGCAAACGATCAGAACGTAATCACTATGGCTATGGACACTCAACTCGGTAGTTCAACTCATCAAAGGTCCATCGATATCTCCAAAAAACATATAGGAAACCATGCAAACAAACTTCAGAAATGGGAAGCCAACATCAAGATGGACCCTCAGGAGCAATCGTAGGCCCTTACATGGCCATCTTGACCGATCTGTACCTATCGCTCATACCTAGGAGTTGGGCCACGAAACTTTTTGGGTGACCTCGTCTACTCCATGAGATTCTACCTGCGAAATTTCAAGAAGATATTCGGTCGTCTTCCCCAATAAATACAGGATCATTGGCTAAGGGAAAGGGATCTTCTTCTTCCTTCTGGATCTTTTTCTCTTTGGCTCTCTTACCTATACTACAATCTGCCATTTTTATTATTCAGATTCAAATCATTATAATTGTAATCAGTAGTATAAATAAATGGAAAACCATTTGGAGTGGACGTAGGCCGGAGTACGTCGAACCACTATAAAATCCCATGTTCATTTACTTTTTTGCTATTTAATATGTTATATGTACATTTAATTCTCTGTTTGGATTTTGGCGCCATTATTGATGCCAACAATATATATAGGAATTAATTGCTTTAGTTCAATTTTGAAATTTTTTGCCCACATGTCGACATATGTCATATGGGTATGTCGGCAGACTTGGTAGAAAATTAGAGAACCTTTTCAACTTTAAACACTTGAATTTCCCTCTCTTTTGCATTAATTTCAAAAACTGAAATGAAATCTTTTCAACTAAAAAATTGTTCATTCACTCTCTATTAATTAACTCATTCCTATCTCTTCATTCACTCAGACTTTATCTCAAAATTCAAAATCATTCTTCACTCTCCTACCTTCAAATCTACTCAAAAATATCTTCCCTAAACCAACCTTCATCATCCAAAGATGTTAGGCTTACCAAAAAGATCAAAAGTCAACTTCATAATGATCAAGAGTTCATGGAAAATTATATTGAATATGCTACTCTTGGAAAAGTATTTTTGGAAAGGTTTGCAAATTTTAATGAATTCTCTTCTTATGATTTACAAGATCTTTCTTTTGAAAATGGTAATTTTGGTTTAACAAATTTATCTTAAAATGATTTTGATTGCTATCCCAGTTTGGTTAAAGTGTGTTATGCTAATTTGAATGAAAAAAATTTCAAGGAGAAGAAGGTCGGATTTGGAGTAGTGTAAAAGACACTGCTATTATTTTGGATTGCGAAATTTTAGGACAAATTTTAGGTTGTAAAATTAGTTGAAATGACCTCTCCATTTTTGAAATTGATTGTGGTAATAGAGAAGTTATACATGATTTATTTTCTAATGATGATGAGTATGGTTTCAAAGGCATAAATCTTAGGCCTGATGCAAGACTAATGAGTCTTATTTTACAATAAAGTATTACACCAAAACTGGAAAATCCATTAACCCGACTCAAAATGTTTTCAAAGCCCTTTTTGCTATTTTTGGAAAATATGATATAAATTGTGCTCAACTAATTTTGAATGACTTTGTTAAAATGAAAATCTCTAGGCATGAGAACACACTTTACCATGGTGTGTATCTTACTGTAATTTTCAATTATTTTGGTATCGATCTAAGAAGTAAAAACATTTTGCCTCATAAAGTTTTCGACAAAACCAACCTCTCTCTTATGCACATTCCTCTTGAATTCGAACCTTATGCATCTCTTCCCAAAAAGGAAGAAAGATTGGCAACGGAAGAAGAGCATGAGGTTCTAGAAGAAGAAGAAGGAAGCGATGGTATGGAAATTGAAGAGGAGGAAGAACAAGAAGTGGAAGAGGAAATAAATACTTCCCTAGAAAGCTTTGACAAACCTTCCCGCTATTCCAAACAAGGAAATTTCAAGAAACAAGTGTAGCTTCTCAACAACCAAAAGAATCTTAAACATTCCTTTAGAAAAAAAACCAACTTCTCTCTCGAACAAAGTGGACAAATACTTTGAAAAGATCAATAGGAAGCTTGGAGGAAACTCCTCTTCTTCTTCATCATCTTTTTAGATCTTTCATCTACCTTTGTATCTCTTAGTTGTACGTTTTTCTAGTTTTATTTCATGTATTTTTCTATTATGTTTATGTACTTCTATTAATTAATGAAATTTACTTTTTTTTGTTCAATAATGTTATCTTAGTCTCTGCAAATCATTAAAATAGTTATTTTTAAGTATAAACAAAAATTAGATCAAAAACATAAGTTATGAAAATTAACGCACATATGTCGACACACCCCACATAGATATGTTGAAATACTAGTTGTTTTTGATTTTTTTTTAAATTTCAAAAATTGGTAACCAACTTTAAATCAGTTAATTAATTCATCTCTGTTTAACCCCTTTTCTTCCAAAAAAACTCATCAATGATTCATCTTTTTATTTCTTTTCATTCTGAATATTTCCTTTCATAAAAATGATTTCCCCATATCAAAAACTTTGTAAAAACTTAGAAGAAACACTTCAATCCTTCAAAAATGCTCTCTGTTTCATTCTCCGAAATCAAAGGCATTTGAAATTAAGTCAAATGCAAATGATTAAGGAACAAGAGAAATACTTTGATGATCTTCTATGGTTAATTTCCTCCCTTATCAAAAATGAACACAACAACAACCCAGATGCTCAAACTCCAAAGTGAATAGGGAACAAGAAGATTAGGAAGTCATCAAAACAAATCTAATCTTTGGATCCGAATGATGGGTTGAAGTTCTAAGAAAAATCCACTATTCTATTTTGATCGGAATTTGTAAGTGTATATTTTAATACTTATATATTTAAATTTAATTAGTTTGTAAATACTTAATATAGTTATGTTTGGATTATTTGTATATAATGTTTGACTTGGATTAATTAGGATTGTGTGCTTATATGTTTGGATTGTATAAAAGTTTGATTTATTTTTTGGAAAAATTTATAAAGTGTGTCTTGTCTTATTTATTTTAATATCTTCAATATTTATTATTTGGTTTACAATTTAATCATTACTCAATACATGTCTTGAATATATGTCCTATACCACATTTCAAATGACCAGTACTTCTATAAATATAATATGTCTTATATATAATTTAATTACAATTATGTTTGTAGTTTAAATCTCTATAAAATACTTAGAATTTAAATATCGATTTTGACTCCATTATTTATTAGTATATTATATTTAGGTGGAGTTTAGTTTTTTATCCATTTTTGTTTATGACAAAGAGGGAGAAAAATATAAGATATAACACATGCATATACTAAGAGGGAGTCATTCAACTTAGGAAGAGTTATACTATATTTATACATAGAAATATTTACATGGCTGTCATCATCAGAAGGGGGAGATTTTTAATACCTTAGATATTGATTTTGATGACAAAAACCATATAAATATAGATACTAAATGTTTTGCTAAGTTGTATAGTATATATTGCAGAATATTACACACGTATGAAATGATTAAATTTGAAGGTTGATCAGTATAAAGGCTAAAGTTCAAGAGTCAGAGATAACCAAGAGTCATGAGTTTAAATACAAAGACTTGAAGAGCTCAAGACTTTAGCACGAGTCATTAGAATAAAATTTTAAAGTCCTTGATAGCAGATTCTGGTCTTTATCACAAATTTCTGATCTTTGATATAAACTAAATTATTTAGAATTCAAAATATATTTTTACAAATATTTTATACAAGTTTTTATACGTTTAAAGTATTTAAAAACTATGTTTAAATTATTTTATAAAAATATATAAGGGTATGTTGACATACCCCTCCTAGATATGTCGACATAGTAATCGTTGGTTTGTTTTTTAAATTTTGAAAAGAAGTATCTTTTGGATGCACCTCTTCACGATTGAATACATCTATTTAGTTACCATATATAAGGGAGTTTAAATGAATTTTCTTACTAATTTTCTTACTTTTTTCTTACTCCTTACTCTCTTGAAATATTTCTTGAAAACTACTTATTAGATTCTTCAGAATTACATAGAATCAATCCATACTCTATTAGATTCATTCTCTACAAATTATCTACTATTTTGGAAGCATTCTCTTTACAAACTCAAAGATCAAACTGCTATCAGAAGGGCTATAGGATATCTTGAATCCTAAGTACAACTGTTTGAATTTGTAAAACAACTCTATTCTTATTTGTTTGGATGTGTTTATTGCCCATTCAAATCAGGTCGGTATGCTTAGTAGCCCATCTAAATCTAATGGTTGATCTTGTTGCCCGATAAATCAAGAGAGTTCGCCCCGGACTCGTGAGATAAGTGGGTGTATCTCATTATTTAGAAATCGAGACTGTATTTTGGTTTGCTTGGTACCTGGTTAAATTGGTCAATTGAAAAGAAATATGTGCAATATCATAAGGGACCAATGTAGGATTTGTTAATCCAAACCAAAATAAAATTCTTGGTGTCATCTCTCTTACTTTACATTTTGTTATTGCTTCTATATTTATCCATAATTGCATCTGTGACTATTTGGTTAGTACGGATCTGTGTTGATAATCTGTGATTTGATTTAAATCTTGAGATTAAGTTAAAAAGATTCATAAAAGTTATAAAACACTATTCATCCCCCTTTAGTGTAAAAGTAGCCTTATGTTACACCATAACCCATATATACTTGTTAAACTTTATATATTTGTTTAGTAATGTTTATAAAGTTATGTGATGTGATTTGGAAAAATCTATGTTATGGTTTAGGCTTATATTCATGTTATAAAGATGATTCTATTAGCTAACTATTTGTTTAGACCCTTAATCATCATGTTGGAAAAGTTAGTAAGCTTGGAATTGGTTTTGGGGTTAATTGGATGATTATGTATGATCTTATGGTTTGATTTGTGATTAATTATGTAATATAATGATGTACATGTCATTAGAAAGTATTCATTAAACCTTTTGAATTTATTGTCAAAATGATTAGAGGCTTAAAGAAGCTTAATTAGTACTTATAAATATTATTTAAAGTAAAGAAATAATTTTATAAGTGAAAGATATATTTTATAAAATAGAATGAGATTTTATAAAATAGTAATAAATGATATTTTATAAAATTTTACTATTTTATAAAATAGAAGAAGATATTATAAAATAGTATAAAAGTGATATTTTATAAAATAGAGATTTTACAAAATAGCAATAAATGATATTTTAAAAAATAGAAGAAGAATTTATAAAATAGTACAAAAGTGATATTTTATAAAATAGTGATTTTATAAACAGTATGAATGTGATATTTTATAAAATAAGTGATTTTATAAAATAGTGTAAGTGATATTTTATAAAATGATATGAATGAGATATTTCATAAAGTATATGAGATTTTATAAAATAATATAAAAATATGTTTTACTTTTATTGAAAAGATTTAGTAAATGAAAGTAAGTTTTGATTTAAGTAATAATTGAATTACTTATTCGAATATACATATACGCATATGTGCACGAGCGGGTATGCGTTCACATGTATTTGAAGTAGTATAACAATTAAGATGATTCTTGTGTTTTATCTAGAAATGTCATTGTAGTTATTTGTATGCATGTGTATAATTATATATATATATATATGCGTATATCTTTATTTGTATATAAACATGTGCTGAGCGTCTTATGTAGCTATATGGGCTATCGTGTGCACTAAGTTGCATGAGAAGATACCAGACCGAGTAATTGCTCCGGTGAAGTCCAAACGTGATTAATATAAGTGAAGTGTGGTTATTTGTTCATGTGTGTATAAGCCATACAAATGGGTGTATGGGTGTACACGTAGGCAACATACTAGATAAGAAGATCAAGTCGGGTTTGGTGTATTAGAGGAGGCAAGGCCGCTAAATTCGCCCATTGAACTCTACACATGAAAAAGTGGATTTCATGTCAAAATCGGTTTTCGTACACATAAGGAACCACTTCCAAAACATCAGCCAATGAACTCTGGAGTATGTCCGATGGAGTTGAGGCAGGCTTCGGAAGCTAGGCGGCTCATCAAGTGAAGCAATAGAGGAAATGGCGCGTGAATTGGCGATCGTATGGTTTGGGAGACATCTTCCCCAGGCTTTATTGCTTGGGACAAGCTACCATCAATAGATTGATGGTGTACCGGTGGAGCACTGACCTAGGCAATAAAGCCTAAGTCAAATGACATTTTATCGGGGATTATTCCCCTGTTTAAGGTGTGGGTTCGTCCGGAGTTTGGGTGCAACTTCGAGGAAGACTATGGACTACTTGGGGAGGCGAAAGGCAAGGTAAACCTCAAGATCCAGGTGTGAATGTTAAGTGATTCCTATGGGATCAATAGTGATTGGGCGCGAGATCGGCACGGTGATTGGTCATGATCACGTCCGATGAGCGTGTATGATCGAATGGAATAAATTTGCACCTTTAGGCTTTGACCTCTAGGTACGTATAGTTTGATTAATTGTATCAGTCCTATATTGTTGAACATACATAGTATTGATCTTATATCAATGATCATATACCATATTGGCCTTATATTAGTGGCTACGCCTATTATTGGTCTTGTGGTAAAGGCCGTTTGTATTGATAGACGATGAAGAAATATTAGTTATCATTTGTGATAGACACATTTGATTATGTGATGTTATATTTGATATATATATATATCTATACGGAAATGGTGTTCCTTTGTAGTCCCAATGGCATATTATACGTGATACGTCCATCGTTCTCTTTTGTCGAGACATTATGCAAACTTGTTCAAAAATCCATGACGGCTGTGAGGGAAATGATGATGATCATCTACGAGTGGGCCACATATCACTTATGCTCGAACTAGGGGTATAGTGAGGTCCACACAGGTTTTATTTATCTAGAGTAGATCATATATCACTTATACTCATTATAGGGGTACAATGAGATCTACACGTTCCACCAAAGCTGGATGCAGCTTGGGGTCTATGGTGCATTTAAGTACTGGCTTCATTTATTTTGGACCCTCGATGGAAATCATTAGATCATGATAATTTGAATTATAAATGGGTGTCCAACGCAGACTTAGGTTTCAGGTATCTAGAGGAAATCATATATCACTTATGCTCGTTATAGGTGTACAGCGAGATCTATACGAGTTCGATTACATTGGATGCGGCTCAGGGTCTATGGTACATTTAGGTACCGACTCTATTTACCTTGGGCATGAGTCTACCACGAACTCCACTCATGAGTAATGACAAGTACCAATTAATATTATCTATTGATCGTTTATTGTTATGTTGTGTGTGTTATATTAGTTGGTTGATATTGTTGTTGTGTATTCTAGTATGCGCTTATATTGTTATATTTATATTGTCTCTGCATTTGTATATTGAGTTACCTTATCATGGTATATTGTTACGTACTAGTCACACAATATTAATTGCATTAATTTGTTGATTACCGGAGAAGAGCAGGCTGTGGTATGATTCCCTACTTTTGTGATGGGTTTACTTTACTTGTTTATGGGCAGTCTGGATTATCGCTGAACCATGACTATGGAGAGGGTCGGTCGTGCCTTTGTAGTTCCTGTTTATTTGTATATAATTTCAATATACAGTATTTTGAGATAGTTCCTCACTATAGGTTTTATGTCTGATCCGCGTTTTGCCTTTGTCTATTTAAGTCATTAAAACTCTCAGGTACTCGATTGAGTAGTTTGAGAGTCAGGTGATTTAGGGATAAGCTATTAGAGTGGCACAGTTGGAGCTTTGGAGGCAAAGATGATACTTTGGATATATATACTTGATATTGTAGTAGTACGTGACAAATATGCTATTTGTATATGAGACTTGCACTGGATATTCCATTTCGGCTTTCTGTATTAATATTTACATATCAATTAGTTCCGCCGGTGCAGTCTCTTATACATTGTTCATCGTGTTATGTTCATGTATATTAAGTATATTATACATTTGTTAGCGCCAAAATTGGTCACTAACACCCAAATCCAAGTGAAAGCACCAAATACCAGTCACAACTCACAAATAGAATATGTGTAGAGAGTAATAATGTGAAGAACAGTAAAAATTCAAATGAAAGTAGTAAAGAACAACATATTTTATAGTGGTTCGGCTATCTCCGACCTACGTCCACTTCAGAAGTTTCCTTTTTATTGCTGTAATGATTGATTACAGTTACAAGATGGTAGAGTAATCTCAGCCTTAGAAAATATAAAGCAAGAGAGAAGAAAGAAGGTCCCCTCATCTGGAGACCCACCTGCTGTATTTATAGGCAAATCCTGAGTTGTTGGGCTTTTTGAATGATCCGGGCCCATCAAGGCCATAGCCGAGCCACCTAGAATGCCGAACTACATATGTCGAGCGAGAATGTCGAGCGAGGTCGCCATGCCGAACGGCACTCGTATGCCGAGCCACATGGCCATGTCGAACGACACTCGTATGCCGAGCGAGGGGTTCATGCCGAACGACATTCGTATACCGAGCGAGGCTTGGTGTGCCGAGCGAGGCTTCGTGCCGAGTCTACTCATCTATGCTGAACGAGGCTTCATGCCGAGAGAGTCATCTATGCCGAACGAGGCTTCATGCCGAGTCTACTCATCTATGCCGAACGAGGCTTCATGCCGAGCGATGTCCAATGCCGAGCGACCATTGCCGAGCCACCTCGTCGAGCGACTAATGACGAGCCACCCATGCCGAGCGACCAATGACGAGCCACCCATGCCTAGCGACCAATGCCGAGCCACCTCGTTGAACAACCAATGCCGAGCCACCCATGCTGAGCGACCAATGTCGAGCCACCCATTCCGAGCGACCAATGCCGAGCCTCCTTGTTGTCACCTCAATGCCGAGCGATCCAGAGCATCCAGACCGAGCCGTGCAACGTCTCCATTTCTCGACCGAACGACATATCCAGATGAACTTCATCCTTTTAAACCAAATCCATCATGTTCTTGCCTCGATAATCGTGAAGTCGACTTAGTTAAATCCGCCTTTCTACAGCCTTGCCTAAAGGCGGGTTAACACTTTGCCCCCCAAAACATGCCTTGCTATTGGAAGGTGTGTTTTGAATAGCTTTAGATCCGATATTCGAAGTCCATCTCCCGTTCATGACCATATTATTGAATTCATGACCTCTCCGGGTTTAACTTTGAATCCGTAGGCCTCGCCGGGTCGCGTTTCCCTGTTCCAGCCTCAGCTCTTTGGTCAAGGGCTTGTAAGTTCTCCAGGCTCAGCCTTCCAGCCAAGGACTTTGATATTCACTTGTCTCGACCCTCCGGCCAAGGATTTTCATATTCTCCGGCCTCTGCTCTCCGGCCAAGGACTTTGATATTCACCGGCCTTGGCTCTACGGCCAAGGACTTTCATATTCTCTGGCCTTGGCTCTTCGGCCAAGGACTTTGATATTTACCGGCCTCGACTCTCCGGTCGAGGACTTTGTATTCTCCGGCCTCGACTCTCCGGTCGAGGACTTTGATATTCTCCGGCCTTGGCTCTTCAGCCAAGGACTTTGATATTTACCGGCCTCGACTCTCCGATTATATTCACCGGCCTCGACTCTCCGGTCGAGGACTTTGTATTCTCTGGCCTCGACTCTCCGGTAGAGGACTTCTTATATTCTCCGGCCTCGACTCTCCGGTCGAGGACTTTGTATTCTCCAGCCTCGACTCTCCGGTCCAGGACTTCTTATATTCTCCGGCCTCGACTCTCCAGTTGAGGACTTTGTATTCTCCGGCCTCGACTCTCCGGTCGAGGACTTTGTATATTTCTCTGGTCTGTCCCCTGAGTTCATGAGGGAATCCTGGCACATACTCCTCATCATGTACTCCTGCACTCCTGTTGGTGTCGAGTTGCATAGCGTCATCTGGTATCCCTCCATGGATTGGTCCAGCATTTCCTGGTGGTGTGCCCCCGAGTCTAGGTCCATCCAGATTGATAGTCGTCTGCTGATTGGGGGCTGCCCCCTGCTGAGCCACTCCCTTTGCTTGCTGGTTGAGCGCTTCTGATCCAGCTCCACGGATCTAAGATCCTGCATTTCCTTCTTGTGCAAATTGTCTGAGAAGAGCCTGCATCATCTCCTCTTTTCTTTTCAACATCGCTTCCATCTCGTCTCTGGTGATGTAGATGGATGCTTGACCTGCTCTAGCTCCAAAGGAAGCCTCTTGACTTCCCTCTTGATTGCTCTTTTCTGTCATTTGCTTCCTTGTTGGTGGCCTAGCCATTACTTCCTAGAATCCAAGTTCCTAAGCTTTTGAATCCAAAATCCTAGCTCCAAAATCCCCGAGTGCTTACTTCTCAATGAAAGCACGAAAATGTTGGCGCCAAAATTGGTCACTAACACCCAAATCCAAGTGAAAGCACCAAATACCAGTCACAACTCACAAATAGAATATGTGTAGAGAGTAATAATGTGAAGAACAGTAAAAATTCAAATGAAAGCAGTAAAGAACAACAGATTTTATAGTGGTTCGGCTATCTTCGGCCTACGTTCACTCCAGAAGTTTCCTTTTTATTGCTATAATGATTGATTACAGTTACAAGATGGCAGAGTAATCTCAACCTTAGAAAATATAAAGCAAGAGAGAAGAAAGAAGGTCCCCTCATCTGGAGACCCACATGTTGTATTTATAGGCAAATCCTGAGTTGTTGGGATTTTGAATGATCTGGGCCCATCAAGGCCATAGTCGAGCCACCTAGAATGCCGAACCACATATGCCAAGCGAGAATGCCAAGCGAGGTTGCCATGCCGAACGACATTCGTATGCCGAGCCACATGGCCATGCCGAACGACACTCGTATGCCGAGCGAGGGGTTCATGCCGAACGACACTCGTATGCCGAGCAACATGGCCATGCCGAATGACACTCGTATGCCAAGCGAGGGGTTCATGCCGAACGACATTCGTATGCCGAGTGAGGCTTGGTGTGCCGAGTGAGGCTTCGTGCCGAGTCTACTCATCTATGCCGAACGAGGCTTTATGCCGAGCGAGTCATTTATGCCGAACGAGGCTTCATGTTGAGTGAGTCATCTATGCCGAACGAGGCTTCATGTCGAGTCTACTCATCTATGCCAAACGAGGCTTCATGCCGAGCGATGTCCAATGCCGAGCGACCATTGCCGAGCCACCTTGCCGAGCGACCAATGCCGAGCCACCCATGCCGAGCGACCAATGACGAGCCACCTCGTCGAGTGACCAATGCCGAGCCACCCATGCCGAGCAACCAATGCCGAGCCACCCAAGCCGAGCGACCAATGCCGAGCCACCTTGTTTTCACCTCAATGCCGAGCGATCCAGAGCATCCAGACCGAGCCGTGCAACTTCTCCATTTCTCGACCGAACGACATATCCAGGTGAACTTCATCCTTTTAAACCGAATCCATCATGTTCCTGCCTCGATAATCGTGAAGTCGACTTAGTTAAATCCGCCTGCCTACAGCCTTACCAAAAGGTGGGTTAACAACGTTATCATTCCACTATGAGATTATATCATTATTCCCAGGTGTTTGTTTTGTTTCTTTTCTTCTAATTTTATCCCAACAACTTGTCTTTTGTAGTATTCAAAAATTAGTCGTTAATGTAAGACGATAATTTTTGGGTATTCCGAAGGATAAGTTGTTACAAAACCCCATAGTTTTGAAAGTCATGAATTTCCAAATCACGTGTACAAACTTGAAAAAGCATTATATAGTCTCAAACCAACTCCTAGGGCATGGTATGAGTGTCTTAGTGCATATCTTTTGGAAAAACAGATTTAAGAAGGGAAGCGCTGATACTACTTTGTTTCTATTACATCAGCATGATGACTTTTTGATTGTATAAATTTATGTTGATGACATCATTAACGGTGCTACTAATGAAAAATTAAGCTAAATTTTGAAAAGGTCATGCAAGATGAGTTTGAAATGTGCTTGGTAGGGGAATTTAAATATTTTCTAGGATTTCAAGCCAAGCAAAGCGATAAGAGAATTTTCATCTCTCAAACCAAATACGTGAAGGAGATGTTGAAAAGATTTGGTGTTGAGAATAGAATGTCACTTAGAACTCCTATGAGTCCTTAAACCAAGCTTGACAAAGACGAAAACTGAATTGAAGTTGATCAGAAATAATATCAAGGTATAATTGGCTCTATCTTTCTACATCTAGACCCGATATCATTTTTTCTACCTATCTTTGTGCACGTTTTCAAGCAAACCAAAAGGAATCTCATTTGAAAGCCACAAAATGAATTTTTAGATATCTCTTGCACACACCAAATTTTGGATTGTGGTATCCCTCTTGTGATAATTTTTGATTTAATTAGTTATTCTGATGCTGTTTATGTAGGTTGTTCCGTGGATAGAAAAAGCACTGGTAGAACTAACTGTGTTGGATTGTCTACTACTAAAGCGGAATATATTGCCTTAGGCAGTGTTGTGCTCAGATTCTACGGGTGAGACAAATATTATTAGACTTTGGCTTAATACTTCAACATGTTCCCTTAAAATGTGATAGAAAAAGTGCAAGACCTATCAAACAATCCTGTTCACCATTCATGTACTAAACATATAGATGTAAGACATCATTTCATTCAAGATCATATTTCAGAAGAGGGAATTTACATTGAATTCATCTCTACTAATTTACAACTTGCTGATATCTTCACAAAACATCTTTCAGAAGATAGATTTTTATGATTATATCTAGAGTTAGGGATCATGGATATGAATTAGTATGATTTCTATTTGAGTGTTTTGTTTTGTTTTTCTTATCTTTGCTTGTCTTCGGTTATTTTTCTTCTCTCTTATTTTCTTTCTTTCTTTTAGTTTCTTTCATGGTTTGTTTTTCATTCTCTAAAAAATATTAAAAAAAACTGGGGTCAGATTATTTTATTATTTGCTTTTAACCATTCTAACTTTTTCTATTTTTTTAAACATCAAAGACGAGGAAAAAGTACTCTTAGATTGCCACCGATTTTTGCTTCTGGAAAATATGGCTATGATTGAGTTGAACCAATTTGTGCTTATCAAATCTTTGAGTAATGATTACATAGTTGTTGAGAAATGAATTGTTGTACTCTAGAGAAGAATACTAGTATTATATATCACAGTCTAAATTAAGCATGAGTTACTAGCTTCCTCTTTTGTATTGTTACATATCCTACAACGTTTCCTTATCTATCACATTCTATCACTCCATGTTTTTTTATTCTATGTATGTGTGGGTAATATTAACATTAACTAGAATATAGTAAAATTTGATTGCAAAAATAGTGGGTATCAAGGACAAGTTATGTACATGCCCTATATGAAAATAAATCACATATCAAATATTTTATAAACAAAAAAAACTCTAAAATTTAATGGTTAAAAGCCTACGTACATCATCTAAGGGTATCCGGCTTGTGCTGGCACTTCTTTAACGTCGGTGCATATTAACCCATCAGGCAATGCTTATTTTCCCTCATCTAAGAGACGTCACGGCAATATATATGTATAAGTATCTTGATCTCATTTATAATGAGTTAGGGATAAAACTGTCCTCACATAAATATTTCACTTGAAAAAAATGTCGCATATTGTGTTTATTGTTGATTGAACCACATGTCATAGAATTAACAAAATTTTAAAAATCATCATCCATTTTCTATTTAGGGTTTGTTTTCGATCAACAACGAGTGCAATAATTCATGCAATGATGTCAAATTGGATATATATAATCTTGTTATTTTTGCTCTTGAGTTGTAACTATTTATTTTCTCTTTGACTTTCTTGATTGTTCACTCATACTTTTGATGAAAAAAAATGGGGAGTGATGTTAATATTTGACGGTGGCAATTGATTTGGCAATATCTAAGATGTGTTTTCTCTTTGTCCTCTCCGATGTAACTTTAATCATTTTTTTAATTTTCATCTGTCTTGATTTAACCTCTTATCATTTCACGTGTCTGAAGAATGCTAGAAAAGTAAAATTTATGTAGAAGAGCATCTGGATGGGATGAGTATGTGTGTAGGGGGAGCGTCTATATAGGGGAGCTTACCTAGAACAAATCAAGTTTCATACATCACTTTCACACATGACAAACACATCTGTATTTTATCTATAAATCTTAACATATGTTTGTTATAATAAAAATGGGAGATTGTGAAATAATGCAATCGACGATTTATGTTTGATGATAATAAACAATATTTTTATTTAACATGTTCGTCTAGTGTTGCATATTTACAAAACTTTTTTTAATAAAATATGGGTTATGGTACAGTTTTCTTCAGTACAATAAAATATAACATGTATAAAGAAAATAAAATAAATACAAATCAGAAGTCAAGAAATATATACATAATCAAGCAATATACTCTGGATGATATAGTAAATTTTGTTTCTAACTATATGGATTTTTATTTTTTACAAAGGAAAACAAATTATTACACAAATCATATCTTTCTCCATATACCCCCTTCCATATTTTCTTTCCATACTCCCGTGTCCTCTAGGAGCCTGTGTAAACTCATCTACATTCAAAAGGAAAAAACATTAAATATCAAAAACATCAAGCGAAAAACTAAGGTGGTGTTTGGTTTAAAAACGAATTTTGGGTTTTCTGTTTTCAATTATGTATGTCAAATATGAAAGAAGTGAAGTGATGACGGAGGTGATGGAAGAAAAACGAAGGGATGACGGAATGATGGATTGTTTCTCGTGCTTATATTATTTTTCAAAACACGGAAAATAAAAAAAATTGTTTTCTATTTTGTATGCTAATTTCATTTTTTAAATTAGTCATTTTCGACAATATATATGTGTTTTGTGCATTTTTGTACGACGAAAACCAAAAATAAAAAATGGCAACCAAACACAGCCTAAACTTTTTATAAACATTATTCCTCCTCATCATACTATAACCGATCATACAACCCAGTTTTTCATTACCGTTATCATCTTAGAATCTGCTCGTTGAGGACATAAGCTGTGCAAATCAAACTGTTTCGAAGTAGTGCATTACTGTATCAAGCCAAAACCTCTCTGATCATCACCTACCATCAACATCATCAACTTCAACCAACATCGTAGTGTCAAGCCAATCAGAAATTCAAAGCTTCAATCAACAAACACAACAACGTTCAATAAGTTTTATACATCCACGCCATCATCTTACAGTATGTATCAAACCATAACAGCTGCACAAAGCTAAGAAAACAGCTGCACAAGGCTACGCATAACTCCATACATCAATAGACAATTTCAGGCATGCAACATCATCAGAATCGGGAACATCTTCATCAACGGCAGCGACTTCGACTTCCAGGCGATAGTGCAAACCTGTTGATGTCAGCGTCAGACAATAGCAACACGTTCAACTCTCAACCAACACAAAATCCACGACTTCATGCTATCTCAGGCAACAGTCTTCGTTAACTAGGCAACATCTTCATCAACAAACTCCAAGTGATGGTGATTCACTACTCTAAGCGGTGGCGATTTGCAGCTCTAAGTGACAGCTCCGACAAGCTCCAAGGGCTGCGATTTGTTTGGATTGCGACGTTTAATTTTTATTATGGCCAAAGTTGATCTTTTTTGGTGAAGTTTTTTTTAAGGATATTTGATTTTAAAGAGGAAATAAAGAAAGGGGCTGAATTGTGAAGTGGCGAGTCATGTGAAGTGAGAGGGGAGTGCTCTTTTTATTTAGCTCTTATTTAATTTTTGTTTTGTTTATTTTCATTTTTATTTGTGTTTTGAACTCTTAAATTTGTTTATTTGAGCTACGGGTTGTAGTCCGCGGATTCTGATCTCAAAGCATATAGTTCAGGAAGAGTTATTAGGCATAGAGTTGGAATATTTATTAAGAGTGTCTACTAGTTTACTGTTTGTAAGTGTTTGAATATTTAACTTTAGTAATGCTTTGGAGGCAACAGTAGACATTTAAGTCGAAGTTGGGTATATCCTGTGTTTTTATCTTCTACATTTATGTTTCAGTACTCGATTCAATATTTTATCGGTAATCGTGCGAATAATTTTAAATACCATATTAACCCCTCTGTATAGTATATTACTTGATCCTACATAACATTGGTACGTATTTCAAATCAAATACACAAATCACCTATACGTACAAATTATTGACACGTACAAATTATTGACACAAAGCAATTAGCACATGTGTTTCCAAGATAGAACAATATACAATATATATAATTAATAGAGCGAACATAATCATTTAAACACATCATTGAAATATAATATGTAATATACAAAAGTCTGTGTGGAATACAGAATGAGTAATTTCCCATTATATCAATATATAATACAATATATGAGTCCAATAAACATCGCAATGTCATACATACCTTAGATGTCATAATACATAATGATAGACAATGGTATTTTATCCTCCATCTATGCCCAACATCCACAAGTTGGCCATATTTTCCCAGAACCAGAAATGTCTCGAACTGACTCGAGTATTATATAAATAACACATAGGTCAGACTATTTCTAACATATAGATGTCACTATATATATCATAACAAATGGCATAATATAAAATGATACCATAATCATCACAAATATTATCACCCATATTAAATCATGTCAAACAATAAATCATGGGAACAATGCAAAATGGGTAGAATATCCATATATATCTAAACACCAAAAATGCATAAGAAGTAATCAACTATAATTGGGCTAACACACAACGATGCCCAAGTATATCTCTTAGGTAATAACAAGGTAGACATTACCCGGTACGTCATACTCGTAGTGATAAAATAAATAAATAAGTCAACATACTTCCAAATATACAAATGGCGACACATGCTAATAAAAGATACGGGGATTAACCATACACTGGACACAGTCTCAGGTATAATCACCGCTCATCATCTCAAGTTAGAAGTATAGATAATATGTGTCTATCTACCACAAACACACCAAGAATCAAATAGAAGACTGACAACATGTTTTCTTGCTCCAAGAGCCATACACATGTCTATATGACATGGCTCTTATGGTCTTGGTTACCTCGATGGTCATCATGACTCATATCCATCGGTTGCTCATCCACATGAAGCCTCGGTCCCGACCCTACAAGTGCCTCTAATGGTAACAGAGTGTTGGCCAATGTGACATATGGGTAAACAGTCTCATCAATAGCTCTCGGCTATTTAATAAAAAGTATGCCACGGATTTGGGGCACGACCCTGCAATCAAGTGCTAGGATGGATATTAGCATAATCTGGTTCACTCATGCACCATATAAGAAGTCAGACAGTGATAGATAAATAGATGCTATCTATATATAAGTTGACGAATAGCCATATACATATGTCGACACAGGCACTAAGCCTTTCTCATCGCAACGAGCGTCATATCACAATCTCATCTTGCTTATCCCGTATTTGTGTCATCTAAAAGCAAAGAATAACCGAATAAATATCACAACGGCGCACTATACCAATGTGTGTTACTAGTTCATTTATTCAGTGCTCATAAATCACACTCACTCTGACACGATATTCAATATCATGAGTCGTAGGAGTAATTGGAAAAATATTACCAAGTGTCACATACTAAATTGTATTACTAATCCTTTTACTCAAATTTAATCTAAAATTTTGCATAATATTATTCTATATAATAAGTCCAAAGAATAATCGGAAAACTATTACCGAAAGTCCCATACCAAATGTTATTATAGCTCTGTTTATTCGGATTTCTCACTGCACGGAATTATTGACAACCATAACATACAAATATGATTTAGAAAAGAGATTTGGATTTATAAAAATCTAATAAAACCTCTAAAAACATTTATATATTAAATAATCCATTTACCTTGTTTATTCAATACCAAAATAATTTTTTTTAATATTTATAATACCCTTCTAAATCTCACTTTCGCATTTAAAACCATTAAATACACTTTATTGCTATTCATAAACTTTAAATAGATTTCTATGATTAATTGCTATTCATAAACTTTAAATAGATTTCTATTTATTTCAAGTATAGAATATTATTTAATGGCTCCTCTTTACATACGAAATTATTGATAATACTCTTCAAAAGTCCATTAAATACGTTTAGAATTACATAATTTTTTTCTAGAATTTTAAATAGTTTTTAAAATGAAATTTTAATTACTAAATTAAATTTCCTTTATTTAAAATTCATAGAATATATTTTCAAAACTCTTGGATATTCTCATAAATCAAGAAACGTTCTTTTAAATACTTGAAATATTAAATTGACCACATTTCATATTATTTTCCAGAAATTATATAATATTTATAAATAATTATTTAAAAACCAAAAATCTTCCTCTAATAAGTTAATGTGGTTAGTAATATTCAATGTTAAAATTTAAATAAAACTTCTCTTTAAAATAATTCCATATTTGCATTGCATCAATTTTCTATTTTCAAAATCAATTTTTTTTAAATTTTTCAAGAAAGGTTTTTTTAGATATCAAAACCAAAATACAAAGCAATGGCCTGGAACTCTCTAGGTCGTGCATCGGTCATCATGACCGGTGGTTCGATCGTGGCATGGAATAGAAAAGTTCTAAGTTGCATAGCTTGTTTCCATCGACTTCGGCCCCCGCTCACTACTCTTCTCGAACCTATTTCAATTTTAGTCCCATCACAATATTCGAACAATCCAAAACAACTTTATGTTACTCAAATTCAATTATGGCACAAGAAAAACAATTGGGTTCAAGAGTACAAATGCAACACACAATTTACACAATCCATCAAGCAAAAATCAGTTCAAGCATTTAGACATAGTTAGTGAGCGTAATTACTCACCTTAGATTTGCTAAGCTCCAAATTCTTCATAGCTCCTTCTTTCTCCACCTTTCCTCTTCCCTTAAAATTTCCAAGCACTCAAAACCTGATCAAATTCTTACTTCTTCATGGCTAGTGTCGTAATAAGATGGGAATTTATAAAAAATTATTATAATTTATTTTGATTTTAGATGAGGAGATTAGGTTTTTAATAAATCTTTTTGTATAAAGTAGAAAGCTTCCTGGAGGAGAAAATATCTTAAGTGAGCTAATTTCATAAGAAAAGAGGAGTTCCCTAGTATTAGAAAAATCTAGATAGAGTTAAGTTCGGTTTTGGGTTTGCAAAATAGTTTGGGCCTCATGAAACCATTAATACAATTATTTTCTCATTTTCTTTCCTTTTGCAAAACTATTTTCTATTCAACTCAAATCACTATTAAATTTCAAACAAAAATTGTTCTTACATCACTTAAGTATTTATGCAATATTGAAATTTATAGAATTTATTTTCCATATATTCTTTTATTTTAATTAATTGTACTAAAACTATTATTTTGGCCCACTTTTAATTAAATTCATTTATTTACCCAAAATAACTTAAATTTGCACTTAAAAATTATTTCTTACTCAAATCCATAATATTCATTCATTGTATGATTTTATAAAAATATTATTTCCATATTTTGTCTTATTTTAGTTTGATTATTCCTAAATTATATTTTAAACCCATTTATTAAATAAATTCCAAAACACCTTATTTAAATAAAATAAAATTTCTTTTCCTTTTAAAAATAAACTTGTAATCTTATTTATTATCAAAAGTCAATGTTTTACAAAATTATTCAATCACTTTTAATATATTTAAGACAATTTCAAAGTTAAAATATCAATATTACTTATAAATAATTAAATTCATTATTTATTAATAATTCACATCTTCGAAATATTTAACTTCCAAAATAATTCTTCCCAATACACACACACACACACCTTTGTGTGTGTGTGCACGTGTGCGTTTCACCAACAATATTTTATCATCAAATTCCCATTTTCGCAATATACTCCAATATTAAATTTCAATATATCTAAATAAATTCAAGATTATTATCATTAAATCTTTAAAATCCATTTTAATTAATTAAATCACCATTATTAATTTTAATTAGTTGCTTCTGAACACTTGGTTGTTAAAGACTCCCCCCTTAAGAATATTGTGTCCTTGCAATTTCTTCTTAGGGAAAATCTTTAACTAAACTAATGGCTTCTAGCCTAACTACACCATATACAGTTTATACTTAAATGTAATCAATCGATCAACCATTAAAAAATACCACACAATGCTCCATTTTACCATTCCGGGTTAGCATGTATGGAGATCTGCATCGAACCATTAACTTTAAAATAAAGCAACTCAAATTAATGATTATGCCCTTTTCTCTTACCATAAGACTTAGATTTATCTTCCTTGCACAATGTCTATATTCATGGACTATGAGTTTGAACAGACTCATTTGGAAGATTAATATACTTAAACAACCAATCAAAATATTTTCATATGATGCGAGTAAACTCTATGGCAGGAAGTATATCCTAAAAATCACAACACTCAAAATAACATAAAACAGTTATATTGATTCTTAAAAAAATTCTTTTGTATTTACAATATTAAGTACTTTATTTATCTTTAAAATAACAAAATGTCAACTTATAATTAACTCTTCAAAATCAACATCTTACTTTAAAATCTTAAAATTAAGTAAATATTAACTCATTTCAAAACACTTCATCTAAAACAATACTCTTCCTAAATAGTTTTCTCTAAAATTGTCACTTTACAAATGATATGAACATTTCTCAAAATATTTCTTTCCAAGGATTCGTTCTACAAGATCTTATCTATTCTTCACCTTTCAAATAATCATTTTTAATATACATCAACATTATAAAATATTCTTCAAACTTCATAACATCAATTTACAAAATTACTCTTTCTTCAAACATCATCCAAATTAAAATAACTTAAAAACTGGTTTACAAGAATTAAAGTATCCAAAAACTAATAATTTATTCCCAATGTAAATAAATTACAATTTTACTCTAACCTTCCTTTAATTGGAAAATAAACATATGAATTTACTTCTCACTACACACTACAACCATCCAAAATTATAGCACATTATTTATTTCAACCTACACCACACATATATATTTCAAATTTACAAACACTTGAAAATATTATATATCGACGTTGCCTTGAAATAATTTCTTAGTGACTCCATTTGTCGATTGGCTACAATGTCAACCGTGTGATCAACACTGCCTCACCAGCATCCCCAACTGACTATTACTATCCTATGGCAGCAACCGTCGCTTAAAATATCTATAATTATAATGTATCTTTATTATTTTAAAAAATTCCTTGCTATGTCAAAATAATGAATAATTTCTCATCACAAAATATGTACCAAAATTCTTTCCAAATAATACTTTACTTTTCCAAATAATATTCACTTTCATATCAAACTACTTTATACGATTTATCCAAACACTATATGATTTCTTCTTTCAAAATATAGCTCATAACATTTCTTTAAAAGTGCAACTTTATCTACAAAACATTTTTCCAAAATCATTACAAATATTTTCCTCATAACATCCACTTTTTAAAATAGTAAAATTTCTTTAAAATATTATTTTAATATTGTTCAAAATATTTAATCCTTTCAAAACACTTTAATCTTTTCAAAACATTGAAATCTTTTCAAAACATTATGTCCAAATGTCTCATCCTAGTATTTAGGAATCCCTATCGATATTGTTGGTTAGATACATCGACCAGAATTCTTAAAACACTCAATGGATATATTAACACAAATTCACTTCAAAAATTCCTTTGAATATTATGTATAATACCCTTTTTATAATTTTACTTTATAAAAATGTATTTGCTTATAATAAAATTATCAAATACCACTTTTACAAAAATATCCTTAATCAAAAGATTTCTAACTAAAAACATTTTCTTTCTTTTATAAAGCAATTTCTAATACTATACACATATATATGAGTCAAAAGATTTTTATCTAAAACATACGCTTGCTTACATTGAAACATTTATAAATGCTCTCTATATACACATTAAAATAATAAATCACTTTCAATAATTCAAACATCACACATCATCAAGCAAGCACAAAATTTAAATTCATATTACAATTTTAATTAATTATATTATTTTTATAAGATACAATTCTTAATATTCCTATCGGTAACCTTACCACTAAAGACACCATATTTGAGTTGGTTTCTAACCTTCAAGCGATGATTCCTACTCAATATTATTCCTAAATAACTATTTTAGATACAATACAACCAAGCAAGCATTCATAAGAAACAAACAATCAATGTGCTCAGTGGAAAGAAATCCATCAACTTCCATTGCGCCACTCCGTCACTATCAAATCAAGGTACCAAGCCACCAGAGGTATAATATTCAACACCAAAGCCGATGCTATGGTCGGTTAAACTTTTCCATCTTTTTTATCATAACTATTGTATATTTCATATAGAAATTTATCTTCAGAAGAGTTAGAAGTAAAGATATTTATATAAAAATAACCAATACATCACTAGATGACTACCCCAGTAATCATCACATACACCTATCCTCCCTTATTATTGGGTAACTACCCAACACATCCAAGGGACATAGACTCTAAGTCTCATCTAAAGTTAAGATTCATGTCTCATATACATATATAATGTATTATTCTGAACTTGCTTGATACCAAATGACACCCCACCTTTATATCCATACTATCAAAGAGTATCACCAAGTAATACTATCTTGTAATACAGAGAATGAGGCGTTATTAGATTTACACATGTGAATATTTCCTTGGGTTAAAACTAGTACGTATTTCAAATCAAATACACAACCCACCTATTGATACACAGTATCAACCTAAAGCAATAAATACATGTGTTTCTAGGAAGAACAATATATAATATATATATACTAAATAATAGAGAGAACACAGATTCATTAAAACGTAGTGATAAATAAAATATGTAGTATACAAAAGTTTGTGTGGAATACAAAATGAGTAAATTCCCACCATCGCAATATATATAATATAATGTATGAGTCCAATAAACATCATAATGTCTTACATGCAAGAGATATCAAAATACACAATGACATACAATAGTATTCTATCCTCCATCTATGCCCAATATCCACAAGTTGGTTATATTGTCCTTAAACCTGAAATGTGTCGGACTAACCAGAGTATTATATAACTAACATATGGGTTAGACTGTGTCTAAAATATAGGTGTCAATATATATATATATATATATCACAAGAAATGGCATAGTATATAATGATGTCATAAGCATCACAAATATTATGACCTATATAAAATGATGTTAAACAATAGATCATGGAAACATTGTCAAACAGGTGTAATATCCATACATGCATACATATATATAAACATCAATAATGTATAAGAAATAATCAAGTATAATTGGGCTAGCACACATAAATTCCTAAATATATCTCTTAGGTAATAACAAGGTAGACATTCCCGAGTCCATCACACTTATAATGATAAAATAAATAATAAGTACACATACATTCAAATATACAAATGGCAACACACACTAATGAAAGATGCGAGGATTGACCATAAACTGGACATAGTCTCAAGTACAATCGCAGATCATCATCTCAAGTTGGAAGTATAAATAATATGTGTCTATCTACCACTCACACCAAGAACCAGATGAGAGACCGACAACACATTTGGTTGCACTAGGAGCCACATATATGTCTGTTTGGCATGGATCCTACATTCTTAGTTACCTCGATAGTCATCGTAACTCATATCCATCAGTTGCTCATCTACGTGAAGTCTCGGCCATGACCCTACAAGTGTCCTTAATGGTAATAGACTGCTGGCCTATGTGATAGAGGGGCAAACACTCTCATCAATAGCTCTCATCTATATAATAAAAGTGTGCCATGGATTCAGGATGCGACTCCGCAATCAGGCTGATAGGATGGATACTAGCCTAATTTGGTTCACTCTACACCATATAAGGAAAGTGATAAACAAACAAATACTATCTATATATAGGCCGATGAACAACCATATACATATGCCAACACATGACAATATGCACTAAGCCTTGCTCACCGCAACGAGCATCATGTCACAATCTCATCTTGCTTATCCACTTATGAGTGTCATCCTACAGCAAAGAATAATCAAATAAATATCATAATGGCATCCCATACCACTACGTATTACTAGTTCGCTTATTCAGTGCTTAGAAATCATAACGTAATATTCAATATCATGAGTCGTAGGAGTAACCAGAAAAGTATTACCAAGTGTCATGTACCAAATGGTATTACTAATCCATTTACTCAAATTCCTCATAATCTAGAATTTTACATACTACTATTCTATATAACGAGTCTAAAAAAATAACCAAAGAAATATTACTAAAAGTCTCATACCAAATGGTATTATAACTCCGTTTATTTTGATCTCTCATTACACATAATTATAAACAACCATAACATACAAATATGTTTTAGAAAAGAGATTTGGATTTATAAAAATATAATAAACTTATAAAAACATTTACATATTAAATAATCCGTTTACCTTGTTTATTCAATACCAAAATAAAAAATTTAATATTTATAATACCCTTCCAAATCATATTTCTATATTTAAAAACCATTCAAGCCGCTTTGTAAATCAATTATAAGTTATAAGGGTTACTCCAAAATTTCCTATAATTAAACGCTATAAATTTATAAACTTTCAATAGATTTCTGTTTATTTTAACCAAACAATTATTCAATAACTCCTCTTTACATAAAAATGATTGATAATACTCTTCAACATTCCATTAAATACGTTTAGAAATCATTAGATAATTTTTTTTCTAAAATTTTAAATAAGTTTTAAAATGAAATTATAATTACTAGATTAAATTTTCTTTATTTGAAATTAATAGAATATATTTTCAAAAATCTTGAATATTCTCATAAATTATGAAACATCCTTTTAAACACTTAAAATATTAAATTGAAAACATTTCATAATTTTTTTTCATAAATTATATGGTATTTTTATATAATTATTTAAAAACCAAAAATCAGTTTTCCTCTAATAAGTTAATACCTTTAATAATATTCAATATTAAAATTTAATAAAACTTTTCTTGAAAATAATTCCATATTTGCAATGAGTCAAATTTATATTTTCAAAATCAAATTTGTTTAGAGTTTTCAAGAAAGAATCTTTTTAAATATCAAAACCAAAATACAAAGCACTGGCCTGGAACTCTCCAGGCCATGCACCACTAGTGCACCAGTCATCATGACCGATGGTCCGGGCGTGGCCTGGACTAAAAAAATTCCAAGTCATTTATTTTGATTCTAGTGACTTCGGCTGCCATTCGCTCCTCCTCTCGAATACCATTTTAACTTTAGTCCCTTCACAACATTCCAACAATCCAAAACAACTTCATTTTACTCAAATTCAATCATGGCACAAGCAAAACAATTGGGTTCAAGGGAAAAATGAAACACGATTCACAAAATTCATCAAGCAATAATCAATTCAAGTGTTAAGACATAATTAATGAGTGTAATTACCACTTTAGGTTTGCTAAGCTCCAAATTCTTCATAGCTTCTTCCTTCTCCACTTTTTCTCTTCTATTCAAATTTCCAAGCACTTAAAATTAGATCAAATTTCCTACTTCTTCATGGTTAGTGTTGTAATATGGTGTTGAGAGGCTTATATATTATTTGGGAATTTTAAAAAATTTATTCTAATTTATTTTCATTTTAGACGAGCATCTTAGGTTTTTAATAATTCTTATTCATGAAGTGGAAAGCTTCCAAGAGGAGAAACTATCTCACATGAACTAGTTTCATGAGGAAAGAGGAGCATTCTAGTATAAGAAAAATCTAGACAAGTTAAGTTGGGTTTTGGGCTTCATGAAACCACTAATACAATTATTTTCCCGTCTTCTTACCATTTACAAAACTATTCTCTATTCAACTCAAATCACTATCAAATTTCAAATAAAAATTATATTTACACCACTCAAGTGTTTACCCAACATTGTGAAATTTTATAGAATTATTCTCCATAAATTATTTTACTTTAATTAATTATATCAAAAGTATTATATTAGCCCACTTTTAATTAAATTCATTTATTAACCCAAACTAATTTAAATTTCCACGTAAAAATTATTTCTCACTCAAACATATTATTCATTAATTAGATGATTTAAAAAAATATTATTATTTCCATATTTTGTCTTATTTTAATTTGATTGTTCATTAACTATATTTTAAACCCATTTATTAACTAAATTCCAAAACACCTTATTTAAATAAAATAAAATTTAATTTCCTTTTAAAATAAACTTCTAATCTTATTTATTATTAATGCTTGAAAAATTATTCAATCGCATTTAATATATTTAAAACCATTTCAAACATAACATATGAATACTACTTAAAAATAATTTAATTCATCATTTATTATTAATTCACATCTTCAAAATATTTATCTTCCAAAATAATTTCTTAGATTATATATATATATATATATATTACCAATAAATATTCTATCGTCAAATTCTCATTTTCATAAAGTACTCCTTATTAAATCTCAATATATTTAAATAAATTTAAGATTATTCTCTTTAGTTCTTTAAAATCCATTTTAATTAATTAAATCACCTTTATTAATTTTAATTAATTACTTCTCAACATCCAGTTGCCACATGTTGAGTCGATATGTTAGGAAGAAAGTGCGGTTACTTGGTTAGAGATGGAGGTTTGTTGTATGTAAAGTTTTGTATTGATGCTGTCTATAGAGGTTTAACGGTTGTTAAGTTTGATAGAGTTAGGGGTATGCACTAGGGAAATTATGCAATTTCTAATATATCTAACTCGATAACCAATCTTGTTCGAAATAAAATGTGCTTTCTTTCTATTATACACTTAATATAATATGTTATATTAATTAATTAATTTAAAAGTATGTTTAATAGAATATCCATAAATGGTATGTCTTGTGATAGTAGTTACAAAGTGTTGTAACATGAGTAATTTATCACGATGAAATTAAACATGCCGTTTTAAATATTCCTAGTCAAGATATATCGCGACTGGACATCAATGCATCTGTTGAGACTAGAATACGTAACTCTCTCCAAATGTTGGGCATTGTATTACCCATGACTGTTGGGTGCACCAAGGGGTTACGTACTGATAGTTATTGAATAACTGTGCAATGACTCACTCGATAGTTGTGATGCCCCACTCTGAGACCCATATTAACAAAGAGTATTACGAGGTAATACCGTTTGCTAATGCAGAGAATAGAGCTGGATAGGAGCGACCATCTATAGTCTTGTCTTAACTATCTATTGAATACGTCAATAAGTGCTATCTATTTTTTTTCTTCTCAAGTGGATCGACATATCCAATAAATATTTAATACAAAACTATAATGGCTAACGGATCTATCAGAACAAAACATAACAACTCAAATGTAAATAACATCACAGAATAGCAGAAATGCATACATATGCATAAGTACAGATACAATCACTAGTACAATCCAAAATGATACATCAAAGTGGTATGACGACCACAACCCAAACATGGGTCAAAAGAATATACATATCAGAGTAGCAAACCAAAAAGGACTACACAAAAAAAGCTATAACAAAAAGAGCTAGCAGAATAGTCCATGCAGAAGCAAAATAGGCTAAGTCCAAATGTACCTAACCTGAAACACCTCGGTCTAACCCGAGTATAAAATACACGGGTCAGTCTAGCTAAACAAACCAGTAAAAGGTGATAGCATAATAATAGGGCATAAGAGCATAGTGATGTTCTTCTTCAATAAGAAGAAACAATAAGAAAGCTAACCATTGACATATGGAGGATACGCATCATGTATGGCATATATGGTTCCACTAGGTGATAAAACACTATTGCTTCAATAAGCATAAAACACAAAGGAGACGAAAAACCTCATGAATCGCTAAAATGTATCCTGCCTCATATCATCGGCAATCATAAATCAAATAAGAATGGTTTAGGGAATAGTATAATGTAAACTCCTAAAGGAGTAATTCCCAAACCCGCCATATCGGCAAATCCAAGGAAAACATAAGAAAAAGCCATCTCGACATAAGCTATAAGGCAAATGTCAACAAGGGATAAAAATCTCATACAACGCCAAAAGGCAAATCCCAAAAATAGCGCCAATAGGAAATCTCAATATATATATATATATATATATATGCCAAAAGGCAAATCTCAACACGCCATTGTAGGCAATGAAAATCTCAAAAGAACTTCCAAGAGTCCATAAATCCCGAAGTAATCGCCACCGAATGGTTCAAAGGACCGATTCCAAAATGATGATACACAAGGGTAAAAATCATCTCAAAAAGGTTTTGCACGTGCTATTTTTACAGAGTACTGGTTCACATAATAGGTACCTCGCCCAAAGGCAAATGTCAAAAGACAAATACGCCGCAATGGCAAACGTCCGAAGACAAATACACCGCAATGGCAAACGTCCATAGACAAATACGCTGCAATGGCAAATGACCCAATGGTCCAGTACTGGCACGCCAACAGGCAAATGTGTCACAAACTCTCGGAAAGGAACCCGAAAAGTGTTAACGTGTGTCACATACCACCCGTCTGCACTATACGGTTTACTAACCGCTAGTAAATTTCACACTCAAAGCAGTAAAAGGTCCGCCTCATATCATCGGTAAACTAGACCCGTAGGCTAAAACGATCAAACAGACAAGTTAGGAATTAACCGAAAGGATAAACGCATGTATCCCATACTATGCGTTTTACCCAATCATTTAACTCTCCTTCTCATTCGCTCGACAGTGCAAAAGTGTGTATTTTGTATAGAAATTATAAGTTGGAGAAAACGAGCTTTTAAAACAATTTAAAATCACTTTATAAACCGCTTTTGCATTTTGTCTTATTATAGAGATACTAAAATTTTATACTTGAAAATAATATATAATAATTATTCCAAAAACCAATTTACTTTAAAAACATTTCAAAACTCATTTATAAAACCCGTGTACGAAATCCAGAAAGAATCATCAAGAAATACAGAATAATATCGGAAGTTTAAACTTATAAAATTCCGATAAAAACAAGGTTTGAGTGCAAGTTCAACAGCAGATATATACAAGTTAACATGGTCGGAATGAACTGAAAATTTGTAAAAATAAAGTTCAACATTTTTACTTTGAACTGCAAAAAGAATCGCTGAGTTCCGATAAGAGATGAAGAAACTGCGACGTCTCAAAGTCGGACTCATGCCAGGAAGTGAATACACAGGAAAATCAAAAGCCAGCGGCTTGTTTAGCCAGTTCGCCCCTATTCAACCCAAAATTTGAGAAATCACAAGACATGAAAGTTATAGAGGATATTCTAAGCCATCAAGAACATCAAAAATTATCAAATTCAGATAAGAAATGAAAAGGTTATGATGAAAACAATTTTCAGATCTGAAATTCACTACGGCTGTCGTTTTAGTCTCGGGACAGTGACACTAGAATGAACTTTTGACCATGTAAACTTCAAAATTTAACAAAACCCAAAACACAAAAGTTATAGTAGACAATCTATGCTTTCAAGAACATCAGGAATCGTCAAATTTGGACATCAAACGAGAAAGATATGCTCAAATTACCAATGGTATTTAGCATAGAAAATTATGGTTTTACAATGACAGGGCAGCAAGTTTACATCAGGTTTTTCGACTCACTGTGATCAGTCTTTTCGAAAGTGTTTAACATAAAATTGTCACACTCTTTTTAAGATTTCCAGAACTTCAAAAAAATCCTAATTCCGATTTAAAACGAAAGAGATATGTGCAATTTACTAACAGCAAAACGCAAATGAACATACAACAAACACAATTGAGATTTCTTACCTTGAAATCTCAATCTAAGCTAGAAATGTGAGTTTTCAACTCACCTTAGAATTTATTGACAGCAAACTAGTAGATTTAGCAAGTAAAGTAAGGAGCTTTGGCATTGATTTAGTGCTAGAAACCTTATAGTCTTGCTATTGCTCTTCTCCTTCCTCAAATTTTATCCTAAAACTTAATTTACCCAAAACACAAAAATGAAATTTCCCTCAACAATCAAACCTACAAATTTAGACTAAGATGAGGATATGATTGAGAAGTTTACCTGGATTTTACTGGATTTTTTTTCAATTTATTTGATTTTAAAACCATAATCTTTGCTCTCAACTAGGGTTGCATTGGGAAGTTTACCTCTGTTTGTGATAGTTTCTGAATGTTACAGGAGAAGGAGTTGTTTTTCCTACTTAGCAAATTCACTAAGTGTCTAAATGGGCTGCTATAAACTTAAAGCTCAAAACCCACAATTTAAATAAACTAACTTGTAAATTAACCATTCTCTAATCACATTTTATACCATTTTAAAACACCGTTATCTCATAGGTTAAGACACCTAAAAATTAATGTGAGTACACTAAAAATAAGTTCGTTAACTAATCTTTTCAACCAAACGATAAAATATAGATTTCACAATCATTTGACCCTTCATTTTTATTATTGAAAATGACACTTTTTAACTTATAAAAAGAAATGTGACAACATGATAATTAAATCAATTAAACCCCAAAAATCGTATTTTCTTATTTAATTAAACATCACAAACCATATTAAAAATATTTTTACATCCAAATATTGTTTTTAATCAATATTACACATTTTTATTCATAGTATTAACCATATTTAATTTTTAACACATCATAAAAATTAACAAAAATTACCATTTGACCATTATTCCGCAATAATTGCATTTTATCAATGTAAAACCATTCAATGCTCATTATTACCCCAAAATAACATACTAAAGTTTTCAAAACTTTATTTTCTTCATTTTATATTTATTTACAACAAATAAATGTTGAATTAATTTCATTTATCCCTATTTAAATTAAATTACCACCAAATCAACATAATTCTATTATCCTCACTTTATTTACAACCAAACATGTTAATCTCCATTTTATTACACCAAAACCCATTGTTTATTTTAAAATGAACAATTTTAATAAATTTTACATCTACAAATTTATTTTATTCCTCCATTTTAAATTATAACCATCGTTATAATTTATCTTCACAGGTAATCACAAAACCAGGGTTGTTACAGACTCCCCTCCTTATAAAAATTGCGTCCTCGCAATTTCCTAGAGGAGCTGTATTCAACACAATTTATTCCATCTAGCAAAGGAAAATAGACAAGCTTGAGTTAGAATTCTCACCCTCAACACTGGAAGATAGAAAGTCAGGATAAGATTGCTCGATAATTTTTCTGGTTTCCCAAGTACAATCATGGGGATTTGTGGACCATTAAATTTTCATAAGCGGAACATTCTTATTTCGAAGGTGTTTAATCTTTGAAACAACTACACGAATAGAATTCAGCACAATACCCAAGTCGGTGAGACTCGTGATCATGCAACACAAGAGAATTAACAATCGAGATTAAATCTCGAAGATACAACGAAATTGGGTTACCTGGAACATATCATGAATACCAAAACTGAACAGAAAACGATGCATGAAAGCAATCGAACCAAGGCGTTTAGTAATAGTAGATGGTCCTATATTACTAGGATCCAACTTTCCAAATATATTTAAATGCACTTAGCTCCTTTAAAGGAGTAACACAAATAAGCACAATCATCAAAAGAGGATTCAACAAAAGATAGGTGGTATTTCAAGCTACCACCATAACATATGACTGCATGAATGCAACTCATCACAAGAATCACACTAAGGCAAGACACACAAGAATGGATTACAAGAAATTTTCTCAAAAATTTGTTATAAGAGTTCTCACTCAAATCCATTTTCTTTTATACACAAAACTCAAACTTCAATACTTGAAAATTTGTAAAGTCTCTTACTTAAATTTTCAATTCAATCATCTTTACTTTAAATTTAAAGTAAATTAAATTAGAGTTATTCCATACTCTAATTCCAAAAATAAATATACTACAGTAAGTAATATATTTTTTTTCCACTAAATTTATCAAATTTTAAACCATTTTACTTTATGATTTAAAAGGACACTTATTAGACCCTTCATCGATGGCTTTAAATATTCACTAATTAATTTTTCTCAAAAATTTTCTAAGTGTTTAATTTTTCAAAAAATTCGGTAGAGTCTCCTTTGCATGGAGAGCCCTTTACAATTTCATAAATATGAATTATAGATATACATCGACCAAAAGGTTGGAACACAATATATATATATATATATATATAATTCTTAACGCATAAACACTTAGCAATTCATACCTTTCATTTTTAGCATTTAAAATGGAGCATGCTTACTTTTATACTTACTATTTTTCTAATTAATCATTCAAATATCCTCTTGCACCTACACTTAACTTATTGAAACATATTAGCATGCACTTAAAAACATATGAAGCATTAAAATCATAGTTTAAATAAGACAACAACTCAAAACTTCAAAATTTTCAAATTCAGGCCTGCTATAAAGGCTCAGGCTTTTGACATAGTAAAACTCATAATCTGAAAATACTCATAAAATAAAAGTTATTCTACTCAGTCCAAGCTTTCCAGCGATATAAAGATCATCAAAATCGAATTTAGGTTTTGAAAGTCATGCCTAATTTACTTTTAGCTTTAAACTCAGAAATTATGAAAGAGGACAGACATGTCCATCAGTTCTCAAACTCAATTTTGAATAACCAAACTGCAAAATTTTCAAAAATGATAAAAAGATGATTTCTAGCTTACTGAAAGCACACTCTTTTTTATTAAAAGAATAGACTCATTTGGATTTGTAAATCACAAGTTATCGCTGTTTTAAAATAGCACTTTTCAATCAAAATTTTCCGACACAAGATCTTTTATTGGCAAAATTTTAAAACCATTATTAAATCCAACTACATAATTTTAGATCAAAAAACTTTACTCTAGAACATTTATTACATGATCCTTTTATCCGGAAAGCCAAGACATCTAGAATTACACTATAATACATACAACAAACTTTCAAAATGGTTTACAAAGAAAACTTTTTCCCAATTAACAAACAAGTCTTTTAAAAGAAGTCTCATATTTTAATTAAGATAATTACTTTCTTATATTAGTAAGAAACAATTATCTATCCAAACTAGACTTTGGAATTACATATTGAATTTTTTTAAATTGCTTTCACAATTAAAAATCTTATCTTGTTGCTCTATTTATTATTATTTCTAGCTTTTCACAAAAATTTGCATTTTATAATAAATGAATCTATTATATTCAATTTTCTCTTAATCCACAAAGCTAAACATTTATTTTATTATCACTTAGAACTAGCCAAGGTTGATACTTAATTCAAACTTGATTTCAATTGAACTTCACAAATACATAATTAACAAGTTTTTAACACTATTTAAATTCATAACCAAACTTACTCTAATGGTTTTGCTCCTTATTAAATTTCATGCTAATTCAAAAGCACCAAATTAGCATTTTCTTACATTTTCCCAAAGGCATACTTCTTTTTTTTCACTTGTTATTACTCAAATGATTAAATGTTTAAACTAATCTTCATAACTATCCTTTTACTTTTTACTAAACCTCATTCTAATCAATATTTTAGTTTTCTAAACAATTCATTTTCTTAATTTGAATACTTTGTTTTATTAATCACCATCACATGATAGTTTCATCCAATTAAGGTATTTCCTTAATTAAAATTATTTGCCATATAAATGAATTACCATAAGGTAATATTTTCCAACATACTTTACCCAAAAGCTTACTTAAGCATTTTAAAATTTTCCATGTATGTAAACTTTCACAAACATGTAATATCACCAATAATGAATACAATTTATTTAAATGAAACCATATTCAAATTTTCCAATTATCAATTTATAAAATGATAACATCTAACTAATACATTTATATTGAATGACATTATCAAGGACTGCAAAGTTGACCAAGATCAACATTGCCTCTCCATTGCCCTCTATGTCACACTATCTTCATAAGTCCTTAAGTATATATAAAATACTTATCTCAAATGGCAATTTAGAATTTTCAAAATCTTTGCAATATCTATATATTTTTGCATTCAACATCCATACTAGTAAATACTATTTATTGCCATTTCAAAAGCATGTATCACATCACCCCGTAAGCGTTTAGGAATCCCTATCGATAATGCTGATCAAACGCATCGACCAGAATTCTTAAAATACTTATTAGCCAATTGACACAAGAAATTATAAAACCTGTTTTGATTTCTTAAGGAATCTTAAACTTCGTTGTAACAATGTTTATTTTCAAAACATAAAACATTTTCTAATTATACAACCATACAATCAATTCATAAAACAATCAAGTTATATACATAAGTATATCTCTTGTTAGAAAGATTTTCCATTCACATGGATGCTTTCTTTCCCAAAAATTCTTTTAGTAATTTTACTTCTTTAAAATGCATCCATGAAATTCTTAAACATTAAATTTTTATTTCATTTTAACCTTTGGTTAAATACCACTTATGAATTAAATTTAATTTTCAAAATTTAATCTTTCTAATAATTCTTGCGGTAGCTACAAATTGAAGACACCGCAAGTTCTTATCATTTGCATTGAGTAGGTTTCTAAATCTCAATTATATCACCTACTCAATATTATTTCAACAATTACTATGCTAACACACATTCATGCAATTATCAACCAAACAAGCATTTACTAAAAACAAAGCATTAAATGTACCCAGCAAAAACGGTCACACCATTTCCGCTGCGCAACTCTAATCACTAAGGATCAAAACACATAATTTAAATCTAAGCCATCTGAGGTCTAATTTCTACTATTTTAAAAAATAGTGATATTTAAAACCCTTATAATGTTTTCAAACTTATTATCCATTCTAAGAAAATGAAAAGACTAAAGGCACGATTGAGGAATACGATAGTGGGAAACTATGTTATCACTTGTATTATACTTGGATGTACTGTAATATGTGTTTCTGTTCTATGTTTATCATATTTTGTTCTGAGCTCAGCTCTGATACCAAGCTGTGACGCCCCACTCTGAAACCCATATTAACAAATAGTATTACAAGGTAATACCATCTGCTAATGCGGAGAATAGAGCTGGATAGGAGCGACCATCTATAGCCTTGTCTTAACTATCTACTGAATACATCGATAAGTACTATCTATTTTTTTTCTTCTCAAGTGGATTGACATATCCAATAAATATTTAATACAAAACTATAATGGCTAACGGATCTATCAGAACAAAACATAACTACTCAAATGTAAATAACATCACAGAACAGAAGAAATGCATACATATGCATAAGTACAGATACAATCACTAGTACAATCCAAAACGATACATCAAAGTGGTATGACGACCACAACCCAAACATAGGTCAAAAGAATATACATATCAGAGTAGAAAACCAAAAAGAACTACACAAAAAAAGCTATAACAAAAAGAGCTAGCAGAATAGTCCATGCAGAAGCAAAATAGGCTAAGTCCAAATGTACCTAACCTGAAACACCTCGGTCTAACCAGAATATAAAATACATGGGTCAGTCTAGCTAAACAAACCAGTAAAAGGTGATAGCATAATAATAGAGCATAAGAGCATAGTGATGTTCTTCTTCAACAAGAAGAAACAATAAGAAAGCTAACCATAGACATATGGAGGATATGCATCATGTATGGCATATATGGTTCCACTAGGTGATAGAACACTATTGCTTTAATAAGCATAAAACACAGAGGAGACGAAAAACCTCATGAATCGGTAAAATGTAGCCTACCTCATATCATCGGCAATCATAAATCAAATAAGAATGGTTTAGGGAATAGTATAATGTAAACTCCTAAAAGAGTAATTCCCAAACCCACCATATCGGCAACTCCAAGGAAAACATAAGCAAAAGCCATCTCGACATAAGCCATAAGGAAAATGTCAATAAGGGATAAAAATCTCATACAACGCCAAAAGGCAAATCCCATAAATAGCGCCAATAGGCAATCTTAATATATATATACGCCAAAAGACAAATCTCAACACACCAGTGTAGGCACTGAAAATCTCAAAAGAACTTCCAAGAGTCCATAAATCCCGAAGTAATCGCCACCGAATGGTTCAAAGGACCGATTCCAAAATGATGATACACAAGGGTAAAAATCATCTCAAAAAGGTTTTGCACGTGCTATTTTTGCCGAGTACTGTTTCACATAATAGGTACCTTGCCCAAAGGCAAATGTCAAAAGACAAATATGTCGCAATGGCAAACTCCCGAAGACAAATACGCCGCAATGGCAAACGTCCAAAGATAAATACACTAAAATGGCAAATGACCCGATGGTCCAGTACTGGCACGCCAACAGGCAAATGAGTCACAAACTCTCGGAAAGGAACCCGAAAAGTGTTAACGTGTATCCCATACCACCCATTCGCACTAAACGGATTACTAACCGCTAGTAAATTTCACACTCAAAGCAGTAAAAGGTTCACCTCATATCATCGGTAAACTAGACCCGTAGGCCAAAACGATCAAACTAACAAGTTAGGAATTAACCGAAAGGATAAACGCACGTATCCCATACTACGCGTTTTACCCAATCATTTAACTCTCCTTCTCATTCGCTCGACGGTGCAAAAATGTGTATTTTGTATAAAAATTATAAGTTGGAGAAAACGAGCTTTTAAAACAATTTAAAATCACTTTATAAACCGCTTTTGCAATCTGTCTTATTATAGAGATACTAAAATTTTATACTTGAAAATAATATATAATAATTATTCCAAAAACCAATTTACATTAAAAACATTTCAAAACTCATTTATAGAACCCATGTACGAAATCCGGAAAGAATCATCAAGAAATACAAAAAAATATCGGAAGTTTAAATTTATAAAATTTCGATAAAAACAAGGTGTGAGTGCAAGTTTAACAGCATATATATACAAGTTAACATGGTCGGAATGACCTGAAAATTTGCAGAAATAAAGTTCAACATTTTTACTTTAAACTGCAAAAATAATCGCTGAGTTCCGATAAGAGATGAAGAAACTGCGACGTCTCAAAGTCGGACTCATGACATGAAGTGAATACACAGGAAAAACAAAAGCCAGCGGCTTGTTTAGCCAGTTCGCCCATATTCAACCCAAAATTTGATAAAGAATGAAACATAAAAGTTATAGAGGATATTCTAAACTTTCCAGAACATAAAAAATTATTGAATTCCGATAAGAAATGAAAAGGTTATGACCAAAACAATTTTCAGATCTGAAGTTCACTACGGCTGTCGTTTTAGTCTCGGGACAGTGACACTAGAATGAACTTTTGACCATGTAAACTTCAAAATTTAACAAAACCTAAAACACAAAAGTTATAGTAGACAATCTATGCTTTCAAGAACATCAGGAATCGTCAAATTTGGACATCAAACGAGAAAGATATGCTCAAATTACCAATGGTATTTAGCATAGAAAATTATGGTTTTACAATGACAGGGCAGCAAGTTTACATCAGGTTTTTCGACTCACTGTGATCAGTCTTTTCGAAAGTGTTTAACATAAAATTGTCACACTCTTTTTAATCTTTCCATAACTTCAAAAAAATCCTAATTCCGATTTAAAATGAAAGAGATACATGCAATTTACTAACATCAAATCGCAAATGAACATGCAACAAACACAATTAAGATTTCTTACCTTGAAATCTCAATCTAAGCTAGAAATGTGAGTTTTCAACCCACCTTAGGATTTATTGGCAGCAAACTAGTTGATTTAGCAAGTAAAGTAAGGAGCTTTACCCTTGATTTGGTGCTAGAAACCTTATAGCCTTGCTATTGCTCTTCTCATTCCTCAATTTTTACCCTAAAACTTAATTTACCCAAAACACAAAAATGAAATTTCCCTCAACAATCAGACCTACAAATTCAGAATAATATGAGGATATGATTGAGAAGTTTACCTGGATTTTACTAGATTTTATTTCAATTTATTTGATTTTAAAACCATAATCTTTGCTCTCTAGGGTTGCATTGGGAAGTTTACCTCTGTTTGTGATAGTTTCTGAACGTACAGGAGAAGGAGTTGTTTCTCCTACTTAGCAAATTCACTAAGCATCTAAATGGGCTGCTATAAACTTAAAGCCCAAAACCCTCAATTTAAATAAACCAACTTGTAAATTAACCATTCTCTAATCACATTTTATACAATTTTAAAACACCGTTATCTCATAGGTTAAGACACCTAAAAATTAATGTGAGTACACTAAAAATAAGTTCGTTAACTAATCTTTTCGACCAAATGATAAAACATAGATTTCATAATCATTTGACCCTTCATTTTTATTATTGAAAATGACACTTTTTAACTTATAAAAAGAAATGTGACAACATGATAATTAAATCAATTAAACTCCAAAAATCATATTTTCTTATTTAATTAAACATCACAAACCATATTAAAAATATTTTTACATCCAAATATTGTTTTTAATCAATATTACACATTTTTATTCATAGTATTAACCATATTTAATTTTTAACACATCATTAAAATTAACAAAAATTACCATTTGACCATTATTTCTGCAATAATTGCATTTTATCAAAGTAAAACCATTCAATGCTCATTATTACCCCAATATAACATACTAAAGTTTTCAAAAATTTATTTTCTTCATTTTATATTTATTTACAACAAATAAGTGTTGAATTAATTTCATTTATCCCTATTTAAATTAAATTACCACCAAATCAACATAATTCTATTATTCTCACTTTATTTACAACCAAACATCTTAATCTGCATTTTATTACACCAAAACCCATTGTTTATTTTAAAATGAACAATTTTAATAAATTTTACATATACAAATTTATTTTATTCCTCCATTTTAAATTATAACCATCGTTATAATTTATCTTCACAGGTAATCACAAAACCAGGGTTGTTACAATAGTATTCTACTGGTTAATATAACTAAGATTAAACATAAAATATCGATATGACAAAATTACATAATTTTCTTAACTTAAGAATATCATTGGTCTTCAATACGGAAGCTCTTCTTTGATTTTGTTAAATCGTGTCACAACGCCTATGGAACGACTATAGTTAGGTCATATGGGAGAACTGGAAGTGAAGTACTATTCAGCTAAGGATTCAGCCCCTTATTTCTATGAGATTAGTATCACGGTCAACTGAAATCAACTCAAAGTCAAAGTCTTTGACCCGAGCAATTTATCTAATAATAATTATTATTATTGAACCAAAGACTTTGTGTTTGGAATATATAGTTGGATATGGATGATATTGGATTTTTCACCATTACCAAAATCTATAAGTTCAAAGTGGCATTTTTTACGAAGAGAATTGGTGTAGATAATTGTTACTACCAGGTAACGCTTAACAATAATATAAAATTGGATTTTACAGATGTCAAGGAAGTGATAAATTTGGTCATAATGTCACACCACCTACTAAGTGATGTGTGAATGTTGATATTCAAAATTGTTTGATATTAATCGTTGACCAAATTTACACCCAAGAGTCACACAACTGAAACGTTGAATTCTCCTAAATAACACCCGATTTAATGATTTATAATTGTTATAAATTAATTAATATTTATGAAATATTAATTATAAAATTTTATTTGATGTATACTACACAATATTAAATAGTGTGCATATAGTAGTTATATAAACATTAATCGATATACACTATCAATACGAACTTAAATTAGATTCAAATGTAATAAATATTGTTCGAGCTTGAAGTGGTTTTGAGACCTAATAGGAGCTTGTTATTTTTGTCTAGGATAGGCAAGGTTAGGTCGGCCATATTGATGGCTAATGTGAGTTGGAATTAGAATTAAAAAGATAGGAGAATCGGATGAGAAAAGTAAGGATCTAGATTTTTATTTTACTCCTTAGGATCTCCTTATTTAATTATCTCTAACCTAAACATTTCATGGACTTGAACCTCCTGTAATGACCTAGAATTTCGAACACTTCGTATTTAAATATTTGAAATCTTGGATTTAACGTGATTAAATTGATTTAATAAGCTTTTTAACCCCCTTTTTATTAATGACTAATGATGGTAAACATGTTTTTGAAAAATGTTTACAAAAATAAATAGTTCGAAGAAATATCTATAATGTGACTGAAAATCGTTTTGTCGATAAACTGCTTTTTACTCAACAAAAGTTATTCGAACTTGTTGTGCTTTCCAAATATTAATGTGTAATTAATTAGCAACTTAAAATATTTTGTTAGTTTGAGTTAACTAAAATGAGGTAGGAGGACAAGATAAGGAAGATATTTTGAAAGGTGAGCATTTTAGGAAAGCCATAAGGGCAAAGTAAGAAGAGAAGTGATGTGCAAATTTGCACATGGGTAAAGCATAGAGGGATGCTCCATTTTGACCAAAAATGAGGAGGTAGAAGGTGATAAAATATCTCTTGTTAATCACTTCATTTTTTAAAAAAAACTTTGCAAAATAAAACACAAAAAATGGTATCTTTGTTCTCCTTTTCTCCTCTTTAACTTTCTCAAATCATATCAAAACAATTTCAAACTCCACCGAACTTGGCCAAAGAGCTTAGAACATCATTATAAATATTATAGCATCTCGAAGTTGAATAAAAATGGGGAAAAGGTGGAGCAATAAGGGAGGCCGTGAGCATTATCGAGGTGTAGGAGCATGGCCGAGCACTTCTATGTAGCAAGGGTTGGATCTTTAGCTTGTAGGTGAGGTAAGAAGTTGTTCACAGGTTCTGTGTGCACATGCTTGCTGTTTGGCTTGGATTTGGTGAGTAACTCACCATTTGATTATATATATTGTGTATATATATGTGTGCGTGAATTGTAAAGTTATAAAAAGAACAATGAATGTTATAACTTTTGGACCCCTTGCTTTGGAAAGAAAATGATAACTTATTGTGTAATGTTGTCACTTCTATTACACTATAAAACATGTATCGTAGCCTATACCTTGTGTTTACATGCTTGTTGTGATTGTATGTGAAGTTGAAGTGTTTTGAAAGTGTTTGAAGCGAGAAAGGTTGCTATAAGTGCACTTTATTATCCCTTAACTTTAACTTTTGTACATGGAAGATTTATGAAATTAACTTGGTATAACTTGTTTTGCATGTTCTTTAAACAGATTTTGGTGTATGGTACGGCAAGAAATTGGTTTGGAAAGTTGTGAAAATAATAGAATAAAGTTGTGAAAGTTACAAGCGAAAATGTCGCTATAGATGCACTTTGAAATCGCTTTGTGTTCAGTGATTTTTAAGTTAATTTTGGAAGACATTCTTAGGAGTTTCTTTGTTGTTTTAACAAGTAAAATGCATGTACTTATTACTATAAAAATATAAAAGTTTAAGTCATTCCATAACCGGTTGAACAAAATTGAATAAGTTAGAAGTGAATTTGTCACTATAAATGCAATTTGAAAAATACCTTGTTTTCAAGAATTTTTATATTTAATTTGGGAGTTATCCTTATGGATTTCTTTTCATGGTTTTTAAGTACCCTTAGTATAATACTTACTAAAAAAATTGGATCAAAAATCATTTGTTAAAGTGGTTAAAACTGGCCACAAAGATGATGCATTTTCATGTTTTTCTCAGTCTAGAACCTTAGACAACATTTATAAAAGTAGTCTATGGTGTACTACATCATTCCTTGGCACATAACAACTCACCCCAAAACAGGCGTAAATCCCGACCCAGAAAAAGCCCATTGGGACTTAGACCCATTCCAAGACTAGCTGTTGGTTGATAAATTTTAAATAATATACCGTACACAGAGCTATCTATCTATACTTTTAGAATCAGGCAACAAAATGGATAAAATATAATATCAAAATTAAGTACCCATTTCACAAAAGAAAATTTGAAAATTTCATGTTATCACCAAATCTTTGACATATCTACATAAAAACTCCATAGTATAATATTTCAAAATAACATAATTTTCTGAACTGGGCACATTTGAAATATTTAAAAAGTATAAATAGATAGATAGCTACCATAAGTCTTCATCTGCACCTTCGTCACCAAAACGAGCCATGTCTCCTCTAACATATGTATTGTAATGAGGAGTAGGTCAGAACAATAAATGTCTGGTAAAAGAGAATATCGGACTTTACTATAATTGTATTTAGCCAGTATCATTTAGATAAGTAATATGTCTTATGTATTTAAAAAAATACCCTAAAAATAACTTTAACTATAAGCCAAAGGCCTTTCTAATCCAATTCCAAAGTTCCATTGCAACTAACATCAATGATGTGAGAGAAAACATCCAAATCGTTGAATACCTTTTATTGGGAATTAGGAAGACTCTTACCATTTAATACACATAAAATAGGCAGATTCCCGTCATTAAATAACTAACCCATTTCCAAACTCTAACGTAGCTATCATTAACGATGTAAGAGAGAGGACCTCTAAACCACTTAATACCTTTTTATTAGAAATTAGGCAGACTCTGACCATTTAATACATATAAAATAGGCAAGTCCCTATCATTTAACACCTAACCTAAGGCAGATCCCCATGTGGTTTTCACTAACTGACAACGTAAGAGACCCCATCAGGTCAATTAATAATTCTCCTAAAGGAAATTGGTGGACCCTATAATAGTCATTTAATACCTCTAAACCCAAAGCAGACCTGTCTAAAGATTCCTCCTACCATATCAATAACGTGATTAACCCAAACTATGACATCTCAGATTAGTTTGACTATTCGTAGGCACTGGTAGGCAGATTGATTGGATAGACTTACCCTACAGAATTGAGACTAACCTTGCATCCACTAAGGTCATTTATCATAGGCGCCAGTCTCCAAAGTTACACTGTTGGTAGCTAAATTAACCGGGCAAGCTTCTATGTACTTTAGACTGACCTCGCATCCCTATAACTTAGTCATACTTCATATATATACCAATTGTATATATATGCTATCCTACACAATTAATAATTAAGGCCATATAAGGTAACCCTTTATTATGCCTTTAATTATGGATTAAACTCCATAATTACCATTAAGTACTTTCCTAAGAAATTAATGTATTTACTACCCTATTAATTCTAATCAATATGTTTAATACGCTATAATCATTACGTTATTAACTTTAATAATCAATATGTTAATATTATATGTATACATGCACACACATGAGATTCAAATAAAATATTCTAATTACGTGCAAAGAGAATGATAATTAATTTAAATGTCAAACTCATACAAGTCTCAAACTTCAAACAAAAATATAACTAATATCCTTAGCCAATAACCGACTTGTATACAAAAAGAAATAATACCAAACTCATCTCACATTAACATAGAAGAATTTATCTGTTCTATTTTAAGAAAAACAAGTATTATAATTTAGATCTTTCATATTCTATTCAACTTTTACATAAAGCACTTTGAAGTGAAAAAGGGTCCATATATGTTTAATTTACAGAAATAAGCAGTGCAAACTACAAGATAATAAAATTCATACTTTGCAAGCCATTTCTAACTTTATTTGCTTTTAGAAACCATTTTGTACTCTAAGTAAAATCAAAGAAATAAAGTGGAATAGACTATAAATTATCTAAATCTCAAGTATAGATCAGATCCTACTATGTTAATACAAACAATTGAAATTCTAACATATTCAAAGATTGACATTTATTTAGGGAAATTTTCTGGGTTTTAAATGTTATGTTTTCATTTACCAAAATTTCCCAAGGCATACATCAAGTCAAAAAAATACTATTCAATTACAAAATTTTAAAAACTTGATATTTCCACTCACGATAATTATCTATTTCTAAACTAGATTTTTGATCTACACCACTTCTAACTCTCTTTCAAATCTTTTCCTTTTTAAATATACAACAAGTGGATTGTATATAGAATAGATTTAAAATAAGAAACTAGAAAGGAATAAAAGAAGTAATTTAAATAAATTAGAGATCTAAATCTCTTACATGGAAAAGCCTAAAATGTTTTTGAAAATCTAAGGGAGAAGAAACTAACAGAGCTTTAATGCTGCTCTCAAAATTTTATAAAGAAAAGTGAGGGGTCTAGGAGTCTATTTATAGAGGTGAGAAGAAAGTAGAACCATCGGATTAAAAGTAAGAAAATCTGGGTCATTCAAGCCTCAAAACCCTAGCCGCCATCACCATTTACCAGTTTATCGCTGACCACAAGCGGACGACCACTTACCTATGGGCGGTCGACCGGTCTTCGTTTGTGATCGTGAATTAATTTCTTTTGTTTTTATTTTATTTGTTACTTAATTTAATTCTTATGTTACACATGTCACTTTAACGTGTTACTTAAACATTAAGTATCCCTCAACGTTAAATATTCAAATTCAAATTATAAACTTTTAAATTTAAACTCATTTTAATAAATTTAAATTCGAAAACTTCAAACGTCCATAACTTCTCCGTCTGACGATTTCAACATATTATATTTGGAAATTGATTATAAAATCATCACAGATGCAATGGTGCAACTTCCATGACCAAATTCTGATATTTACAAAATTTTCATATTTAACCTTACTTTGACTATTTAATATCTTATTAAATTTTATGGGGTGTCACATTCTCCCCACTTTAAAAGGGAATTTGCCCCCGAAATCACCAAGGGTAGATGGTGTAATACGCACTAAACAATCATGTTATACAGCCAATTTATTTACAATATTCTACACAACTATTTACTCAACAAAAACTATAATGTGATTATGTATGCAACATACTATAAGCGAGTTCAATCCTAGTGCGAATGCAAGGTTATGACATATAGGCATGTATGCAAGCATCCTAATTATACATAAAATTCTATATGGGTGCAAAAATAGTAGTGAAAAGTCTGATAACCATCTCACACCATCGAATCTAGCAACCAAGATGCAACCAAATATTAAAATTTGGAAAGAAAAATTTACCAAAGAAAAACTCAGGATGAGAAACCCTTATATTTTCTTCGTTTTCCATGTGCTTTTCACTGGGTTATCTCCTTATTCTACTTGGACCAACCCAATTTTGTATACTATGAAGCCTCTTAATACCGTGCTCCACAATGCGTGCGGTGGCACGGGGGGGGGGAGGGGGGGCGATGGACTCTAATTCAACATTTGTTAACTGATCAAGCCCTGTTGCATTGGTAGTGTCATGCAGACAATTATTCAAGTGTGGGACATGAAAGACGTCATGGACTTTCGCTAGCTTATCCGGAAGCTCTACCCAATAAGTAATTTCCCTATCCTCTCTAAAATCGAGAAAAGCCCAGCGAACCATGGCCCTAACTTCCCAGATGCACCAAACCTCATAGCCTTTCTGAGAGAGGAAACCTTGATGAATACCATGTCCCCAACTAAAAACTCCAATTCCTTTCTTCGTCTATCAGCATAGGACTCCTGACAGTCCTGTGCGGTCTTTATTTTCCGCCTAAACACTTCTACCGTTTCCAAGGTCCTCCAAAATCCATGATGCAAGCTCTCAACAATTCTTCTAAAATTCTTGTTTACCCTTTTCGTCTGTCCGTCTGTAACATCCCCAATTTTGAGGCACGAAACTAACCGCTACAAATGCTACAGTCATCTATATCATTAACTTTCAATGACAAAATACGGTAATGTCAATGGTATCCATAGTATCAGAAGCACAAGAATTTGAAATATTTCAAACACAATTTCAAAACAACTTTTTTCATTACATTTCAAATCAGTATTTCATATTCAGTACATAATCCCATAACGTTGCCCATGTTCAGATAAATTTAATTATTACATAATACGCCAAGAGCGACATGTGAAGATCCCATTGGACGATCAAAGTTACTAAATGGATAGTTATAACATCTGATGTTACATACAACATTCAATCATAGCGGAATAGATAAATAGATAATCTCCTACATATCTAGTCTACCTCCTACACGTCTTCGGATGCTTTATTCACCAAAACCTACTAAACCTGAAAACCTTAACTCTCAACCTACTCAAATTAAATTTTGAGCACCCGAAGTTTAAGGGGAAACATAAACTTCGAGTCAGACATAAAGCCTTGTGTAAATAATAATATGACATCTCGATTTATCGATATTAAGTGAGGCCATGCCACCAAGCAGAATGGGTTACCCTCACTAATATCCTTTAAATGCATATCTTTTGCAATCAAAATCCTTAAACCAAACTGGTTATAATAAACAATAATATGTATATATACAAAATAGATTATCAGTGGACTATTTGTCCCAACATCATAGTTTTATTTTGACTATAAACCTATAGCCGACTCGAACCTACCAGACATAATAAATGCTCTAACCTGCGGTTAGAGGAAAACTAGATGGTTTGTCCATAACTTACTACTTCTAGAGTCAACCGATCCTAATTGTTTTGCGGGTTCACCACTAACCTACTCTACTCTGTGTATTCCTTTCTGTGTGTAACCTACTTTTAGTCTTACCCATGACAAAGCCCTACACTTGAATTTTGGACTTATATTAGCTAGGGGCTACTAGCTAAAGTATAGGGCTTGACCTTACACTCATTCCCACCTGGTTTTCTAATCTATGAGGCATTCTTTTAGTAAACTTTGGGGTTGACTACCATATTCATATTTCCTTGAAAACAAAATCATTGTAAATGATTTAGCCTTGAAATCATACTTAAAACAAGAAAAACATCGGTCCTTTACTAATCTCAAAATACTTATGCCATGATCTATGCTTTACAAAACATCGTTGATGAAACTCGAAATTGTTAGGGTCTTTGACCCTATCAAAACTTAGGCTATAAAATATAAATTGAACTTCGGTGACTCTCAAAACATTGACCTCAATGCCTCATCGAGGGTATAAAATATAAATTATGGGTTAATCTCAATAACTATAAAAACATGGGTTAGGCTCGAAGACTAGTTAAAGGTAATAACAAGGCTCGATATCAATATTAAAAGCGGCAAGGGTAGGCTCGATGACAAATTAAATGCGGCATAGATTAAGCTCGACAACAAGTTGAAAGCGGCATGGTGTAGGCTCGATGGCCATCTGGGTCGGCGAGGAAAAAACATTGAGTAGCACATGCGGCAGCATGTTTTCTAGTACAAAATGCGGCATTTCTAGTACAAAATACCCCATCGATGACCACTTCTTCGTCTTGGTTACTATAGGTTCCAACCCAATTCGTTTAATGGCAAACTTGTTGACATCATGCGTATTAGTTTGTTTAGCGTCGGTGACGATGAAGTGTAGTGAGATGTGGCTCGACATGGCCGATGTCGACATGGCAGAATGGTAATTAACTTGAAAACTGCAATATTACTATAAAAAGTTGTTTCTTTTCACCAAACCTCTATAATTTATCAAAAGCTTATTGGCTAGCAAAAGTTTATCAATTTCATTTACATAAAAACTACGGCACTTAATAATTATCATTACTAAACATTTTTGCAATTTAACCTATTTTATAAACTTTTAATTAAACAAATAAGTCCTTTAGACTTAAGCAATTATTTATTATTTCTAAACTCCTAGGAAAAATCCCCAAAAATCATAATAAATTAGTTTAATCATACTCTTTAATATATAAACATTTTAGGGCCAAAAACTCATTTTAATTATTTTAAATAACTAAAACCCAAAATATATTAATTTCTTCAATGAAAATTCATATGAAATCCATACTTGCTTGGAAATTTATGAAATTAAAAACCCACTTCCCAAATGATATTTTTAACACCATATCAAAATCTCAAGTCATTTGGGTATCAAATGATATGTTTTCCAACTAAAACATATCACTAAATTTCATAATTAAATTCTAGAAAATCACCAACAAGCATATAATCATTCAAACTTCTAAAACATGGCATATAATTCAAAACATGACATGTATATCTATTATTTACCTTGATTTGGATGAGAAAGATGAGATCTAGTGTAGACTTGATTCTTTCTGGCTATGATTATTTAACCTTTAATTTCCTCCTTGTTTCTCCTTAACTATGGTCGTCCTCTATGTTTAGTTTGTATATGTGTAAATGAATGAAGGAAATGAAGATAGAAGGGTTTAAGGGGTAGGAATGAAGGCTATTCCCATTTTGCCCTTATCATTTTCTCCTTCTTATCCTACCTTTTATTTCTCTAATTGGTTTATTAACTAAAGCACGACCTACTTAATTACCAAATCCCAATTTCCTTATCCCTTTACACTATTTTATTTAATTTATCTAATTAAAAGTTCTAAATAATGTTAGTCAAAATTAGGGTCATTACAGACTCCCCTCCTTAAAGAATTTCATCCTCGAAATTATGATAAGGTGCATACAATAATTAAACATAAAGGTAAAATATACCATCAAACAAGTCAGGATATGTGTCTCTAATCATGTTCTCTATTTCCTAAGTATAGTCTCTCTCGTCGTCACTCCACTGGACCTTTACTAATCTGACTATCTTGTTCCTTGGCTTCTTCTTATTCTTTGCCACTATACGACCTGGTTGTCTACCTATAGTCATGTCCGGTTTCACTACTAAGTCTTCTAACGCAATCAGAGTAAGTCTCTGGATCTCGAACACACCTCCTTAGATGAGAAATATGGAAAATATTGTGGACTCCTGCCAAACTATTCGGTAACTTTATCCTATAAGTGAGTTTTCCGATCCTTTCTATAATAGGGAAATGGTCTGACAAATCTAGGTGCCAATTTCCCTGACTTCTTGAATCTTATTACACCCTTCATCGAGATATCTTGATGAAAACATGATCTCTAACTGAGAACTCTAAGTCTTTTCATCTTTTATCTGCATAACTTTTCTGCCTAAATTGTGCTTCCTTCATTCTAGCCCGAATTAACTCAATCTTTTTTGCGGTTTCTCTTACTAAATCTAGACCAAGAACTAATCTTTCTCCGGTCTCTAACTAATATATGGGAGATTTACACGGTCTTCTATATAAAGCTTCAAATGGTGCCATCCCCACATTAGTCTAATAACTGTTGTTATATGAAAACTCGACTAAGTATAGATGGTCTTCCTATGATCCTTTGAAATCTAGCACACAAGCTCTTAACAAATCCTCCAAGAATTTGTTAACTCTTTCCATATCCCCATCAGTACGCAGATGGTAAGCGGTACTAATCTTGAGCTGGGTACCTAAAACTTCCTATAGACTCTTCCAGAATTCACTAGTGAATAAGGAATCTCTATCACTTACTATACTACTAGGAATCTCATCTAGTTTGACTATATTCTTCATAAATAACTTAGCCAAAACCGATGCCATCCTAGTCGACTTAATGGGTATAAAGCATTCACTCTTAGTCAATCTGTCTACTATAATCCAGATACTCTCATTCCATCTATTCGACCTTGGCAATCCGTCTGCGAAATCCATAGATGTAGAATCCCACTTCTAAACTGGAATATCTAAAGGCTGAAGCAATCCACTTGGCTTCTGATGTTTGACTTTCACCCGTTGACAGTTCAAACACTGCTTTATCCATAAGCCTACATCTTTCTTCATAACTTCCTAGAAGAAGCTTCTTTTCATATCCTAATACATCTTAGTTCCTCTCGGATGGATAATGAACTTTGATCGATGACACTCCTTAAGAACTTCCTTCTTTATGTCTTCGATATTCTGAACACATAACCTTCCTTTCTTCCTCAACCATCCATTTTGGTCAAGACTGAAATCATTAAAAGCATCAGTCTTGGTTCCACCCCATAACCTTTTGATCCATTCAGCTAGTAATGGATCATCTCCTTGCTTAGAAGCAATCCTTTCGATCATTACTAGTCGAATTTCTAAACATGACAACATCGTGGTTTCGTGACTCAAACTTTCCATAGATCTTAATTGTACACCGCATGCAGTCAAAGCTTCCAAATCTTTCCACCCAGATATCAATGCTAGCACTACATTCTGATACCTTCTACTGAGTGCGTCTGCCACTTTGTTTCATTTTTTCGGTGTGTACTCAATTCCAAAGTCATAAGCGGCTAAAAACTCTAGCCATCTCTGTTATCTCATATTCAACTCCTTTTGAGAGAATAAGTATCTAATGATTTATGGTAGGTAAATAACTTGAATCTCTTTCCCAAAAGGTAATGTCTCCATACCTTTAGTGAAAAAATTACTAAAGCTAACTCTAAGTCATACGTCAGGTATCTAACCTCAAGTGATCTGAGCCGTCGAGAAGCGTAGGCAATTACTTTGCCCCTCTGTATTAACACAGCTTATAATCCAGTTCCACATGCATCTGTATACACTACTAAATCTTAATTCCCATCTGGAATAACTAACACCAACGCATTGATCAATAAATGTTTTAGCTTTCGGAATGCCTCCTCACATTTATCGATCCAAAAATACTTCACTTCCTTCTTTGTTAGCATAGTCATCGGTGCTGCTATCCACGAAAAATCCTTAATGAAATTCCGATAATAGCTAGCTAGTCCAAGAAAACTCTTTATCTCGGTAACAATCTCGGGTCTCTCCCAATTATTAACTACCTTGATCTTAGCTGGTTCAGCTGACAACCCATTTTCTAAGACTACATGACCAAGAAATTTCACCTTCTTCTTCCAAAAATGACACTTCGAAAACTTCGCTTTTACCCGAGGTTGTCTTGGTGTTTCAAGCACTATCCTAATATGAACTTCATTGTCTCTTTCATCCTTTGATTATATCAATATGTTGTCTATGAACACAAACACGAATCTATCTAAATGCTCTTGAAAGGTTTGATTCATTAAGTTTATGAAGAAGACTGGCACATTAGTCAGTCCAAACGACATTACTAACCATTCGTACTATCCATAACTTGTCCTAAACACCGTCAAAGGAATACCATCCTCTGCTACTCTTAGCTAATGGAAACTTGTTGCCAAATCCAATAGAGAAAACATTTTAGCTCCACTCAACTGATCAAACAAATTGTTAATCCTCGGCAATGGATATCAATTCTTTATCGTCCTTTCATTTAACTTATGATAATCGATACACAAACTTAATGATCCGTCTGGTTTCTTAACAAACACTACGGCTGCTCTCCAAAGCGATCTGCTTGGTCTAATAAAACATTTCACTGCCAAATCCACCAGTTGCCCTTTAACTCCTTCATCTCGATAGGCGTCATCCTACTTGGCCTACTAATAGGGTTAGCTCCTGGTACAAGATATATTCAAAACTCAATAGCTCGTTTCGACGATAGTCCTATTACCGATTCAAAGACGTCTACGAATTCTCTAACAACGAAAACTCGATTCAACTCATCCTCCTCCTCCATTACTCCCAACAAAACACAAACAACAAAATTTTGGTTATATATAACTCGATTAGTACTATTAGGGTGTCTTAGTGATATTTCCCTATCGTGGAAAAATATCCTAGCATCGTACTTACTTAACCAGTCCATACCCAAAATAATTTCAAAGCCTACGAAATCACCCATGCAAACTGCAAGAAAATATATGACATAACAATTCAAAATCTAATTATCAAATCTCATCCCAAGAGTTGCATACCCTCAATCGGATTCGCAACCCTTAAGGACATAATTAGATATGAGGGTTCAAGGTTAAGCTTATCTACCAAACAATGAGATATGAAAGAATGCGATGCACCAGTATCAAATAGAACTCTAGCAGGTATACCATGAATCAAAAGCGTACCTCCCATCATAGCTTTTCCCTTCTCCTCAGCTATTGGTCTTGAGGTAGCTGGTTCCAATGCAAAAACTTTTCCCTTGACTACTCTGACTAGTTCTGGACACTGATTCCTGGAGTGCCCCATCTGGTCACAGTTGAGGCATTTCACTCCTTTCTTATCAGTAACTTTCTTCCCTTTGTCAGACTGGTACTCATGAGCAAAATTTCCCTTCTTATCACACTTGTAGCAAATAATCTCATATTTTCCTTACTTGGCAGCTCCACTCTTCTGAGCTTTCTTCTTGTGAAAGAATTTCCTCCTCTGATTCTGCCCACCTTGAGCCTCCACCACTTTGTTACTACTAAAGAAAGCGAGCATCTCTTTGTTTCTTAAAGCCATCTCATTAACTGCATCACATGGATCCCTAAGATGATATGGTAAAGTTGCCCTAGCAAGCTCAGGCCCTTAATCCATGAATGAACTTCTCATTCCTTTTAATTACTGTATCCATGTTAGCATACCCATACCGGGGCAACTCCTTAATTCTTGCAGCATACTCTAGCACCATCATATCTTCCTGCACCAGCTCAGCAAACTATCTCAATAAGGTAGATTAGCGATTTCCGACATAAACCTCTCTTCAAACCTTCACCTAAATTTTGCCTAAGTCAATGTTTCCTCCGCCACTCCAACAGCCACTAGTATAACGTAGCTCCTTGCAGTTGCCTAGACACAAACCTCCTCTTTTGCTCATCATTCAGTCTAAGATCAGTGAAAATCCTCTCGCAATGAAGCAACTGGATCTCCATTTAGCATCTTCCGTTCTAATAAATGGCTTTCCTCCCAGTCTTGCATAGTCTCTACTCAGCACAACATAGTTTTTGACAATCGAAGATTCCCGATTCACTCCTCCAACATTTCCACTTACAATTCCAACAGTACCTTCCGCTTGCATCATGTTGACGAAGAATTGATACATAGTTCCCATATCAGCCTGCGGTGTTCCAGCACCTACATTAGCAGCTTGTCTCCGACCCGAATCCCTTCTAGTATTGGGTCTGGCGTTTTCATTATTATGGTGTTTCCTCCACCGAGATTCACTCTTCCATTTCCCGCCTCCATATCTTACTTTCCTGTAAATATGCATTCGAAGCTTAGTAAGATACGTAAGAATGATCTAAGAGAGATGGGAGAACAAAGATAAAGCGTATACTTATATATAGTAAATACAAGTACGTTACAATAGCGTTATCCCATACCCAATCTTATTCTCTGATTCACTAAGATTATGTATTAAAACCTCCTTTTAAGTTCAAAATTATTTTTAGTTTTACGTAAATCTATGCTTTGATGCCAAGTTGTAACATACCCTATTCTGAGGCCCGAAACTAACCGCTACAGATGCGGCGGTCATCTAATGTATTAATTTTCCGATGACACAATGCGGTAATGTTAACGGTATCCATAATATAAGAAGCACAAAAATATGAAATATTTCAAACACAATTTCAAAATAACTTTTTTCGTTACATTTAAAATCAGCATTTCATATTCAGTACATAATCCCATAATGTTGCATATGTTCAGATAGATATTATTATTACAAAATATGACAAGAGCGCCATATGAAGATGCCTCCTTGAATGGTCAGAGTTGCTAAATAGATAGTTATAATATCTGCCATTACATACAACATTCAATCACAACGGAATAGATAAATAGATAATCTCCTACATAGCAAGATCTGCTTCTTGCACGTCTTCGGATGCTTTATTCGCCAAAACCTATTAAACTTTAAAACCTTAACTCTCAACCTACTTAAATTAAATTTTGAGCACCCAAAAGTTTAACGGGAAAATATAAACTTCGAGTCAGACATAAAGCTTGTGTGAATAATAATATGACATCTTGATTTATCGATATTAAGTGAGACCACGCCGTCTAGCCGAACAGGTTTACCCTCACTAATAACCTTTAAAAGCATATCTTTTGCAATTAAAATCCTACAACCAAACTGGTTATAATAAACAATATATAATAACATGTGTACATACAAAATAAGTAATCAGTGGACTATCTGTCCCAACATCATAGTTTTATCAGGCTGACTATAAACCTATGGATGACTCAGGCCAACCAGACATAATAACCACTCTAACTTGCTATTGGAGGAAAACTGGATGGTCTGTCTATAACTTACTACTTCTAGGGGCAACTGATCCTAATTGTTTTTGCGGGCTCACCAATAACCTATTCTACTCTATGTATTCCTTTCTATGTGTAACCTTCTTTAAGTCTTACCTACGACAACGCCCTACACACTAGAATTTTGGACTTATATTAGCTTGGGGCTACTAGCTAAGTATAAGGCACGACCCTACACCAGTCCCATCTGGTTTTCTAATCTCTGAGTCATTCTTTTAGTAAACTTCTAGGTTAACTACCCTATCCATATTTCCTTGAAAATAAAATCTTTGTAAATGATTTGATCCTTGAAATCATACTTAAAACAAGGAAAACATTAGTCCTTTACTAATCTTAAAATACTTATGCCATGATATATGCTTTACAAAACATTGTTAATGAAACTCAAAATCATTAGGGTCTTTGACCCTATGAAAACTTAGGCTATAAGGCTAAAATATGTAATACCTTTACAATTATAAACTTGACGATGTCATCGCCATTAAAATCTTTGCCTACTCAAAGGCATATCGAAGTCTTTTATTTGAAAATATATGGAGATGATGTCGAAGTTATTACTTCATAAATCATAGTGATAAACTATAAAAATTGAACTTCGATGACTCTCAAAACATTGACATCAATGCCTCATTGAAGTTATAAAATATAGATTACGGGTTAAGCTTGATGACTATAAAAACATGGGTTAGGCTCGAAGACTAGTTAAAGGCATTAACAAGGCTCGATATCAATAGTAAGAGTGGCAAGGCTTAGGCTCGATGACAAATTAAATGTGGCATGGGTTAGGCTCGACAATAAGTTCAAAGTGGCTGGTGTAGGCTTGATGCCCATCTGGGTTGGCAAGGCAAAAGCATTGAGTAGTATATGCGGCAGCATGTTTTCTAGTATACAACGAAGCATCGCATCGACATGAACCCATCGATGGCCACTTCTTCGTCTTGGTTACTATAGCCTCGACGAGGTTCCAATCCAATTCGCTTAATGCCAAACTCATTAACATCATGCGTATTGGTTTGTTCCACATCGATGATGATGAATTATGGTGAGATGTGGCTCGACATGGCCAATGTTGACATGGCAGAATGGTAATTAACTTGAAAACTGCAAGGTTTGTATATACTAATAGGTTGGAAAACGGTTTGAAAAACGAGCTTTGTATTAAAAATAGTGTTGAAATCGTTTTTGTGAAGGATTTTTTAGTATTTACTACTAGTATAAAAACCTTTGTATTTTAAAGTGACAAATCACAGAAATGATTGTAAAAACAATCTATCACCAAATATCCACATTCAACGACATGAATTAAAACCATGAAAATCGATGTCAAATCCATCAAATGGATATTCCCAAAAATCCATAAGTGAAGTCATCAAAGTCAATAATAAATGACAACAACTATCTGGAACAACAAAGATCGATAAAAATTAGAAATCCGCTCAAAAATAGGCGAATGGGCAAAATTGCACAGGACCAGACGTCTGACCTGGGGTTCGGGAAATTTATTTTTCTTTTCCCCATTTTCTTTTTTTAATTTTAGAAGCCTTCCAGACGTCTGGTTGGTTTGGACCAGATGTTTGGTCCAAGATTCTGCCATTTTTTTCTTCTACCATACTTTTTTCTTTCTTCTGGTGCCCTGACCAGACATATGAGTTCTTCAACCAGACGTCTGGTTGCCTGTACTGGGCAATAGTTTGCCTAGGCCATTGATGGCCAAATCGGTTCGGAAGCGATCAGACGAGCGACGGAGGCTAGGGAATTATGCCAAGTGACAACCCAGCCTTATAGGCTCTTCGATACACCCCAAATAACATGTCCAAACATCCAAGATAGGATCTGTAAAGATTTTGACTTCAAAATACCAAAATTGGAAAATTCAACCAAATCAATTCAAATCAAAAGCAATTGGGAATGAAATAGATGTTACGAATTCATACTTAACAGCAATGAAAGCTATAGACATAGTTGTGAGTTCAAGAACTCACTTTTAAACCCAAATATAGAAATGAGAAGCTCTAAACAAGCTAAGATTGATTTCTCTTCAACAACACCTCTAGAATCTTCAATCTATTATCAAATGAAATGAATTTCCTATGTTAGTTTATAGGGAATTCTGAAAATTGAAGAGAGATTGAGATGGAGAAGATGAAGAGGATGCTTACCTAAGCTTCTCCCTGATTTTAGAACTAGAACTTGAATTTCCTAAGAAAACTAAGGCTTAGGAATGTCTAATCTCCCCTCTTTCCCCCATTTTTCCTTTAACTTGAGTGTTAGGAATTATTATGAACAGAATGAATGAAAGGGAGAGGAGTTAGGGTATTTGGTAGAAGGGTTTGGGTTCTATTATTGGGTTAATGGGCTAGAACCAAACCCAAAGCCCAAAAGAAAATACCAAAATCCTAATCAACCCTAAACATATCGATGTTTATACTCAAACAAGTTGTAAACATCATTTTGAACTCAATGGAAGTGGTATCGAGTCCAGATTCGACTGTTTACAAAAAGTCACATTTCAGACTTTAATTTCAACAAGCGATGCTATATTTAAATAAAACATTTAAATATATAATCGTAAAATATGCGGGTTGTTACACATGTGGGATAGTATTAGGAGCTGTGTTAATGCAAAGGGGTAAAGTGATTGCCTATGCATCTCGACTGCTTAGACCGCATGAGGTTAGATATCCAATGCATGATTTGGAAATAGCTGCGGTAATTTTTGCGTCGAAGGTGTGGAGAAATTACCTCTTAGGAGAGAGATTCGAGTTGTATACGGATCATAAGTCGTTAAGATATTTATTCTCTCAGAAGGAGTTGAATATGAGATAGCAGAGGAGATTAGAATTTTTAGCTGCTTATGACTTTGGTATTGAGTACATACCAGGAAAAGGCAACAAGGTTGCAGATGCACTTAGCGGGAAACATCAGAATGCAGTATTGGTAATGATAGCAGAGTGGAAAGATTTAGAAGCATTGACTACATCCAGGATATAAAGAAGATCTGAAGCTAGGTTTAGTAAGGAAACTGCTATGCTGTCATGTTTAGAAGTTCGACCGGTGATGATCGAAAAGATTTCTTCTAAGCAAAAGGAGGATCCATTATTAGTTGAACGGATCAGGAAGTTGAGGGATGGAATAAAGAGCGATGACTTGAAAGGTTTCAGTCTTGACCATAATGGATGGTTAAGAAAGAAAGGAAGACCGTGTGTTCCAAATGTGGTAAACATTAGGAAGGAAGTTCTTGAAGAATGCCATCGTTCAAAGTTCACTATTCATCTGGGAGGCTAAGATGTATCAGGATATGAAAAGAAGTTTCATATGGGAAGGTATGAAGAGGGACGTATGTGTATGGGTGAAACAGTGTTTGAACTGGCAACGGGTAAAATCCGAACATCAAAAACCAAGTGGGTTGCTTCATCCTTTAGATGTTCCAGTATGGAAGTGGGATTCTATCTCAATGGATTTTATAGATGGGTTGCCAAGGTCAAACAGAGGAAACAAAAGCATATGGGTCATAGTGGACAGGTTGACCGAGAGTGCCCATTTCATTACAGTTAAGTCAACCAGGACAACTCCTGCTTTAGCTAAGTTATTTATGAATAATATAGTTAGACTGCATGGAATTCCTAGTAGTATAGTAAGTGATAGAGATTCATTGTTCACTAGCGAGTTCTGGAAGAGTCTACAGGAGACTGTAGACTTTGGGTGCCAAGCTTAAGATGAGTACTGCTTACCGTCCACAGACAAATGGGCAAATGGAAAGAGTTAACAAAATCTTAGAAGATTTGTTAAGAGGCTGTGTGCTAGATTTTGGAGGATCGTGGGAAGACCAACTACACTTAGTCGAGTTTTTGTATAACAACAGTTATCAAGCTTGTATAGGGATGACACCGTTTGAAGCTTTGTATGGAAGGCCATGCAAATCTCCCGTTTGTTGGTGAGAGAATGGGGATAGGTTAGTTCTTGGTCCAGATTTGGTTAGGGAAGCTGCAAAAAAGATTGAGTTAATTCAAGCTAGAATGAAGGAAGCTCAGTCTAGGCAGAAGAGTTATGCAGATAAGAGATGGAAAGACTTAGAGTTCTTAGTTGGAGATCATGTTTTCATCAAGGTATCACCGCTAAAAGGTGTAATCAGATTCGGGAAATCAGGAAAATTAGCGCCGAGGTTTGTTGGACCATTTCCTATTGTAGAAAGAATTCGGAAACTCGCATATAGAGTAGAGTTATCGAATAGTTTGGCAAGAGTCTACGATGTTTTTCATATTTCTCATCTAAGGAAGTGTATTCGTGATCCAGAAACTACTATTACACCGACCGTGTTAGATGATTTAGTAGTGGAACCGAACTTGACTGTAGTTAGAAAACTAGTTCGTATAGTCGTGAGAGGTGAGAAGAGACTAAGGAGCAATACAGTCAGATTAGTCAAAGTCCAGTGGAGTGACGACTAGAGAAACTGTCTTGAGTAACCGAGAGTAGGATTAGAAATGCTTGTCTTAACTCATTTCATGGTATGTTTTACCTTTATGATTGATTGTTATGAGTACCTTATTGTAATTTTGAGGACAAAATTCTTTAAGGAGGGGAGTCTGTAACACCCCTAATTTTAAATAACATTATTCAGGAGATTTAATTAAATAAACTAAATATAACAATGTAAAGTTTTAAGTGGTTAAGAGATTGAGAATTGTGAATTTATAAGGTAGCCGTACCTTAATGAATGAACAAATGAAAAATAAAGAAATAAGATGAGGGTAAATTAGGAATAGGTCATATTCTTATACCCTAAACCCTTAACCCATTTTCATTTACAACATTCACAAACTAAAACTAAACCAAGGAGTAAGGCCGGCACCATTAGAAGAAGATAAGGAGAAGATAAGTAAGATTTCAAGAAGGAAGCTTAATCAAATTAACTCAAGAACAAATCTCAACCTTCTTAACAATCAAGCCAAGGTAAATAATATATTACATTTCATTTTTATATAGCTTTCAGTTTCTAGATAAGACCCGTGTTTATTTTGCAAATGATTTTCCATGTTTTGATTTTTTAAATGGATATATATGCTTGTTGCTGATTTAGGCTGTTTCATATAGATTTTATGACAATAATTGATCTGGAAAACCTATTAAATGACATCCAAATGACTTGCATTTTATAAAGATATAGTTTGCAATGTTTTGGAAAGAGGATATCAAAGGTTTTATAAAGCTTTCGAAAGGACACTTTCAATGGTTTCGAAAGGTCTATTATAAATGTTTTCGAAGGGTATGTTTTGGCTTTTCGGCCTAGAGTTCAAAGTAAAGTAGTTAACTGGTTTCGAAAGGGGTACTTTCAAAGGTTTCGAAAGAGATTGTTTAAAGCTTTTAAACAAAGGTTTCGAATGTTTTCATCAACATTGTTTTAAGTAAAGTATATATAACATGGCAAAGGAATTTGAGTAAAGCAAAGAATATATTTTCCTTGTTTAAGTATGGTTTGAAGGGTTAAATCAATTTGAAAGGTTTTCAAGGAAAATTGGAAAGGAGTTGACCCTAAGTAAATGACTCAGATATTAGAATACCAGATGAGACTGGTATAGGGTCGCGCCCTATACTTTAGCCAGCAGCCCCTAGCTAATATAAGTCCAAAGTTCCAGTGTGTAGGGCTTTATCACAAGGAAGACTAAAATGATGTTACACGCAGAAAGGAATATACATAGTAAGGATACGTTATTGGTGAGCCCGCAAAACCATTAGGATCAGTTGACCCCGGAAGAAGTGAGTTCGGGACAGACCGTCTAGAAGTGTGTCTAACAGAAGTTAGATTATTTATTTTGTTTGGTACGTCCGAGTCAACCAAAGGTTAGTAGTTAGCCAAACAAAACTATATTGTTTGGACAGATAGTCCATTGATTACCTAATTTATATGCATATATGATATTGCTATTGTTGCTTTAATCAGTTTGATTGTAGGATTTTGATTTGCAAAAGATATGTTTTAAAAAGAGATATTAGTGAGGGGAAACCCGTTCCGCTAAGCGGCGTGGTCTCACTTAATATCAGATAACTGAGATGTATAGTATTATTCACACCAGGCTTATGTTTGGCTTGAAGTTTATGTTTTCCCCTAAAACTCTCGGGTGCTCAAAATATGATTTGAGTAGATTGAGAGTTAAGATTTTACGGGTTTAGTAGGTTGGACGAATAAGCTTCCGAAGACGTACAAGAGGCAATGCTAGCTATATTTAGGAGCTATTTAGTTTTATTTCCACTATGATGTATTAAGACTGATATCTCTATTTAGTACTCTGATCATCTAAGGGGGCATCTTCATATGTCGCTCTTGGCGTATTTTGTAATAATTATATTTGATAAAAACTCAAGAATCATTTTGGGATTATGTATCTGAATATGAAATATTGATTTGAAATGTAATCAGAAAAGTTGTTTTAAATCTATGTTGATTTTATTTCATATTCATGTACTTCTGATATTATGGATACCATTAACATCATCGTATTTTGTCACCGGAAGTTAATACTATGGATGACTACAACATCTGTAGCGCTTAGCTTCGGGCCTCAAGATAGAGGATGTTACACAAGTCGTCTAAAACAAATCGGTACAAAACAAGCCGGTGCAAAACAAGTCGATGTAAAACAAGTCGGTGCCGACTTGTCCGCTTAGTGTATTTTTGGTCAAAACTTTCCTAAGCTATTTCCTTGCATCATCTAAATGTGCTTGCCAATTTTCAAGTCGTTTTGTCTTCGCTTGTCTTCATCTTGCTTGGGGTTGTCCAAAGGTTGGAGTGCTTAGAGTCTGACTTGAGATATTTGTGTGTCAGAACCAAGTTATACTTGCTTGGAATCCAACCTGAGAGTTTTGTGTGTCCGACTTGAGTCCTTCTCAGTAACGATTTCTTGAAGTCCGATCTGAGATTTTTATGAGTCGGACCCAAGAAAAGTAACTTGGTATAGAGTAAAATGGATCAGTACCGAGTTATATACTTAGTGACGATTGCTTGGAGTCTGACCCGAGAGTTTTGTATGTTAGACCTAAGTTATACTCAGTGGCAATTGCTTGGAGTCCGACCTAAGAGTTTTATGAGTCGAACCCGAGTTCAACTCAGGTTTTCCTTCATTTTTCCTGGGTTTAGCTCAAGTACGACTCGGGCCCGACCCTAAGTGCCAAGTTGAAAAATTCAAGTCAACTTTTTCTACTCATTTTCTGATATTACCTTCTTCTTGCCTTTTTATGATGTTTTCAAAGTCCTTGAATCATTTTGTCTTCGTTTTGACATTCTAACTTTCGGTTGAAATCGACTTGGTTAAAAACTCGATTAACACTTGTCCCCCAAAGTATGCATTCATTGAAAACAATGCATGCTCAGGATCAAGATAAGTTCTAGACGTTCTCCTTCGAATTCCAGTTGATCGTTTGGATGTCATCTCGAGATGTTGATTTTACTTGGTTGATTGTCTGTTAAGTGATCATTTTAGTTACAATTGAAACTTCATTCGTTTGCATTGGCAATGCAATCTACACTATGGAGATTACGTTGGGCTTTAGGTTGGTATAGAAACTCTTCGCGATGATTTTGGGATAATGGCAATTCCTAAGGGAGATTGTTGAATTTTGGGTTGTACTTGGCCGATGGTGAAACTGAGTTTTGCCTCGATCGAATGCACACCATTTCAAAGTTAAGCTCTATTCTCTGGCTTTGACTATCTCTTTTTGGGAATTTGGTTAAGTCTCTATCACCATTTGAATTCTAGTGCAATAATTTATTACAAAATCAAACATAGCGGCTAATTCCATCATATCGATTTTCCTGTTTTTGTACTTCCGGTGATCCTGAAAAGAAAAACTTTCTGCATCGCTCCAAACAGCGGCTCCCTTACGATTTCTCATCGACAGTGGGTAAGTCCCAAAAAGATAATCTTAAAGTATGACGCGACTTGTTTTTCTAGTACGAGTGAGCTTTCTACATGTGATGGTCCTTTCGTCGAGTTTGGGATACTGGACTCACTTTGCATAGATAACACACTGCACTTGCCTTGATCAACGCTCAGAATTTGACTTGTCAACATACGTCTACTTCCCTTGGATTCCTGGCGTTGGTTATACGAGAATAATATTTAAAGTAAAACATACCTGACAGTGTTGAACATCAAGTTTTATTTTTTAGAATGACTTTCTAGTCATCCCGTCTTTAGTTTGGTGAAGAAACTTCCACACCTCCAAAACTGGACCCTTCACGGTTTAGGCTTCGCTTTTTATTCCTGTTATACCAGGACGATTAATTATGGCTAAATTGCAAGGCATGGTTGCTCTTGTAGATCTTTTGTTAAATCCGCCTCCTCCTCTAAATGAGTACATGGAGTTAAGAGCCTTGGACGAAGAGGGAGGAGCAAGCAGGGATTCCCCAAAGATTGTTGACCTGTCGGTCTTCTTTCTAGTTGTGCTTACGAGGGAACGACCTCCGCTACCTCACAATTTTGTGCAGAAAAAAAATCCTGGTAATTTCTTTGGTTATGTTCGTTTATTCGGCCATGCATTCAGTTGCTAAAGTGCTCTGCTTGGCGAAATATGGATGTCATTTAACCAACTCCGTATCCATTCCAACTTGTGTTTGGTCGTGTTCCTTTCGACCAACTATCATTTCAAATAGTCCAAGCTCTACCTTGCTCCCTATCGCTGGGGAACATTATCTATAATATTTACTCCTCAGTCATATGTTTCTATTGTGAACAAAATCATATTAATGGTGTTCTTTTGCCATGAGTCTGGGCATTAGTGTGAGTTAAATACACGGGGCAAATTTTCCGACTGCCCCCTATCTAATTGAGCTTCCCCAACCCCGGTCTTGGATCAGGAAAATCCTAATAGTAATTGTATTTAGTTTTTCATGACTATCTTCGCCTATCCTCTCCGAGCATGTCCTGCTTGGTCAGAAGCGCTGTCGTTGAAGTTCGATCAGGTATAGTTTCAATCTCTGAAAACTAGCGCACGAATTATTCGATTCTGATTATCCTTCATTGAAATTGCCTATTTCTAGGGAACAATAAAATTCTTGAAGGCTGGTGATTACACCTTCTTGATTTTCCCAATTTCCAAGCAATGGTAGACTGCCGTTAGTTGTGACTAAATTTCCAGTCATACATCGGTTTCTGTCTCCGAAAAATGGCACATCAATGACTCAATTTTGAGCCTTACAGTACCGAGAGATTCCTCTCGGCATTGAGGACTTTTGGCTCACTACTTCCACCTGTCTATTTGTCTTTTTTCACCATGATCATGGCAAGCAGTTCTGCTTTGCCACTAGTAGTCGATTGCAAGGATAACATATTTTGCTCCTTTCCTCGCCACCAGTGCATATCGATAATGTTGATTCCCCTTCCTTTGTAGTTTCCAGAATCCAAACTACACAGCAGTCTCTATCTCTGTGGACTGGTGGTTTAATTTCTCAATTCTGAGCACTGATTTTTCTTGCTACTGCACTACTTGTGTTCCTATGCAGCATATTTATTTACCACAACTCTGTGCATGTAAATAATACTCCTGCAGTCATTTTGGCATATTCTATTAAGTAGCTCTGTTCAGAACTATGATGTAGCTTTGTTTAGCCAATTTTATGGCTATTCCTGTTTAGGCTTGGTCGAGTTCATTTTGACCAAGTGTAGATGTATATGCCCCAGTCCATAGGACTGATCACCGGGAATACTAAGTCCATACATTTTTGGGTGACTAGGTTCCCTAAGTGATAAGTTTGACTCAACTTTATAGATTTCTCCTTGATGTTATCCATCTCGAGCAACAATCAATACCTCCAGGTTAGAGTCAACCGATTCGATCAGGACAAAAGTGAATACTTCTTCCTGACGTTGCCATCCTCTGGGAAACATCAGATTCCCGAAGTTTTTATGATTATACCATCTCGACGTTGCATATCTTTGGGTGACGTCAGATCCATGAATGTTAGAAGATGGTTTGTTGCTGATGTTTTCAACCTTCGGGCAGTGTCAAATTCAAGAAAGTAGGGTTGAAGATTCGATCGAGCTCCTAATTCTGTTCAAGAAAGCTAGTGTATCGATAGTCTCATTCTAGGGGTTTCTCCTTGGCATTGCCTATCTTCGGGAGATGGCATATTCATGCAAGTTGGGACCGAATGATCTAGTCGGTCCCTAATTAGGTTATCAATCCTTCTCGTCGTCGCTAGACTTTGGGCAACAAAAAGTTTATGTAGGTCGAAGCCGAATTATCCACCTGGTTTCTTATTTGGTTTAGAGAACCTTTTCACTATCGCCAATCTCTGGGCAACAAGGAATTCTTGAAGGTAGATTTTGTTATCGCGTCTCCTCTTTACCATCAATCCCTGGGTAGCGATACATTCTTGAGGACTAGGTGCTTCCTCTCACTATCATCGCTTATCTTCGGGCAATTCCAAATTCCTAAGGGAGGGAAGTTGGTTCCTTCTCAATGTCGCCTGTCTTTGGGCAATGCCGCATTTCTGAATGTTAAGACCTTTATTTCCTTGGGTGGAAATTTGTTGCCAAAATGCTTTGTTTGGTGAAATAGAACTATTATCTAACCAACTCTACGGTTACTTGTGTTTGGACTTGGTAAGGTTCCTTTCGACTAAGTATTTGTGCGCCTATCCCTATTCATGGGACTAGCTATTTCAAATGCCTGTATTTGGGCGTTTGTGAGAGATGGGAAGGTGTGAGGAAAAATTTTCAATAACCATAGTCTGGCTATCAATCCTACTATGGGATTGAGGAAGTCTAATGATTTAACTCTCGATTTTCCATGTTGTCCCTACTTGTCCTTAGCTATGCATGTCTCGCTTAGCTACTTACGTCATTATGAAAGTCCTGTTTATATGTCAGTTCCTATCTCCAAGAACTAGTAACTCAACCGCTTGGTTCCAAGAAACATTTTCTCGAGGCTGTTATCTCTAAGCTGCATCAAAATTCTTTCTAAGATGAATATTGGAAATTCGATTATGCACCAGCTTTTATCCCTGGAAACTAGCACACGAGTGATTCGATCTTGGGGATTTCCCTTTGGCACTGCCTTATCTCTGGGCAACGGTTGATTCCTACCAGGCTTTTAAATCTCCCCGAGATGGCCGAGATGAAAAATCCGAGATATCAGCCAAAATCCGAGATTTGGCAACCTATTTAGTTATAAGTGTTTTAAATATCGCCCGAGATAGCCGAGATATTTTCCCGAGATATTGGCCAAAATCCGAGATTTAAAACACTGATTCCTACAATGAAGGGTCGAATCATTCGATTGAACTGTGAACGGTTATGTCTTTCCGTTGTCGCCTATCTTTGGGCAACAATAGTTTTCTGAAGACAAGGGTAGGAACTTAGTTGAGCACCAACTTCTATCTTTGGAAGTTAGTGCATTGATGGTTTACTACTACGAGTGTTTCTCATCGACCCTATAGTTTGAAGTTTTCCTTGAGTTGTCGGGGCAAAATCGGTGCTTAGAAAGCTGGATAGTCTCATGGCGTTGTCGTGGCAACACTTGTACTTAGAAAATAAAAAGTTTCCCAGCATTACCGGGGCAATACCGGTACTTAAGAAACAGAAAATTTCCTGGAATTCTCGAGGCAACATCGGTACTTAGAATAGAAAGTTTCTCGACGTTGCCGAGGCAACACCGATACATAGGAAATGGGAGAGTTTATTGGCATTTTCGGGCAACTCCGATACGTAGGAGGTTGGGATCAATTTTCCCTGTCGATCTAGCAATTTTGGGTCTTCTTAACGTTGCTAGAGTAATGTCGATTCTCAGAAGGCAGGGATCGATTTTCCTATTGATCCTACGGTTTGAGTTGATTTTCCTCATCGGCTCAACAGTTTGTATTTCAGTTGGGTACTAGTTTTAATCTTTGAAAATTGGCACTTTGATGATTGGATCATAAGAATCTTTTCATAGTGCTGCCAGTCTCCGAGTAGTGCTAAAGCCCTATAAGTTGGGACTAAATCATCCTTCCGGTCTTGTAATGTTGGGTAGATTTTTTTTGACCCAATATGGATGCTTTCTCGATGTTGCCTAACTCCAGGCAATGCCACATTCCAAAAGGATGAGTGTCTCAGGCATTTCCATTACTTAGCTTTGTTTATAACCATCTAGTGCTCCCTTTGACGATGCAGGGTCATTGCTCAACCAATTCCATTATTATTCTTATTCGTGTAGGGTCGAATTTCTTCCGATAAATTTTTGTTGCAATTCGACTTCCATTTGTGGAACTCGTTATTCCCAAGTGCCTAACTCTGAGCACTTTTAGAAAATTAGACACTATGGGGCGACCCGTACGATAGCGCGCTTCCCATCCTGATCAAGGATCGGTAGAGTTCGGTAGCGCTTGTCTTAAATCTATGGCAATTAACCTTAATTGTTCCAAACCATATGTATTCTACTGTGCTGTTTGCATTGTTGCAGATATCTGCCTTATTTATCGATTCCAATCTTCAAGAATCAATGGTTTAGTTGCTTGATTCTGAGTGTTATCTCCTTGCCATTGTTTATCTTCGGACAACAGCCGGTTTTCCGCAAGCGGAAGTCGAAGCACCTAATCAATTTTTGTGTGGTCGATTATTCCATGCATGATTAAAGTCCAGGCCGCATTGAATCTATGACGGTTGGGGGTTATCCTTCTTAACATCACTAATCTTCGAGCGACATCAAATTCCTAAAAGATAAGTTATTTCCTCAAGACGTTGTCGGTCTTTAGGCTACGCTAGATTCTTGCAAGTCAGAGTTTGAGAACTCGACTAAGCACCTGCTTCTGTCTTCGGAAACTAGTGCATCGAAGATTTGATTTTGGAAATGCCTTTCATCGTCGCCTTTCTCTACGCGATGGTATGCTCCTGCCAGTCTCCGGGCAGCAATAATTTCCTGGAAATTGGTTTCTTTATTTGACATTGTCGAGGCTACACTGGTTCTGAAAAAGTAGGGGACTAATGCGACCATCGATCTGTCGGTTTGGACCTTCCCGACATTGCTAGAGCAACGTCAGTTCTCATAAGGTAAGGGGTCGAATTAACCATTGACCCAGTGGTTGGAACCTTCTCGACGTTGCCGGAGCAACACCGGTTCTCAGAAGGTAAGGGGTCGATGCGATCGTCAACCCATTGGTTTGGGCCTTCCCGATGCTGCTAGAGCAATGTCGATTCTCAGAAGGCGTGGGATCGATATGACCCATCGATCCGGTGGATTGGACCTTCCCAATGTTGCTAGAGCAACCTCATTTCTCAAAAGGTAAGGGGTCGTTGTGACCGTCGACCCATTGGTTTTGGGCCTTCCCGACATTGTCGGAGCAATGTCGGTTTTGAAAGGCAGGGGATCCATACGACCCGTCGATCTGGCGGTTTTGACCTTCCCAACATTCCCGAAGCAACATCAGTTCTTAGAAGGTAAGAGGTCGATGTGACCGTCGACCCATTAATTTTGGGCCTTCCTAACGTTGCCGAAGCAATGTCCGATCTCAAAAGGCAGAGGATTGATACGACCCATCGATTCGACAGTTTGGACCTTCCTGACGTTGTTGGAGCAACGCCGATTCTCAGAAGTTAAGGAATCAAAGTGATCGTCAACCCGATGGTTGGAATCTTCCCAACATTGTCGGAGCAACATCAATTCTTAGAAGGTTAGTGGTTGATGTGACCATCGCCCCATAGGTCTTGGGCCTTCCCTATGTTGCTGGAGCAATGCCGATTCTCAAAAGGTAGGGGATCAATATGACCCATCGATCCTATGGTTTGTACCTTCTCGACGTTGCTGGAGCAACGCAGTTCTCAAAAGGTAAGGGGTTGAAGTGATCGTCGACCGGACGGTTGGAACCTTCCTGACGTTGCCAAAGCAACGCCCGTTCTTCGAAGGTTAGTAATTGATTTGACCCGTTAGTTCGTAGCGATTAAGACCTTCTCGACGTCGCCTATCTTCGAGCAACGTCGAATTTTGGAAGATTAGGGCCCGATTTGACCCATCGGCCCGGTATGGTTTGTGGGTCTACGCTCCCCATTCGTCATTCGAGGATAGAGGAGCATTTTCTTGGCTGCGCTGCCGGTTGCACGACATAGGAGTTTTGTTTGCAAGAACACGGTTCCATTGGTTTAAGAGGCTAACTTCATTACAAAGGGAAGTGAAAGTGGCAAGTCCTGCCCAATTACAATGCCCCCAAATATCTTTGGCTAACTTATTTGTGGAAATAAGGAAAACTAGAAAAGGGTGAATGAAACAGTATTTTTTAGATTACTGCTTCATCCCTGGATGACTGGCTAGCTTAAAGGTTTTTTGATAACCAGTCTTTCATCAGCTCGCCTGGAGCCCCTCTCCGTTGGGTCCAAGAAGTTTTTGTTGAGCAGGTAGACCTTGGGGTCTTGTAGTTTCCCCGCCATTGTGCGGTTCCCTAACATACTGCTAGAGCTTGTTTTTCCTTATCAGCTCCTCGATCAAATTTTTTAGATGCCGTCATTCATTAGTGTTGTGCTCATGGGTTTCGTGGAAGCAACAATACTTCATAGAACGTTTATCTTATTATGTTGCTTCCAGCCTTGGTAACTTCTTATATTGCTCAGTTCCTTGAGTGGCAAGATATGTATTCTTTAGTGTGTCATTCAAGGGCGTGTAATCTTCCAATCCAAAGTTCTTTGGATATTTCACATTCACGTCATGCTCGTTACCAAAGTTTTGACTTCTTTTCTTCTGATTACCAGAGTTTCCAATGTTTACTGCATTGTTACTCTGGATTACTTCCTTAGATTGCTCATCACCAACCTTTCTTTCGGCCATCCCTGTTTCTTCCAACAGCAGAAAATGGTTTGCATTTCGGTGAAATTCTTCCATGGTAGTGGGTTGCTTCATATTTAGCCATCTACCAAAATCCGTATTCGGATGGATACCCCAGTGAAAAGCCATAAATACAAAATATTCCTTCGGATCGCTAATTCTGTAATAGTGATAATGAATCAATTCTAGAAACCATTTAGTGATTCACTGGGTCCTTGAGACAAGCCAGACAAAGAGATCGCATCCTTGGGTCATGCAGCTTGCAGTCGGAACACTTCATGAATTTTCTAGCCAATTCATCAAAAGTTGATATGGATCTCGGCACGAGTTGGTGAACCACATTGATGGTACTCCTTCCAAGAAGATAGGAAAACATCTACAGCAAATAACATCTGTAGCTCTAGCTCAATTCATGTGCCATTCATATTTGAGTATGTGTGGTCTAGGATCAGTAGTGCCATTATATGATAGCATAGCTGACATCGTAAACTTCCTCAGGAATTCTTCTCTCAAGATGTTTTCTATGGAGGGAGTTCTACTTGGAGCAGAACCATGGTCTTCATTCTTCCTTCCTTTACTTTTCTCAACTAGCCGCTTGACCTTGTCAGCTATATACTCTTCACTAGCACGGAATTCCATAGAACAACCACCAGTGACTACACACCAGCGGCTACACCGAGTGTTTGGCTCCATAAACGGTCTCGGCTTGCCAACTGGTGTTTGGGTTCTTCAATCTTCGAGATAACCTATCCTGTGGCATTTTGTTAGCGTAGGGTTGGTTTGGTTGTAGCTGTTTGAACTCCTTTAGTACCATCATCGAGCTCAAAGTCATCATTAAGCTGCAAATCATCTTCCTTGTTAGACAACATCATGTCATCAACCTCCCGTGCAACATCCACCTTTAGATTTGTCTCGGTACCGAGCTGATTTAGGTCGATACCAAATGATTTTCTGATGGGGGTGCACTCCTACATCCTCCTGCCAAATTCTCAACAAGTCCACCAGGTCCTATCTTTTGTTTTGGCCTTAGAACCCTTATACTCTGACCTAAAATAGAGGAATTTTCCTGTTCCATCGTAGGAGAAGTTTCTCTCCTAACTCCCCTAGTAGTTCCGGGTTGTAAGTTAAACAAAGCATTCAAATTGTCCATAAGAACTTCCTGGCTATCTGCCATTTTATGGTCGATGTCTTGCATCATCTTGTCAAGCTCTTCTCTAGTGACTACATCTAGTTGAGCAGAAGATCCTAGTACTGCCAGTTGATTGTTATTTTCAACTCGTTGTGTATTTCCATCATCCTTTGTAGCCACAGCTCCTGTTGATCTTTCAGATCTCTTTGGTGCTAAGACTTTCTAATAGCAAATCTTCAAATTCTTCTAGTAAATCTTCTAAATCTATGATTTATCCAATCTAAAGTAGAGATCTAGATCTAAGCCAAGGTTCAATTTTTTCAGTGAAAGCAACAAAATGTTAATGTCAAAAATGGATCAACATTTATGAGTAGGTTGTAGGGAACCTGTGATACTTAGATCTAGTAGATAATAGTAGAAATAAAGTAGAGAGACACATGATTTTTATAGTGGTTCGGAAATTTCTGGCATACGTCCACTTTATATATTAATTATGGATCTGGGATAGTTTGTATGAGATTACAAGGAATTAGAGAGAGAATAAGTCACCAGTACTGGGGTTAAACAGATTCTAAGTCCTAGAATTGCTTAGATTCACTGCGTTGGTGACTATTGTGAGGAAGGAAGACGATGAAGAGCAATGGATCTCAAATCCAGAGTGTAGAGGAAAGAGCAAGGAGAAGAACCTGTTTTAGTTGCTCTATGGTTTATATTTATAGGGGAAGCAGGCGTGTTGGGTCAGAAATCCACTTGTAGTTGAGTCTAGACATCGGCCTAAAGTTATAGTGAAAGTTTCATGGTTTCTCTATTTGTCAAAACAAGTCGTATAAAACAAGTCGTCCAAAACAAGTCGGTGCAAAACAAGTCAGTACAAAACAAGTCGGTGCAAAAAAGTCGGTACCGACTTGTTTCCTTAGTGTATTTTTGGTCGAAACTTTCCCAAGCTATTCTCCTGCTTCATCTAAGTGTGCTTGCCAATTTTCAAGTCTTTTGGTCTTGCTTAGGGTTGTCCAAAGGTTGGAGTGTTTGGAATCTGACCTGAGAGTTTTATATGTCAGACCCAAGTTATACATGCTTGGAGTCCGACCTAAGAGTTTTGTTTGTCCGACCAGAGTTCTGCTCAGCAACCATTGCCTGAAGTCAGACCTAAGAGTTTTGCTAGTCGGACCTGAGAAAAACAACTCGGTACCAAGTTAAATGGATCAGTACCGAGTTATATACTTAGTGATGATTGCTTGGAGTCTGATATGAGAGTTTTGTGTGTCAGACCCAAATTGTACTCAGTGAAAATTGCTTTGAGTCTGACCTAAGGTTTTGTGAGTCGGACCAAAAAAACAACTCGGTACCAAGTTGATTTTCAACTCAGGTTTTCCTTCATTTTTTCTGGGTTCAGCTCAGGTACGACTTGAGTCCGTCCCCAAGCGCCAAGTTGACAAACTCAAGTCAACTTTTTCCACTCATTTTTTGATATTTCCTTCTTCTTGCCTTTTTATGATGTTTCCAAAGTCCTTGAATCATTTTGTCTTCGTTTTAATGTTTTAACTTCCGATTGAAATCAACTTGGTCAAAAACCTAATTAATAACCCTATTAGCTTCCTTAATCAGTGCCTTATCTAACTTCATTTTTCTCTATTAATTACAAATTTATTGCCCACTAAATCTGTAATTAATGTCCATGAATCCTAGTCCAATAATCACTAAGCTATTAATATGAATACCATTGTACATTATGCTATTTATATATTTCTTATTTCTAATTATTAGTTTCTAAACTAGAACATTCCTTTTCATGTTTTATTTTATTTGAGCTATCCTCCCGAAAGGATTACCATTATAATCTTCCAAAAATTAATCACAAGGAATATTTTTGCTTTGTTTGAAATTACAAGGGGTCATTTCTTTTTCTTTTACTGAAATCGACAATGTAAACTACGGAAAAGAATATCCATATCTTACACATTTCTTTCCATTGCACATTTTTATACATATTGTGGGATTGGATAACTTATGGAAATCACATGACACTCCAAACAAATTAAAACATAAGATTCACAGTCCAAGTCAATTGGGTCAACCAAATTTACAACCCAATTATAGATCTGGAATATCTTTACCATAACATCCCATAAAATTTTATGAGAAATTAAATAATTAAAACAATGCTAAAAACGAAAATTTTATAAATATCAGTAGTTGGTCACGGAAGTTGCACCATTGCGTCCGTGATGATTTTATGATCAATTTTCATATATAATATGTCGGAGTTCAAACGGAAAAGTTACGGTTGTTTGAACTTTTCAAATTTAAATTAATTCAATGGATTTAAAGTTTAAAATTTGAATTTAATGTTTGGGAATACTTAACATTTAAGTAAAACTTTAACTAACGTGTTTAATGTAAGAATTAAATTAAGTAATAAATAAAACAAAAACAAAAGAAACTAATTCACGGTCATAAACAAAGACCGATCGATCGCCCACAGGCAAGCAATCGACCGCATATGGTCAGCGGTCAACCGATAAATGGTGACAACGGCTAGGGTTTTGAGGCCTAAAAGGCCTGGATTTTCCTACTTTTAATCCAATAGTTCTGGTTTCTGCTCACCTCTATAAATAGACCCCTAGACCCCTCACAAGTCTTCATAAATTTTGAGAGCAATAGGAAAACTCTATCAAAATCTTTCCCCTTAGGTTTTTAGAAACGGTAAGATTTCAGGTAAGGAATTCTAATCTCTAATTTAATTAAATTCTCAATCCTTATTCTCTCTAGTTTCTGATTTTAAATCTAATCTATGTACAATCCATTTGTTGTATATTCAAAAAGAGGAAGATCTAACAGAGAATTGGAAGCGGTATAAATTAGATCCCTTATTCTTCTCCTCCTTTAGATTACAGAATCAGTTAGGATTTTAAGATAAGAGGTTTAGAATTTTGATTCTTTTGATTTCAAATTCTATTTTCTTTAGTCTTTGATTCTAAACCTAATTTCTATATACAATTCAATTTGTTGTATATTCCAAAAGAGGGAAATCTGAAAATGTATTAGGCACGGTGAAATCAAATCTAGTTCGGAAGCAAACAATTCTTCATGAGTGGAAATATCAAGTTTTTCACATTTTTTTTAGTTTAGTAGTATTTGTTTGGATTTGATGTATGCCTTGGAAATTTTGGTAACGAAAACAAAAATTTAAAACCCTCAAAATTTCTCTAAATAAATGTCAATCTTTGAATATATTGGAATTTGAATTTTTTATATTAACATTTTAGAATCAGACCTATAATTGAGATTTAGATAAAATATAATCTATTCCACTTTATTTCTTTTGATTTCACTTGTAGTAGTAAAAGGGTTCTAAAAGTAAATAAAGTATGAATTTTATTATATTGTAGTTTGCATTGCCTATTCCTATAAATTAAACATGTATGGACCCTTTTTCGCTTCAAGGTGCTTTGTGTAAAAGTTGAATAGAATATGAAAGATCAAAATTATAAAACTTGTTTTCCTCAAAATAGAAGAGATAAATTGAGTTATGTTAATATGAGACGAGTTTGGTATTATTCCTTTTTGTATACAAGTCAGTTGTTGTCTAAGGATATTAGCTATATTTTTGTTTGAAGTTTGAGACTTGTATGAGTTTGACATTTAACTTAAATTTATTAGCTATTTCTTTGCATGTGATTAGAGATATTTTATTCGAATCTCATGCATGTGTATGTATGTATGTGTGTGTGTGTGTGTGTGTGTGTATGTGATTGTGTAATATTAACGTATTGATTATTAAAGTTAACAACATAATGATTATAGTGTATTAAACGTATTGATTAGAATTAATCGGGTGGAAAATAACATTAATTTCTTAGGAAGGCAGTTAATGATAATTATAAGAATTAATCCATAATTAAAGGCGTAATAAGGGGTTACCTTATATGGCCTTGATTATTATCTATAGGATAGTGTATGTGTGCAATTGGTATACATATGAAGTATGACTAAGTAATAGGGATGCGAGGTCAGTCTAAAGTTACATAGAATTCTGCCCACTTAAATCTGGCTACCAGTAGTGTAACTTTGGAGACTGATGTGGGACATCGCCAATAATAAATAACCCCTATAGACGTAAGGTTGGTCCTAATTCTATAGGGTAAATCTATCCAGTCAATCTGGCTACCGGTTCCTATGAATAGTCGGATTAATCCGAGATGTCATAGGTTGGGTTATGGGTCATAATCGCGCTATTGATACGGTAGGAGGGATCTTTAGAAGGTCCACTTCGGGTTTAGAGGTATTAAGTAGGACTGTATATCGAACGGTCCGAACCTGACATTTCTCCATAAAGAGGTGTTGGTTCAACCAACCTCTTCACCTACCCCAAGGGTCAAGCATCAATTAACATATATACTAGTATAATACTGTATAAAATACTCGTATAAATGCAAACAAAATACAGAGAGAAATACAGAGAAAAATACAGTTAAACTACGCACACAAACACCGTCTAAAATGCACGTTTTTACGCAGTAAATTGCAGAGTTGAAGATGTAGGAATATGATTTTGACGAAACGAAAAGTGAAGAGGAGATTAGAATTCAGTCTAGTTTCATAAAAAAAGAATAAAATTTCAAATTTAATTTTTTCAACCAAAAGTCAAATTTTGACCAAGTTTGACCAAAATTTGAAATTTTAGAAATTTTTCTAATTTATTTATTATATTGCATTAAAACTATATTTATTATAATAAATCTACTTTTAAATTATTTAAATTATATAATTAAACCAGTAAAAAATTATAAGTTAAAAATCCTAAAATTTCCTTTAAATCATATTTAGCTTAAAATTTAAACTTTAAAACATATAAAATATTATTAATTTCCAAAAAATAATTTTTAAATAAAAACCATTAAATTAAATTAAATTTTAAAAATCACTTTATTAATCAAACATCCTTTAAAATTTAGAAAATAATTTAAAATAAAATTTTAAACCGACCAACGGTGTTTGTATATAATTTTATATCCTACGGTCAAATGATTGGGTATATATCATTTCAATCCAAAAAATTTATTAAATTTCTGGGTATATATCATTTCAACTGTATCCCAAATTCAAATCAATAAAATCGCTTGAGTCTATCATTTCAATCCATAACAATTTTTCCTAATCTAACAGATCGTTCGGGTATGTATCATTTCAACCCATGGTTAGGGAACTTGCAGTTTGAAATAAATAAACATAACATAACATATAACATATCAATGAGCATAACAATATATATCATGTTAACTAGAACAATCCTAACATTTTACTGTCAATTCAAATGGTGTTGATTCACTTAAAATAAGCACATCGGTCGTGAGTGATTGCTGACCTTTCGTGGCTAGAGAAATTGACAAGAACGGCGAATAGACATGGCGAAACACGACGAACCCGAATTAAAATAGGGTCTAAGCTAGAAAATCCAAACCCGAATCAAGCTATGAACTTTGAAGCAAACTCTTTTTTTTTCTTTTTTTTGTGAGGTGGAGTTCGGCCAAGGGTTCTAGGCCGTGGACTAGGGCTGCACGGCGGAGCTAGGGCGGCGTTGGGGAGGGCTGGTGGTCGGCGGCTAGAGGGGCGGCGAGTTGTGCTCGGCGGTGGAGGCAAAGGGAAGGGAAGGGATGCGGAAAAAAGGAGGAAAGAGAGGGGAGAGCAAGTTGGAAGGAGATTGTGGCTAGGCTAGGGTTTGGGTGATGGAGTGGAGGAGCAAGGTGGAAGGAGATGGTGGCTATGCTAGGATTTGAGTGATGGAGTGGGGGAACAAGGTGGAGGGATTTGAAAATTTGTGTTTAGATATGCTTACTGGTTTCTGGAGTTGAGAAGAAAGAGAAGGAGGAGATGAGAAAAATGTACGTACTTGTAATTCTGTACGTAGTCTAAACAGGTGGGTGAGGTGTTGGTTCAATCAAGAGGTATTGGTTCAACCAACCTCTTCACCTACCCCAAGGGTCAAGCATCAATTCACATATATACTAATATCATACTGTATAAAATACTAGTATAAATGCAAACAAAATACAGAGAGAAATACAAAGACAAATACAGGGAAAAATACAGGTAAATTATGCAAACAAACACCGTCTAAAATGCACGTTTTTACGCTGTAAATTGCAGATTTGAAGATGTAAGAATCCGATTTTGACGAAACGAAAAAGGGAGAGAGATTAGAATTTAGTTTAGTTTCATAAAAGAAAAAAAAATTAAAATTAAATTTTTTCAACCAAAAGTCAAAGTTTGACCAAGTTTGACCAAAATTTGAAATTTTAGAAAATTTCTATTTTATTGAATTTGGAAAAATATATCACTCAATATCCCAAAAATCAATATTTAAATTCAAATTTATTTAAATTTTAAAATATTTAATTCAAAAATTCAATAAAACTTTCTTTTAAAATTTGATTGAATTTACGGGTAGTTACACTCTCTCACACTCAAAACTTTTTGTCCCCGAAAAGGAACAAAAAAGGAGAATAGAAAAAAGCAGAAAAGATAAGATAGATTAACGAATAGTACCTGGAACAATCAACTTCGGATTCGAAGCACGCATGCTCTCCTCCGTCTCCCAGGTACAATTTTGATCATCCATACTCCACTGCACCTTGACCAAGTTTACAGATTTCCTCCTCAACTGCTTCGTACCTCTATCAACAATACGAAGTGGCTTCCTCTCGACAGTGAGGTTTGGCTCAACATCCAAACTCTCGAGTAAAGCAAGCTGAAAATGAGAGGAATGCGGAATATGGATCTTAAGGCTAGGAATAACACTGGAGGGGGGTGAATAGTGTTTTTAAGAAATTACTAAATCTTTTTGAATTTATGTTAATTTGAACACAAATGTATGCAATATTCAAATACAGATATAATCACAGAAACAAACACAGATGCAGAAATAAAGTAAATGCAGTAAAGACAAGAACACACCGGATTTTATACTGGTTCGGGGTTACCCTACATCCAGTCCCGCACAACTAAGTACGGATTTCCTTTCAAAAGCAATTCAACAATTACAACCCTCGGTTTCAAGGCTACGAGGTACACCCTCCAGAATCACAATCCTCTGGGTAGAGATACTTGATTTATAGGCGACAAGTTCACCCAATTGATTTCCAAGGCTACAATCACACCTTTTCTCGCTTGATTGATTTCCAAGGCTACAATCACACCTTTTCTCGCTAGATAGATTACAAAGAAGCCTATAACTCTGAATAGCACCTTGATCTTGTTGAGATAGTGATAGAGAATCAAACCAGAGATAATCTAGTTAGATTCAATGTTGATTTCGGCAGAGTAATGATAGGATTTTGATTAAGAAAATGTGGAAGAAGAAGAAGAGGAGTGAAAAACCAGAAAAACTGATTAAAAATTCGTTGAAACTAACCCCTATTTATAGAAGAACAACAGTCATGTCCATTCGTGAAGAGTTATGATGAATAGACACTTCTTTTGAAATTTAAATTTTGAACTCAACTGTCACCATGTCGACATGGTCACCATAGGCATGTCGACATCCCAAAGCAATTTTTGATGTTTTTATTTTCTTTGAAAATAACCTTTATCTTATATTAAAACTATTTTAAACTTTATAAATATACTTGATTATACATAAAATACATAGATAAATATAGAGATCAATATATAAAAAAATTTACTATAATTTTATATTTAAATCTGAATATAAATACATTATATTTAAAAGATAGTTTAAAATAAACGAAGTTTAAAAACAAGAATATTTAAGGCTAAAACATCTTTTTGAAAATCATTTGAAAAGATAATTTTTAAAGCTAAAACATTTTGAAAAGCAATTTTGAAAATCATTCCGAAGTAGTTTTGAAAATCATTTTGAAGTAGTTTTGCAAGCTTCTACCTGCAGAATATCTCATCATGTCAGGACTCGAGAACTTGTACAAAACCAGGATGTTCGTGGGTTTGTAAGCCACTTGTCGTTGGTTTGTAAGCTACTTGTCGTGGGTTGGTAAGCCACTAAAGAGGTAGAAATGGGTTCCATCCCAAAAGAAAAATGGAGTGAAGATTTCAGTGCTATTATGAAGTTTTAACAAAATTCTAGACTCGATACTTATCTTGAAATCTTGAACTCTTGATAATCTTGATACTCATAAGTCTTCAATCTTGATATCTTGAATCTCTATATTGTACAGTCTTCATTCTTGGTACCTGCATGGTTAAATCCTGCATATACATATATATCTAAACTATATTGTTAGTATTTATATTTTATAATCTTATTCTAAGGTTGTTGTCATCAAAACCATTATCTCATGGACTAACAATCTCCCCCTTTTTGATAATGACAACCTTTGTTTATAAAATATTACTTCTATCCTAATAACTCCCCCTAAATCTAATAAATCCCCCTTAATCTATGCCTAACTATCCTGTTTTATATTTCTCCCCCTTTGTCATCAACCAAAACAAACAAATACTAAACTATACAACTCTTAGTCTAATATCCTACATGATGATAGTGTTATCATCAATTCAAACTTAGTCCTAAATTACAAACTCTCCTAACTAAGAATCAATATAATAATATTGTTAATAGAACATATATAAGAACACACATTTTTATTAATTATATATTTGTTTATATTTACATTTTTAGTAGAGATCGAAACAAAACAAACAACAAATAGAAAAGGAAGAGAAGAAACTAATAAGTGTTTTTTAACATAGGAGATCTATGAATCGAACAATTTGGATAGTGGAAACAGAAATTTCCACGTTGTTCGATAAGATTTCCATCTTTGTCAAAGCACACTTCGCCAACGCAAACGACTTTGTCATTGTCTTCCACGTGCGCTTCTTCCATGGGGACTACTTCTTCTTCTTCTTCGCTGGCCTCTTGAACATGATCTTCTGATGAGTCTTCGTCAATCAAGATTGGGTTGGCATGATTATCCATTAGAAATTTTTGCAAATTCCTAAGGATTTTGCCTTGCCTCTCTTGTTCTTTGGCCATTCGAAGTTGCATCACTTGGATTTTAGTCATTAACTGAAGGGTATCTTTCAGAGAATCCTCTATTTTCATTACACGAGCGAGCGTTGATTGCTGACATGGACCAGAAGTAGGCGAAGGAAACAAAAATGATGATTTTAAGTTTGATTTGGAAGAGGAGGTCATTGATAAATTGAACTCAGAAGATAGGACAGAGAGAAAACAGAGAGAATGAAGAAAAATTTTGAAATAAGAGAAATTTATAACCACTTATTTAAATTTTGGTGGGAAAAGAAATTTTAAAATTAAAAACGTTATATGTCGACATGGGTCTAGGGGGGATGTCGACATGGTCCTTGAATTTTTGCCTATTTAATTTATTTTGAATTAATTTTTAATTATACTTGTTATTTATATTTTATATTTCAGTTAATGAACAAATACCTAATTCTCTTCTTAATTTAGTAAATGTAGATTCATTTAAAGGTTTTGTTAAATTATCAACAATTTGATTTTCAGAATTGATATAGTAGAGAGTTATTACTTCTCTACTTATATTATCTTTGAGAAAATGGTGTCTGATATCAATATGTTTAGTTCGAGCATGTTGAGTAGTATTTTTGGATAAATTTATTGCACTAGTATTATCACAATAAATTGATGATTTTGAGATATTTAAACCAAAATCTTTTAAAGTTTGTTGCATATATATTACTTGAGAACAAGCCAAAGCAGCAGAAATATACTCTGCTTCAGTTGTTGATAGAGAAACTGTGTTTTGCTTTTTACTAAACCAGGAAATCAGAGAATGCCCTAAAAAGTGACAAGTTCAACTTGTACTTTTTCGGTCTGATTTACAACCAGCATAATCAGCATCACAGTAAGATATTAAGTCAAACGAATCATTTTTAGGATAAAATAAGCCATAATCAAAGGTGTGTTTAACATATCTTATAATACGTTTTACAACTTTTAAGAGAGTTTCCTTAGGTTGGGATTGATACCTTGCACATAGACAGACACTATGCATGATATCAGGTCTACTCGCAGTGATATAGAGTAGTGATCCAATCATTCCTCTATATAACTTTTGATCTACATCTTTCGAGAGATCTTCTTTACTAAGGTACTCATTGGTTGCCATGGGAGTGGGTTTTCCACTTGCAGTAGTCAAACCAAATTTATTAACTAGGTCTTTAGCATATTTTTCTTGACTAATAAAAATACCATTATCTAATTGTTTTATTTGTAATCCTAAAAAGAAGTTTAATTCACCCATATGACTCATCTCAAACTCTTTTGTCATTATTTCAGAAAATTCTTTATTCGTTTCAAGATTAGTTGATCCAAAAATGATATCATCTACGTAGACTTGTACTAGTTGAATATCATTTTTATTTCTTTTAATAAAAAGAGTATTATCTACTTTACCTATTTCAAAATTAGATTGTAACAAGTAAGATCTTAGTCTATCATACCAGGCTCTAGGAGCTTACTTTAGACCATATAGAGCTTTCTTAAGTTTGTAAACATGATTTGGAAATTTATCATTTTCAAAAAGTGGTGGTTGTTTAACAAATACTTCTTCTTTTACAAAACCATTTAAAAATGCACATTTAACATCCATTTGAAATAATTTGAAATTAGTATGATTTGCGAAAGCAAGTAGAATCCTAATAGCTTCTAATCTTGCTACGAAGGCAAAGGTTTCATCAAAATCTATTTCTTCTTCTTGACAATAACCTTGAGCGACTAACCGGGCTTTATTTCTAACAACCTCTCCTTGTTCATTCATTTTATTTTTATAAACCCATTTAGTTCCAATTATTGTTTTATTTTCAAGTCTAGGAACAAGTTCTCAAACATCATTTCTAGTGAATTGATTTAATTCTTCTTGCATAGCCAAAATCCATGAATCATCAGTTGATGCTTCTTCTAGATTTTTGGGTTCAATAGTTGATATAAAAGCTACATAACTCATTTGACTTAGTTGATTTCTAGTTTTAACAACAGATTGCATATCTCCAAGTATATTTTCTATAGGGTGATCTTTTAAAAGTCTAATCCTTTTATTAGGATGATTTAATTCATTATTTGTTTCAGTTGACTCTTGGTTTTGAGTAATTAAATCCTCTTCATCATTTATTTCTTCAAAATTTTTGAAATTTTCATCAAATGAAACATGCATTGTTTCTTCGATGGTATTAGTTCTTAAATTAAATACTCTGTATGCTTTACTTCTATTAGAATATCCGATAAAGATACCTTTGTCGGATTTAGGATCAAACTTATCTAGGTCATCTTTTGTATTTAAAATAAAACATTTACTTCCAAAAATTCTAAAATAAGATACCTTAGGTTTCTTTGAGTAAATAAGTTCATAAGATGTCTTATCAGTTAAAGGTCTAATTAAAATTCTATTTAAAATGTAACAGGCGGTAGCAACTACTTCTGCTTAAAAATACTTTGGTAAATTACTATCAGAAAGCATAGTTCTCGCACACTCTTGAATTGTAACGGCCCGGAATTTTCGAACCCGAAAATTCCAGATAGTTAAGGAAAGAAGAAAGAGATAGAAGAAGAAGAAACAGAAAACAAAACACAGAACCTCACATTCGCAGCGGATCAAAATATAATATCAAATAATAACAGTTTACAAAAGAATATTGTATCAGTTGATTACATTTAAATACATCAGAGTTACAACATATACACAAACACTGGACATGTACAATCAACATGTCCTAGACAAACTACAATATATCACAGCGGAATACACTCCATACGTTCCTGCCATCCAGCTCGTCTCCTGAGCTCCAGAACGTCCTTACCTGAAAATCTGTAATACTCAGTCTGACCCGAGCATTACATCAAAGTAACACCCGAGTTAGGCTGGAAACCAGCGTGAGAAAATCCATCCATCAAGGAAATACCAAACCAATATACTTATTTAAAACCCGGGGTAACTCGTACCTCACTACGAGTTTATAACTTGTAATAGTCAACATTTATTTTCAAAAATCATCTCATAACAGCGATTCCACTAGTTTAGTGCATTTATCATCATTTAAATATTCATAAACGAGACTGATCACTTCCTAATTAATTTAATTCATCACTAATTAAATTAATAATTAACTTTAATCACTTAGGTTACCTCTACTTAAAATTAATTACAACCAATTAAATTAATCATCCTCTAATTATCCATAATTACCAATTATTCAATCCTTAATTACCAATTGATTAATCCTCGATTACACATGGTTAATCCTTAATTACCCTTTGATTAATCAATTAATTAATCTTTCATTATAGACTAATCATCCCTTAAGTATTAATTAATAAAGCCTAGTTATCAGTTAATAAAACATAATTCCACTCGATAATTTACTATCCTTAATTACTTCATGAATTAAACCAGCTCCTTGGTTAATTACATTAATTAATCCTTTAATTTCACTAAGTAGTTAACACTTAATTGCTTCCACTAAGTAATTTTCTTAATTACTTACCATCAACTAATTACTCTCTACATTAATTACATTTAGTAATTAACCCTAATTACTTACATTTAGTAATTATCCACTAATTACTTCACTAGGTAATTATACTTAATTACACCAAGTAATTATCTTTTAATTTGTCGTACTAATTAATTCTTCTCATTAAAGATAAATTCTTTATTAACATTAGATAACTATTCCCATCATTAAGCTTCATAAAAACCATTTTGGAAAACAATATTATAAAATTTTCTTTCTAAACAAAACAATTTAAATGCTAAAATTTAATTTTTGTTTTTTTATTTAAATCTTTAATTATGTGACAAAGTAAATCCCGGAATGTTTAAAACGTTAAAACTTAAATGTTATAATTTAAGCTCCATAAGGCCCAACTTATCACAACCCGACCTTCTTTAATTATTTTACACGAATAAAGTAAACGGCCCAACTAATCCCTATCCCTATCCCTTCTCCTCTTCTTCTTAATCCAGTTTCAAATTCCAGGAATGCAAAATCAATCACCTGAACCTCGATACTTCGAACCAGAAAATCATTCCCGATCAACCCGAGAACCCATACGAACATCAACGCAACTGCTACTCGACTTACCCCTGGAATCCAACCCATCTCCTGACTTAACCCAAACCTCTCCGGCTAATTGTCTCGTGTACACGGTGCACGTGCACCACCGCCCGATGACTCTTCCTCCCCTTGCAAACTCCCAAATCGACGTCACTTCATCCACTGGTCAACATCTCCCTTTCGACGATGTCTCGAACGCATCCCAGCCGAAAAGCACTATTTGCTCGACCCCATTGGAAAAAAACTCCGGCACAACACTCAACTACTGCTCTCCCCTCCGATCACTAACACGCACGCCATCTGTCTCAGGAGAAAACCAACTCCAACAGCTACATCCGAGGCAAACCCCAAGCGGTCCAGTTGCCCCAACATTTCTCAAACAACTCGCGTTCGTCGACCCCTGTAACCATTCCCAAAACCCTAAAAACAGCACCACAACACAAATCGAATCCAAATTCGAGAATTGGCTTCGGTGAAGCCCTAGCACATGAAGCCAGGTTCCTTTACGACCAAATCGCAACACCCCTAATCAAGCCGATCACTCGAAATAAATTTTTTAACGGAATTCGTTCATACTCAACTTTCTTACAATCTAGGTTGTTAAAAATTACAATTTAACCTTTAAAAATCCCATTTCTACAAGGGAAATCAACTTGCATGCTTAAATTTTGATTCAAATTTTATTGGAATTTACCAAAATATGATATTTACTGTAAGTCTTGACATAATTAAACTATACAGTATGATTTCCACAAAAATCAATTTTTTTAACTAACTATATTAAGAAATAAACATTTTCTTAGTTAGCATCAACACACAATATGGACTAGGTAATGTGATCTAGATTTTTGAATACCAGGATGGACAAAAATTACACAAATAATAGAATAACAGGTCAATTTCATTTTCAGTAATAACAGATAAATGTTTCTCACCTTAAATTATGTAAACAGAGATCCTAAACCTGCTTTTGAAAACTGAAGGTAATGATGCCCTGATTGCTTTTAAACTGGAAGATACTTGATGATCTTTCTTACAGGTTGTTGAAAAGGTTTTGTTGCTTGATTCCAGTTGAATCTTAAGCTACTTTTGATTTTTTTTTTGAGTTGTAAATTTGAGTTTCAGTTGTAAAATGAAATGCCTACTTAGTTTTTGAAATGCTAAGTTGTGATGAACGTAAATGGAACAAGAAGGATATACATATAGGAAAGATTTTACATGAGTAGGTATTGACTGGTACAAAAGTTTTCTTTTGTTTGACCAGACAATATTTTTTCTTTTCCTTTGAAACTGAAATGACCTTGATTATATTGTTTGATTTGTTATTTTATAAGGCTTGATTTTTATGTTTTGCTTGTTAGAATTAAATTCATGCCATCATGATGTTCCCTTTTATATGTACATCTACTTCATGTCAAAATACATATACATATAGATTTTTCATATGCATTTTACTCGTTAAAGTTAGAACTTCTTTATGTATTTATGGATAAGCGCACATTCACATATGCATATTGATTCTATCATACTCCCATTTATACTTGTAGTCATTTTTCTCATACAAAGTTATATGTACGTAAGTGTTTTCCTTATCACTATTAAATATGCATCTGCCTATATTTGCCATCATATACATATATACATATTTCCACATTATCCCCTCGTTACATATTCATCTATATTTGGATAAGTATTGCTTTTATAGATTTGTACAAACTCATATATATTATCAACATCATAAAGCTTGTACATACATACATCATATGTATATTTCCATTTTATCACTTTCACCACTTCATTTAACATATACACATACATACTTACTTATGTATATTTATATTTGAACATCATGAAACTTGTCAATATGTTTATCTTTATATATATAAATATATTTGAATTTAATGTTTATTTTAATTTCCAAATCAACGTATATATATATTCAAATATTTTCAATTATCAGAAATTCATTTATTTGATTAGTAAATATTAATATTCCAAAAATAAAATCAGTAAATTCCAGATTAACAGACGTCCCAGAATCAGGGTCGTCACATGAATCGTCCTATTTTTACGTTCTACTACTCCGTTTTGTTGTGGAGTTCTTGGAAATGAAAAATTGTGAATTATTCCCTTTTTATTGCAGAATTCTTTGAACTTTTTATTTTCAAATTCACCACCGTGATCACTACGGATGGTTATAATTTTCTAAGAAAATTGATTTTGAACCCTTTTTGAAAAATTCTTAAAACATTCAAAGTATCACTTTTATGTTTCAAAAATATTGTCCATGTAAATCTAGAATAATCGTCTACTATTACAAAAACATATTTACTGTGATTTATTGACTGAATTTGAGATGGACCAAATAAATCAAGATGAAGTAATTCAAGAGGTTTTGAAGTTGAAATCATATCTTTCAATTTAAAGGAACTTTTTCTAATTTTTTCTAGTTGGCATGCATCACATAGACTATCTACTTTAAAATTCATTTTAGGGAGACCTCTTACTAGATCATGTTTTGACAGTCTAGATAAGAGTTTGAAATTCAAATGCCCAAATCTCTTATGCCAAATCCAAGGGTCACTTGCATTTGCCAAAAGACACAGGTTATCATTTGAAATTTTCATACTAAGAATATAAATATTCTTTTTCCTAATTCCCTCAAATATTATGGTTGAATTTTTATCTTCAATGTGACACTTATTTTTTTCAAATTTAATTTTATCCTTTATCGCATAGTTGACTTATACTTAGCAGATTGTGTTTCAGATTCTTAACTAGCAAAACATTAGTAATAATAGGAGTTTTAGAGTTACCGACTTTGCCGATGCCGATCACATAACCTTTTGAATTGTCTCCAAAGTTAACTAGTCCTCCTTCTTTGTATATTATATCATTCAGCATATCTGGATTCCCAGTCATGTGTCTAGAACATCCACTATCAGGTATCCATTTGTTCTTTTTGATCTGAACAGTTTGTTTTTTCAGGATTGATTCATCAACTCCCATAAAGCATGATTACTGCACAGCAAACAATCTTAGTAGACAACATGTATTTGAATACTGATTATATGCAGACTCAAGAAACAATGATGATCTGAATATTTCTAAACATGCATTAACAAATTTCTTAAACAAAGCCATTTAAAAAAACTTTTTCAAAAATCAGATTATGAAACTTTTGAAAACCTTGCTCTGATATCAAATGAGAGGAATGCGGAATATGGATCTTAAGGCTAGGAATAACACTAGAGGGGGGTGAATAGTGTTTTTAAGAAATTACTAAATCTTTTTTGAATTTATGTTAATTTGAACACAAATGTATGCAATATTTAGACACAGATATAATCATAGAAACAACCACAGATGCAGAAATAAAGTAAATGCAGTAAAGGCAAGAACACATCGGATTTTATACTGGTTCGGGATTACCCTACATCCAGTCCCGCACAACTAAGTACGGATTTCCTTTCGAAAGCAATTCAACAATTACAACCCTTGGTTTCAAGGCTACGAGGTGCACCCTCCAGAATCACAATCCTCTGGGTAGAGATACTTGATTTACGGGCGACAAGTTCACCCAATTGATTTCCAAGGCTACAATCACACCTTTTCTCACTTGATTGATTTCCAAGGCTACAATCACACCTTTTCTCGCTAGATAGATTACAAAGAAGCCTATAACTTTGAATAGCACTTAGATCTTGTTGAGATAGTGATAGAGAATCAAACCAGAGATAATCTAGTTAGATTCAATGTTGATTTCGGCAGAGTAATGATAGGATTTTGAATAAGAAAATGTGGAAGAAGAAGAGAAATGAAAAACCAGAAAATCTGATTAAAAATTCGTTGAAACTAACCCTATGTCCGACTCGATAATCATCGAAAAAATGTGTTTTTGTTCAAACTCGGTTTGAAAATTATATTAGTAGCCGGAGTTCGGTTTAGTCTGTAATGGATCGAACCATAATCGGACCCGAGCCCGAACTCGAACCAGACTAAATTTTGCTATTTTAGGGGACAAAATGTTCTATGAATTTGACTGAAACTACAACTACATTTTCAGGCAATGATTGAATGTAATAATGAAAAATTATTAAACAAAATATGGTCATAGAAGTGATAAAACAATGAAAAGCATGGGTACAAAGCAATTACTTTAAATTCCTAGCACTTTGCTTCTTCTTTCTCAAATATCCAACCGTGAAATTTACCCAAAACAAATCAAACATTAAAAACATGTTATACTTAATAAATACTACAATTCTAAGAATAAAATATGATACCATACATTAAATACTTTACAAAAACAGTACATAGCTCGCATATAAGCCTTTAATTTAATGATGTGTACTAGTTTATATGCTTTACTGATATAGAAATATGAACATATTGATTTGGAAGTTGATAGATTATGATGATTAAAATTGTAAGAATTAAGAAAGTCTTTATGGAGAAATGAACCGTTTGTTTTGTTTCACTACAAGAAAAACCATTTATAGTTGCAAAAATCGGTGGCGTTTCTTTCTAAATGCAACGAAAAAGTATTTCCCTAAAAAATATAAATGCGGCTAAAAAGATTTCACGTTCCTTCTTTGCACCCGCGTAAAGTAAAAAAGATTTCACGTTCCCTCTTTGCACCCGCGTAAAGTAAAAAATATTTCACAAATTTTTTTTATTTACTGTCACGTTTCCCTTCCTCTTCATTATTTAGAAACTTTTCTCCTCACGCTTTCCTTTTCGTTCCAGCCAAATTTACCTCACCCTCCAACAAAATCCACCTTGCTTCGTTATCATTGTTGCGGTAGACATCCTTCATTCTACTCCTCTCCACATCCTTGCGGTAGCCCTTCATAGATCTCTCCTCGCGGAACCCTAAATAGGTATATTTAGGTATGAAATTTTATAAACCGATTTTATGAGTCTACTGGATTTTATATGATTATGTATGGATACTCTATACGAATTTCTACGTAAACCCTAATTGGAATAATCGTTTTAACTCTAATTGAAATAAATCCTAACTGGAATAATTGATTTTATATGATTATGTTCAAGCTATTTTTTTTATAAATTTTACTTATAGTCTAATCATTTCCTATTATGTTAGTGCGATGTGCTTGCTTTAATTGATCGAAGTTGTTGTACATGGCGGATTCCCTACAGTAACTGATATATTGTTGTGTGAATGAAAACGGTTCATATATATGGACGTAGCTTTCTCTGTTACGTTACGTACATCATTTTTGACCACGTGCTTGATATGATAAGGATGGATATAGCTACAGTGATGATAATGTAATTCAATTCCAGTCTGCAGATTGTTGTATTTGCATGTGTATGTTTTTTTGGAGAAAGAAGTTTTATACGATTATTATTTGTTTGAACGTTGGCACGCATTTCGATTTTCAACGTAACAACTGCAAATGCATAAGCTATATTGAAGAAAAGAAAGAAGTGATTGGATTGAACTGTACTTTGGATTTATTGTCCAAAGTCCTACCGCTGGGATCTAAAATTTTGATGCTTTTCCAAACTAATGAAAATAAAATCATGTTGAATCATTCAGTGTAGTTACAAGTTACAACTAAATGAGACTGAATGTTTATACTCAAAATTATGGCATAAAACTGATTCTTAAATTTTGTTGGACGTATCATATTGTATGTGCTTAATGAGCTTAGATTAAAAACAAAATAGTGCAAAATCAGGAAAAATAATAGTCGTGGAATGGTGTTTATATGAGTTTAGTCATAACATCATGTTAAGTTTTGTAAATGTGCTTAATTTGGTGCTATGGAGCATCCCTTCTTGTATAGTTTATGTATGTTTAGCAAATGGAAAAAAATAACAGTAGAAGTAAACTTCGGTTTGGATTCGAACTATTACTATCAACCGAATTCCAAACTAGAGTCAGTGTTGTTGTTTAAAGTCATTAGAAAGAGAAGTCAAACATGACGGTTATAACTAAAATGGAAAATAAGAACAAATGACAACATTTTCAGCAAATGCGTCATAATTTCAGTCACCAAACGAAGAAAAACAAATCTATGTAACCTTGTGAACGGGGTTTGATTCATGTGTGCAGTATCCTAAAAATAAAAACTATCTCTGTTATTTCATTCACTGCAGCACATGCTATCTCTATTATTATTCATTTTATGTGGTTTATTGTAGTTTATTATCCTTACTATGGGCGTGTTACCAATGTTCCAGATAGTGCATTATTTATAAGATGCTTGGATATTTTTTTGGGTAATGACTTCAACGTCTAGTTATTTTTTTGATTACAACAGATAACCAATTTATATGTCAAAGATTGGAAACTTATTTGCCTTCATATCTCGAAAATGGAAAAAGACTGGGTTTTTTTAAGTAGGTGATAAAACCATGATTAACTTAATATGTATTTTGAGAATTATAACATATAATCTTATATTAAAGCTTAATTTTTTTATTTTTTTTACTTTTTTCATAGAACTAGTATAGAGTACCGACAAGGAGCAATGAATTTTGTGAATGCTGCAAAGAGGAATGCAAGAAGTGTAGAAAAAAATTTATGCCCTTGTAAGGATTGTCGGAATCTTAGTCGTCATGATGAACAAATCATCGTTGAACATTTAATTATAAAAGGAATGGATCCTAAATACATGGGTGGTGTATGGTTTAACCATGGTGAAGAGATAAATGTAGAGAAGAAAAAAAATACGTTTGATGTATATGATCTATTCAAGATGATTCACTATGAAGATGAAGATTTTTTGAATCAATATTTTTTTGATGATGATAAAGATAATGTTAATTCTCAAAGAAAAGAGGATGAGTTACTCAAGAACTTGGAAGATGCAGAAACTCCATTATATCTTGGTTGCATAAATCATATAAAATTATCTGCTATCACCGTCTTGTATAATCTTAAATTTGAGATTGGCTTGTTTGATAGTGGGTTTGATAAGCTTTTAACTATGCAACATTTATTTCTACCGAAGGATAACGTGCTTCCCAAAAACTTATATGAAGTAAAGAAATTTCTTAGAGCATTTGACATGGGTTTTGAAAAGATACATGCTTGTGAGAATGGTTGTTGCCTTTACAGAAAAGAATACAAAGATTTAGAAAGTTGTCCAAAATGTGGTTCTTCAAGATGGAAGAAAAATCAAGATACTGAAGAGGTTATACATGGTATTCCAATTAAAGTATTGAGATACTTTCCAATAATTCCGAGATTTAGAAGAATGTATAGATCTCAAAAAATGGCAGAAGATTTAAGATGGCATTTTAATAATACAAGCAACGATGGAAAAATGCGTCATCCCGTGGATTCTACGACATGGAAAATGGTGGATGAAAAGTATAAATCTTTTTCTGATCCACGCAATCTTAGGCTTGGTCTTGCTACAGATGGATTCAATCCATTTTCCATGTTGAGTTCGAAATATAGTTGCTGGCCGGTGATGCTTGTGACATACAATCTCTCGCCTATGTTGTGTATGAAGAAGGAAAATATTATGTTAACTTTACTTATTCCAGGCCCAAAGCAACCCGGGAATGATATTGATGTAAATTTGGCGCCTTTGGTGGAAGACTTGCATCATTTGTGGTGTAATGGAGTTGATGCTTATGATGCATTTAGTAAAACTTTGTTTAAACTGAATGCAATTTTGCTATGGACGATTAACGATTTTTCGGCTTATGGAAATCTTGCTGGATGTCGTGTGAAGGGGGGAAAAGCTTGCCCATTATGTGGTGTCAATACCCATTCTCATTGGTTGAATCATAGTCGAAAGAGCGTCTACATGGGTCATAGAAGATTTCTACCTGCTTCAGATTCACGGAGGAAACAAAAGGCATTGTTTGATAACACCATAGAGAAAGGTAGTGCTCCTAGAATACTAACTGGGCGAAACATTCATGCATTGTTGAAGGATTATCCAAATGATTTTGGAAAAGAAAAAGAAGAGAAAAGTAAGAAGAGAAAGTGTGTTTATGATACAGAAGATGAAGATGATAATACTAACGATTCTACAAAAATGGAGCTATCGAGGTGGAAAAAAGATCAATTTTCTTTGATTTGCCTTATTGGAAGGTTAGTGGTTAGTTTATTTATTTTTCATTGTTTTAATAGAAGAAAAACCCAATAATGTGTTATAGTTTTGGTTTTCGCAGGAGCTTCCATTACGTCACAATATAGATGTGATGCATGTGGAGAAAAACATTGGTGAAAGCCTATTGGACACGATGTTGCATGGTAATAAATCAAAAGATGGAACCAACTGTAGAAAGGATTTAGAGGATTGGGGAATTCGAAGTGAGCTTCATGCAAAACCTCGTGGGAATAAAACATATCTTCCACCGGCTCCATACATGTTGTCAAAATCCGAGAGAAAAACATTTTGCAAAAGATTGTACGATTTCAAAGGACCAGATGGCTACTGTTCAAATTTGAAAAATCGGATTTCGTTGCAGGATTGCAAAATTAGTGGATTAAAGTCACATGATTACCATGTATTAATGCAACAGTTATTACCAGTAGTATCGAGAGGATTAATGGCAAAGAAGGCAAGAAAAACAATAATTCGCTTATGTTCTTTTTTCAATAAATTATGTCAACGTGTTCTTGATAGAGAGAAGGTAGAACAAATCAATGTTGAGATTATTGAAGTTTTATGTGAGCTTGAAAAATATTTCCCACCATCTTTTTCGATATAATGGTACATTTATCCATTTATCTTGGAAAAGAAGCACTAATGTGTGGACCGGTTCATTTTTGTTGGATGTACGCATTCGAAAGATACATGAAGACACTTAAAGACTATGTCAGAAACTATGCACGACCAGAGGGATGTATTGCATAATCCTATCTTGCAAAAGAATCCATGATGTTTTTTGATGAATTTTTGAAAAAATCAGGACATATAGAGGAGAAAGAAGCTCGAAATGAAGATTATGAAAGCAGTGTAATACTCGAGGGACGTCCGATTTCAATATCCAAGACAGTTAAACTGTCAGTTAATGATAAAGAAAGTGCTCATTTAGCCGTGTTAATGAATATGGCTGTGGTGGAACCATTTATAGAGTAAGTGTATGCTATATTGTTTTAATTATTTTGATGTGTTTGTAATGCTATATATAACTTATAATCAATTATTCAATACTAGTTTGCATTTGGAAGAATTAGAAAAGTCAGACCCACGCATGACAAAAAATGTGACCTTACTTTGGGAAACACATACAAAAATTTTTGCCGATTGGATTAAAAGAAAGGTTAGTTAGATTTCAAATATATTCTCTTTTGACTATTAATCTTACTATAAAATATACATGCTAAATAAAATTTGTTGTAGATACTTATTACCTCCCAGGATCATGATGACATGTTAAGATGGATTGCTTTTGGTCCGAAGGATGATGCCATGTCTTACAACGGATATATCATCAATAAGCAACGTTTTCATATAAAAGATGTAAGGAGAGAAACTCAGAATTGTGGGGTGACTTTTGATGCGACTACTATGTGTAGAGCAAGTGCAAAAGATATGTCCCAAGTGGTTGATGTGGTCACTTACTATGGAATATTGACAGATATAATTTTATTAGATTATCATACATTTTATATTCCAGTTTTTAAGTGTCGTTGGGCTTATAAAGGAAATGGAGTAAAAGTTGATGATGATGGGTTCACTCTTGTTAATTTACAGCAAGCATCGTTTTCACGAGATCCATACATACTTGCATCTCAAGCAAGACAAGTATTTTATTCAATAGAGAATGATGTTTCTAATTGGTATGTTGTAATGAAAGCACCATCAAGAAGTTTTAATGATTTAGAGGATCACGATTGCATCGAGGAAGATATCCAAGTCGTGGAAGATAAAGAAATAACCGAAATGGATGATGAAGATGTTAGTTATGTTAGAGAGGATTGCGAAGGCATACTTGAGTAGATTATATGTTCTACTTGAGTAGATTATAAAATTTGTTGTACTATCATTTGAAAAATGTATTGCAATCAAGTAGTTTCTTTTCCTTGTTTCATGACAGCTTTGACATTTACAACCTTTGTACTTTAGCTTGGAAATAATATATAGTTATCTTTTTGCTGATATAAGAACAAATTAAATTATGAAGTGGACACATTTATTTTCTAGCATTCGGTGATATTTTTCGGTTATAAGTATTGCATGTTTCTCTTAGTTTAAGTAAATATTTCCTCCCCGTTTTCTTTTTCTTTACATAATCAACAGCATATTTTTTCTAGTCTAATAGTGATTCAAGCTAATGTTTGTTTGATAATCTTCCCTTGACATATGTGGTCCATAATTAGAAGTTGGGCATATTTTGTTGTTTATTGATAGATTTAGTATGTAACTACAACAGTGTATTCATATTGCTTTATGAGTTATATGATATCAAATTATGATTTGGGCATGTCCTCTCCCAGACTCAGATCACAAGGCACTGTAAAATTGTTTATGCAATACAATTTTTCAACTTTGGAATATTTTCATTTACATAAGGTGCATATTAATACTATCTTTTTTTACACAACATTTATCTACTATATAAAAAAAAATACTTGAGCATGATATTGCTTAAAGTACCAAGTATTTGCTCCATATTAACCGATAAATAATATTAAAGAATCGGAACTCAAAAGACAGTGAGTGATAACCAGAGGATAGTGACTGATAAGGTAAGTGGGTAGTTAGTCTACATATGTGTTTGTGTGTACTGTGTTTGTGAGGGTTGTCTGACTGTCTGTAGGGTGAGTTGGGTTTGTGAATATGTTGTGTACTGTGTGCTTGTGTGAGTTGTGTGTGAGTTAGCATTGCTATGTTTTGTGTTTGTAAGAGGTTGCAAATTTTGTTGAGTGTGTTGTGCTTTTTTTATTAGATGTTAGGTGCCTTCATTTGTAAATGCAAGCATAGAAAACATATTAATATACATTTACAGAAATTATATGTTTTGATTATTCCATTATTAAGTATTAATGTGATTATTTACAGAGTTTACATTACAGAGTTCATATACATGTATTAATAACTATTGTATTCAAGGTTACATAATAGATACTGTTAACTGTCCTTTATATAAAGTATTCTCAAAATAAGTTACTATTTTTTGTTTCATTTGCAGAAAAAAGATGCATTCAAGCTTTGTACGTACTCGCAACCAGAGAAAGGCTGATGAGGAATCTCAGAAGTATAAGTCAAAGCGGAAGTATAATCCAAAGAAAAAGGTTAAGATTCCAACTGGTGCTTGCACCGACAGTGAAGAACCAACAGTCAACGCTAAGAAGCAAGCCATTGTTTGCAATGAAGACAAAGAACAAGAGCCACCCGTTACCCCCTCCGACCCAAATGAAGAAGGACTTCGCTCAGAAAATGAAATCCTTCTTGAACAAACTGATGATGCTGAGGGAGAAATTGGGAGAGCAGGTGAAGCTGAATCCCGAATTACATCTCGGAAAAGAGGCAGTAGAGGTCCAGCAAAAGCAAAAAGACTCCCGTTAAGCAGTCAGGATCGAATTGAAGTTGAGTTCAATGATATAGGTATACCAATAGGGAAAGGTGTTAGTCCATGAGATAATGGTTTTGATGACAACAACCTTAGAATAGATTATAAAATATAAATACTAACATTACAAGTTTAGATATATATGTATATGCAGGATCTAACCATGCAGGTATCAATAATGAAGACTGTTAGTATAGAGATTCAAGATATAGAGATAGAAGACTCATGAGTATCAAGATTATCAAGAGTATCAAGATTATCAAGAGTTCAAGATTTCAAGATTAAGTTTGTTTTATTAGGAATATTTGTTAAAACTCGTAGAAAAGCACTGGCATCTTAATATCCAATTTATTCGTGGAATGGAATCCACTTCGAGCCCGTTAAAGGGATGGAACCCTAAGTAGGATGGAACCTACGAAAATCTAGTGGGACAATGTTTTGTATCCACTAATCTTAGTTCAAAATGATTTTTCAAAATTATCTTGTTTTCGAAATGATTTCAAAACTTTCCTTTTAAAAAGATTCAAAACTTTCGATTCCGTTTTTAAAATAATTTTAGCCTCAAAACATCTTTATTTTAAGAGTCAAAATTTCTTCTGATTTTAAACTATCTTTTCAAATAATATATTTAACTTTAAATTATTTATACTTTGATTTAAATTATAGTTAAATAATATATATTGTTCTTTATATTTACTTATGAATTTCAACTATATTCAAGTATATTTATAAAGTTTTAAATAGTTTTTATATAAGATAAATATTATATTTTTATAGAAATTCAAAATATCAAATTTGGCTGAGGGATGTCGACATGCCCATATGCACTATGTCGACATGGTGACAGTTTTATTCAAAATTCAAATTTCAAAAGAAGTGTCTATTCGCCATAACTCTTCATGAATGGTCATGGCTGTTGCTCTTCTATAAATAGGGGTCAGTTTCAACGAATTTTATAACATAATTTTCTGGTTTTTCACTTCTCTTCTTCTTCTACATTTCTTAATACAAAATCATACCATTACTCTGCCGAAATCAACATCGAATCATACTCGATTATTTCTGGTTTTGATTCTCTCCACTATCTCTACAAGATCCAAGTGCTAATCTGAGTTATAGACTTTTTGTAATCGATTGAGCGAGAAAAGGTGTGATTGTAGCCTTGGAAATCAATCAAGCGAGAGACGGTGTGATTCTAGTCCTGGAAATTAATTGGGTGAACTTGTTGCCCCGGAAATCAAGTATCTCTACCCAGAGGATTGTGATTCTGGAGGGTGTACCTCGTAGCCTTGAAACCGAGGGTTGTAATTATTGAATTGAGTTTGAAAGGAAATCCGTACTTGGTTGTGCGGGACTGGATGTAGGGTAACTCCGAACTAGTATAAAATCCGGTGTGTTCTTTCCTTTACTGCTTTTACTTTATATTTGCATCTGTGTTTGATTCTGTGTTCATATCTGTGTCTGATTTGTGTATACATTTTTAACAAATTAAGATAAATTCAAAAAGATTAACAAATTTCTTAAAACACTATTCACCTCCCCTCTAGTGTTAATTCTAGCCTTAAGATCCTTAATCCGCATTTCTCACATTTGGTATCAGAGCCTTGTTTTCAAAAGTTTCATTATCTGAATTTTGAAAATTTTCAAAATGGATACTAACATTAGTACTGCTATTACCACCAACACTAGTTCATTTGTAGAAGGTCAGTCTACTGCCAGACCACCACTTTTTAATGGCAGTAACTATGCATATTGGGCATGTAGGATGAAAATATATTTACAGTCTGTAGGATTAGATACTTAGAATATCACACAAACTGAATATTCTGAACCACAACTAATTTTGCACAGTGGACTACTGAGCAAAAGACTGTTGCACAAAATAATTCTAAAGCAATGAATATTTTGTTTTGTTCATTTAAAAGAAATGAATTTAATACAGTGTCAGTTTGTAAGCCTGCATATGAAATCTGGAAAACTTTGCAAGTAACTCACGAAGGAACAAGCAAAGTTAAACAGACCAAAATTTCCATGCTCACAAATCAGTTTAAGTTATTTAAAATGAATACTAATGAGTATATTTCAGATATGTATAGTCGATTTCAAGATATTGTGCATTCTTTAATATTTTTGGGAAAGGAATTTTCGGAAGAAGATCAAGTCAGAAAATTTTAAAATTCTCTCACTCCAGAATGGGATCAAAAGACACTTGCAATTGAAGATGCAAATGACATCAGTACTTTAAAGATAGAAGAATTGATTGGAAATCTAATGTCGTTTGAAGTTCAAATGATCGGGAGAAGAGAAAGTAAAGCATCTGAAAAGAAATCGATGGCATTCAATGCATTAATCGACGGATCAGACTCAAACAGTGATAATGATGAAGAGATAACATTTATGACCAGAAATTTTAGGAAATTTCTGAAGTACGGAAAATTGAATAGTGCCAAGAGAAACAACTTTAAGAATTCCGGTAATCAGACTACAGTACCAAACTTTATCAAATGCTTCAATTGTGACGAATCAGGTCATATCAAAAGAGACTGTCCGCATCCAGATAAGCGGAATCCTCCTATGAACAATGAACCAGTAAAGAAACGGAAGCGTGCATTTACTGCTACTCTAGATGACTCAGACTCGTCCTCAAGTGATGATGATCAGAAGATGGATAATTCGACTTTGTGTTTCACCACAGTTCACGACTTCGACGAATTCAGAGAAACGGACTCAGAGAAAGGTACACGTTTACAATACAATTGGTTGAAATTGCTTGCATAGAATTAGTTGCTTGATTGTTTGATTGATTGATTTTGAATTGATATGTTGTTTGAATTTTAAAATTTATTTTCTATTTATTATTATTATTTTATTATTATTTTTATTATTTTATTATTATTATTTTTGACACATTCTGAAATATATTATAAGTACAATAATATTTCAGAAATATAGACATTAATAATAATATTTATATGTATATTAGATAACTTAGGAAAAATCATGTCAATTCAAAGGCACATGTCGACATGGCCCCTACCATGATGTCGACATGCCTACCTGAATTTGAATTTCAAATTTTGAATTCAAATGTTTGAATTTCCCTCCACCTTTTCACTTAATTTATTTCTCTGAAAAGATACCTTTTGACCAGAGAATATGTCCTTTGAAAGTCTATTTATTCACTATCTTTTATCATATCTTTTCACTTTCATTTTCAAATTCAAACTCTCGCTTCATATCTTCAAGCTCTCTAATCTCTACTCTAATGGATTCTTCAAGCAACCCCTCAACCATGAGAATTTCTAGAAAAATCAAAGAGCAATTATTCAATGATCCGGAGGCAATTAAAGCATACATCAATTATGCTAATTATGCCAAATTCCATACCGGAAAATTTGCTATTTTTCAAGATTTTTATTCTTATGAAATTGATTCCCTTTTTGCAAACAATGGTGTTTTAAGTCTTATTGACTCTTCTCAAAATGATTTTGTTTGCTATCCTAATCTTGTCAAAATCTTCTATGCTAATTTAAACTGTGGTATTTATATTGTAAATGAGAATGAAATTTGGAGTAGTGTCAAAGGCACTCAAATTGTTTTGAATTATGATCTTTTGGGTACCATTCTCAATTGCAAAAGCACGGGAATGGATCTTTCTAGTTTTAAAATCGATGAACATGATCGTGAGACATTTCATCATATTTTTGAAGGAGATGAAAACTTTGAATTTAAAAACCGAAACTTTCGTCCTAAAGCAAGAATTGTCAATCTTCTCTTACAACATACTTTGACCCCAAGATCGGGAAATTTTAACAATCCTACTTCAAAAGTGTGCAAAACACTTTTTGCTATTTTCGGAAATTATGATATTAATTGGGCGCAAGTTATTTTGGATGAACTTCGTCCTAAAAATTTTGAAATGGGAGAAAACACTTTATATCATGGAATTTACCTTACTCGGATTTTCAATTATTTTGGAGTAAATTTCAAAGGAGAAGAATTTATTTCAAGAAAAGTTTTTAATATCTCAAACATTTCTCTCATGAAAATCCCATATGTTTTTCAACCATATGAAACCCTTACCGAAAAGGAAGAGCGTTTGGCTCATGAGGAAATGGAAGAAGAGGAAGAGGAAGAAAGAGAAGAAAGGGATGAAATGGAAATTGAAGAAGAAGAAGAAGAAGGTGAAACCTCTTTGGAAAGCATCGTATATCCTTCCAATCCATCCAACAAAACCCTTCTCAAAAACCAAAAGATAATTGTGAAGAATCAACGGATTTTAAAACGATCCGTTAGTAAGAAGTTGGATAACATTTCTTCGAAGATGAACAAGTTCTTTTCAAAAGTCAGCAAGAAACTTGGACTATCTTCATCATCTTCTTCTTCTAACTAGTTTTATCTTTTAATACCTTATTGTATTTGTCTTAGATTGTTTTTTCGAATGTTCGTGTAGTTCATTATGCTTAATCTTTGTATTATCGTAATGAAATGAAATTTCCTTATCTATCTTATCTTATCTCTAGAATAAATGTTAGTATATTATATAAATTTATACATATACACAATTATTCACAAAATCAAAGTTGTCATAAATTTTCACTAACCCATGTCGACATCCCCTAGAAGACCATGTCGACATGTACTGGTCATAAGTGATTATTGATTTGAATTTGAAATTTGAATAACTACCAAATGTCTATTCATTTCAAACGAATTTCTACACCTATATATACCTTTTTCTTCCAGAAATCTTCACTGAAATTTATTTCTCATTATCTATATCCTTCATTCCTTTCTCTAATTCAATTATGGCCAATCCTATTCACAATCTATCTGAAAATCTTGAAGAAACACTCAATTCCTTCAAGAATATTCTCTCTATCATTCTCCGTAATCAGCATCACTTAGAATTGAGTCAAATGCAGATGATCAAGGAACAAGAGAGACACTTCGATGCAATACGATGGATGATCTCCTCTCTACACAAGGATGATAATGAAGCACATCCTCCTGTCTCTCTCACCAATGACAATGAGAATTGGGATGAAATTAAAGCAGACCCTGTATTTGGAGAAGAAGGATGGGTAGATGTTCCTCGTAACGTTTGATTTTCTTTCTTTGTTTGATTTGTTTGAATTAATTTGTTTGATTTAATTTGGTTTGAATTGATACTTTGTGTGGATTGATTTTATTTGGTTTGAAGTTTGGTGTGTGAAACATATATATATATATACACTAAAATGAATATAGTCTTTAATTAAGTTATTATGCTCATAAGTATCATTATTTATTAATCTATATATTAAATATTCCGTTGCATAGTTTATCAATGCAGGTACTGAAGTCCAAGAATAAGGGGGAGTTATATAGTTTGGAGTTATCTAGTTTAGAGTTAGTTTTTTTTGTTGATGACAAAGGGGGAGAAATATAAAATAGGGTAGTTAGGCATAGATTAAGGGGGAGTTGTTAGTTTTAGGGGGAGTTATTAGGATAAAAGGAATATTTTATAAACAAAGGTTGTCATCATCAAAAAGGGGGAGATTGTTAGTCCATGAGAATATGGTTTTGATGACAACAACCTTAGAATAGATTATAAAATATAAATACTAACATTACAAGTTTAGATATATATGTATATGCAGGATCTAACCATGCAGGTATCAAGAATGAAGACTGTACAGTATAGAGATTCAAGATATAGAGATAGAAGACTCATGAGTATCAAGATTATCAAGAGTATCAAGATTATCAAGAGTTCAAGATTTCAAGATTAAGTTTGTTTTATTAGGAATATTTGTTAAAACTCGTAGAAAAGCACTGGCATCTTAATATCCAATTTATTCGTGGAATGGAATCCACTTCGAGCCCGTTAAATGGATGGAACCCTAAGTAGGATGGAACCTACGAAAATCTAGTGGGACATTGTTTTGTATCCACTAATCTTAATTCAAAATGATTTTTCAAAATTATCTTGTTTTCGAAATGATTTCAAAACTTTCCTTTTAAAAAGATTCAAAACTCTCGATTCCGTTTTTAAAATAATTTTAGCCTCAAAACATCTTTATTTTAAGAGTCAAAATTTCTTCTGATTTTAAACTATCTTTTCAAATAATATATTTAACTTTAAATTATTTATACTTTGATTTAAATTATAGTTAAATAATATATATATATATATATATATATATTGTTCTTTATATTTACTTATGAATTTCAACTATATTCAAGTATATTTATAAAGTTTTAAATAGTTTTTATATAAGATAAATATTATATTTTTATAGAAATTCAAAATATCAAATTTGGCTGAGGGATGTCGACATGCCCATAGGCACTATGTCGACATGGTGACAGTTTTATTCAAAATTCAAATTTCAAAAGAAGTGTCTATTCGCCATAACTCTTCATGAATGGTCGTGGCTGTTGCTCTTCTATAAATAGGGGTCAGTTTCAACGAATTTTATAACATAATTTTCTGGTTATTCACTTCTCTTCTTCTTCTTCCACATTTCTTAATACAAAATCATACCATTACTCTGCCGAAATCAACATCGAATCATACTCGATTATTTCTGGTTTTGATTCTCTCCACTATCTCTACAAGATCCAAGTGCTAATCTGAGTTATAGATTTTTTATAATCGACTGAGCGAGAAAAGGTGTGATTGTAGCCTTGGAAATAAATCAAGCGAGAGACGGTGTGATTGTAGTCCTGGAAATCAATTGGGTGAACTTGTTGCCCCGAAAATCAAGTATCTCTACCCAGAGGATTGTGATTCTGGAGGGTGTACCTCGTAGCCTTGAAACCGAGGATTGTAATTGTTGAATTGAGTTTGAAAGGAAATTTGTACTTGGTTGTGCGGGACTGGATGTAGGGTAACTCCGAACCAGTATAAAATCCGGTGTGTTCTTTCCTTTACTGCTTTTACTTTATATTTGCATCTGTGTTTGATTCTATGTTCATATCTATGTCTGATTTGTGTATAAATTGTTAACAAATTAAGATAAATTCAAAAAGATTAACAAATTTCTTAAAACACTATTCACCCTCCATCTAGTGTTAATTCTAGCCTTAAGATCCTTAATCCGCATTTCTCACAAAAGGGTCAGTACATTTATCCTTTTTTCTTGGACCGCTTGTGCGAGAGCTGGTTCCATACACACTTGATGATTGGAGGAATCTAAGTGATGAGTTAAAAGTTGTTTTGTGGAAATCGATTCAGGTCTGAGTTAAAAATTGTTTTTGTTGTTCATACATCTGTTTGCAAGTTGCTACATTGCTACAATGTTACATAACGTATTATAGTTATGGCTGAAAAAAATTGTTTGATGCATACATATGGCTGTTGTTTGATTTTAATATCATGTTTTCATGTATTGTTGTAGATTAGATTTAAACTGGAAGAGGATTGGCAAAGAAAAGCTGTATTTCAACAAATGGGAGTAATTTGGAGATCGTCAAAAAGTAAATTGGTTTGAAAATTAAATAAAGCGGAGAACGAAGAGGAAAGACTAAAACTGAAACCTACCAACATCAAAAGCATGAACGAATGGAGAAGGTTTGTGAAGGCAAAAACAAGTCCGGAGTTTAAGGTAACACTATTCACTATTTTATTTGCTAGAACACTTTAAAAGTTAATGATTGGGATCCAATAACACATATGATTATTTGCACAGCAGAGTTGATTATCATTTTCAAAAGAACAAATTTATTATCCAATAACACATATGGTTTTGTTTTAGTCTCAAAAAAAAGAAAACATTTTGTGTTTCATTTGTTTTGCATTTATGTTCACTGTGCATTTTTGTTCTTTGTTCTTGTGTGCATGTCAACTCAACACTTTCCATTTTAACTTTATTCATTCTGTACATGTGACGCCGCACCTCTATGCTCACAATAACAAAGGTTATTATAAGGAATAACGTCTGCTATTGCGAAGAATAAGGCTTGTGAGAAGCGACCATCCGTAAGTTATGCCTTAGACGAGTATTGATTACATCGATAGGAGTTGTGTAAATTACTCCCAAAGATATATTTTCAATCCAAATCTAAAACGAAACTACAGTGGCTAAAGAAAAATTCAGAACAACTCATAATAACAACAACACTGATAGTATAATCACATCAGAACAGAAATATCAGATATATATAGCGGAAGACAAGTCTGGAATACATGCTACAACAGTCGATGGTTCACATGAACCAAATGTACATAAACATATACATCAACATACATAAGATGAGAGTCAAATAACCAAAAGAACTCCTCGAAGGCTAGATAAAAGATGATGTGAGATCCCAAAAGCTGAAGCTGCTACTGAATCAGAGATATCGTCTATCCTGAAATAACTCGGTCTGACCCGAGTATTATTTAAAAGAAAATAATAAACGGATCAGTCTAATTTATTCTTAGAAGTGAATGTATCATGAATAACATCAAAGCAAAATAATAATAGTCTCGAATGAGGCTATTCAACATAAGAAATCAACATAGTTAAATGAAGAAATCACATCAAACTCCATCAAAATCAACTTTCAAATTCACAATTGAATTCAAAACAACAATTCACCAAAATCTAGAAATCAAAACAGACAACTAGAAAATCAACATAAAAGTGGAACGATCCCAACAAATGGCGAGTTTTAGCTACGCCGCACGTGCATCAACATATGGCCGAAGCCTACCAAGTACTGTCAACATAATTTTTGGCGCCCAACATATGACCCGAAGGTCCAACATATGACCCGAAGGTCTAGTACTGGTATTTGACCCGAAGGTCCAACATATGACCCGAAGGTCCAACATAGTGGCTCGAAAGCACACAAAATCATCAAACAGCAAATATTTCAATTAACGAGTCCGGAATTAATCGAAATAGTAAAAGTATGGTTCCATATTCCGTACTTTTGCTAAATCATTTAAATCTCTTCATCGTTTCCTTGAAAGTGCAAAAATTGTGTATTTTATAAAATAACATTTTACGTTCTCAAACGGACAAGTCCGGAATTAAGCGAATCAGTAAAAGTAAGGGTTCATAGTCCTCAATTTTGCTGAAACGTTTAAATCGCTTTCTTATTCTTTTGAAAGCGCAAAATGTAAAAAAAAAATATTTTGAAAACGATTTCGATTTAAAACGATTTTTAAAACACGTGCTTAAAATTGCAACAACTATAGCAATTTCGACGAGGAAATTGCGTAACACTAAACACCGTAAAAACGGATACCAAATCAGCGTTGCGGGATAACCGTTTAAAAATCAACTTTAAATTTGATAGTTACTGAAGTCAAAATAACAGTAAATTTTCATTTATCAAAAATGTCACCCAAAAACATGCTCCAAAATATAATACCGGAGTAAAATCCCATTATAAAAATAACGGTAAAAATTACGTTATAAAATGTAACCCCGGTTCAAAGCAAATTAAATAGTGATTGGTATTACCACTATATTTTCATCAAAATCTTGCTTTGCCTCAAAATACACGGCATTGCAATACATAATCTCGAATTAAAACGAGGTATGATTTGGAAGAAAATTTTGACAAAACAAAATACCTCAAAACAATATTTGGACATAGCTGCACACGTTGACAAGTGGATACAATGTATATATGAACCATATTCTAGTGCACAGGTGTTTACACATGCTATTGCAATTATCCCTGAACAAAACAATGGAAACTATTCTATTTTCACAAAAGCAATACACTATGTGACACACGTGTATTCAATCTAGGCATGCAAGAGCCAAAACGCCTGAGCAAAAGCATGCTATGTGATTTGAACAAAATGTGATGACTATAAGCTATCTCGTGTATGGCAATACACGTATATATTCCCAACTACACATTAAAATTTTAACAACCTGACATGCTAGAGTTACTACAAAATAGTGTTAAAAGAACACGCGTGATTAGTTGAAGTAAAGTATGAAAATTAAAATGAAGTTACACATAAAATTTTAAAAGGAGGATGCGCATGCAAATTTTAGTAACCTGGGCATAAATGCAAACCACTAGGCCTGGACTCTGTAACACATGTACACACGAAATGTGTCATGGCTTCTCATCTACCACCATATTCATGCATAAACAACTTTATAAAATAAAGCTACAGAGACTTGGTTTAGGTAAAATCAATTGCAAATATATGAACACTACTTGGACACGTAAGAATCAAAAGTGAAAATGCAGTACATCATATATGCCTTCATGCAACACTACATACTACATTCTTAAGTGACAAAGCTGGTCTCTGGAAACTTTTACCCCAAAACAAGCAAGTGGAAAAAATTTAAAAAAAACTAAACTGCATCAACTATTTGTCACGCAAGGACAAAAAAAAGAAAATAAAATGAAAATAAGCTACATTTTCCACACCAAAGAATAGATTAGCAAAGTGAGTCTTAAACTCACCTTAACTCGTTCAAAAGTAATTAGCAGCAGGGATCCTCGGAGATGAGAATGGCAGCCATTAATGAGTAATCTGAGCTGCTGGAAGAAAATGGAATAAAGGATGATGCCGTGTTAATATTTTTTTTCTTTGCTTAAGTTAAAGAAATGAGTGCTGTAAGGCGTTGGGTACACGTTCATTTAATGCAACGTACTATGATAGTGCTCGGCTACACACTAGATGTGGCAGAGTAAAGCAAAGTTTCAATTTGCTTTCTAAAATAATATGTTCACCCCTTGCTTACATCTCGGTTTACTTAATACTAGTATGCCTCAGCACTGCAAAACGTGATAACATATTTGATTTAAAAAAAACTGCTGGTGACAGTATTTGTGAAATGCATCCATACTTGTTTTATTAAATCTTTGTTGCAACTGAGCAAAAATGTTCTTATTTGCATTATTTACACGTGAAGGCAAAAGGTGCTTTACCCTTCAACGTGCGACTGTTAGCAAATATACTGACTTGGCAATTTGCATCATTTTTTTTTCTTTCGAATTTTAATTTAATTTTTTTTTTACTCCAACCGTCACTCAAAATCACGGTCGTTACAGTACACATTTCTTGTTCACTTGAATTTAGTTCAGTTTAGTGTTGTGTGTTTGGTTTTGTATTGTGTTATCTTGCATTAAAAAAATTGTTGGATTTCTTTTCATCTTGCATTGGAATTTTCAACTAGTTTGCTATTACATTTCATTTCCTGGCTTTTGCGTTTCGTTTTCTGTTTTACATTGCTGTTGCATTTCATACTTCAACAAGCTTGCATTGCATATACCAAAAAACAAAAATAAAACAAAAAACATTGCATTGCATCTTAGATTTTAGTTTTTATTTTTACATATTTGTTTCTTGTGCTCACTGTTTTCACTTGATATTATGTTCACTATTTTATTTCATTTGTCTTTTAGTTTCCGATACATTGAATTTTCCTCTACTACAAGCAACTGTTTTCAAGTTTTTGTTCTCTATTTACAAAACAAAATATCCATGTTTCTTCTTTACATTGCCTTTATCAAACACTTCTCAAACAACTTCTCTCTATCACTCTTCACTTCCTCAACCAAGCTGCCATTATCCTATAACAATATATCAACTTCTCTTTGTCACTCTTCACTTTCTCAAACAATGAAGCTGCCATTATCCTATAACAATATATCAACAATATATCTTTTTATTTTACAGAAACGAAGTGAGAAATATTCAGCCCTTAGGGATAAACAACTTCCACACACAACTGGTCGTAAGGGAATGGCTAGATTGACCGAAGACATGGTTAGTTAATTAAGTATAGCTTTATTTAATATTATTTTATACATGTCCAGTTTTTTATTTAATGTTATCCTAAATTTAGAAAAAGAAAGTCCAAGTCCATCGTCCATAACTAGATGATGTTTGGATTAAATCTCACATTAAAAAAATGGTGAACCGGTGACCGCGGAAGTTGGAAATGCTATTGTATGTTTTTTTATTTTATTTGTATATAAAAAATTATCCAAAACTACGATAATTTTACCATTGTACATTATCTATTTGTATTTATTTATGTAGGAGGAGATTAAAAAATTTGGTATCCTATCACATTCCGGTTCGTCATAGAATGTCAGTGGAGATGCTCTTGTACATGTACTCGGACAAGATAAACCAGGACGGTTAAGGGCATTGGGAAGGGATTGCACTTTAACCAAGCTAGCTGTGGCCCAGTCCAAAGATAAACAAGTATCGCAGTGTCGAGAGGAAATAGTAGAAATGAAGAGTATGCTGCAGGTTCTGATGAACCAGAAGGTAAACTATTAAAAGTAATTTATATATGTAAAATAAAAAATTCAAAGTGCCATATAATTTAAAATACTAAAAAGAACAAATTTATTCCCTCTCACAAACTTATTATATGTTCTCTGCCATTTTAAGTATGGTCATTTTAATTTTAGCAACTCAATTTTATTTTTTTTCACTTGCTGGTTTCGGTAGCCATATTAATTTCATCCCATCATTTATAGCTGTAAAATACATTAACTGATCAAAGTCCATTTAGTAGTTTTCGATAGTCAATTAAACGCCTACATTACATTTAATTGAGTGCTTTTAAGATTAAAATATCCTAATATTAGAGCTTTGCTACAGGGTGTAGAAAGTTCGAAAAGGAGCACATCTGAATTGGTAAAAATAATAATTATATTACTCAAGAAATAACATTTAGATTTTAAATTTTGATCCAGTGATTGCTATAATTTTTGGTTGAATAATTGCAGAGCAATGACGATGTATGTTCGATGTTGAATTGGGATGGAAACTGTGAAGTTGTTGCCAATGGGAGGGTGTTGTCCAGGGACCCAACTGCGGTTGTCAATGGCATTCGTCTTGGACCAAATGCTGTGAGCATTATTGTAGATATCGTGGACAAACCAGATACTTATTTATGGAGGCCTACACCTAAAATGATAGTATTAGCAGACGTTGTGAATAAGGTAGTAGCTTAGCCATCAACTTGCATTAAGATGGCGCTGCGAGTAAATTTGAACGACGTCAGTACGGTAAATTTTACACTTCTCATACTAAACTATTGAATTACACTTCTCATTGAAACATACTAAAGTTTTAGTTTTAGTTTTTAGATATTAGTACCCCAAATTAATCCATTTGTATATTTATTTGTTTGTTAAAATCTTAATACAAATTTGAATAATTTTTTTATATTAACAGCACTGTCCACAATATTATGGTTGGAATTACACTTCTTATTTTATAACCTATGAATGAATTGCTAAGTAATTTTCTAAGTAGAAATTTATTTGTTTGTTAAAATAAACCATCTTTATATTTATTTGTTTGTTAAAATTACACTTCTCATTTTATAACATGTGAATGATTTGCTAAGTAATTTGCTAAGTAGAAATTTATTTGTTTGTTAAAATAAACCATCTTTATATTTATTTGTTTGTTAATATTACACTTCTCATTTTTAGAGTAACAGCACTATCCAAGACGACAAATGCAAGATTTATGGTTGGAATGAGGGTGAAGGGGTAGTTGCCAAAGGAAGAGTCTACTCCAGAGAGCCACAATATGTTGTTAATGGTATTCCGCTCGGTCCGTCTACCGTTGTGATTTCGGTCGACAAAGTAATAAATAAAGATGCTTATTTGTGGCGACCCACATGTGATATGTCGTGCATTAGAGATGCAGTTGGTAGGAAAGTAGCATGGCCAAAATCAAAAGTTGAAGTTGATAAAGAAAATGCAAATGACAGTGTAAATTGTGCGACTTCTCCCATGAAATCTACACCCTTGGTCATGAAGAAATCAGAACATGTAAGTATTAATTTTCAAAATTGAAGAAATTACCTGTGTATGAATGTTTATTTATTATGTGTATGTATATATTCTGCATAATAATCTCTTTTTTTCCAGCCAATTGCAAAGTTGACAAAAGATAGCAAATGCCAGTTGATCGATTTGGGTGGAACAAACGTAGTGGCTGAAGGAATTTTTGCATCAACTGATCCGATAACGATGGTCCATAGTCGTATATTGGGACTTAATGCTGTAAAAGTTTGGGTTGATATTGTGAGAGATGCAAATGTAGAGCTATGGAGACCAACATCGGCGTTGCCGTGCATGGAAGATGCACTTGGCGTTCCCATAGCTTGGCCAATGGAAAAAGTCATTCTGAAAACAAACTGAAAGGTATATAACTTGTTCATCATAAATGTTTTCAAACTTTGATTCTTAATACCCTGACAATATTCCTAGATAATCGACTATAAAAATTAGTTATATTACTCAATAAATACTGGTGTAGAGCTAGAGTTTGTGTGGCTGTTGATAGTGGATGGAACATAGTTTGTGTGGCTGAAGTGTTGAATTTATATAACCAATTTTAACACATTCACCGTGTACTAATAAAGGTTACTGAAGCCTGGTACAAGTTTGATAGAAAAGTATATCCCTAGTTGATGTAATAGAACCAGTTTTAACACCTTTAGTGTACTCACTGCGTAGCCTGATAAGCTATCACATTATCAACAACATATTGTTCTAGCAATAATGCAATACTTTGGTAAATTAACTACCAGCTTGTATTCAACATCCACCAACACAGTGAAACCGCGTTTCCCCAACTATAGGTGCTATGAGCCAACAAGGTCGCGTTGCTCGCTACAACTAAGGCGAACACACGTTCATTCTTTAACATATCTAAATATCATTCTACACTTAAGCATTGAATGGTCACAATCTGCCACATGATAAAGACATTTATCTTTATCATAAGTTCATCTGCTAATGTGCAAGTCTAGTGCACTGACTTCACAAATATGATGTAAAAGTTGTTGGACGATTACAATGTGCTCACATTAGTGGTTAATACGCAGAGGCATATTTGTTTGAAGTATTATAGTCTAAGGACTTCTATATTTGTCCATTTTTGATCTTTGATACCTTCACCTTACAAATATTTAGTAACATGATTATTATTGTTTACAGGTAGATAAACGTTTGTGAAGAATTCAAGCAGCAACACTGGTTTTTGGTATGGTAGCAGCACATGTATGTAGTTAGGTTGATTAAAACTGTTATGAAACTATTATGAAACTAGTATGTATGGTAGCAGCACTACTTTAGCTGCATGTTCTATTATGAAACTATTTATGGTAGTTTGGTTGTGTAAACGTATGGTTAACCTTTTGTCTTGACACTAATGTTATGATATAGTGGTGATTATGTAATTGATTTTGTTTGTGTTATTGTGGTTCATTGAATGTGTTATTTTTGAATGTGTATGTGTTTATATATTACGTTATTGTATAAGTTTTGAAGTAATTGAATTGGATGCGAATTCAGATGTAGTCGTGGAACAACAGGCAATAAAATCGAAACATACGGTGGCGGAGAAAAAACGCCACCAAAAATATTTTTTTGTAGCGTTTAAAAAGCGCTACAGAATCAACAATTATAGTAACTCAGATAATCTCTGTGGCGTTCAAAAAATGCTGCAAAAAATAATAATAAGTGCAACAAAAAAATAAGATAGTAAACGGCACCTTTTAGGTGACGTTTCTTAAACGTTGTAAAAAAGATCTTTAGTAACGTTTAAAAAACGCTGCCAAAAATTCATTTATAGTGGCGTTAAAATAAATGCAACAAAAAATCGTGGATTTTTAGTCGCATGTTTTCTAGCGGCGTTTATAAAAACACCACCAAAACATTTCGTAGCGTTTTTTGTGCGCCACTAAAAATCAAATTTCTTGTAGTGTTTTCCTGAATAATAAAGGAAAAGAGATTTAATATGTTGTGGCTATTGATTATACTATGGCTATAATTAAGAGAAAGATATTACTGACAAGTATGGCTACAATTTAAAGAAATGTGATTTTCGAGTAATTTATTATCATTACTCCAATGGTATCATTATTATTTACTGCATCAAGCAATGATAATTTATAATTACTTCACTAAGTCAACAATGTCAACAATTCACACAGCACATTAATGTTCATGGACATTAATCAGACGGACAACCATATGTCCGAACTTGGGTCCGTAATTTTGATCGGACCAATGTTGTAGTTCAAACTCGGTCCGTTTCGTAATCGGATAGGACATCGATAGGACAATTTTTCAAAACCGAACCTAACCGGATAGTAGACCATCCAATCCGATATACAGCCCTAGTATTAAGTGGATAGTGTAGGGTCCGCCTCTTTCCTTTAGGAGAAGTATTAACTGAACTGATGGGATTTCTTACGATGTAAGTTAGTGAGAACCACATAGGGACTTGCCTTGGGTTAGGTATTAAATGATTGGGACCTGCCTATTTTTATACGTATTAAATGGTCATAGTCTTCCTAACTCCCAATAAAATAGTATTAAGTGGTTTAGACGTTCTCTCCCTTGCATCGTTAACGATAGTTGCATTAGAATTTGAAAATGGATTGGAAATAGGTTAGGTATTAAATGACAAGGACCAGCCTATTTTATATGTATTAAATGGTTAGAGTCTGCCTAATTATCAATAAAAGGTATTAAGTGATTTGGATGCTTTCTCTTGCATTATAAATGGTAGTTGCGTTAATTTTGGAATTGGACTGAAAAGGCCTTTGGGCTTACAGTTAAAGTTATTAGCATGGTATAGTTTAAATACGTAAGATATAAATTTTTATCTAAAAATTACTATCCAAATACAATTATGGTAAAGCTTGAGATTTTCATTTCATCGGACATTTATTGTTTTGACCCACTCCTCATTACAAGATACAGGATAGGGGAGACAATGCTGATTTAGGAGACGAAGGCGAAAACGAAGACTTGTGGCAGTTATCTATCTATTTATGCTTTTTAAACATTTTCAATGTACCGAGTTCAGAAAATTATGCTATTTTGAAATATTGCACTATCGAGGTTTTATGTAGACATGTTGTGAAATTTATTGATAACATGTATTTCTGAAATGGTTTTCTTTTATGAAATGGGTACTTGTTTCTGATATTATACTTTATCCATTTCACTGTGAGATTCTTAAAGTATAGATAGATAGCTCTATGTATCATGTATTGTTTCAGTTTTATCAACCAACAGCTAGTATTGGAATGGGTCAAACTTTCGATGAGCCTTTTCTAGATCGGAATTTAGGTCTGTTTCAGGGTGGGTTGTTGCTCTTAGTATCAGAGCTTAGGTTACCCGATCAACGGGATAAATATAAGTATGAGTGGCGTACTTGTTATTTTTAAAAGTATATTTCAAAAATCTACTATATATATATATATATACTTGATTTGGATTTACTCTATAAATTCCAACTATAGAAGTAGTCGCGACCATATTCTGAAAAGATGGGCAAGGCAACTATGGGTTGGAATAATAAGTAGAGTAAGGATTGTGCGACGAAGGTGGTATCGTAAGGAATGTAAATGGAAAATATTATAACTCTAGAATTAATAGGACAATAAATGTGAGATAAATATGGAGTTACAATAATTTAATAAGGATATGAATGGATTGATTAAAGAGATTATAAGGGAAATTATGGAAAAATAATAAGAAAGATTGGAATGAATAAATAAATGTTTTTAGAATTGTTCGGCTAGAATAATAATCATTTATTATGGACATTCAAAATTTATAAGAATAGTAAATAAGCAGGTTAGGTAGTAATTAAATACTATAAGGTAGTATAGTTGTAAACATCCAGAAGTAAGGGATGATAGAAGAAGATAATTCAATAGAAAGGAAAATTAAAGTCAATTTCTAAAACTCAATCCCATGTAAAAGAATTTAATAAAAAGGATCACTGAATTTGTTTCCAGAGGTTTGACATCCCAAAAGGACTAAGATTGCATAAGGGAAAACCCGAAGAGTAGTTATTTCCATTGGTAGTTCCGAGTTGGAAAGGAAAGCATATCGATGGAGTATACAGATGGGTTGCCTAGGAGCCAAAAAGGACAATGATGCTACTTAGGTTATGGTAGATTGGCTCATTTTATTCCCATTAAAAGTAATAGGACTGCAATATCTCTAGCACAGGTGTATGTCAATGAAGTGGTGCAACTACAAAGAGTTCTAGTTAACATTGTTAGTGATAGTGACCCTTTATTCACTAGGGAACTTTGAAGGAGTTTGCAATCTGATGTGGAACGACTTTGGATTGTAACACCACTTACCACCCATAGGCCGATGGTTAGATGGAAAGGGTGAAAAAGAATTTTAAAAGATTCATTGAGAGCTTGTATCATGGATTTTGGAGGACCTTGGAAGAGGCAGAAGTGTTTAAGCAGTAGATCAAGAACTGCATAGGACTGTCAGGAGTCCTAAGCTGACAGACAAAGAAAGGAATTGGAGTTTTCAGTTGGGGATATTGTCAAGGTTTCCCTTCCTAGAAAGGTTATGAGGTTTGGTACATCTGGGAAGTTGGCGCCAAGATTCATTTGGCCTTTTCCAATTTTAAAGAGGGTGGGGGAAACTTGCTTATTGGGTGGAGATTCCAAACTAGTTAGTGGGAGTCCATGACATCTTTCCTTGAGGAAATGTCTGCAAAACACTGCCTCTATATTAGAGCCTGACCAGTTAATAGATATTGAAATGGAGCCTATCGCCCCTCTGTGCCACAACACGCATAGTGGAGCACGATATTAAGAGGCTTCGTAACAAAGAAAATTGGGCTGATCTGAGTAGATGGGGAGATGACCCAGTGAAAAGCACATGCGAAACCAAAGAAAAGATGAATGTTTCTCATCCCGAGCTTTTCTCCGGCAAACTTTTCTCTCCAAAATATAGGTATTTGGTTACATCGTGGTTGCTAGATTGGATGGTATGAGATGGTTTCCATACTTTTTACTGTTATTTTTGCACTTATACAGAGAATTTCAAGTATATTTAGGATGTTCGCATACACGCCTATATGTCACGATCTTGCATTCACGCTAGGATTGAGTTCACCTATAGTATGTTGCATACATAATCGCATTGCACTTTTGGTTGAGCAGATGGTTGTGTATATTATTGTACATAACTTAGTTATATAACATGGTTATTGAGTGCGCATTGCACTATCTTCCCTTGGTGATTTCGGGGGCGAAATCCCTTTTAAGGGGAAGAATGTAACACCCCGTGAAATTTAATAATTAAAACAAGGCTAAAAATGAAATTTTGTAAATATCAAATTTTGGTCATGAAAGTTGCACCATTGCATCTATAGCAATTTTCTGATCAATTTTCATATATAATATGTCAAAACAGGAGTTCAAATCGAGAAGTTATGGACGTTTGAAGTTTTCGAATTTAAATTAATTCAAACAAGTTTAAATTTAAAGTTTAAAATTTGAATTTGAATATTTAACGTTATGGGATACTTAATGTTTAAGTAACACATTAAAGTAACATGTGTAACGTAAGAATTACATTAAGTAATAAGTAAAATAAAAATGAAAAAAATTAATACACGGTAGCAAATAGAGACCGGTCGACCGTCCATAGGCAAGCGGTCGACCACTAGCCGTTGACCGCTAGTTGTCAGCTGTCCATCAGAAATAGTGATGGTGGCTAGGGTTTTGAGGCCTAAACTGCCCAGCTTTGCTTACTTTTAATCCGACGGTTCTAGTTTCTTATCACCTCTATAAATAGGATCCTAGACCCCATACTTTTCTTCATAAAATTTTGAGAGCAACAGCAAAGCTCAGTCAAAATCTTTCACCTTACGTTTTCAGAAACAGTAAGATTTCAGGTAAGGAATTCTAATTTCTAATTTAATTTAATTCTCAATCCTTCTCCTCTCCAGTTTTTGATTTTAAATCTAATATATATACAATCCACTTGTTCTATATTAAAAAGGGGGAAGATTTAACAGAGAATTGGAAGCGATATAAATCAGATCTCATCATCTTCTTCTTCTTCTTTAGATTTCAGAATCAGTTAGGATTTTTAGGTAAGAGATTTAGATGTTTATTTATTTTGACTTCTAATTATATTCCTCTCTAGCTGAAATATCAAGTTTGAAGGCGTGCAAAGTATGAATTTTATTACATTTTTGTAGTAGAATAGTATTTGTTTGGATTTGATGTATCCCTTGGGAAATTTTGGTAAAGATTCTTTATAAGTTGAAATATCAAGTTTTTCACATTTTGTAGTAGAATGATATTTGTTTGGATTTGATGCATGCCTTGGGAAATTTTGGTAATGAAAACAAAACATCTAAAACCCTTAAAATTTCCCTACATAAATGTCAATCTTTGAATATGTTGAAATTTCAATTGTTTGCATTAACATAGTAGGATCAGATCTATAATTGAGATTTAGATAAATTATAATCTATTCCACTTTATTTCTTTTGATTTCACTTGTAGTAGTAAAGGGGTTCTAAAAGCAAATAAAGCTATAAATGGCATGCAAAGTATGAATTTTATTATATTATAGTTTGCACCTCCTATTTCTATAAATTAAAAATGTATGGACCCTTTTTCACTTCAAGGTGCTTTGTGTAAAAGTGGAATAGAATATGAAAGATTGGAATTATAAAACTTATTTTCCTTAAAATATAAGAGATAAATTCTACTCTATTAATATGAGATGAGTTTGGTTTTATTCCTTTTTATGTAAAAGTCAGTTGTTGGCTAAGGATATTAGCTATATTTATGTTTGGGTTTTGAAACTTGTATGAGATTAACATTTAAATTAAATTAATTAGCTATTTCTTTACATGTGATTGGAGATATTTTATTCGGATCTTATGCATATATCTATATAATATTAATGTCTTGATTATTAAAGTTAATAACGTAAAGTTTATAGCGTATTGAACGTATTGATTAGAATTAATATGGTAGTAAATAGCATTAATTTCTTAGGAAGGTAGTTAATGATAATTATGGGAATTAATCCATAATTAAAGGCGTAATAAAGGATTACCTTATATGTCCTTAACTATTAATTGTGTAGGATAATGTGTCTATGCAATTGGTATACATATGAAGAATGCCTAAGTTATCAGGATGCGAGATCGATCTAAAGTTAAAAAGAAGTTTGCCTAGTTAAATCTAGCGACTAATAGTGTAATTTTGTGGACTGATGTGGGATATCATCTGTAATAAATAACCCTAGTGGACGCGAGGTTAATCATAATTCTGTAGGGTAAATCTGCCCAATCAATCTGGCTACTAGTTCCTACGAATAGTCAGATTAGTTTAAGATGTCATGGTTTGGGTTATGGGTTATAATCACACTATTGATATGCTAGGAGGAATCTTTAGAGGGGTCCGCTCTAATTGGCTATTGTAGGGTCCTCCTCTTTCTGTTAGGAGAAGTCTTAAGTGACCTGATGGGTTTTATTACGATGTCAATCAGTGAGAACCACGTAAGACCTCGCCTTGGGTTAGGTATTGAATGACGGGGACCTTCCTATTTTATAGTATTAAATGGTCAGAGTCTGCCTAATTCCTAAAAAAGAGTATTAAGTGGTTTGAAGGCTCTCTCTTGCATCATTAATGATAGTTGTGTTAGAATTTGGAAATGAGTTAGGTATTAAATGATGGGGACCTACCCATTATATAGGTATTAAAAGGTTAGAGTCTACCGAATTCTCAATAAAAGGTATTAAGTGATTTGGATGTCTTATGTTGCACCGTAAATGGTAGTTGTGTTAATTTTGGAATTGGACTGGAAAGGCCTTTGGGCTTACAGTTAAAGTTATTATTATGGTATAGTTTAAATACGTAAGACATATTTCTTATCTAAAAGGTACTGTCCAAATATAATTATGGTAAAGCTAGATATTTTCATTTCACCATACATTTGTTGTTCCGACTCACTCCTCATTACAACACATAGGTTTGGAGAGAGCCAATGCTGATTTAGGAGACGAAGGTGGAGACGAAGACTTGTGGCAGTTATCTATCTATTTATGCTTTTTAAATATTTTTTATGTATCAAGTTCGGACAATTATGTTATTTTGAAATACTGCACTATGGCGGTTTTATATAGACATATTGTGAGATTTGATGATAACATGTATTGTTTCTGAAATGGTTTTTTTATGAAATGGGTTTTTGTTTTTGATATTATATTTTATCCATTCCGCTGTGAGATTCTGAAAGTATAGATAGATTGCTCTGTATACTGTGTTTTGTTTCAATTTCATCAACCAACAGCCAGTCTTGGAATGGGTCTAAATTTCAATGAGCCTTTTCTGCATTAGAGTTTAGGCCTATTTCAGGGCGGGATGGTACATTTACACTTTATCAACATTCTACAAATAAATGCCTGGGACCGATTTCAAATTTTCAGATCAGGTTGTACATACCATTCTTATTTTATATCATAAAACTTTTAATCCTTTCTTACCTAGATAGTGATCCATATCTACTCCATAAAATATAAACTTAAAAATCCACATTACGCTAGTATGCGACATTCTGAAATTCAAACTCGCAAAGAAATTTCCATATCTCGAAAGAAAACCCTTGAGCATATTTTCAAAAAAAATTCCAACTTGCAAAACAGTTTGGGGAAGCGAATTCTTAAAAACATCTAAACACCATATTTAATTTTACTCCATACATCTATTCCATTTTTATTAAACATTTAAACAAAACCTTCCAAAAATATTTGGACCCATCTTTTCACCATTTTCAGACATTTACCGCTTTATTCTTAACCCCAAATTCAAAAATTGCTTAGTAAAATAATTTCCCTTATCAAATACTTTTTCCTCAAGGAATCACTTCTTTAAAATAGGGCCTTTAACCCAGAACATTCGAAAACTCAATTATTAAACCAAACTATCAAAATTTCAGAAAGGACCGCTTAATCCTAAAAAGAAGCAAAATAATTTCCCCTTTCCAAAAACATTCTACATAAAAGATTTATTCCTTTAAATTTTGGTCTTTTTAATTCAAAACATTCGCTCTTCTTATCAAAATATCCTTATATTGCTTTTGTTTATATTTCTCCTACTTAAATGGCTTCTACATCATTTTAATCAAGTTTCATTTCCATTTTAGAAAAAAAGAATTTTAAAGAACTTCTAAATTTCAAGTCCAACCTACGCTCTATTTTATATTTATTTCAAAAAGAAAATTCCCTTTATCGAAAATCTTTAAACCGAAAACTTTTTGACCCAATAATTTTTTAGACTAAGAGTTTCGAAAATGAAAACTCCTTTTTACCAAAAATCTTTCAATCGGAACTTTTGACTCCATAACTTCTTTTTAAGTTATGATTTTCCAAATTTCCTTTCTTTTCAAAACAACAACTTCTTAATAAATCTTTGAAAAATCCATTCAAAACATTTCAAGGTAGTTTCCAAAGGAAATCTTTTTATCAAATTCTTTCACATGAGGTTAGATTTTAGAAACTGACTTTAATTGTCTTCTTTGATAAATTTTCTTCTTCTGTCATACCTTACTTCCGAATATTTACAACTGTACTTCCTTGTAGTATTTAATTACTACCTAACATGCTTATTTTCTATTTTTATAAATATCGATTGTCCATAATAAATGAATATTATCCTAACCAGACAATTTCTAAAGACATTTATTTCTTTATCCAACTTTCCTATTAAAACTTCTTTACCTCTCCATTATTACCCTAATAATCTTTTTAATAAGTCCACTTACATCCTTATTAAGTTCTTGTAACTTCGTACTATCTCACATTTACTGTCCTGTTGATTTTAGAGTTACAATCTTTTCCATCTATACTTTTTATGATACAACCTTCGTCGCACATTCATTACCCTATTTATTTTTCCAACCCATAGTCTCATTGCCCATCCTTAGAATATGGTCGCGACTACTTCTATAGTCGGGATTTATAGAGTAAATTCAAATTAAGTATATATATATGTATTTATATTTATATTTATATATAGTATATTTTTGAAAAATACTATAAAAAATAACAAGTACGCCACTTATACGTTTACCTATCCCCATTGATCGGGTAACCTAAGCTATGATACCAAGTGTAACAATCCACCCTAAAACAAACCTAAATCCCGACCCAAAAAAGGCCCAACGGAACTTAGAACCATACCAAGACTAGCTGTTGTTTGATAAATTACACGGTACATAGAGCTATCTATCTATACTTTTGGAATCACACAGCGGAATGGATAAAATATAATATCAGAAACTAGTTACCATTTCACAAAAGAAAACTATTTCAAAAATATACATGTTATCACAAATTCTCATAATATGTCTACATAAAACCTCCACAGTATAATATTTCAAAATAACATAATTTTATGAACTGGGTACATTAGAAATATTTAAAAAGCATAAATAGATAGATAACTGCTACAAGTCTTCATCTCCACCTTCGTCCCTAAAATCAACACTATCTTTTCTAACTGTGTGTTGTAATGAAGAGTGGGTCAGAACAACAAATTTCTGGTGAATGAGAATAGCAGGCTTTACCATAATTGTATTTGGGTAGTATCATTTAGATAAGAAATATGTCTTACGTATTTAAAATTATACCATACTAATAACTTTAACTATAAGCCCAAAGGCCTATCCAGTCCAATTCCAAAACTCCAACACAATTAACATCAATGATGTGAGAGAAAACATCCAAACAATTGAATACCTTTTATTGAGAATTAGACAAACTCTAACCATTTAATACCTATATAATAGGCAGGTCCCCATCTTTTTATACGTAACACATTTCCAAATTCTAACGCAGCTATTGTTAACGATGCAAGAGAGAGAGAGAGCCTCTAAAGCACTTAATACCTTTTTTATTAGGAATTAGGAAGATTCTAACCAATTAATACCTATAAAATATGCAGAACCCCATCATTTAATACCTAGCCCAAGGTGGGTCCTACGTGGTTATCACTAACTGACATCGTAACATATCCTATCAGGTTACTAAATACTTCTCGTAAAGGAAAGAGGTGGACCCTACAATAGTCAGTTAATAGCTCTAAACCTGAATCAGACCCCTCTAAAGATTTTTCTTACCATATCTATGCTGTGATTATAACCCATAACCCAAACCATGACATCTCAGATTAGTCTGACTATTCTTAAGCATTGGTAGCCAGATTGACTGAGCAGACTTACCCTGCAGAATTGGACTAACCTCATATCCATAGAGGTTTTTATCATAGGTAATGCCCCACATCAGTTCCTAAAGTTACACTGCTTGTAGCTAGATTTAACCGGGCAGACTTCTATGTACTTTAGACTGACCTCGCATCCCTATAACTTAGTCATACTTTACACACACACACACACTAATTGTATATATACACTATCCTACACAATTGATAATTAAGACCATATAAGGTAGCCCCTTATTACCCTTTTAGTTGTGGATTAAACTCCAAAATTACTATTAACTACCTTCATAAGAAATTAATGCTATTTACTAACCTATTAATCATAATCAATACGTTTAGTATGCTATAATCATTACGTTAATTAACTTTAATAATCAATACGTTAATATTATATATATGTATGTATATGTATATGCACAAGATTCAAATAAAATATCTCTAATCACATGCAAAGAGAAAGCTAATTAATTTAAATGTCAGATTCATACAAGTCCCGAACTTCAAACAAAAATATAGCTAATATCCTTAGCTAACAACTGATTTGTATATAAAAAGGAATAATACCAAATTCATATCATATTAACATAGTAGAATTTATCTCTTCTATTTCAAGGGAAACAAGTTTTATAATTTAGATCTTTCATATTTTATGCAACTTTTACACAAAGCATCTTAAAGCGAAAATGATCCATGTATGTTTAATTTACAGAAATAGGCAGTGTAAACTACCATATAATAAAATTCATACTTTGCACACCATTTCTAACTTTATTTCCTTTCAGAACCCTTTTTGTGCTTCAAGTGAAATCAAAAGAAATAAAGTGGAATAGATTATAAATTATCCAAATCTCAAGTACAGATCTCATCCTACTATGTTAATACAGACAATTTAAATTCTAACATATTCAAATATTGACATTTATTTAGGGAAATTTTAAGAGTTTTAGACGGTATGTTTTCGTTTATCAAAATTTCCCAAGGCATACATAAAATCCAAATAAATACTATTCAATTACAACAATGTGAAAAAATTGATATTTCTGCTCATAGAGAATTGTCTACTTCTAAACTGGATTTGATCTACACTGCATCTAATTCTCTTTCAGATCTTCCCCTTGTGAATATACAACAAATCGATTATATATAGATTATATTTAAAATTAGAAACTAGAAAGGAATAGAAGAAAAAATTAAAATAAATTAGAGATCTAAATCTCTTACCTGGAAAAACCCTAATTGTTTCTGAAAATCTAAGGGAGAAGAAACCGACAGAGCTTCGTTGTTGCTCTCAAATTTTATGAAGAAAAGTGAGGAGTTTAGGGGTCTATTTATGGATGTGAGAAGAAGTCAAAACCGTCAGATTTAAAGTAAGAAAATCCGAATCGTTCAAGCCTCAAAACCCCAGCCAACATCACCATTTACCGATCGACCGCTGACCACAAGCGGTTGACCGTTAGTTGTCAACCGCTTTCCTATGGGCCGTCGATCAGTCTCCGTTTATGATCGTGAATTAATTTCTTTCGTTTTTATTTTGTTTGTAACTTAATTTAATTCTTACGTTACATATGTTACCGTAACGTGTTACTTAAATGTAAGTATCCTTCAACGTAAAATATTCAAATTCAAACTATAAGCTTTTAAATTTAAACTCGTTTGAATTAATCCAAATTCAAAAACTTCAAATGTCCATAACTTCTCTGTTTGAACTCCGATTTCAAGATTTATATATGAACTTGATCAGAAAATCGGCACGGACGCAATGGTGCAACTTGCGTGACCAAGTTCTGATATTTACAAAATTTCCTTTTTTAACCCTACTTTGATTATTTAATTTCTATTAAATTTTACGAAGTGTTACAAGGCATGCTGCGTTATTTTGTTGAATGCGACATTTTAGCTAGTTTGTTTTAAATGGTTTATAATTTATTTTATTTGTGGAATATTTTTAGGAAAGTCTAATAACATGAATTAGAGTAGGTAAAAAGGTTAGAAGTTTGCATATATTTGTAATCATGAAATATTAATTTTTAAAGAAAAAGATTTCCATTGAAGCATTCGTAATAAAAAGTTTTTAACAAATTATAAGTTAGTTAAATTTAAGTAATATTTTATATGGATATTTAAAACATTTATACGTGTTTTAAAAGTATTTATATATAAGTTTGGAAAAGTTAACACTTATGTTATAATAAATGGTTTTGTTAAGTTAATTAAAAGTATATTACCTTATTTAATAAAAGTAGATATACTTAGATCTTTCAAATGAATGTTTTTAAAGATAATGAAGAGTATGAATTGGTTTTAGGTTTGTTGGGACAATGTATTAGTAACGTTTGTCTTTAACCCTTTTTGATTAAAATTATGAATATAATTAGATCTGTAAAAAGAATGTTTTAAAGATAATTATAAGTGAAATGGTTTTTGGATTTATAGTAACAATGTTTTAATAATATTTGTTTTTATCCTGTTTAATTATACTTTTAGAAATGTGAAATCTTGTTTAAGATTTGTGAATATTCTTATAACATTTGGGATAAGAATATGAATACATTTCTAAGTATTGGAAAGAGTTGAAATGAATAGTGAAAGAGTAGAAATGAATAGAGAAATAGTAGTCTGCATGCATATATCTTTTGTAAAAGTATTATACACACACGCACATGCATACGAGTATTTAAAAAAAGTTTTATTTAATAAAAGAATTAATTAAATAAAAAAGGGATAATAAGTCGCTTATGTGACTTAATTGTGCTTTGTGTGTTTACTTGTTTATGGAAAGATTTAGTTGTGTGCTTAGCACTAAAACCGACAAAGTAGACTTATTCTATCTGTAAGAGTTAATAATGAAGTGTTTATGTAGGGCTTTGATGCAACCAATGCTCTAACCTATATGGCTTCACTCTTGACTGAGGGATAGCGTAAGTTGAGAAGGTTGGAATGTGATAAGTATACGAGACTTGGTTTTCATATGTAATCATTACTAGTTTGTACTTAATAGTCGATTAGTCGACTATTGAATTTGAACAAATTAACTTTGGATGTATATGTAAGCATCGCGTATTGATACGGTTTGAGATTCCTCGAGGAGGATTCATTCATATCGTCTCTTGCTTTAAGAACCTATATATATGAGATCCCCCGAGGAGGACTCCTTTATATCGTTCATTTACTTTTGAGAGAACCAGAATTGAGTTAATCGGAAATTCATCGATTTAGTTTTGAAGTGACCGAGATCTGATAAGTGTATTACTTATCGAAAACCACTTCGAAACCGATATACGAGTTCTATGTTTTGGAAGCAGTTGTAGAGTGGAATAATATAGAGTTGAACTGTCTATCCTAAGGTTAAGTCCAAGGGAAAGGTCAGCTTTAGCATTCGTCAGAAGACTTGTGACTGGATCCATGTAGAGTTTCGTGGGCCATTCGAGATGCTGAAATCCAAAGAGGGATTCAAGATCTGTTCGAATGATGAAGGTTTGTGTGTCGAAATGTTGAATGTGACCTGACCATCGGTAATGGCAAAAAATAGACTAGGATGCATAGCTATAGGGTTTAGCTAACCCAAATGGGTACGTCAACTCCAAACATCTAGAGATCCTTTCAGTTATTGCACGCGGGAGTTGATAGTATTTGGTACCACTTGTTTGGGCGTGGACCAGCTATGCATATCTTTGTGACATATTTTATCTAGAGATATACGTGGTTTTGGAAGGTAACTTCTGACTCTTGTGCAAAAGGTCGGATTTGACTTACTGAGGAGAGCTCCATGGAAATCCATATGTGAACGTTCCTTAGTGGTTTTAGTTGTACTTCTAATATTGTTGTGTTGTGAGATGCAAGCAATATAACTATATTCTTTTTTATGCTGTACACTCTAGACATTATCTATTATATCCTAATATGTACTTATTAGATGGTTTAGTTCTTTTGAAGGGAAAACCGTTACAGTGATTCAAATGGTTTCAAAAGTTATTGTTATGTGTAACCACATGTTTCTTGAGTTTCTCATATTGGACTTATGTCTGACTCGTGGTTTTATATTTCCCTTATCTACTTGGTTGTCCTTTCGGGCTGTTTGAGAAAGGCAGGTTTTCGTTGATATTCTTTGGAGCGCAAGGAGTCAAGCTGGATGCTTTCACCTACCGTAGTATTTTATTTCTGTTGCATTACAATTATGTATATATCACCAAATATGAGGACACTTAGGTGCTCGGTATATGAATACCGTGGATGTATTAGTGTCGACATTCGAAGGTCGAAAATGAAAGTCGTTACACCTCCATACCTTCCCTTTGCTGGTCGAAACTAACCTCTCCCTCTCCTTAAATTTTCAAGCATCTTATACACAAATCAATTCAAATACAATCGTCGGTGATATAGATGTTTGGAAGCTAGCAACTTCTGGACTTGGAATTAGATTCAAGGAGTTTAATTCATCGTTTCAAGGTGCAAATTCTAGGCTTTTGTGAAAGGTGCATTTCTTATTTATTAACATGTATAAATGCTTGTTTCATTGTTGTACAACATGTCAGTTAATTAAAAATTATAACAAATTTGTATATCGATGTATTGACATATATTGATGGTTGTATACATGTGTGCATATATAATATAAAAAATTTATGTATGTATGTTTGTAATTTATTTTAAATGTTTTTCGATAATTAAATAATGTTGAAAATGATTTTAATTTAATTAAAATATAAATTAAAAGAATAATATAATGTACGCTTTAAATTTTACATATGTTCATTTATATGCACAATGCTTTCGACAATTAAAAAATTAATAATACATACATATATTATATTTATAGGAGTAATTATTTATTTAATTTAAAATTGATTATACAAATAAAATACATATACATATATTTATAAATAATATAAAATTTTAGTATAAAATTTAGCACAAAATTTTCATTTTGTTTTTGAAAAAAAATGAATTTTCTTTATTTATTTAAACATTTTCGTACGGTTGTTATTAAAAATATATATAAAACCAAAGTAAATCAAATACAGCTTCCCATAAAATTGGGCATCCAAAAAAAGAAGTTGGTAGAAATTTCTCCCTCGCCTATTTTACCTGAATATAATACAAAAAGTCTCCGTTGCAAAAAATAATCGAGTGTTTTCAATCTGTCTTAAGTGCCAGCTAGGTGCTTTACAATTTAAAGCGATATGAGTTCAGGCACAAAAGGCGGTGTTAGTGAGAATATATAAACATTGAAATGGGGATGTTTGGACACAATATATGTCTACATATATATCGGTATACATTTTTAAGATAATGTGATTGAAAGAAAAGAGAAAAATATTTGAATGAACTAAACTTTATCTTGCCATAATAAAGAAAAAGGAAAAAAAATAAAAGAAAAGACGTGATAAATCATACGGGAAAGACCGGTCTCTATAAGCATACAAATGATATTAACTGTCCTGTTTAGTAAGGACTAATGCAATAAGTTGATTGGATTATCAGATCAATTTCTTTGACAAAAGTCCAATGGGTTCTATATAATAATACACTCGAGGAACAAATTTTCAATACTTCTGCAATTAAGATTTAGGTGTTCAATGGGTTCAAAAGGAAGTGTTTTAAGAGATTCATCATTTTATTTGATTCTGTATGATAAATGTTAAAATTTGCTAACGCTTGATAGTTGAGCTAAATAATCAAGTCTATAAAGTTATATCGAAGTTATTGATAGGTTTTTAGTTTGGTTTTAAGAATAAATGCATTTCTAAGTATAGCAACCGTATAAAGTGATAACCCATTGCATAAATTAATGTAAAGCATGAAAAGAAAAAACAACAGCAAGGGAGCAAAATAGAATGGAAGAGATGAAGATAAACAAAACAATGATGGAAGCCATTTTACTTTGTATAAGGCAGTAACATAATAATCCACCTACAGGTTATGGTATAACCTAATTATATAGCTTGTACGTACATTTTCAGTTTGAGGTTATACGGCTTCATTATTTCAATTTGAGATTTTAAAGGTTGAGATTAGCGCAAAGAGGTACCCGAAGGGTCTCTTCTCTATACCCTTCGTAGATTCTATTATAGCATCTCTTCTCTATACCCGAAGGGTACCGGAAGTTTTGATAGCGTTTTGTGGCGGTACCCGAAGTGTCTCTTCTTACAGTGCCTCAAGTTCCACCCTTACCGAATCCATCGACTGTGAGAAATGCGGATTAAGGATCTTAAGGCTAGAATTAACACTAGAGGGGGGGTGAATAGTGTTTTAAGAAATTTGTTAATCTTTTTGTGTTTATCTAACTTTATTAACAATGTATACACTAATTAGACACAAATATGAACACAGAATCAAACACAAATGCAAATATAAAGTAAAAGAAGTAAAGGAAAGAACACACCGGATTTTATACTGGTTCGGAGTTACCCTACATGCAGTCCCGCAACAAAAGTATGGATTTCCTTTCAACAACAATTCAACAATAACAACCCTCGATTTCAAGGCTACGAGGTACACCCTCCAGAAAAACAATCCTCTGGGTAGAGATACTTGATTTCCAGGGCAACAAGTTCACCCAATTGATTTCCAGGGCTACAATCACACCTTTTCTCGCTTGATTGATTTCCAAGGCTACAATCACACCTTTTCTCGCTTATATATTACAAAGAAGTCTATAACGCTGAATAGCACTGAGAACCTTGTAGAGATAGTGATGTAGAATCAAACTAGAAGTAATCGAGTATGATTCGATGTTGATTTCGACAGAGTAATGGTATGATTTTGTATTAAGAAATGTGGAAGATGAAGAGGAGTGAAAACCAGAAAAAAATGATTTAAAATTTGTTGAAACTGACCCCTATTTATAGAAAATCAACAGCCATGACCATTCATGAAGAGTTATGGCGAATAGACACTTCTTTTGAAATTTGAATTTGAACTTCAACTGTCACTATGTCGACATAGTACCTAGGGGCATGTCGACATCCCTCAGCCAAAATTGGTATTTTGAATTTCTATAAAAACAATATTTATCTTATATAAAAACTATTTAAAACTTTATAAATATACTTGAATATAGTTGAAATTCATAAGTAAATATAAAGAACAATATATACATAATTTAACTATAATTTTATATTTAAATCTAAGTATAAATATCAAAAGTTAAATATATATTATTTGAAAAGACATTTAAAATCAAGAGTAATTTGACTTTGAAATTAAAGATGTTTTGAGGCTAAAATTATTTAAAATCAGGATAGAGAGTTTTGAATCTTTTAAAAGGAAAGTTTTGAAATCATTTTGAAAACAAAATAATTTTGTAAAATCATTTGAATTAAAATTAGTGGATACAAAACAATGTCCCACTAGGTTTTCATAGGTTCCATCCTACTTAGGGTTCCATCCCTTTAACAGGCTCGAAGTGGATTCCATTCCACGAATAAATTGGATATTAAGATGCCAGTGCTTTTCTACGAGTTTTAACAAATATTCCTAATAAAACAGACTTAACCTTGAACTCTTGATAATCTTGATAATCTTGATACTCATGAGTCTTCTATCTCTATATCTTGAATCTCTATACTGTACAGTCTTCATTCTTGATACCTGCATGGTTAGATCCTGCATATACATATATATCTAAACTTGTAATGTTAGTATTTATATTTTATAATCTATTCTAAGGTTGTTGTCATCAAAACCATCATCTCATGGACTAACATCGACCACTACACCAATGTCTTGGGACGAAACGTGCATGGGTTTAGACCCAGGACCACCCCTCATCCCAAACTATTCGGGTGCTTACCTGGTACCATGTCACACACCAGTTGCTCCCATGTCAGCATATGTTGCTCCACTTCTTCTATTGCTCCATTTAACTGCATCAACTATAGTAGGGCAACACCACCTATATACCCTTCGTAGAATTTATTTCCATCCTTCATTGTTTAGAGGATGATTTTACATAAAATATATTATTATTCAATGATATTTCTTTTAACTATATTATTAAAAGTGTACTTTAAGCGTTGGGCTTTTATAACCTTTTTTCTCCATGAACTCTGAATTTGTAATAAACATATGTGTATGCTATTAACTTGTACTAATAGTTATTATCTTATTTCCAGTCACAGTCTGTCCTCCTTTCACTTGTTTGTTTGAATTTATAATTTTCTTTTCCTCAAATTGACATATCCATGTAACTGAACTTTAAAAGTAACTTGTTTCAAAAAACAATCTTTTTGTGTAATGCAAGCAAATCAATTAGTGATCAAGGTCTAAAGCAAATAAAGCCAAGACTATGTTCTGAACATTAAAGCCTAGATAAATTAGAGAAAATTAGGAACAATTCTTTATGTGTTACTTCTACTACAAGAATAGAATAAAACATTAACTCATATTTAAAAACACAACAAGTGTAAATATTCCAAAAGATAGTCATAAAAATATGCGGAGAAGAAGATAGAGAATCTTACTCGCTTTAATCTTTGAATCAGCCTTGTCTTGAATCTACCCATCAAGCTACAGTCCAAGCAATGCCCTTTCTCGACTGCATAGAGACGACATAATCCATTTACAATATCACTGAGATATATACATAAAAGCGACTAGCAGTATGCTTTTGCATTTTATTGGTACCTGATCAAATTGTGGAATATACACAAGTAATTCAAATGAATTTTTAATTAAAGAGACAAAAGAATGCGTAAGCACTTCACAAAGCACAGTTGTTCTCTACCGCCATTAATCCACCATGTGACTTCTTTTGCAGTAATAGCCAAGAAAAATATTCTTTTAACTTCTTTTATGCTTTAATTAGGCCTGGCCATTAGTCAAGGCCCATCAGGCAAAGGAATTGGGCAACCACCCCAACAAAGGCAACAAAATTTCAGTTTCTCACATGAAAAAAAAACGCGTCCCTTTACTTCCTGCTCTCGTGTGCACGATGCTGAAAGCTTGAAACACTAACGCTCCATCATCCATCTGCTGATCTGCGGCTTCCTCTTTGGAGAGCTATAAAATTCTCTCATCCTCAGGCAGGGCCAGCCCCATGAGTTGAGTTGCTCGAGACGAATACAACATTTGTTGCCTTTTATACAAAATAAATTAAATAAGATTAATATTATAATACATATATTTTTAGTTCACATAAAAACACAAAATATTTCTAATGTACATTGATACATTATACAAAAGTTTTAACATGCTATGATAATAAACCATCATCTACATCAAGCATTCTAGTATGATACATCAAACTATTTCAATGAAAACAACTTCTTCTTGCATTAAGTTGAAGCGAACTCTTCAATTATATCGTCATATTTTAGCATATTCAAATATTCATTTTCAATTGAGATCATTGCTAACCCACTTAATCTTTCTTGTAACATGGTGCTCCGAAGATAAGTTTTAATTAACTTCAATTTAGAAAAGCTTCTTTCCGCCGAAGCAACCATGACGGGAATAGTCAATAAAATCCGATATGCAACCCACACGTTTAGAAATCCACTCATATCACGATAAGATCTTAAAAAAACAAGAATACTAACTGATTTTGTCACTTCCAATGGTAATATCCTTTTCAATTGTTTAAGCTCAAGAAATAACCCCTTTCCGCAAATATCACTCTCTTGGTCGTGTTTCAAAAATCTTTCAAGTTTCAAGCATTGCTCTTTCAATTGTTTATCATCAAAAATCTTAAATTTTGCATTTAATAAAAATCCAAAAATCTCTTCATAAATGTGACGACCGCCCATGACCCCTGCACGTAATCTAAAGATAGAGCGCTGTAAAGTGTGCCAGACGACCATGGACGATTGTCAAGGTAAGATTAAAACAACAGAATCTATCGTATTACTCACAGCGCATGGACAAAATACAATAGAACATATGTATAGTGAAGCTTTACAGAACAAAATGACATCATATAAAACTCCATAATAGTTGAATACAAGCATCCCAAATAGTCAACACATCAAGCCTCACTACATATCTCTCAGAGAATACAAAACAGCGGAATATCCAGTACATATAATAAGGAGATAATATGCAACCCTCCATCTCGTCTTCGATATCAGCATCGTGAGAAGAGAACAGCACCTGTCACCTGCTACCTAGTCTGCCCGTCCCAAAATGGACGAACAACCCAAGGCAATAAGAATTAAAACATAAAGCCTTGAGTCAGACAACAGTCTTAGTGAGCAGTAAATTAACTAACAACATACCAAAAGAGCATAAAGGAAAAGGAATAGGAATACAACCCTCCCACTTCAACCTCATTCTACAGTGATAGCCCCAGACACACACTAAGAAGAAGCAAACAATTTAAAGTAAAGCTACTATCACTCGAGTCAAGGGCGATGTTTTCCAAGTACCAAGGCCTAAATCAGATAAGCACCCAGAAAATACCGCTCTTGAGTCCGAATGACGATACAACCAAACATCCATGACTCTGGCTATCACTGTTATCATTGCTTCGATATCACCGTTAATTGAATGACCGGCACATTCTTTCAGCCGTCCGTCAAGGGCTAATGGAAACCCCGGTTCTAGACATAACTCCCGTACGTCGTCGCAACCCGTGCCTAGGACTATCGAATCTGCCCAGAGTACTCGACCATCAACAGTTAGTCGTTGGGACTATCGAATCTGCCCAAACGTACTCTTGCTTAGAGCATGCTAGAACCTTCAACAACGATGCTATCCAAACCTCCTAGTCATCCTCCTTGACGACTATTCTCATATCCATTCATTATCCTCAACTCGAATCATATCACCGAGTTATCAACATGCTTGGAATGATCCCGTCTGGATTAGACCAAGTCTTCATCACATGATGCCTCGCTTCATTACATCCTCGCAAAGCCTCATCTCAACATCACATCATCAAATCTATGCATAAGAGCTTCATCATCCTGCTACATATGCCACGAGCAGCTTTCCCAATTCAAGAGCCTTTCCCTTAGCTTTTGAATCATCTTCGATCTAAATCTAATCATCAATCATCTAGTTCATAGCAATCAATCAAATCAAACATCAATCCAAGCAATCAAGCATTCAAATATGATCTAAGTAGACAATTATAACAATAATGGCATTTTCGTAATTAAAGAGTTGAAAGTCCAATAAGCATGAAAACATGAACAATATCTCTACAAACTTTATGAATGAACTTGCATAGGTTAACATGTGATAAAATGGATGTAACATCATCATGAACAATGGATCTACATGGATCTACACTTAGGATGAAGAAAATGCATGGAAATCTCTATTTTAACACCAAATCGAGCCAACAATCCGATATACTCCTTTGGATCCGTGTGAGAGATAATCACCACTCACCAAATCACCAAAACAAATCCTAATCAACACGCTTCAGATCTGGACAGCGAAGGATCGAGCTTGATCTATCACGAATCCTCTTCAAACGAAGAAATCTCTCTTGAAAAGATGAAGATCTTCAATCTAAGCTCTTGAATCTTCAATCTTGATCTTCGATTTGGATGGATGGAAGCACTAGATTAGAGTGGAGAAAAGAAGTGAAGAAGTGTAGAACTCGAGCTCTCAAAATGGCAGCACTTCGTCGCTTCAAAATTCGGATCCCAAAAATGAAGAGAAACTCTCCTATTTATAGCCGAAACCCTTAACTCGTCTGCCCTCATGAGTCGTTTACGACTTACGACTCAACACCCTACGACTTAACTTCTGGCTTCAATGACTTAACACACCTCTGCCTATGATTCACGACAAAACAGCTATCTCCTAAGTCGTCTCCGACTTATAGCATGCGCCTACGACTCACCAGACCCCCTGTCTACGACTTAAATGCGCACGCGCCCTACTTGGTTAGACGACTCAACTACTAACTCGTATACGACTTAACACAAAGGCTACGACTCATCCACTTGCGCGAGTTATCACCTACGCGCGACTCAACAGCTTACCGGGATACGACTCATCAGATAACTGGGATACGACTCATCAAATGACTGGGATACGACTCATCAGATAACCGGGATACGACTCATCAGATAACTGGGATACGACTCATCAGATAACTGGGATACGACTCATCAGATGACTAGGATACGACTCATCAGATAACTGGGATACGACTCATCAGATAACTGGGATACGACTCATCAGATAACTGGGTTGCGACTCAACTCCTAAGTCGTCTACGACTCAATACATAGGCTACGACTTAAAGGATACGACCTAACTGGTTAGACGACTCATCACTTAACTCGGTCAGCTCTTATGTCGCAAATCCCTAGGTCGGTCACTTACTTAGGTTGTCTATCCCTTAACTCGGCGACGACTTACAACCTACGACTTAACACTTGCTGAGTTAACTTCGACCTATTGACTTAGCCCAGCTACGACTTATCTCCTTAGGTCGCATTTTCCTTAAGTCGCTCACGACTTACTACTTAACTCGGAAATCCCCTGGGTAGCTCCTATCCCCTAAGTCGTATATGACTTATGACACTAAGTCGTGAACGACTTAGGACTTAGCCATTTTTGCTCAAAATCTGAAATGGCTCAAAAATGCTAAAATCCCAGATTTGAACGAACTTTTCGATCCGTAAAATACGGGTCGTTACATTCTCTCCCCCTTAGGAATTTCGCCCCCGAAATTCCAAACAAACAAAGCAATCAAAAGCTATTCTGCACGCCTACCATCCATAGCAATCAACAAACCATGCATCCAATTCTAGCTTAGCATGCAGAATTCTAAAACTAGAACAAGTTACAATATCGCGAGATGACACGACACTTTAGGGCCATACCTTAAAGAGTTCAGGATGAGCTGCCTTCATCCTCTCTTCCACCTCCCACGTGCAGTCGTTATCATCATCACTCCATTGTATCTTGAGCAACCTAACTACCTTCCTCCTAAGCTGTTTCGTGTCGGTTTCCACAACACGAAGCGGCTTACGAGGTCTTCTACCAACAGGATCAACTTCGAAATCTTCATAGCTATCAGCAGAAACCACCGTATTCGAGTCGTGCACATACTTCCGTAGATACGATACATGGAAAACATTGTGCACACTCGACATCTTCTCAGGTAATTCCAATCTATAGGCGAGTTTTCCAATTCGCTCGATGATCGGGAATGGTCCAACAAATCTCGGAGTCAATTTTCCTTTCTTCCCGAATCGGATAACATTCTTCAGTGGAGAAATCTTCACAAAAACCATGTCTCCTACGTCGAATTCCAAATCCTTCCGACGCTTATCGGCATAACTCTTTTGACGGTCTTGGGCTGCCTTCATTCGTTGCCGAATGATCTCTATGCAATCTGAAGTCTGCCGAATCATCTCTGGCCCAAGCATCAGCTTTTCTCCAGTTTCCAACCAACATGTCGGAGAGTTACACGGTCTTCCATACAATGCCTCATACGGTGCCATACCAATACTTGACTGGTAACTGTTGTTGTATGAAAATTTCACCAAATGAAGGTGATCTTCCCATGATCCTCCGAAGTCCAAAACACAAGCTCTAAGAAGATCTTCCAAAACTCAGTTGACTCTCTCGGTCTGACCATCTGTTTGAGGGTGATAAGCTGTACTCAAACACAACTCGGTTCCCAAAACTTCCTGGAAGCTCTTCCAAAATCCACTAGTGAACAATGGATCTCGATCGCTCACTATACTCTTCGGAATACCATGGAATCGAACTATCCACTTAACATACAACTCAGCCAACTTTGATGCAGTCCTAGTCGATCGAACAGGAATGAACCTCGCACTCTTGGTCAGACGATCCACAATGACCCAAATCCCTTCATTTCCCGTTCTTGTTCTAGGCAATCCATCAATAAAATCTATCGACACTTGTTCCCACTTCCATGTAGGAACTTCTAATGGCTGAAGCAATCCACTTGGCTTCTTCTGTTCAGCCTTTACCAACTGGCAGTTCATACATTTGGAAATAAAATTTCCAACATCCTTCTTCATACCTTCCCAGTAGTAGGTTCTCTTCATATCCCGATACATCTTATTTCCACCTGGATGAATTGTCAACTTCGAGTGATGACTTTCCTTCAGAACTTCACTCCTCAATTCATCTATATCGGGAACAACTAGTCGTCCTTGCTTCCGAAGCCAACCCTCTCGATCGACCTCGAATCCTTTATCCTTTTCTGGATCCAATCCAGATTCCAAATCACGGATAATCCTGACAAGCTTATCGTCTCGCTTTTGGCTCTCGCCAATCCTTTCTACAAGAGAAGGTCTTATCGATAAGTTTGCCAACATCTCAGGTTCCAATTCACATCTAGGCCTGAAGTCAAATCCAGCTAAATACTCGAGATTCTTCCATTCAGAAAACATGGCTCCCAATCCTGCATGTCTTCGACTTAACGCATCCGCCACTGCGTTACCTTTTCCCGGAGTATAAGCTATACCAAAATCATATGATGCTAAAAACTCTAGCCAACGTTGCTGCTGAAGATTCAAATCCTTTTGGGAGAAAAGATACTTCAACGACTTGTGATCCGTAAACAACTCGAATCGAACTCCCAATAGATAATGTCTCCACATCTTCAGAGCAAATACAATCGCCGCTAACTCCAAATCATGAGTTGGGTAATTCCTTTCATGCGGCTTCAATTGTCAACTGGCATATGCAACAACTTTATCCCTCTGCATCAGCACTGCTCCAAGTCCAGTACCACATGCGTCGGTGTAAACCACCATCTCATCATTCCCACTTGGAATAGTCAAAACAGGAGCACTCGTCAATCGCTCTTTCAGGATTCTGAAAGCTTGCTCGCACTTAGCATCCCAACTGAACACTTGGTTCTTCTTCGTCAATCCGGTTAACGGTGCAGCTACCTTGGAGAAGTCTTTGATAAACCGTCGATAATATCCTGCTAATCCAAGAAAACTTCTCACATCAGATGCATTCTTAGGTCTAACCCAATCCTGGATTGCTGCCACCTTAGCGGGATCAACTGCTATTCCACTTCCAGAAATCACATGGCCTAAGAACCTCACTTCACTCTTCCAGAAGTGACACTTCGAAAACTTAGCCTTCAGCTGATGTTTCTGCAAGATTTCCAAAACAGTACGCAAGTGCGTCTTGTGCTCTTCTTCAGTTCTGGAATAAATCAGAATATCATCCACGAACACAAGTACGAACTTGTTCAACTGATCTCTGAACACTCTATTCATAAGATCCACAAAATATGCTGGCGCGTTAGTCAATCCGAACGGCATTACCAGCCACTCAAAGAAACCAGATGGTGTCCGAAAAGCAGTCTTCGGCACACTATCCTTAGCTACTCTCAACTGGTGAAATCCCGTTGCCAAATCCATCTGAGAAAACACCTTAGCTTCGTGAAGCTGATCAAACAAGTCATCTATTCTCGGCAATGGATACTTGTTCTTCTTAGTCACCTTATTCAGCTCACGATAATCGACACACAATCTCAACGACCCATCTGCCTTAGTTGCGAACACAACTGGTGCACCCCACTCGGACACACTACGCCGAATGAATCCTTTCTGCAAAAGATCATCAACTTACACCCTCAACTCCTGCTGTTCCCTAGGCGCCATCCGCCTAAGAGGCATCACAACAGGTCTGGCTCCTTCAACTAGATCTATTCGAAACTCGATCTCTCTATGCGGCGGCAACCCTTTGACTTCGTCAAAGACATCCTCGAATCTATTAGCGATCGGCACTGATGACAGTCCATCCCGTGGAACAACTAGCGAATACATGAAGCTCATGAAGACGCCTTCTTCATGCTTACATCGTATCACAACCTTTCGCCCCTCCACATTCTCGACTGTCACTTCCAACCTTTCGCAATCAACCTTTGCCGCATACTTCCTAAGCCAGTCCATACCCAAAATAATTCCGAACCCCGCAAAGTTCAGAACAAAACAATCACAAACAAAAGAGCAACCATGACTCGACACAATCATACCACGGCATAACATACACAAACAAGACGAACCCCCAACTGGATTAGTCACAACCAATGGCCTATCAACAATATCCGGCTTCAAATCTAACCGGCCTACGAGTTCATTACAAATAAACGAATGCGATGCTCCAGTATCAAACAAAACTCTAACTGGAACACCACATAGGAAAAGAGTACCTTGAACCACCACACTCTTTCCCTTCTCTTCAGCAGTAGGAGCTTTCGAAGACGACGGAACAGCTCCCAAAGCATAAGTTTGCACAATCTGCTTATCTCTCCTCGGTTCTGGACAATTCTTCCTGAAATGCCCCGGCTTGTCACAGTTGTGACACTTCATCGGCACCTTAGGATTCTTACAATCCTTCGAGAAATGGCCCTTCTACTGACAGTTGTAGCAAGTCACCTCGCCTTTCGGCTTCTTCTGGCCATCCTTACCCTTCTGCTGCTGCTTCCTCTTCTGGTTTCCACCCTGCTGTGGTTTAGACTCTCCCCTGGTAACAGCAACAACAGGTCCTTCCTTAGGAAACAGACTCTCATGCCTAAGAGCTTTCTCCACAAGCTTCTCAAATGAATCGTCCAAATGATCCACCAACTGTCTCCCAAGATAACCATCCAAGCCGGTCACAAACTTCTCATTCTTCTGATAAGCAGATTCAATATATGACCGAGCATACTTGGACAAAGCTTCAAACTCAGAAACATACTCAAGAACAGATATTCCACCTTGCTTGAGCTCCACAAACCTCTTGAACAAAACAGACTTCTGAGCTGTAGAAATGAACTTAGCTTCAAATCTAACTTGGAATTGCTCCCAAGTAATCTCTTCTTCCGGAGTATTGATGGTAATAGAGTTCCACCAATCAGAAGCTCTCCCTTGAAGCTGTCTCGATGCCAACTTCCTCTTAGTTGCATCCTCAATTCCCAAATCACCAAAGATCCTTCTACAAGCATCTATCCACCTCTGGACCTCAATAGTTGATTCTGTTCCCAAGAAAACCTTCCCTCCAAGAGTAGTATAGTCCTTGCACAACTTAGCAAAATCCACTGGTTTCGAAGTTTGGACTTGAACTCCAACATCTACTGCTGCCCCCGGAACTGGTATCCTTCTCATGATCGAAGTCATCATAGCTTCGAACATGGCTGCATAATCAGCAGTCTCTTCAGTAGCACGGCCTTCCCTAGCAGCTGGTCTCCCTCTTCGACTCATTCTCAATATCTATAAAAAGGAATGATCAGAACATCTAGAGAAACAACTGCATAAAGGACTCAAACTCTACTAAGCTACTATATTATAGATAGTATTCATCCATCAAAATACAATTACGTCTCTCATACGTAGTTACGACAGCGAGCATTGGGTAAAATCGATTAACCAATGCTCTGATACCAAATGTGACGACCGCCCATGACCCCTGCACGTAATCCAAAGATAGAGCGCTGTAAAGTGTGTCAGGCGACCATGGACGATTGTCAAGGTAAGATTAAAACAACAGAATCTATCGTATTACTCACAGCGCATGGACAAAATACAATAGAACATATGTATAGTGAAGCTTTACAGAACAAAATGACATCATATAAAACTCCATAATAGTTGAATACAAGCATCCCAAATAGTCAACACATCAAGCCTCACTACATATCTCTCAGAGAATACAAAACAGCGGAATATCCAGTACATATAATAAGGAGATAATATGCAACCCTCCATCTCGTCTTTGATATCAGCATCGTGAGAAGAGAACAACACCTGTCACCTGCTACCTAGTCTGCCCGTCCCAAAATGGACGAACAGCCCAAGGCAATAAGAATTAAAACATAAAGCCTTGAGTCAGACAACAGTCTTAGTGAGCAGTAAATTAACTAACAACATACCAAAAGAGCATAAAGGAAAAGGAATAGGAATACAACCCTCCCACTCCAACCTCATTCTACAGTGATAGCCCCAGACACACACTAAGCAGAAGCAAACAATTTAAAGTAAAGCTACTATCACTCGAGTCAAGGGCGATGTTTTCCAAGTACCAAGGCCTAAATCAGATAAGCACCCAGAAAATACCGCTCTTGAGTCCGAATGACGATACAACCAAACATCCATGACTCTGGCTATCACTGTTATCATTGCTTCGATATCACCGTTAATTGAATGACCGACACATTCTTTCAGCCGTCCGTCAAGGGCTAATGGAAACCCCGGTTCTAGACATAACTCCCGCACGTCGTCGCAACCCGTGCCTAGGACTATCGAATCTGCCCAGAGTACTCGACCATCAACAGTTAGTCGTTGGGACTATCGAATCTGCCCAAACGTACTCTTGCTTAGAGCATGCTAGAACCTTCAACAACGATGCTATCCAAACCTCCTAGTCATCCTCCTTGACGACTATTCTCATATCCATTCATTATCCTCAACTCGAATCATATCACCGAGTTATCAACATGCTTGGAATGATCCCGTCTGGATTAGACCAAGTCTTCATCACATGATGCCTCGCTTCATTACATCCTCGCAAAGCCTCATCTCAACATCACATCATCAAATCTATGCATAAGAGCTTCATCATCCTGCTACATATGCCACAAGCAGCTTTCCCAATTCAAGAGCCTTTCCCTTAGCTTTTGAATCATCTTCGATCTAAATCTAATCATCAATCATCTAGTTCATAGCAATCAATCAAATCAAACATCAATCCAAGCAATCAAGCATTCAAATATGATCTAAGTAGACAATTATAACAATAATGGCATTTTCGTAATTAAAGAGTTGAAAGTCCAATAAGCATGAAAACATGAACAATATCTCTACAAACTTGATGAATGAACTTGCATAGGTTAACATGTGATAAAATGGATGTAACATCATCATGAACAATGGATCTACATGGATCTACACTTAGGATGAAGAAAATGCATGGAAATCTCTATTTTAACACCAAATCGAGCCAACAATCCGATATACTCCTTTGGATCCGTGTGAGAGATAATCACCACTCACCAAATCACCAAAACAAACCCTAATCAACACGCTTCAGATCTGGACAGCGAAGGATCGAGCTTGATCTATCACGAATCCTCTTCAAACGAAGAAATCTCTCTTGAAAAGATGAAGATCTTCAATCTAAGCTCTTGAATCTTCAATCTTGATCTTCGATTTGGATGGATGGAAACACTAGATTAGAGTGGAGAAAAGAAGTGAAGAAGTGTAGAAGTCGAGCTCTCAAAATGGCAGCACTTCGTCGCTTCAAAATCCGGATCCCAAAAATGAAGAGAAACTCTCCTATTTATAGCCGAAACCCTTAACTCGTCTGCCCTCATGAGTTGTTTACGACTTACGACTCAACACCCTACGACTTAACTTCTGGCTTCAACGACTTAACACACCTCTACCTATGATTCACGACAAAACAGTTATCTCCTAAGTCGTCTCCGACTTATAGCATGCGCCTACGACTCACCAGACCCCCTGTCTACGACTTAAATGCGCACGCGCCCTACTTGGTTAGACGACTCAACTACTAACTCGTATACGACTTAACACAAAGGCTACGACTCATCCACTTGCGCGAGTTATCACCTACGCGCGACTCAACAGCTTACCGGGATACGACTCATCAGATAACCGGGATACGACTCATCAGATGACTGGGATACGACTCATCAGATAACTGGGATACGACTCATCAGATGACTGGGATACGACTCATCAGATAACTGGGATACGACTCATCAGATGACTGGGATACGACTCATCAGATAACTGGGATACGACTCATCAGATGACTGGGATACGACTCATCAGATAACTGGGTTGCGACTCAACTCCTAAGTCGTCTACGACTCAATACATAGGCTACGACTTAAAGGATACGACCTAACTGGTTAGACGACTCATCACTTAACTCGGTCAGCTCTTATGTCGCAAATCCCTAGGTCGGTCACTTACTTAGGTTGTCTATCCCTTAACTCGGCGACGACTTACAACCTACGACTTAACACTTGCCGAGTTAACTTCGACCTACTGACTTAGCCCAGCTACGACTTATCTCCTTAGGTCGCATTTTCCTTAAGTCGCTCACGACTTACTACTTAACTCGGAAATCCCCTTGGTAGCTCCTATCCCCTAAGTCGTATACGACTTATGACACTAAGTCGTGAACGACTTAGGACTTAGCCATTTTTGCTCAAAATCTGAAATGGCTCAAAAATGCTAAAATCCCAGATTTGAACGAACTTTTCGATCCGTAAAATACGGGTCGTTACAATAAAGCTTAAATTGTTCAAATCGGTCTGTAAGTGAGGTTAGAGCTTGATGCAGCCCAGGAAGATGAAGCTATAGGTCGTGTATGACCTAACATGTTGATAAGTCGGATACGATCTAGGGAGGAGAGTAAAGAGCTAAGATTTTGTGAAGAATTGTGGAAAGTTGAAGTTTTAGGTCGTGGCCGACCTAACGAAGCCTTTAAGTCGCTCCAACGACTTAGTGAAGATCGGCAACGACCTAGTGGAAAAGCGCAAGTTAACGAGCTAGAGGGAAAAGCGCTCGAACGACCTAACGAGTTACGACTTACTTTAGGTCGCAAAGAAGTGATTCGACCTAAGTTAGGTCGTATGGACGACCTACGACCTAAGATAAGTCGCTCCGAAATTCAGAATGAAGAATGCCTCGAGTTACGACCTAAGTTAGGTCGCGTACGAGCTACAACCTAAGTTAGGTCGCGTACGACCTACGACCTAAGTTAGGTCGCGAGAATTTTAGGTCGCCGATTGCTACAGTCGCTGCTGCCTGGATATCTGAAGTCGCCGCTTTACATTTAGGTCGCTCATTGTTAAGTCGTAAGTCGCGAAGTGTTTAAGGTCGTTGCCGACCTATGTGTTGTAAAGTGTTGTGTTGTATTTTCTTATGTTGTAATCTTTTAGGTCGTTTGTTTTAGGTCGACTGTTTTAAGTCGTGTGCTTTGTTAAGTCGTGTTTTTTTTTAAGTCGTGTGCTTTGTTAATTCGTGTGCTTTGTTAAGTCGTGTGCTTTGTTAGGTCGCGTCTGTTTTTAGGTCGCACCATTTTTAGGTCGTAGGTCGTTCACGACCTAAGTGTTGTCATTTTTCTGTTGTGTGAGTTGTAAGCCTATAAATAGGAGGGATGGGTCATTTGTAAAGGTTGTTGATTTTTGAATAAAATTCTTGTTTGTTAGCTTTGTGCTTTCAATTAAAATCGGTAGTAGAGTGTAATCTCCTATCTCCACCTTCGACATTCGAGTGCGCTCGAATCTTCGATCGTTGAAGCCAATTCGCGGAATCAAGTGCGCTTGATCAACGCTCGAAGAATTGTAGATCTCTCTTCACGTTATCGTGCGCGATCAACGTGTCAGAGATAGCTAGAATTCAGTATCTTCGGATCAATGAATTTGGGCATTTCAGTATTTCTCAATCCACTGATTGCTACTTTCATCGATCTACTTGTTTTTGTTTAATCCGCTGCGTTAGTTTGGTATCAGAGCTTGTTTTAGCCAATCATAGCTAAATCGAGTCTTGGAGCCGAGAATTTGAAGTTTGAAGTGTTGATTTGTACGAACTTGAGCTAGGCCGAGAGCAAGTTGAAGTGTTCATCTTTGTTTTGAAGTTTGGAGTTCGGATTTGCATTTTTGAGGAATTGATTGTTCGTCGTGTTCATCACCAATTGCAACAAGTTGGTAGTTTTCGATCTATAGCATTTTGGATCTAAGTTCGAATTATGTTTGAATTTTGAAGTGTTGAAGAATTTGCGGTCGAGCTAAGAAAGTGAAGGCCGTGTACATCATTTTGGTATCATCTTGAAAGTTAAAGCCGAGAATTGAAGTGTTTGTGAAGTTTCAAATCATGCCGCCGAGAAGAGCTAATCGACATCAAAACCTTGAAGCTTTGTATAGAAGAGAAGAGGCCGATCAAATGGAGCAACGTATGCATGAAAAATTTGATGAAGGTATTGGTAGATTAGAGAAGATGATGTTAAAGATGAATCAAAATCGGAGAAGGGTTTCACCTGAATCTAACCATGGGGGAAGTAGAATCTCACCACATTCCAATCGAGAGAGAAGTGTTGATAATGATCATAGAAGTGTGAGTCGAGATTGTTATAGAGATGATGAAGATCGAAGACGTGAGAGAAATGTGAATGATCAAGAACGGAGGAATGTAGATAGAAGGGATGTTGGTGGAAGACGTGATGGTAGTAGAGATGTTGGTGGTCAGGATCGACATCGATATACATCTGATTTTGAAGAGGAGTATAACGGTGGTAGTGTTCGAGGACAAGGACGAGGTCAAGGAAGAAATTACTCTGAGTATGATCACAAGTGGGAATCGGGGATGAAAACTGAAATTCCTGAATTCAAGGGTGGTATGCAAGCTGAGGAGTTTCTAGATTGGGTGGCTAATGTTGAAGAGATTTTTGACTTCAAAGAGGTTCCAGAACATCATAGAGTGAAGTTGGTTGCTACAAGGTTGAGGGGTAGAACTTTGGCATGGTGGCGGCAAACCAAACTTACACGTGAACGGATGGGGAAGTCAAAGGTTGAATCTTGGGAGAAGATGAAGAAGTTGATGAAAGCAACGTTCTTACCTTACAATTATCAATCTCTGATGTATCAACGTTTTCAGAACTTGAGGCAGGGCACAAAGACTGTTAATGATTACGCGGATGAGTTTTATCAGCTTATTGCAAGGAATGATATTATGGAAACAGAAGAGCAATTAACAGCTAGATTTGTGGGAGGATTGCGTATGCAGATTCAAGACATGGTAAATATGTTTGATCCCAGATATGTAGCGGAAGCACACCAGAAAGCATTGGCTTGGGAGAAACAGGGACGACGAGGTGGTGGTGTGTTTACTAATTCCAACAATCAAGTGAAGGGTGTTAATGGAAGTCCTAATGTTCCTAAGTCTGTCAATAAGCCAATGGTGAAGGAGGTTGAGAAGGCGAAGGTTAACAATGGTTTCAAATGCTACAATTGCCAGGAGGTAGGTCATAAAAGTAATGAATGTCCAAAGCCGAAGAAGAGAGCTATGATAGCAGAGGTTGAGGATGAAGAAGCTGAATGTTCCAATTCACCACCTGATGAGGAGGAAGAAGAAGTGTTGGGAGACGAAGGTTGTAATCTGATGATGAGGAGGTCTTGTTTGACACCAAAGCAAGAGGAGGATTGTAGTTGGTTGAGGAATAACATTTTTCAGTCTACATGCACTATTCTAGGTAGAGTTTGCAAGTTTGTTATTGATGCTGGAAGTTGTGACAATATTATCTCTACAAAAGCGGTGAAGAAGTTAGAGTTAAAAACTGATAAACATCCTAAACCGTACAAGTTAGCATGGTTGAGGAAGGGTGGTGAGGTGAAAGTTGGACGAAGGGCTTGTGTTAAATTTTTGATTGGGAAGAAATACAAAGATGAAATTTGGTGCGATGTTGTAGATATGGATGTCTGTCATTTGTTGCTGGGGAGACCATGGCAATATGATAGGGCGGTGCAACATGATGGGCGAAACAACAGTTATAGTTTCATGTTTGAAGGTACTAAAATTACTTTGGTTCCTAAGAAGCGACAACAAGAAGAAAAAAAACTGGAGGAGATTGAAGAGCTGAAAACTTTATTATCTTTGAAGGAGTTTGTTAAGGAGGTTGAGGAAGAGCCGGAAGTATTCTTGTTAATTGGGCGTGAGAGCAGTGAAGAGGTTGAAATTCCAGAAGAGTGAAACCAGTATTGAAAGAATTTGAGGATGTATTTCCAGAGGAGTTACCAAAGGAGTTACCGCCACTGAGAGACATTCAACATCAAATTGATCTTGTTCCAGGAGCAATGTTGCCACATAGACCACATTATCGAATGAGTCCAAAGGAACATGAAGAATTGAGGAGGCAAGTGGAAGAATTGCTTGAACAGGGGCGTGTGCAGCAAAGTTTGAGTCCGTGTGCTGTGCCAGCTTTGTTGGTACCAAAGAAGGATGGGACGTGGAGAATATGCACAGACGGTCGAGCATTGAATAAGATTACTATGAGATATAGATTTCCAATGCCGAGGTTGGATGACTTGCTAGATCAATTGAGTGGAGCTACTATCTTTTCGAAGATTGATTTGAAGAGCGGATATCATCAAATTCGTATCAGACCAGGTGATGAGTGGAAGACTGCTTTTAAAACCAGGGAGGGTCTATACGAATGGTTGGTAATGCCATTTGGCTTATCGAATGCGCCAAGTACATTTATGCGGGTGATGAATCGGATTTTTAGACCATTCATTGGGAAGTTTGTGGTGGTATATTTCGATGATATTCTGATATATAGTGGAAGTCCAGAGGAACATTTGAAACATCTGAGAGAAGTGTTGATGGTACTGCGACAAGAATAATTTGCAACGAAGAAATGCGTGTTCATGACGCATAGTGTTTTATTTCTGGGGTATGTTGTATCAGAGGAAGGGATACAGGTAGACCGGAGTAAAGTTGAGGCGATTAGAGATTGGCCGCAACCCAAGACGATAACGGAGGTTCGGAGTTTTCATGGGTTGGCTTCATTTTATAGAAGATTTATTCCACACTTTAGTAGTGTGATGGCGCCTGTTACAGATTGTATGAAGGGTAAACAGTTTTCATGGTCAGAGGAAGCAGGGGATGCTTTTGGGAAGATCAAGGAGTTGCTGACGTCTGCACCAATTCTAGTATTACCAGATTTTCAGTTGTTGTTTGAGCTACACACTGATGCGTCAAAGGTTGGGATTGGAGGAGTATTGAGTCAGAGGGGACGTCCTATTGCATACTTTAGTGAGAAGTTGTCAGGGGCGAAGATGAGATATAGTACGTACGATGTAGAATTTTATGCTGTGGTGCAAGCTATTAAACACTGGAGACACTATCTATTTCAGAAAGAGTTTGTTCTTTATACTGATCATGAGGCTTTAAAGCATTTACAAGGGCAAGACAAGATTTCAGCGAGACATGCATCATGGATTGCATATCTGCAACAGTTTACGTTTGTTGTGAAACACAAATCGGGAGTGACGAATCGTGTTGCGGATGCGCTGAGTAGAAGAAATCACTTGTTAACTACCTTGAAGGTTGAAGTGACGGGATTTGAGATACTTCCAGAATTGTACATTCAAGATCCTTACTTTGTGAAGTTTGTTGATAAAGTCCAGAAGGGAGACACGGATGAGTTTTTGATGGTAGATGGTTTTCTGTTCAAAGGAAATCGATTGTGCATACCTGATTGTAGTTTAAGAATGAAGATTGTGAAGGAGCTACATGAAGAAGGCCACGTGGGGAGAGACCGTACATTACAGTTGATTTCACAATCTTACTTTTGGCCATTAATGAGGAAAGAAGTGGAAAGGTTTGTGGAGCGATGTCATATCTGTCAGGTTTTGAAAGGAACTGCGACAAATGCTAGATTATATATGCCGTTACCTGTACCAACTAAGCCTTGGGTTGATGTGAGTATGGACTTTGTGTTGGGATTGTCGAGAACGCAGCGTGGTAATGATTCCATTTATGTGGTGGTTGATTGATTTTCGAAAATGGCACATTTTATTGCTTGTAAGAAGACGGCGGATGCTGTTCATGTTGCTCAGTTATTTTTCAAAGAAATATATCGACTTCATGGATTGCCAGAATCTATTGTGTCGGATAGGGATACTCGTTTTCTGAGTCATTTTTGGCTAAGTTTGTGGAAGATGGTCGGAACGAAGCTGAATTTTAGTATCACTTACCATCCACAAACTGATGGGCAAACGAAGGTGGTTAACAGATCGCTGGGGAATTTATTGCGATGTCTTGTGAAAGATAATCTGAAAAGTTGGGATGTGAAGTTATGTCAAGCAGAGTTTGCTCATAATCATGCTATAAACCATAGTACGGGTTTCAGTCCATTTCAGATAGTGTATTCAAGTTTACCGAAGGGGCCGTTGGATTTCACAATAATACCACAACAAAAGAGGACCGTTAAACGAGCTGTTGATTTTGTTGAAGGGCTGACAGAATGTCATAAGATCGTTCAGGAACGATTGGAGAAGGCGAATGAAAAGTATAAACGATCTGCAGATCTGAAGCGAAGGAGTGTCAACTTTAATGAAGGAGATTGGGTGTATGCTGTGTTAACAAAGGATCATTTTCCAGTGGGCACTTACAACAAGTTGAAAGCCAGAAAGATTGGTCCTCTGAAGATTGTGAAACGGATCAATGAAAATGCTTATAAATTGAAGCTGCCAGAAGATGTATACACTTCTGACGTGTTTAATGTTAAACATCTTATACCATATCATGGGGATGAGTTTGTTGCAAAAGAAGAGGGTGTAAATTCGAGGACGAATTTTTCTCAACCAGGGGAGGATGATGCAGCCCAGGAAGATGAAGCTGTAGGTCGTGTACGACCTAACATGTTGATAAGTCGGATACGACCTAGGGAGGAGAGTAAAGAGCTAAGATTTTGTGAAGAATTGTGGAAAGTTGAAGTTTTAGGTCGTGGCCGACCTAACGAAGCCTTTAAGTCGCTCCAACGACTTAGTGAAGATCGGCAACGATCTTGTGGAAAGGCGCGAGTTAACGAGCTAGAGGGAAAAGCGCTCGAACGACCTAACGAGTTACGACTTACTTTAGGTCGCAAAGAAGTGATTCGACCTAAGTTAGGTCGTATGGACGACCTACGACCTAAGATAAGTCGCTCCGAAATTCAGAATGAAGAATGCCTTGAGTTACGACCTAAGTTAGGTCGCGTACGAGCTACGACCTAAGTTAGGTCGCGTACGACCTACGACCTAATTAGGTCGCGAGAATTTTAGGTCGCCGATTGCTACAGTCACTGATGCCTAGAAATCTGAAGTCGCCTCTTTACCTTTAGATCGCTCATTGTTAAGTCGTAAGTCGCGAAGTGTTTAAGGTCGTTGCCGACCTATGTGTTGTAAAGTGTTGTGTTGTATTTTCTTATGTTGTAATCTTTTAGGTCATTTGTTTTAAGTCGACTGTTTTAAGTCGTGTGCTTTGTTAAGTCGTGTGTTTTTTTAAGTCGTGTGCTTTGTTAAGTCGTGTGCTTTGTTAGGTCGCGTTTGTTTTTAGGTCGCACCATTTTTAGGTCGTAGGTCGTTCACGACCTAAGTGTTGTCATTTTTCTGTTGTGTGAGTTGTAAGCCTATAAATAGGCGGGATGGGTCATTTGTAAAGGTTGTTGATTTTTGAATAAAATTCTTGTTTGTTAGCTTTGTGCTTTCAATTAAAATCGGTAGTTGAGTGTAATCTCCTATCTCCACCTTCGACATTCGAGTGCGCTCGAATCTTCGATCGTTGAAGCCAATTCGCGGAATCAAGTGCGCTTGATCAATGCTCGAAGAATTGTAGATCTCTCTTCACGGTATCGTGCGCGATCAACGTGTCAGAGATAGCTAGAATTCGGTATCTTCGGATCAACGAATTTGGGCATTTCAGTATTTCTCAATCCACTGATTGCTACTTTCATCGATCTACTTGTTTTGTTTAATCCGCTGCGTCAGAGCTTGATCTATTATGTGGAGAAAGTAAGTGACTCTAAATTTATCTTTCAAAGATTGACTTTCATCAACATCAACTTCTTTATCCTCGTCAAATTGCTTCTTTCTACGAACAACTCTTTTTTTCAAAAAATTTGGTTCAATGCCAACTTTTTCCATAAGTTCTTTAGCTTCATTCATCATTTCATCATATCCAACTTCTCTAAAATTCTTAAAAAATGTAATTAGTCCACTTACTTTATTAATTGCATCCTCAATACTCATTTCCTCCGCTTGAAGTATTTTGCTAACCTGATTAGTATTGTCTAATATAGTATACCAAATACATAAACTAATCAAGAATTCAAAATCCTCTAAAGCATTTTGACATAAATATTTAGCTTCCACCCTCGTAATATCATCATTGGAATTATTAGCAATATCTATCAAAGCATCTCTTAACTCCGATGGTTGAGTTCTTATCGCCTTAACACTTTCAATATGACTTTTCCAACGTGTTGCGGACAATGCCTTAGGAGTCAATCCCTTTACATATTTTCTAAGTATTTCCCATCGTTGTGTTGACCCGGAAAATAAAGTATAAATATTTTGCACATAAGCAAAAAACATTCTAGCTTTAATACATGATTTGGCCATATCACATAAAGCAATATTCAAGCTATGACATCTACATGAGATATAAAATGCTCTAGGATTTATGTCAAGAAGCTTTTTTTGTACACCTTGATGTTTACCTATATAAATATTAAGTTACCATTCACAAATATGTTGAAATAATAAATGACCATATATAGTTATTTATCTATTTTGAAAAAGAACATACCTTTCATATTTGATCCATTATCATAGCTTTGTCCTCTTACATCATCAATATTTAGTCTAAGATCGATTAGAATATCTTCAAGCTTTTTGAAAAGGCCAAGTCCCGATGTGTCATCAACCTCAATGAATCCAAGAAAGAACTCCTCCACCTTAATGTTACTTGCATGTTCAACATCTACACATCTTATAACAATTGACATTTGTTCCTTATAGCTTAAATCCAGCGTACAATGAAGAATGACTGAAAAGAATTTTGCTTTTGATATTTTCATAAGCAATATTTCTTTAATCTTTTTGGCCAATAGAAGTATTAGTTCATTTTGTATTTTATGGCAAAGATAATGATTGTTCATTTCATTATTTACCACGTGTCTAAGGTGATCCTCCATAATTGGATCAAATTCGGCAACAAATTCTATGAGTTGGCAAAAAAGACCATTGTTCTTCTCATAGATTTTTTCATTAGATCCGCAAAATGGTAAATTATTTCGGGAGAGAGTTTTCACAACACCAATAATGCGAACTAATACTTTTTTCCATCGTTCTCTCTCTTGGTCGATTAGAGATTCCATTTTTTTGTCAATTATTTCTTTTAGTTGAAGGCCTCTATACAAATCTACCCATTTGATAAGACTTGCGATATGTTTCGAATTACATTCATGCTCTCGAAGTTTTGTTGTAATATTATGCCAATCATTAAATCCTTCTTCTCCTAATTTGAATGATTTTTGTGGATTTTTGAATAACTTGCAACAAAAACAAAAAACTCCATTCACCTCATTTGAGTAGACAAGCCATTTCCGTTCATGCTCCTCTCCATGTGGATAATAACCAATATAATGTTTAAAAGAAAAATGTCTTTCGTCGCTTTCATGTTTATGAAACTTATCATTCTCTTTTAAAATTTTAATAGGCCTTTTTCGAACTAACATCACTCTTTTACTATCCGTAATTTTCCCCCATAATCCCGGATCATAGTTGACATCGATATCTTTCTCAAGGTCAAGCTCAATAGTATCATGAACAACAACTTCATCAATATTATTAACTCCTTCATTGTCGTTGCTTTCTTCACTACTACTTCCATTAATAACATCTTCATTTTTTTCACTTATCAATGCTTCATAAGTCTCAACATTCTCATTGATGGCATGATCTTCTTCACCAATTTGTACCACTATACATGAAGTTGAAGGTTGAGATTTTTGAATTTTTGCTTTATATAAGTTGAAAATTGTGCCAACAAGTGATTTTGTGAGTTCATCTCTTTTTTGCTTAACTTTCCTATTGTAAGCTCCGGAATTTTGTTTTCAAAACCGAATCCGATTTTTATCGTCTTCATTTTTCGTCATATTTCCTACACTTTAAAAAATGATAATCATAATACATTGACTTTTGAAGTGAAACAAAACAATCAATTCACATTCACTTTACAAATATTATCAATCAACTTTTATTTGCATGTATATAGTTTCACTTTTATAATTTATAAACTAATACTCAATAATCAGACGGATATTATCATTCAACTTTTATTATTTCTAAACTAATTACTCGGTAGTTTCTTAACTAATGCTCACGGACAAATATTATCAATCAGATGGATATAAAACTATCAAATCAGCAAATTGCAAATTTGCAATACTATCAAATCTAGGGTTTCAAGTTAAAGAGACAAGTTTATAAATTGCAATACTATCAGTCTATCAAATCAGCAAATTGGGGATTTTGAATTAGAAACTAAAATTATATAAAACTAAAGGAGAAGCTTGGAAATTATATACATATATTACCTGAGAACAGGCCTGGCCATTAGCCAAGGCCCATCAGGCAAAGGAATTGGGAAACCCTTCCAACAAGGGCAACAAAATTTCAGTTTCTCACACGATAAAAAAAAGTGTTCTTTTTCTTCCTGCTCTCGCGCGCGCGATGCTGAAAGCTTGAAACCCTAACGTTCCATCATCCATCTGCTGATCTGCATCTTCCTCTCTGGAGAGCTTCAAAATTCTCTCATCCTCAGGTAATATATGTATATAATTTCCAAGCTTCTCCTTTAGTTTTATATAATTTTAGTTTCTAATTCAAAATTCCCAATTTGTTGATTTGATAGATTGATAGTATTGCAATTTATAAACTTGTCTCTTTAACCTGAAACCCAAGATTTGATAGTATTGCAAATTTGCAATTTGCTGATTTGATAGTTTTATATCCATCTGATTGATAATATTTGTCATTGAGTATTAGTTAAGAAATTACTGAGTAAATAGTTTAGAAATAATAAAAGTTGAATGATAATATCCATCTGATTATTGAGTATTAGTTTATAAATTATAAAAGTGAAATTATACACTTGCAAATAAAAGTTGATTAATAATATTTGTAAAGTGAATGTGAATTGATTTTTTTGTTTCACTTCAAAAGTCAACGTATTATGAATATCATTTTTAAAGTGTAGGAAATATGATGAAAAATGAAGACGATAAAAATCGGATTCGGTTTCGAAAACAAAATTCCGGAGCTTACAATAGGAAAGTTAAGCAAAAAAGAGATGAACTCACAAAATCACTTGTTGGCTCAATTTCCAACTTATATAAAGAAAAAATTCAAAAATCTCAACCTTCAAATTCATGTATGGTGGTACAAATTGGTGATGAAGATCATGCCATCAATGAGAATGTTGAGACTTATGAAGCATTGATAAGTGAAATAAATGAAGATGTTATTAATGAAAGTAGTAGTGAAGAAAGCAACGACAATGAAGGAGTTAATAATATTGATGAAGTTGTTGTTCATGATATTATTGAGCTTGACCTTGAGAAAGATATCGATGTCAACTATGATCCGGGATTATGGGGGAAAATTACGGATAGTAAAAGAGTGATGTTAGTTCGAAAAGGGCCTATTAAAATTTTAAAGAGAACGATAAGTTTTCATAAACATGAAAGCGACGGAAGACATTTTTCTTCTAAACATTATATTGGTTATTATCCACGTGGAGAGTAGCATGAACGAAAATGTCTTGTCTACTCAAATGAGGTGAATGGAGTTTTTTGTTTTTGTTGCAAGTTATTCAAAAATTCACAAAAATCATTCAAATTAGGAGAAGAAGGATTTAATGATTGGCATAATATCACAATAAAACTTTGAGAGCATGAATGTAATTCGGAACATACCGCAAGTCTTATCAAATGGGTAGATTTGTATAGAGGCCTTCAACTAAAAGAAACAATTGACAAAAAAAATGGAGTCTCTAATCGATCAAGAGAGAGAATGATGGAAAAAAGTATTAGTTTGCATTATTGGTGTTGTGAAAACTCTCTCCCGAAATAATTTACTATTTTGCGGATTTAATGAAAAAATCTATGAGAAGAACAATGGTCTTTTTGCCAACTCGTAGAATTTGTTGCCGTATTTGATCCAATTATGGAGGATCACCTTAGACGCGTGGTAAATAATGAAATGAACAATCATTATCTTAGCCATAAAATAAAAAATGAACTAATACTTCTATTGGCCAAAAAGATTAAAGAAATATTGCTTATGAAAATATCAAAAGCAAAATTCTTTTCGGTCATTCTTCATTGTACGTCGGATTTAAGCCATAAGGAACAAATGTCAATTGTTATAAGATGTGTAGATGTTGATCATGCAAGTAACATTAAGGTGGAGGTGTTCTTTCTTGGATTCATTGAGGTTGATGACACATCGGGATTTGGCCTTTTCAAAAAGCTTGAAGATATTCTAATCGATCTTAGACTAAATATTGATGATGTAAGAGGACAAAGCTATGATAATGGATCAAATATGAAAGGTATGTTCTTTTTCAAAACAGATAAATAACTATATTTGGTCATTTATTATTTCAACATAATTATGGATGGTAACTTAGTATTTATATAGGTAAACATCAAGGTGTACAAAAAAGGCTTCTTGACATAAATCCTAGAGCATTTTATATCTTATGTGGATGTCATAGCTTGAATCTTGCTTTATGTGATATGGTCAAATCATGTATTAAAGCTAGAAATTTTTTTGCTTATGTGCAAAAAATTTATACTTTATTTTCCGGGTCAACACAACGATGAGAAATACTTAGAAAATATGTAAAGGGATTGACTCCTAAGGCATTGTCCGCAACTTGTTGGGAAAGTCATATTGAAAGTGTTAAAGCGATAAGAACTCAACCATCGGAGTTAAGAGATGCTTTGATAGATATTGCTAATAATTCCAATGATGATATTGCAAGGGTGGAAGCTAAAACTTTATGTCAAAATGCTTTAGAGGATTTTGAATTCTTGATTAGTTTATGTATTTGGTATACTATATTAGACAATACTAATCGGGTTAGCAAAATACTTCAAGCGGAGGAAATGAATATCGATGATGCAATTAATAAAGTAAGTGGACTTATTGCATTTTTTAAGAATTTTAGAGAAGTTGAATATGATGAAATGATGAATGAAGCTAAAGAACTTGCGGAAGAAGTTGACATTGAACCAAAATTTTCGAAAAAAGAAGTTGTTCATAGAAAGAAGCAATTTGACGAGGATAAAGAAGTTGATGTTGATGAAAGTCAATCTTTGAAAGATAAATTTAGAGTCACTTACTTTCTCCACATAATAGATCAAGCTCTAACCTCACTTACAGACCGATTTGAACAATTTAAGCTTTATGAAGAGATTTTTGGATTTTTATTAAATGCAAAATTTAAGATTTTTGATGATAAACAATTGAAAGAGCAATGCTTGAAACTTGAAAGATTTTTGAAACACGACCAAGAGAGTGATATTTGCAGAAAGGGATTATTTCTTGAGCTTAAACAATTGAAAAGGATATTACCATTGGAAGTGACAAAATCAGTTAGTATTCTTGACTTTTTAAGATCTTATCGTGATGTGAGTGGATTTCTAAACGTGTGGGTTGCATATCGGATTTTATTGACTATTCCCGTCACGGTTGCTTCGGCGGAAAGAAGCTTTTCTAAATTGAAGTTAATTAAAACTTATCTCCGGAGTACCATGTTACAAGAAAGATTAAGTGGGTTAGTAATGACCTCAACTGAAAATTTGAATATGCTAAAATATGACGATATAATTGAAGAGTTCGCTTCAAGAAATGCAAGAAGAAGTTGTTTTCGTTGAAATAGTTTGATATATCATACTAGAATGCTTGATGTAGATGATGGTTTATTATCATAGCATGTTAAAACTTTTGTAATGTATCAATGTACATTAGAAATATTTTGTGTTTTTATGTGAACTAAAAATATATGTATTATAATATTAATCTTATTTAATTTATTTTGTATAAAAGACAACAAATGTTGTATTCGTCTCGAGCAACCCAACTCATGGAGCCGACCCTGAATTTAATATGCATGGAAGTCATGACATATTTCTAATATATGAAGGCACAGTGAAATGTCGTGGACCAAAACCAAATGATACAGATGAATAACTGTTATACAAAAATGTAAGAAACAAACAAAGTAAACACTATATTATACAGTGTGGAATTATTGGTTTCTAGAAAACATAGCATGACAACCGAGTTAGGTCGATTGTTCAGGAAAATTACTAACCAATAACTGCTATATATCTAATAATGCACTATAAATCATAATTTGTATAGTTCAAGAGACAATAAACGAGCTGTCCCAATTTTTGCGATGGTACACTTTTTTTTAATTATTATTAGCTTAGAACTTGCACAAGCTATCCCAATTTTGTAATGATAAAATGAAAATTAACTGAACAGCTTTCAAACTGTCAAATATGGTTTCGAGAGTCAGTTAAAGAACCAAATTATATTGAAATGTAAACTACCAGTAAAAAATTAAACTAACCGAACATTTTTAATAAGTAGAAAAAAGTCCAAAGCATAAGGCTGCCTGTGATAAATCTTCAAGCAAGAACAACAACAGAAAGCGATAATGAGCAAAAATCATTTTGATCGAACATTTCATGAAAAGAAAATGACAAAGTAGTTAGACAAGGGATATATAGGCAAAGACTTAGGGCCCGTTTGGTTTCATTTTATGTTTTGTGTTTTCCGTTTTCAACATTCATAACAAAATATGAGGATGACGAAAGGGAAATTTAAAATTTTAGGCCTTCGCGACGACGGTGGAAAGACGACCATGGGATGGAGGGACGGCGAAAATGATGGATTGTTTTCCATTCTTTTCTTTCTTCTCTAAATACGAAAAACAAAATAAATTTGTTTTCTATTTTATATGTTAAGTTCATTTTTCAAAATGGTCGTTTTTCAAAAATTCATGCATCGTGTGCACATTTTTTGGACGAAAAAACAAAACTAAAAATGACAAACCAAACAGGGTCTTAATTTTTTATTTGAAAGTGACAACGATTACTGATATTGTTAACTTCGTCCTATTCAAATAAACTGTCCGATATTCTAACACCAAAATGTGAATAAATTTTTTTGAAACGCAAGTAATATTTTTTTTCTTAGAGAGTTATCAGTTGATCCATGAGTTTTGCTTTATAGTATAAAACAACTTTTGTTTATGTTAATTGATTTAAGTTTCACATATGATCGAGAGTAATACACACACCCATTTGAAACAACACCAGTTTTACACTGAAGGTTTTCAGACCTGGATATATCTCTTGTTCTTGTAGCATGCTCAATCAAAAGATGAATAAAGTTAATAAATCTTGCTTAACTTCCAAGAGTTTGCAAAGTAATAATAATACTTCATATTCAGTTGGAAGTCATAAAGATCTACGGGCATATATATCAATCAGACTGTAAAGAAAGAAGCAGTAGAAGCTAATAGCCAGTCATTCTCTCCAAAGAATTTGAAATAGCAAAGCAATCATAAAATGAATAAACTAAACCAACACTCTTTTTGTGTTACTTAATTCCACATCCTAGTGATGTAGATTTAGTGGTAATTGGGGATTAGAAGATACAAAGGACTATATTACAGCCGAGTGTAATAGTTCAACATCATGAGTGTACGAGATTAGCACAAAGAGGTGTGAAAACAGTCTCACCCTCAAAATAAGAAAAAAAATCCCATAAACCAAAAACAGAAACCTCAACCAGATATGGAAAAAGATGAATTTTTTATTGTTTATTTAAATATGAAAATGGGAGGGAAGATGCAAGTTGTAATCAATGAAGATATCCAGATTCAAAATAAACCAAAAGATGTCATGTGTGCAATTGATATGCACAAGACTGCCGATATACATGATGGGGTGCACAAACATGCACATGGGATCACTCCAGCACAGGACAAGCGGTAGAATTCTGTAGTGGCTTCTAGATGCAAACACAAAATATTTCCACCTGCTAGATTTAAGGACCGAAGCTATAAGATAAATTATGTTGTTACACTAAAAGACAAGCAGCAAAAAAAAGATTCCAATTCTAGAATAGGCAGTTTCATATATCTGTCATCTTTAAATTTATGTGTACCTAAATGGACATCTGGCAATGAAAGGCAGAGAAAAACAAATGAAGAGCATAAAAGGCAATGAAAAATGTTGTTGATGGACATTTTAGAGCTTTAATAGCGCAACTTTTACAAGTGGAAAATGTTCCTATTGGTGAAGAAGGTGATAAGAGTAGTTGATTGGAGATCATAATGAGTTAATGAGTTTGGCATGGGAAGCAGCAATTCTGCATAAGCCTGATACTAGCAAAGGTGGTGGGATGGATCCTGGTGGATATGTCAAAATCAAATGCATAGCTTGTGAGCATCCTAGTCAAAGGTAAGTTTAGTATAGTCATGTTTATGAGTTATGCTATACCTGATGAATAATAGTGGTAATTTTTACAACTCTTCATGGTACAGTTCTCCTCACATATCATCCATGTCAGATTCATGTAATGTGATAAAAAAAATTCTTCTTTTTATTCATCATAGATATCACTTTTACGGGTGATCATATACACACCTTGAATAGAGAGATAATTTGTTTAACTCTCTTTGTGTGGGCCATCACAATATCACATAATTATCATTGTTTATGTTAAACATTGTTTTTATGAATGATGCTCATTAAGAATGTTAATTTGACGACGTGTTAAAACTATCCATGTTCTAACATGTAGGGCATTATGTCCCATATGTCAGATCTGGATGGTAAGGTCCCATATGTCAGATATCAGATCTGGATAGTTAGCACTTTTGATTCTCAATAACATCATTTTTATAAGTGATGCTATACATCATGAAGAGTGTTAATTTTTACGACTCCTTGTAGCTCTTCATGTTTTTAAGAGCATTACCATTATGGGGCTCACCAAATGAAAAGTGTTAATATTTACAACTCCTTGCAACTCTTCATGTTTTTAAGAGTATTACCATTATGGGGCTCTCACCCCATTGTGTTAGAATTCTCAAAAATAGTAAATGAGATACATCCCACATCGTCAAAAATAAGTCCATTTTTTTGTTTATATAGTGTACTCTCAATTCTATATTGGTCCTTATAGTCAGGTAATTTTGTGCGAGGGGGAGGACCTATATGGCCATAGACTAACACGCGCGCGCTGCCGACCGACCGGGCTGGGTGCAATAAGATATGGACTGATTTTAAAACAGAAGTGTGTTTAAATAGATACGGATTTTCCAACAGTTGTGATCGTTGCAAACTGATGAATGACCGTTACAACGAACAGCAACAGTTCTGAACCGTTGCAAAAGAACGGACGCGGCTGTTGCAACAGGTGGCCATTGGGATTCCTCACTTAATTTTAAACTGAGTTATCTCTTCTTTATCTTCATTTCTTAAAATCATAATCAGTCCTATCACATAGAAGATCATACGCATCACGATCTCGAGCAGCTTACGTCTGTTGTATCTTGGAAGACTTTGAATAAAGTCTTTAAGGAAATAGTTACGACAAGCCTCACACGAAATTTTCTTTTTCAACCGGTTAGATTTCTAGTTGATTTATATATATATATATATATATATTAATATATATATATATATCATTTTCGTTTCTACGTTATACTATTTCTTTAAATAGTATAACGTTTGATTTATCGCTATAGTTATTATTACTATAATTGTTAGTTTGTTGTTGTAATTAATTACAACATACTTATTGTTATAAATAGCTAATACAGAATTTCAAAGTAGTGGAAATCTGATTTGTAAACTTGTGAGACGAGTTTATTATTGATTAGTCTCTGTTTTAGTATACTGGACGTATAACATCTTAAGATTTTCCTGTTTTCACTAAAACAGAGATGACAACAGTTGAACTATCAACAAAGGCTACTACTCACAACAGGCCTAATCCGTTCAAAGGAGATGGTGATGACTTCATAACATGACAAAATCAAATGATGTTTTTTCTCACCATGCTAGGGCTGCAGAAGTGCATCGAGGAGGATGGACCAAAGCCTAAAGACAGACAAACTAGAGAAAAAGATGTAGTTGTTTTTCTCGGAATTGACTCATGAAAGCATTCAGACTTTCTGTGCTGAAACTACATTCTGAATTGTCTGGATAAAGTACTATATAAAGTATATCAGCCACACCAGACAGCAAAATCCTTATGGACTGCACTTGCACATAAATATAAAACGCAGAATGTCAGTTTGAAGAAGTTCATCATATATAAGTTTATGAAATACAAAATGGTTGACTCCAAATTCGTAACTAGTCAAGTGCAAGAACTCCAACTCATAATTCATGAACTTGAAACAGAAGGACATGAAGTTGGAGAATCCTTCCTTGTTGAAGCGATAATAGGGAAATTACCACCATCTTGGAAAGACTACCGCAATTATCTGAAACATAAGAAAAAGGAGATTTCCCTAGAAGATCTTATTGTCAGACTAAAAATTGGGGCTGATAACCGCGGAGTGACAAAACAAGGCGAAGAGGCATTTGTGGTAAAAGAGTCAAAGAACAAAGGGTATTTCATGAAAAACAAGAAGAAGAAATTCCCGTAGAAGAGAAAAGCGCCTGAAACAAACCCAAAGACAACAAACGAACCAAGAAGTTTAATGGCGAGTGTTGGATTTGTGGAAAAGCAGGAAACGCCGCTAGAGATTGCAGACACAAGAAGGAATGCAACCCAGAGGCAAATATGGTGGATAACATGGAAGTAGACGAGTCTAATTTTTCAACAGTTACATCTGAATGCAATTTGGTTCAGAACCCTAACCATTGGTGAATGGACACAGGTGCTACTGGTCATGTTTGCTCTGAAAAATCCATGTTTTCTACATACTAGAAATTCGATTAGGAAGAAAAACTCTACATGGGTAATTCTGCAGTTTCCATTATCGAAGGCAGTGGCACAGTAATCCTCAAGTTTACTTCTGAAAAAACTATCAAGTTGAATGACGTGCTCCACGTTCCAGACATACGCAAGAATCTCATCTTCGATCCAGTGCTATCAAAGAAAGGATTCAAAATGGTCTTTATGTCAGACAAGATGGTTCTGTCCAAAGCTGAAATGTATATAGGAAGGGGATATTTATGTGATGGCCTATTTAAGGCAAATGTAGCCGTTGTCGGCAATAAAACTATGTATTCTGGTTATGCTATTAATAAATTTGAAGTTTCTTATTTGCTTGAGCATGAAATTTTACTATGGCATGATAGATTATGACACATAAATTTTCGAAAAATGAAAAAACTATCAAACTTGGAATTAATTCCGAAATTTTAAGTAGATAAAAACTACAAGTGTGAGACATGCGTAGAAGCAAAAATGATCAAAAAACCATTTCATACAGTTGATAGAAGCACCGAACCACTAGGTTTGGTTCATACTGATTTATGTGATTTCAATACAAGAGGTGGGAAAATGTACTTTATTACCTTTATTGATGATTATACATGATATTGCTATGTATATCTTTTAAATATTAAGGATGAAGCAATTACATCGTTTATGAAGTATAAAGCTGAGGTAGAAAATCAGTTAAATAAAAAGATCAAGATATTGAGATCTGATCGAGATGGAGAATATGAATCACCATTTGAACAATTCTGTGTCGAAAATGGTATAATTCATCAAACAACAGCACCATATTTACCACAACAAAATGGTATAGCCGAGAGAAAGAATAGAACATTAAAAGATATGATTAATGCGATGCTCTTAACCTCTGGCCTACCGACGAACTTGTGGGGGAAAGTCTTAAATATGTCTAATCACGTATTAAACAAGATTCCTCACAATAAAACGTGAACAATTCCATATGAGTTATGGAAAGGACACATACCAAGTTTTAAATACCTCAAAGTGTGGGGGTGCTTGGCAAAAGTTCCAGTTCCGCCTCCCAAGAAAGTCAAACTTGGACAAAAAACAGTAGATTGTTACTATTTAGGACCAGCCTAAAATAGTAGTGCCTGAGATTTAATCAAGAGACGCCTCATTCTTTGAAGATGTGTTTCCACACAAAAGAAATGAAGCAAATAATGTCTCCAAAAGGACAAGAGAAGAATTGAGTAAATCACATGAAGATGAAACTCATCGTGAAACTGAGAAAGTTGAACCAAGAAGAAGCGTAAGGACAAGAACTTCCAAGGCATTTGGTTTGGAATTTTTAACATATATGTTAGAACACGAACCTCAAACATACAAGGAAGCAATGTCATCTTCTGAATCCTCATGTTGGAAAGAAGCAATCCAAAGTGAAATTAATTCAATTCTGAGTAATAAAACTTGGAAAATAGTTTATCTTCCACCTGGAATAAAACCAATTGGTTGTAAATGGATCTTCGAAAAGAAGTTGAAACCAGATGGCTCCATCGAGAAATACAAAGCAAGATTGGTAGCCAAAGGATATCGTCAAAAAGAAGGTGTAGACTTCTTCGATACCTATTCACCAGTAACACGAATAACCTCTATAAGAATGTTAATAGCAATTGCATCCATCTATAATCTATAGATTCATCAAATGGATGTAAAGACGGAATTCTTAAATGGAAATCTCGATGAGGAGATTTACATGGAGCAACCTGAGGGTTTTATATTCAAAGGGAATAAAACAAAGTATGTAGATTAGTCAAATCATTATACGGACTAAAACAAGTTCCAAAACAATGGCATGCAAAATTTGATAGTGTCATGATGAAAAATGGTTTTCGTATAAATGAAATGTGATAAATGTGATTATTACAAACAAATTGGACAATCATACGTGATGATTTGTCTATACGTAGACGATATGCTAATCTTCGGTCTAAATACTAAGGTAATAGAGACCACTAAGCAGATGTTAATCAACAATTTAGATATGAAAGACTTAGGAGTTGCATATGTTATTTTGAAAATCAAAATAATAAGAACACCTAATGGAATTGAATTATCTCGGTCACATTATGTAGAAAAAGTGATTGAAAAATTTCAAAATTTTGGAATTAAAGGAGTATGAACGCCGTATAATCCATCGGAAGTACTGCATAAAAACACTAATGAGAATGTAATGCAACTGGAATACTCTCGTGTAATAGGATGTCTCATGTATCTCATGAATTGCACAAGACCAGATATAGCTTATGCAGTAAGTCGATTAAGCAGGTATACAAGCAACCCAGAGAATGAACACTGGAAAGCACTAATGAGAGTGCTTGGATATTTAAAAAATACCACAAACTATTCCTTACATTATGGAAAATATCTTGCCGTCTTAGAATGATATAGTGATACAAACTGGATTGCTTATTCAGAGGAATCAAAATCAACGAGTGGTTATGTCTTTACCTTAGCAGGGGCAGTAGTGTCATGGAAATATACTAAACAAACATGCATAGCTTGATCCACTATGGAATCAGAGTTCATCGTTTTAGATAAAGCAGTCGAAGAAGCAGAATGGCTTCATCACTTTTTAGAAGATATTCCGTTTTGGCCTAAACCTGTACTGGCCATATGCATACACTGTGATAACCAAGCAGCATTAAGCAGAGCGCAAAACTTTCTGTATAATGGAAAGTTACGACACATTCGTCGACGCCATAACACAGTTAGGCAGTTACTCTCAAATGGAACTATTTCCATAGATTATGTGCAAACAAATGATAACCTAGCGGATCCATTTACTAAAGGTTTATCAAGAGAGAAAATTAACTGTGCATCGAGAGGAATGGGTTTAAAAGCCTAAACCAACAAGAGTTATCTTATACGGAAACCTATCCTAGCGACTGGAGATCCCACGGACTAGGATCAATATGCAAAACAGTTCTGAATAACTCAAGACATAATGCATTTGTTTGGACTTAGTCCTACTCCATTCTTATGGTGCACAATATAAATGCATGCCTACGGAAGTATTAAAAGAATAAAACTATGTTTTTTAATGATGACCATATCTTGAAAATAACAAGTGAGGTATATGTAGGATACTCTTAATGGTTGTGATCACCTATGTTAGTGTGAGCTGGGTCGGCTCTATGGGAATATTAAAGGCTTTTATTCTCTATAAACACCCGCAGAACCAAAAATTGTTCAGGACCAAAATGAACACAACCAAGAGATTGGATGTGAACGGAAATAATGCTTTGTAAAGCTTATTGTCTGGTTATACAATAACGGCTGACGATTCAAGATGAAATAATTCATCGATTAGCCAAGTATATCCGATAAGTTTTAACTAGGGAAAGTTCAAAGTGAAATATCTACTTATCCTCGATATAGAATTATTTTCATATGAACTGTGTGATATTACACTTTGTGTGGGGGAGACATATATCGTCATTCATGTGGGAGATTGTTAGAATTCTCAAAAATAGCGAATGAGATATATCCCACATCGCCAAAAATAAGCCCATTTTCTTATTTATATAGTGTACTCTCAACCCCTATATTGGCCCTTAGGGTCAGGTAATTTTGTACGAGGGGGAGGACTTATATGGCCATGGACTCACACACGCGCGCGCGTCGCCGCTCGCTCATCCGACCAAACCGGACCGGGTCAGGTCGGGTGCGGATCCAATAAGATTGGGCTGTGTCATATATTTTTGCTACAAAATGGACTGATTTTAAAACAGAAGTGTGTTTAAATAGATATGGATTTTCCAATGGTTGTGACCGTTGCAAACTGATGAAGAGACGCGATTTTTTCAGATGACCGTTACAACGAATAGCAATAGTTCTGAACTGTTGCAAAAGAACGGACGCGGCTGTTGCAAACAGCAACAGTTTTTGGCGTTGCAAATGAAAGGAAGTGCATGTTGCGAACAGTAACACTTTTTGGCGTTGCAGATGAAGGGATGCTACTTTTCTCAACTGGTGTAGCCATTGGGAATTCGGCTATAAATAAGGTGGAAACCTGATCACTTTCCTCACTTAATTTTAAAACCGAGTTATCTCTTCTTTATCTTCATTTCTTAAAATAATAATCAGTCCTATCACACAGAAGATCACACACATCAGGATCTCGAGCAGCTTACGTCTGTTGTATCTTGGAAGACTTTGAATAAAGTCCTAAGGAAATTGTTACGACAAGCCTTAGACGAAATTTCCTTCTTCAATCGGTTAGATTTCTAGTTGATTTATATATTTATTTATTTATATATATATATATATATATATCATTTTCGTTTCTACGTTGTACTATTTCTTTAAATAGTATAACGTTTGATTTATCGCTATAGTTATTATTACTATAGTTGTTAGTTTGTTGTTGTAATTAATTATAACATACTTATTGTTATAAATAGCTAATATAGGATTCCAAAGTGGTGGAAATCTGATTTGTAAACTTGGAAGACGAGTTTATTATTGATTAGTCTCTGTTTTGGTATATTAGACGTATAACACATTGTTTATTAGTCCTTTGTAAGGGATCAACCTCCTAATTAGCTTCATCAAAGGATTATACACACGTATACATGTATGTGTATATGTATGCATGTGTGCGTGTATTTGTGTACATCCGTGTTTAAATATTATATGCTTCGAAATTTCAGAAACCAGATATCTGAACCATTCAACCAAAGGTCTCACAACTTTACGAAATTTTATACACACATACATGCACACGCATATCTTCAAAATTTTCTAACTAAAAAATTACTTTAAAACATTGAAATGTATACAGTATAAGTAAAAATGCTGAGTGACAGTAATAGCATCACAGGTCAACAAAACTCAAACCTGTAATGTGGCAAACCAACTATATATTACATTAAATACAAAATAAGAAATAAAAAGCTAAAGTTACAAAAGTGATTACAGTATGAATATATACCTATGAATCCCACAAAAAAAATCCATCCTTGATTGAAATGGCTTGAAGCTCTAGATCAAGAGGTGGATTTTGCAAGAGTATCCTCTCTTTAGATAATAATAGCTCTTCCAATCATTTCAGAGAAACGTTTGCATTTGCAACCTGTATAATTTTTTAAGAATATACTCTTATAATGAGAAACTAAACAAGAAAAATACATATCATGAATTAACTGAGCATCAACGCAAGCATTGTAAAGCAAACAGTATTGCATCGTTTATATTCAATTATTATGCATGAGTGAATTGATAGTATTGTTTAAGTTATTTATGGATGGTTAAAAATCAGTAGAAGGGACACTATATTTCTATAAGAGATGCATAATGTGTTATCAAATTATAACTCATATAATATTACAAGCTTATTATCTAGTTCTAGTCTAAAGATACTAAAATGTAAAATAAAAAATTTCTAGACAATAGATAATGTATATGCGCTGACCTTATCTAGTTAGCCACAGGAAAAATTGTAAATTTTAACTGAGTTATTAATTTTGCAAGCATAACAGGAGGGAAACACAAAACTGGAAATAACGACAGTTATGTTTAACAAATATTGGAGAAAATATGAGTTTCTTACACAAGTGATGTCACTGCATTTGTTCAAGTTGTGAGTGAAGAATTTGAATTTCCCTAATACTTTTCATCAATACACAGTTGGAGCAGCACAACTGTGCAGTAAAAAACACCAATAATGGTGGAACCTATCATTACATTAAAGATGACTAAGAAGCAGATTCATAATAATATCTTAATGAAGATAACAAGACGTGTACCCAAATCTTAGTGTGAAGTGGTCCTATATGGACAGCTCCTGGAACACGGCGTAGGATAGCCTTCTACCCCGCTATTCTCCTCCCTACGTTCGTTTACTCCACTGTGACGGCTGCGATCGAGACTGTTAGCGACAACGATGAAGTTATTAGCTAGGGTTTACTTTTATTGACCAAAAAAACTAAAGAATGGAAGGAAAAACCTATATTCAAGTAAATCACTAGAAACAATATATGAAGCGAAAAAATTGCCCCGAATCACAGATCTAGTTTTCGAATGCGGTAGAATGTTTTATGTGAATCTGATGGGGAATTCAAATTTTCACGCAGAACTCGAGTTTTTGCATGGGTTTCTAGAGTTTCATTTTTTTTCTGATATGAGAGGAAGGAAAGGAGGCGGAGTGTGAGGGAGGAGAGAAACGTGTTTCTTTTATTTCTCCCGCGTGGATGTGAAAATGTCCCGCCATTTATTTTATTATACAAACATAGCGTTTAAATATTTCATTATTTTCTATTCCAATTACTTTAATAGCGCCCACTGAAAAAACGCTATAAATAATTGCTATAAAAACCATGCTTTCTTGTAGTGTACACAGATAATATAATACAAACTATATTAAATATAACTATATTTATGGAACCAATATTAATTTTATTTAGTAAGAAAATTTAGAAAAGTTTTAAATAAATTTAGACTTCATCAGCCCAATAAAGATTCAAATGGAATAAAATTTTGGAAATTTACCAAATTCCTCGCTACGTGCTAGCCCAGTTCGAACAATGGTATCAGAGCCAAATAGCCTATATGGTCTAAATTAACAGTATTATAGCTAACTTATTAAAACCTACCTATATATTAGGATGTCTAGAAAAATAGTGTCTAAAGTTGGGTTCTGGTAATCTAGTACTCTGCCTTATCTAGCTACTAGCCTAGCGAGAAAGGATGAGGTAAGCCCAAAAGTTATCCTCCATATAAAGGCTCAAACTTATTCGGACCATGTGCTAATTTTCAAATTTTTTTTTGAAATTAAAATAAAAGTTATAAATTTGAAAGTTAAATTTAAAATAAGAAAAATATTATAATGTTATAATATAGATATTTAAATTGTTTTGAAAATTAAAATAATATTTTTAAATTTAAAAGTTAAATTTAAAATAAAACACATATTATAGAATTTATAATATAGTTTTTCAAAATGTTTGAAAATGTTATAAAATTAATTTTGAAATATTATTTTTATTAATAGGATTAATAAAATAAATAAATTGACTAAATAGGTTAATTAATGAAATATATATGCATGTATAATATATATAATGATATAGGTCATGTTGTCTTTAATTATTTAAAACAATATGAGTATACATGTGTGTATAAAAGAATTTTCGAAATTAATAAAATGTAATTAAAATTGTTTAATTAAATAAATTAACTAAAAGTTAATTAATAAATTAAAATACATATATAAGATATATGTGTATTGCTATAAAAGTTATAATATATATATTCAATATAATATGTTATAATTGAATATTATAATAAATAATTAAAGTGTTAATTAATTAAATTAATTAAATAAGATTTAATTAATATAATGTTAAACATAAAATATTATATAAGTTAAATAAAGTATAAAAGTTAAATAATTATAAAACGTATATAATATAAATGTATAAACTAAAGGTTAAACATTGAAGAAACCCTAAATAAACTTAAGGAATAAATATATATGTAAAAATATGTATACAACAATTTCTGATGTGTCCGACACTTGGATCACAAGAGCATTTCATAAGAAATACATTATTACATAAGTCAATATCGCTCAATTTATGAATCTTTAATATAAGTGTTGTCATCAACCATTTATATATTAATAAATTACATGCATACTCTTTGGTTGTTGAGCAAACTCAAGCTAGAGATGTTATGTGTAGTATTAGTAATATATTGACTAGACGAGGTAAGATACTATATGTATTTATTGAGCAAACTCAAGGTGCATATACTATACTAGGCCATCATGAAATAGTAGGTACTAATGAACAATTTTTTTTGATTTGTTGAGCAAACTCATGTTTGAAATGAGATTAGGATAAAGAACTATGGGTTAGGAGTTGTATATGATATAACCAATAAGGAGTTATCCATCATTTGTGGGGCTATGACTTGTCGAGCAAACTCAAGGTCGAAATCCCAAGATAGACGAGTCCTACCACCCACCAGTGAAGTCGAAAGACTTCTATGTTTTGTCTTAGGGTTTGAAAAAACATAAACGACTAGTGGTAGCCTTATTAGAGAAATGAAATGTTAACACTTAACCTTTCTAATATTGTAAGAACATCTGCTATGTATAAATTGGAATAATTTATATTGATAACTTTATGCAGTTATTATAATTGATAAAATGTTTAAAAGGTAAAATATACAAATGAACTGAATTAATATTGACAAATAGAAATATAAAATATACTTACCAATAAATTATTACACGTTAACCCATGCAAGCGCCTAATTATACAACCACTAAATACGTTCGTAACTTGGTCATTTATGAGTGTACGTGCTTGAGACCATGTGTTATCTTCAATGAGTTCTGAACTCTAAAAGCAATATAAGAATATTTATATTTAATCCATATACGACCACTTACAAATGTTATATGGTGAACGACAACAACCCGTAATATACGAAACCTCGATTAATTAGTTCACTCAAATAAGCAAGTAAACTGTAGTATGAGATCATGTATCTAATATGATTGATTACAACAATGATCTTGTTGTGTTAAAGGTCACACGGGATCAAAGGCTACAAGATAGATTTAAGAATTCGATCACTGAAATGTTAGTTTGAACATTTTATGTAAAGTTTAGTTTATTTAATATCCTTAAGGGTTAAGGATGACCAAATGCAATTTTGTATAGAGTTTGTTATGGTATCGTAGTAAGGATTTCCATTGAGTGGTTCGATTGTTTAGAAAGGATATTGAATGTATAAGAGTGGATGTCATCTAAGACACGATTGGGATAAAGAAAGTGAATGGTCACTTCTACTTAATAAAGAGACATAAAAAAATGAGAATTGTAAAATAATAACAGATACTTAACATGAACGAGAAATATGATTATTATTTTGAAATGTATTTCATACAGAAAATTATTTTCTATGATATTTGTTTCTTTGAGTTAAAAAACATATTTGGTTTGAAAACTTTCGGATTTAAATTGGTTATAACATATGGAATAAATAGTCTATATTAAGTGGTTAAATGGAGCTTTGTATTTCGTACGCTATTATAGTAATGGTAGAAATAGTGGGAGCATGCCATATAACACTTATTGGTCGTACGAAGTTACGAAAATTGTTTTTGTAAAATATACCAAACATATCTATGAAATAATAATTATTTTCAATGTTGATTGAAAAATAGACATGGTTTTATTTCCATACGAATATTTTGAATATTCATAATAAACTGAAGCTATAATAGTGGTATTTGTGATGCATTGGAAAATACATAAGTGTCTAAATTTATTTGCAATTATTTTGGAATTATAAACCAAGCCTCGGTTTTTATAAATAATTCTTTGATTATATGATTAAGAACCATATGATCTAGTAAATTATTTCTTAAACAATTAAGTACAAAGTACTCATTCAGTGGAAGCGTCGTAAGGGTTGATGAACTCTTCAGATGGATACATATAGATGTATGCAATCATATGTATTTGATAAACTTGTAGCATGTCCATGATAAGTCCATAGAATATAAAATGAAAGTAAATGAAATTACATACAATAGAAATGATTTGATTTGTTCAAATAGGTGAGTGTGTTGGAAAGAGTTTTGGAAGTACCTAAAAATGAATAAAGAGTCAATATCAAAAGTCATTCCTCCCTATGATATATAATGATGTATCGATAATGAGTAGTCGAACTTTGTCGAATGAAGTACGATTAATTGTGAGTGAAGGTAAGTTAATTTCTTTATATAAGGTCGTGTACTTAACAGTAGTACACAAGGTTAAAATTAATTTCATCTAAAAAGTGGTTTACAAAATCGTATAAGATAAGGGTGTTGCTACCGGGCCAGTCGCAAGCGGGGTAATTTTGGTAAACTTCAAAAAAAAAACTCTTTTTGAATAAAGTCTTCATTTTATTACAATTGCCTAAAATTAGTTTAATCTAAATTTTAAATTGTTTGTATATTATGATGAGCACATTAAAGATACCCATGTGTAAAGGTGCAAGTGCAACATATGAAAAGTAAACATAGTTAATGTGAATGTTGTTTGGGTGTTGGGATTCGCACCACAATGGGTGCATTTCCCCTTAATATATGTCTTTGTCATCTAAAATAAGAAATGTTTTTCGATTATATATGTATGTATGTATGTATGTATGTATCTGTGTGTTTATACACACACACATTCATACATATATAAATATCTCGTACAGTGGTTTATATTGAAATAGACTTTATTTATATTAAATGCAATAAATCAATGAATAAAGTATCTAATTAAAGTAGTTCACACACACATAAATATTATTACATAAATATATATATTTGTATACAAACCAAAACAAAATTTGAAATAAAATAAAATAAAAATTATATCCAAATAGTTTGTGAATTAGAATGTTTGCCTTTTAAACAAAGGTCTAATAGTAGTCTAGATGCAATTGTAAAACAAGAAATAAATCACTAAATTAATATTTCTTCTTTTGTTTTAATGTACAAATTTTGGTTTAGAATAATTTAAACATAATACAATTTAGTCATCATATTATGTTGCCAACTATAATTAATTAATGAAATTATTTCAATGTTTTATTCAGATAGAAATTTATATGTGAACATTCAAACCTAAACCTTGGAATATGAAATGACTTATTAATAAGATTGTTCCAAAATTTATTTTAGTTTTTTAAACATCACTAAAATCAGATGACATAGGCATATGAAAATTCATGATAAGGTCTAGATCTATGTTAAAAATACAAGATAAATAAACATACAAAATAGAGATGAATGAAATTATTATTATTTGTAACAAACAAATAAATAGGAGCATAACATAGGTATTTTAACTAAATCAACATGATAAGAGTTTACAGTTGATTCAAAAACGAGAAATTGAGATATTCAACTCATAATCCAAATTTTCACATATAAACATAAGGGGGAGATAGAGAACTAGAGGGATATAAAATAAAAATAAAAGTATATAAGTAAAATATAGAATTACCTTAGGATGAAGCCAGGAGAAACACTTTGAATGATAGAATAAACCATAGATCCAATAGATCAATCTCTAGATCCGCAGCAATCAAGAGATAAACACGTATTTCTATTTAATTTTTCTTAATTAAGTTTTGCAATTTTGAAGCTCTAACCACCATTAGGATTTGAACCTGATTTTTCTGTAATGAGAGAGAAAGGAAATGATAGAGCGATATCTAACTAAAGGAGGAAATGAATGTGTAATAAAGACACGGGTCTTTTTCTCTCCTTTGATTAAGATTTCCCTTTCATTTCAAATTAAAACCCCTCCCCTTCTCAATATCATGGTCAACCGTCATGTGTGGGCTTTGGGTCTAAAAAATTTCCAATATTCAACTATCTAAATCTAATTTAAATTTCCTATCGATGTCGTATACCGATATGGGCGTTTATAACTTTTATATATGCACGTTATTAAATACTAATGAAAATCAAACAAATCAAATAAGAAATATTTTAACAATGAATATTTAAAAAATATTAATTAGTTTAATTTATTTAAAGCCCATTTTAGTATTTATTTTATTTAAGTTGAATTTAAGCATTCTACCGATATCATAAAACGATATGCTCATTTATAAATTTTATATGCACATTTACTAAATACTAATGGCATCCAATAAATTAAATAAAATTTTATAATTAATGTTTCATAAATATCAATTAATTTAATTAATTTTCAACAACTAAAAATTAATTAAATTGTGTGGTTTATTCGGAATATTCATCATTTCGGTTATGTGCCTCAAAGGTGTAAATTCAGTCAGCGATTAATATCGAACAATTCAAATATTAACGTTCACTCATCACATTAGCTAGTGGTGTAATATTTTGGCTGAATTTATCGCTTACGCATTCTTTGGTAAATTCTAATTTTACTTATTATAAGCGTTACCAATTAGTAACAATTATTTACACCAGTTCTCTTCATTAAAACTATATCACTTTGGACTTACGAAATTTAGTAATGGTCAAAATTCCAATATCGTTCATTTTCAACTCTATAGTCCAAACATAAAGTTTAATAATAACAATTATTATTAACCAAACTACACTGGCCAGATATTTTGACTTTGAGTCAACTTCAGTTGACTGTGATACTAACCCCATATAACCGAGGAGACGAATCCTCTCTTAAATAGTGTTTCATTTCTAATACTTCCACTTGACCAAACTATAGTCATTCGATGGACTATATGCCATGATTTAACAATAATCAAAGTGGAGCTTTCATATTGAAGTTCGACGGTATTCTCAAGTCAAAAGAACTATGTAAATTAGGCACATCGATATTTTTTATTTGGCCTTATATATATTAATCAATAGAAAACTGTTGAGCGAATCCTTCCATAGTTATCCAATAACTATCAGTAAGTAACCCTTGGTGCCCTCATCAATCATGGGTAATACACTGCCGAACATTTGTAGAGCGTTACATACTCCAGTCTCAATGACGTATCGATATCCAGTCCCGATGCATCTTGAATAAGAATATTAAATGATGTGTTTATTATATTATGATACAATGCAAATGATTACAACTATTTGTAATTACTATTATGAACATACCATTTATGGATTTTTTGTTAAATATATTTTAATCAAACATTTAATTATTTATAACACATTATAACAAATATATAACAGAAAGAAAACATCTTTATTACGAACGAGGATTGATTACAAAGTTAATAATTCATAATAAAATACCATTAAGGCATACCCATAATTCTATCAAAGGGTTTATAAGAAACCCCAATATATCCTAGGCCAAGGAGTTGACATATTGTGCAAGTCGAAAGATTGTTTGTAATAATAGTTTGTGAGGAATTTTGTATGAATCGCCCCAAAAGAAGTTTGGGAATGACTGTCGTTGGATGACCAATTTATGGTTTGAACATGAGAATTATAATCTAAAATCAAGTTAGTTTTATATAAAAGGCAATTCATAAAGTGTTTATGAATACCTATTCCTTTACATCGAGAAATAAATGTTGTTTCAAGAAATACCAACTTCGTAGTAAAGAAATTTCTTTGAGAAATGATTGGTAGTAAAATGAAGTTGGATACGATCCAAAGATAAAACTGATTATGTAGGATGAAACTAAATTAACCTAACCTAAACGAACATAACGCATTAGAGTGTTAAATAAGCATTCCCACATATTGAAGAGAAACTATGAGTTTCTTATCAATGTCGAAAATAGATAATCCTAAGTTGTCAATTAAGCCATTAAGAGTATTGACTCTACGATATGGTATGATGCAAAAATCCAAAAAGGATTCCAACTATGTTATAAAAATATGATTTTGGTAATTGTACCCGAAGGGATATGATCCATCGGACGCAAATGAATCTTCAAGGGCAAGACTAATGTAGTTGGAATATAATGAACAACGTTAATAATAATTGTATATTTCAATTGTTGAACTTTGTGTAATAGATTTATTATTCAATGGGCTCAAGATAATTCGAATTTACTCACAAAATTATTGCTTAGTAATATTTAGTGTTTTGGTACAAATGTGTTGAAATGGAAAATTCTAAATAATGGTTTAGAATAAATAGTTTGCATATAACAACCCAAGTGTCTCAAGTCAGTGGAAGCGATATTGAGTTTGTGAGTTTTTTATATGATCTAAGAAATGATATGTATGTATCATTCTATAAGTAAGTATTTTGGTAGAAAATCGAATAGTTTGATTTTCGGCTAAAATGCAGAGGAAGCGTGTGTCCGTAAGAAAGAACCACTAAAAGGTATATCGATATTTCTGGACTATAATTAAACAACATACTGTTGATTGTTAACGATGTACTTATGTTAAAATTAGTAATAGTTTAGTTGTTTAATACTTGATATTGGATTGATAAATTAAATCTTTTATAATAAGGATAAAAGGATATTGAGAATGTCTCAAATTGTATGCAAAGAAATCTTATTAAAATGTTTAATATGGTACATGTAAGATGGATTCCTTATGTATCGACAATAGGAATTATCATACATGGTGTATTGCCTACAATATAGTATTTTTCTTACGTATTTGATGCATGAAGCAAATATCAAATCCAAATTAAGATCACCAAATGGTAGTTTAGAGCATTCTCGAGTATTTACAAAATAATAGAGAATTGTTTATAGAAACAATGAATTCTTTATGAAGGTTTGCTCGGACTCGAACTTCATAAATGCTATCGAGTATAACATTTTAGTATTAAATTCATGTTCAAACCTTAATTAAGAAGCTCTGAGTCGAAAATGTTCCAAATAAACTGTAACACCCCGTAATTTGGTGTTATTTATTTAATTAGTTAGTTGATTAATTAGGCTTCGAAAATGGAATTTGTGCAAATTATGGAATTTGACCATGAAACATGCACCATTGCATTCGTGGCGAAATCCTGAACAACTTTCATATTTGGCGCTTGGGGTCCAAAACAAAGAAGTTATGGATGAAAAACGAATTTGAAACGAAAATAATAAAATAAGATCTAATTAAAGTTTTTATATTAATTGCCCAGGCCCACAAGTCGACCGATTATTGAGGATGGTCGACCCTCAGTGGTTGACCATTGACCCATGGGCAGTCGACCGGTGGTGAACTAGCGGCACATATAACCCTAGGCCGCAACGACCCGGATTTAATATTTTTAATCAAACGGTTCGGGTTGATTCTAGCGCTTATAAATTCAGGTCTTGCCCTCCCTTCTGTTCTCATATTTTTATGGAGGCAGTAGCGAAGCTATGCCATTTCTCCTTCTCCATTTTCTTTCTAAATTATAAAGTTAAGATATTTGCATCTATATTCATACAAATTGGAGAAGAGTGGAAATCTAATAAAAAGAAGAAGAGAAGAGAATCAACCATATGCGTATTTGAGGTAATTTTTATATTCATATATATTTGTATCTATTTTCTCTCCCAATCTCAAATCTCTTCTCAGATCTATAATTCTAATGTATGTATATACCCTTTTATACATATCTCTTGGATTAAAAAATATTTGGAGATGAATCAAATGTTCTACTTCAGATTTGGAGATTTGGATTACTCTTAAAGGTAAGTGGGAAATTCTATAGATTGTTATAATATGAAAATTACCCCTTTGGTGTTTATTTTATTTTTATGCCTAATTAGAAAATTGAATATGAGTTGTAGGCAAAGAATTGAATATGATATGAATATAATAATTATTGCCAATATATTCTTGTTTATGAATTGATTTAGCATTGATACAACCTGATCTGGAAATCAGTCCCAAAAGTATGAATTTTGGAATATTGATTTGATAATGCAGATCTGAAATAGGTTGTATAATAAAGTTATAAATTTGAATTATTACCCTAATCTTATTGGAATGTAAATTTTTCTACGTTTGGAATTGTTGGAATTCAGATCCGTTTAATATTTGTAAATTAGTTTAATTTCTTTCCCTTTTAGAAAGATACAACAATTGATCTAACAAGGAATAAATGCAAATAGAAAGAGAAAGAGATGTGTAAAGTATGAATTCATTGTATTTTACACTATCTATTTCGGTAGTAAAAAGAAATGATTATTGTAATTTCAAACGATGTAAACTTTTATATTTTAAAGTTAAATCTTTTGTTTTAGACTAATTTATGGAAATTTTGGCGGATAATCTTTTCAGATATGATTCCAACAATTTAACATGGAAAAATATATTCTAGTGAAGATTTTAACTAGAACATATTTGATAAAAGCAAATATTAGTACGTAATTACTGCGTTATAATAATTAAATAAAAAAATAATCACGACGCTTGTACGTAATATACGAGTTTAGGATAATTAACTAATAGAAAAAGAATTTAAAAGGTGTAACTCCAATAAATGGTAATAAATATGGGAGTTGTAATAATTTGATAGGGTACATGGATTAGTGGGACTGATAAAAACGGAATAGATATAAAAGGTTACTAATTTGAAATTAGTAATCATACATAAATATCTTAGAAAATGTCCATTAGGATTTTATGGACAAATTGACATTTATGAGCACTAAGCGAGGATTTACGAGCAGATAAATATTTAAGGTAAATCTTATTGCCTTAAATAAAAAGGGAATTAGTAAGCTAAGTTCAATCTCTACCTAAGATAATATAAATAAAGACTTCGGATGGTTAATTGGACTTAGTAGGTTAGTGATGCAAGGTCAGTAGAGTCACTCGACGAAAGACTGCCCTTCACTTTGAGGCTACCAGCGGTCGAATGTACATACTACTGATGTAAGATATCACTAGTCCTAGGACCTTAACCAAATGTAACATGATACCAAATGGACCCGCACCTTAATGGTATTTTCTAGCTGTCATTGCATGGAAATCTCATTGGGCTACTTTATACTTCTTTTACAAAAAAGAGAAGGACCCTACAGTCCCTTAAGACCCCAAACTGAAGCGAACCCTTTCCAAGATATCCAATATCACTCTTTAATTATAAATATGGCATTTTATTAGGTTACTTCTTTATGTAGGGAGGCAGACCCTTCAGCCACTTAAGACCTCAACACTGAAGTAAACCCTTTTTAGAGACATTCTTATTTATTTATTTGGAATCTCATTAGGTTACTTAATACTTCCATTTAGGAGCACACCTTGGGGATAGGTCTTAAATGATGGGGTCTGCCTTAGTTAAGGTTTTTCTGGTAGCCTCAAAGTGAAGGGTCGCCTTCCGTCGAATGACTCTACCGACCTCGCATCACTAACATACTAAGTCCAATTAACATCCTTAGTCTTTATTTATTTTATCTTAGGTAGATATTGGACTTAGCTTTCTAATTCCTTTTTATTTAAGGCAATAGGATTTACCTTAAATATTTATCTACTTATAAATCCCCGCTTAATGCCCATAAATGTCAGTTTGTCTATAAAATCATAACGGGCATTTCTTAAGGCATTTATGTATGATTACTAATTTCAAATTAGTAACCTTTTATATCTATTCCGTTTTTTTCGTCTCATTAATCCATTTACCCTATCATATTATTGCAACTCTCATATTTATTACCGTTTATTGGTGTTACAACCTTTTAAATTCATTTCCCATTAGTTAATTATCCTAAACATGAATATTACGAGCAAGCGTCATTATTAGCTTTTTGTTTAATTATTATAAGCACAGTAATTATGTACAAATATTTACTTTTATCAAATATGTTCTAGTTATAAATCTTCACTAGAATATACCTTTCTATGTTAAATTGTTGGAATCATATCTAAAAAGATTATCCACTAAAATTTCCATAAATTAGTCCAAAACAAAATATTTAACTTTAAAATATAAAAGATTACATCGTTTGAAATTACAAGGAATAATCATTACTTTTTATTACTGAAATGGACAGTGTAAAATCCAATGAATTCATACTTTACGCATCTCTTTCTCTTTCTATTTGCACATATTTCTTGTTAGATCAAACACTGTATCTTTCTAATAGGGAAAGAAATCAAACCAATTTATAAATATTAAATGGATCTAAATTCCAACAATTCCAAACGTAGAAAAGATTACATTCCAATAAGATTAGGGTAATAATCCATATTTATAACATTATTACACAACCTATTTTAGATATGGAATGAATTTCATCCAAATCAATATTCTAAATTCTTACTTTTGGGACTGATTTCTTGATCAGGTTGTATACAATGCTAAATCAATTCATAAACAAGAATATGTAGGCGATATTTATTATAATCAAATCATATTCAATTTATTGCCTACAACTCATATACAATTATCCAGTTAGGCATAAAAATTGAATAAAGACCAATGGGATAATTTTCATATTATAACAGTCTATAAAATTTCCCACTTACCTTTTAAAAGCGATCCAAATCTCCAAATCTGAAGTAGAACCTTTGATTCATCTCCAAATCCTTTGTAATCCAAGAGATATGTATAAAAGTGTATATACATGCATTAGAATTACAGATCTGAGAAGAGATTTGGAATTGGGAGAGAAAACAGATACAAATATAAATAAATTACCTCAAATACGCATATGGTTGGTTCTCTTCTCCTTTTTATTATATTTCTACTCTTCTCCGATTTGTATGGCCATAGATACAAATATCGTATCTTTGTAATTTAGAAAGAAAGTGGAAAAGAAGAAATGGAAGAGCTTCGCTACTACCTCTATAAAAATATGAGAAGAGAAGGGAGGGCTGGGCTTGAATTTATAGGCACTAGAATGAACCAGAATTCTTCGATTTAAAATATTAAATCAAGGCTGTTGCGGTCTAGGGTTATTGGAGCCGCTAGGTCGCCACCAGTTGATCTCCCTTGGATCAATGATCGACTGCTAGGGGTCGACCGTCCTCAATAATGGGTCAGCCTGTGGGCTTGAGCAATTAATATAAAAAATTTAATTCTTCTTAATTTATTATTTTCGTTTCGAATTCGCTTTTCGTCCGTAACTTTGGACTCCGATCGCAAAACTCAAAATATAAAATTTGCTCATAATTTTGCCACGGTCGCAATGTTGCGAGTTTCATAGTTAAATCCCATCATTTGCACAAATTCCATTTTTGGAGGTTAATTAATTAACTAACTAACTAATTAAATAACTAACGTCAAATTACAGGGTGTTACATTCTTCCTCCTTAAAAAGAATTTCGTCCTCGAAATTTCACAAATGACTAAGTCAAGGTTTTGGCTTCTAATTATCCTAAACTATATAACCAATGAGTGTACAACTGGCAACCAAACATGCAAAAGTGCATAGTATATAACTGTATCACCACACAGAAAATATGTATACAGAATGATTCTAAATCAGATCCTTCTATATGAATGCATTTCTTTTGAAAACTTTTTTTTTGAAAAATGTTGCAAGCAACCTACATATATACTGGCAGTTCTATATGTATGCAGCTTTTTGAAAAATATTTTCAACAAAAAATTCCCATACTCCTACAAATAGAAGTATGAAGCAACCAATTTTGCATCCGCTTCCTACCATCCAATAATCTAACGCATCGAAAAATCGCTTCCTAAACTTTACTTCGATGTCAGAAAAAAGAATTTAGGCAGAGAATTTAACATTCTTACCAGACTATAATCTTCCTATTCCCATAGTATAGTACAAATTTCTTCGTTGCCTGGATTTATTCCAATTTTTCTATGCACAAAACGCATAAGGAGGTGTATATTCAAGCTCTAAAATGAAATTAAGTCTAAAAATAGACTTGCGCGCGTCGCCGACAAGGTATGAAAATAGAAATTCCAAGGCTAAAACAGCTTTCCCTTGTTATCACTTGCATATATCGCATCGTCAATCCTAATGCACTGCTAAATTCACAAATTCTAACTCTATTTGTCTTCCCTACACCTAGCATATGGCCATCAAAATCAAAGTTTTCACACAAAATCAAAGTTTTCACAAAAAATCTTTCTCACTTTTCAAATTTGCACGTCACTTGGAAAATAAAATCCCAAAATATTTAGACGCACATTTTCCTTAAAATGAAATTTTGAGCAAAAACTCTAAAAATAATTTAAGAGTAACAATAACTAAAACACAAAATCTTTTTTTCCAAAAGGGAACTTTTCAAATCAATGGGAATATTTTCAAAATATTTTCTTCTAAAATTTTTTTATAAATCAAGCCACAATTTGAGCGTAGTCGGAAGTCGGTCTTGCGCTAAATGCATAAACCAAATTCCAAAATTCTACAACTAACCTTTACCTAAAAATTTGACATTTTATTTAAAAATGTCAACACATCTATTATTAAAGATTTTAGCTTTTAAGGAACATGAGAAATGACCGTGATATCGAAACAACTTTATCATGTCCTTTGCTAAAATTTTCAACTATTCGAAACTTCCAGTCTTATATTGCTTTTACTGTTAGTTAAGTGTCTTTATGAGATTCCCATATTTTTATTGTTCCGCTACTATGCATATATATAAATGAGCAGTTCGCATATCCAGAGACAATAACACAGAAAATAAATGGAAACTCATAATATTGTGTGTGCCTTTTATAAGAACAACTAACAGTTTTACAACCCAAAAGAAAAGAACAAATGTTAGAAATAAAAGATACAACAATCCTAAATAAAACATCGCCTAAGAACTGTGAAAAGGTCTCGCATCGCGGCTGGAGCTTGAGCCATTACCGCGATCGCGGAATGGTCGTAGCATGGTGGCTATGCACCCAATCTCACCCTCTTAGCACTGCTGCTCTGTTCTAATCTCTCGGAGCTCTACCGGAACCTATCGAGTAGTACCAATGTCAAGACCCACAAATCCGTACCTCTTGATTAACCACTAATCTCCATTGATTAACTCAAAATGAACGGAAATACGAACCATGATGGTTTAAGAAAGAAGAAAAAAGTAGAAGAAGAAGAAAACAGAGGAAGAAGAAGAACAACTAAAGACACAGAACAGAAAACAATATCAGAATCTTACATTCGCAACGGAACAATATATAATAGATAAATCAGTAATCATTTAAACAAAGAATTTTATCAGTTTATACATACATCAACAGAGTCAATATACAACTCAATACAACAATGGACAGTCATATCAACTTGTCCTCATACAGAATACACAGCGGAATAAATAATATCAGATACAAATACTACGTCTCGTCATCCAGTTTGCTTCCAAAGCTCCAGAATATCCAGAATATTCTGATAACATAACTCTAGACTGCCCGTGTGGAAATTGATGGGCACCCAGAGTTTAGAAGGGAAACAATAAACTCCGAGTCAGTCATGGTGACTGGTGTGAGATCGTAAAACAGTTTATCTTTAAAACAGACAACAGGAAGATTTTAAAGTCAATTTCGCAATGCTTTTGGAAAATGAGACTACCATAAGGCCTCCCGCACGCACACACAATGCAAACGCAGAATCGGAGAAGATTTATCCTTATGATAGTCAAAGATGCTTGATACGCAAAATCAAATCATTTTTGATATTATTATTAGTGCATAGTGTAGAAAACATATCGAAAGTATAATATAAATCTTAGCCAGCATAGGCATTCCGCACTTATGCCTACTATAGCTACTATGTTCAATAGCAGGTTACCGCCACATTCCATAGCAGGTAATACAACTAAAACCGTACACGTCACGTATTGTTTCTTTGGATTTCCAACAAATGGTCAGGCTAAGGAACTTTCTATTCCACGAATAGAATGCCTCTGGAATGACGTCTCGAGAAATAACCTAACATTACGGTTAGATCTCTGCCAACACAAGGCCGGGTTACCTCAGCAAAAATAGGTAACTACTGACACGCGTATGCCATCCCCCGATCGTAACCGATCTTCCCGAGGATCCTCGATTTCCAACTACCACAAAGTAATAAACTCGCAGCATCTACATAGGTTAAGTATCTGGGCTCCATACCATGATACCACCTCTATCCAGAAGGAATGACATACACTAAGGGGCGCTACTCCCTAGAACCTTGTCGCATCCTTCCTGTTTTGACCATTTCCGGGGTGTGAGGCTCGACGAAGTCTCGTCCTCAAAGCTACGCTTTGTTCACAAAGCCATGCCTTGGGTCAACAAATGATCAACCTATGATCACAAAGATAAATGATCAAACAAATGATCATATCACAAATGATCAAACACTGATCGTCACACAGCAACACTCAGCATGTCACATTACCAAATTGGGAATATATCGCTGATAAATTTCAACTACATAACCTCTGAGCTCGTACGTCTCAGAGAAGGGTGTTAAGCTAAGAGAATAAATTCTTCGCCACCAACAGATATGTATTTGAAAGAAATCAGCTTTACATCTCAATTTGTAATGTCAGACACACAATCCATACAAGTCTGTTCCGGGATCGAACAGAACCGAAGGCACTTCTCACGAAGCCCTTGCACATTCCGGATAATTTTCAATCACGTCCGGACTTCCCGTCACTAAGGGTGATAAAACCTCTAAATCGGAGATCAGCCGATGTAGAGTAACTCGACGGTAATCCTTCCGTTTTCAAAAATATCCGGTCTTCAACACCGGTCATCAAATGCAATTCATTACGACGTATCACATATTCGGAATGGGTTATATGACCCCATGGTCCTTTCCCGGCTAACCCGAATAGTGAGCGCTTATTCAAAAATAAGTGTGGCATTCAAATTCATCCAATTCACAACTAATACCTATTTAAAGGTAAATATTGATAGTCGGTTATTTAACTATCAATAAAGATGCGCAACATCATCAAATTCCAAATAATTTTTCAAATTATTTATTTCCAAAATATCTTTACTAGATATATAATTTCCACACTTCAATAAAAATAAATCAACGTTTATTTTTAAAACGAATTCCCATTTCTTTTATAAATTCCATAGTGAATTTATATTTCAAAATATCTACTGATATACGATTTTCAATTGATTTCAAATATTCACTTTCGATTTATCTTTAAGAAGATAAATTTCAAAACGTTTCATTTCATATTGGAAAAACATTTCCATTCTTATTTAGCAATAAGTAATTCCCAATCTATTTATTTTCAAAATTTGAAAATATTCGATATACTTAAATAAATGTTAAGTATATATTTCATTCTTTAAGGAAATCCGTTTGAGTCAAAATGAATGTTACGTAAAACATCGTTACGACGACTCAAAATCACTAGTATAGAGATTCGAAATTAAGATAGATATATAAATCCCAATACTATATAAAACATTTCCTTTCGGAAATCATTTACTATAACAACAGTGTTATAGTCCACCATTTCCTTCTATTTCTCGAAAACGTCTATTTCAACAATGAATGTTGAAATCTATGGTTTCGATATTTAATCATTTTAAAACATCGTTAAAACAATTAACTTCATTTTAAAATATTCATTTTCCCAAACATATCCATTTTGTTCAATAATATATTCACTGTCCAAAATCGTGAATATAATTCACTTAACCAAATTTCAATCATCTCTACACATTTTATTTCAATAATAATTCGCTATCTAAAATCGCGAATATATCTCCTTTAATAACCCTCTATATTTAATTTATCAAATTCAATTGATTTCGAATTTATAAAACAACGTTTATAAATTCTATTCCTACTTTATAACAACTTCGATTTGTAAATCTCCTTTATTAACAAATTCGATCAATATTTCATTTGAAGGCAAAAATCCAATTTATAAGTTAATTTCTTATAAATCTTCTATTCTACAATTTCATTCATTTTAACTTCACAATTTATAAATCTATAAATTTCATTCATTTTAACTTCACAATTTATAAATCTATAAATTTCATATCTTTAACATTTTAAAAACTCGTTTTAAAATTCCAATAATTTTAATTGATAAATATCAATTTTGTACATCTTTTATATACATCGTTTTTAATAATTCAAAAATCCAAATTTAAACTATTTTATAAATTACTTAACTATTTATTTCAAAAATCGCCTTTCGGTTATATTTCACAAAAATCTTAACTTCTATAACTTTAATATTTTAACGTTTATTTTTATTTAAAATAAATCAATTCAAAATTTTAAATAAATGTATACTTTCAAATAATTACTTTTAAAATCTCTTTTAAAGTTAAAATCGTTATTTTTAAACTTTAAAATTTGAATCCGATGATGCAACAGCACCAATTAGTCAATCACAACATTCAATATCATATATCAATATGATAACAGAATATACATCAATATCTGTAAATAAATAAATACAGTTGAGGAATCCAGTTGGATCCCTCCAACTTGTTTTCTTGCATCCACAGACGTTAGCACAATACCAATTCCACTTCGAGGTGGAATATCGCGGTATATGGGTTTTATAAAAATATCATCCGCTTAATAACGGCGCAATAGGGTCTCATCCGCTATACAGTGCGGGAAATCAATCAATCCAATATATACATATGCCAATATGTATATATAGCTATATATATAGATATATCCTACTATATCTAATATCACATCCAATAGCAATCAATCAGTCAAAAACTGCAATTACTTTTGGGTGAGAAAATCTCACCTTTGCTTTTAATTTGCTTTCCAATTCAAACCGGCTTATTTCTTCACGATGTTAGACCTTGTATAAAACAATTTATACCATTTATCAATATTCGAATTAAATCGAACTATAAATTTTCGTTTTGATAGTTTTAATTAACCAATTTCTTTTTAAATAAATTTGTTTAACTAAGCATCTTAATTTCAAATAACTTTCCTTTATTGTAAAATATATATACATATGCAAATCAACTTTTTACAAACTTACTGTATATATCAAATTTCCTTTGATAAATTTACTTAACTAATTATTTATTCAAATAAATTTTCTTTAAAAAAAATATATCTTTATGTCACTAAACAAACAAATAAACTTTGTTAAACTAATTAATCCATATATTTATTTTCATATCATTTCTTTTACTGCCAGTATAAATAATTGAAACTGCATATATATTTTTTTCCTCTATCTATATATAGATTTATATAAATTAAATTAAGAGTAGATCTGTTTGTCCATTACAAGAATATTTCCTAAACATCATATTAATTTTATACAATAATCTATGCAAGTTTTAAAAATCCAATTTCTTTTTAAATAAACTATATGATGTTATAAAATTAATGTATACGCATTTCTCTGACTAATAGAAAGGCTCCTGTTTAAACTTTATACATTTCAAATTTTTTTTTCTTTCATCTATATATTTTAATTCCTTACTAAACCAGAATTAATTAAAGAAATTCAATTCGAATACCTTACTGAACAATCTCAAGTCGAGATGCCATCTCCTCTGTCCTTTGCGAGCTTCCATCGCGTTCGAATTCGAACGCCTCTGCCTCGTTCGCACTGGGAACGCAAACCCCATGCCCTAGCTCTCTCGCGATGCCCTTCAGTCGATCGCCGTTCCTCGCTGCTTCGCCCATGCCACGACTCGACGACCCCCCCCCCCAAATCGACGAGACTCCGACCAAACTTTCACCTCCCCCCGATCGCGAGTCGCCGCGACTACAACGCGCGTGTACGCTGGCCATTGGGAATCGCGACTCCACTTCGATTTCGTTGTCGATCTCGATATTTTAGAAGAGGGGAACCCTCTGGTCTTTAGTTTTCAAACGGGAAGAAGAGGGAACATCAAAACCCACGTTCGCGTTCGCTTTTAACATCGCGACATTTTATTTTTTTCTTTGATTCGGGGATGAAGAGGGAGACGCCATTGATTTGAACGAGAGAATAAGTTTCGTTTATTTTTAAATGAAAGAGGGCTCGGTTTTGATTTATTTAAAGAGGGAAGCGTGCTTTTAGGCGTGAGTTAAGGAGGTAGCGTAATTCTAGGCTGAAACAGAGGAAAGTAGCGTGGCTTTGCAGAGAAAAGATCGTGCCTGCCTTTCTGATGTCGGCAAAGGTTTAAATTTTTAAAATTTAAATTGAATTTGATTTTATTTCCAATGCGTTTACCCACCGTGTGCTCTCATAACAACTCTGAAAAGTACGAAATTTGAAATCCGGTAATAATTCGATATTACGGACCCAATGGAACTGGTTTCGTCGAATTCCGAGACTGTTTGAAAAATGACTATTTTTAAATATCGGTTCAAACAATTAAATTCAAAACTGAGCAAAACAGTTTAAAATTCAATTCTGAAACTTCTATTATCTTCAGTATCATTATTACGAATTTTAAAAGCTTTTGAAATATTTTTCTTCAGCTTAAAACTGAAGATACAAATTTTTATTCAACATTCAATATATTAAATTTAAAAATTTAATCGTCGAATTCAAAGTTATATCGGGGATTCAAATTAAATCATCATTCAAATATTTAAAATTAATTAAATATTTTCAATTTAATTTGTTCAAAATTCTGGGTCGTTACAACCAAGCTCAAGACTCATGTATCCCTCGGCGCCCTGCGCTATCCCGTACTACTGGTGCTGCGGCTCTGGTTAGGGCTGCACAAAGTATGGGTTGGCTTGGGTCAGACAAAATATTTCATACGACCCGCATAGGTATGGGTTTAAGGTAGCTCAACCCGTATCCGACCCTATATGAGGTTGGATATGGGTTGGGTCGAAGTATGGGTTGGGTCGGGTTTAGTAGGGTTGGGTTGGGTTGCATGAATCTAATAAAAAATGAGAATATAAGGGAATATTTTCAAAAAATAACATTAAAATGTTCAACATAATATATTAAATTTTAGCTAGCATAACGCACTTAAACTAACTAATTCATTATAACATATATTTTATTAAAATTTTATTGTAAAACACATCATATGAAATTAGTTCACTACATAGTAGAACAAGTGTTTCATTTTAAAATACATTAAAATGCCCTTTGGAATATCTTTTCCAAATTCTATCTTGTTTGGGTTGACATAAAATATGCTTTTTCGCATATTTACTGTAGAATACATAAACATTATTCTAGAATTAGACTATTCTAATTTTAAGTGTATTGATATTAAATTAGGTTTCTAATATAGGGTTGGGTTGGGTTAAAGTAGGGTTGGGTTGAACAAAATAACACACCCGACCCATATATAGTATGGGTTACAAATTGTAACCCATATCCGACCCGAACTAGGATGGGTTGGGTTGGGTTTATGTGGGTTGGGTCGGGTTGGTGGGTTGGGTCGGGTTGGATATGGGTTGTGTGCAGCCCTAGCTCTGGTGTTGGTATAGATGGTGTGGTAGGTGGTAAAGGAATATTCATCCTCTTAATAGTGGTCTGATCGATGGCGGGAGGGACCTTCCTCGCTACTGACTCTCCGCTCAAATTTACCCCATAATGCCTAAACACTCGAGTGAGCAAGTAGCAATATGAAAAGTGAGTTCTCGGGGTACTAACTCCCCGATTAACCATATGGAGTATCAAGAAATGACCCCAGTTGACGGCTACGCCACCAATTATAGCATATGTGGCTTTCTGCATTGAGGTATAGATCTGGTCAAGGCTCCCCATCTTCGGAATAATGTTATGCTGAATGATGTGCAAAACAAGACGGGCCATTGATCGTAAATTATCGGTCCTCCAATCACCGACATTTCCAGAAAAGATCCATTATAGAATCTCAGGATCAGTCATCTCTATGTCACCAAAATATGCACCTACTACAGATATCTCCAAAATCCTAACGAGATCATTATCTGTCGTCTCAATCCGAGCTCCCTTCACCTCGGACTCAATGCAACTGTTGCCATCATCAAAATTCTGCGCCGTCTGTGCATCGAAAAGAGGGACACAACGTGGGTAATATTCCTGCTCATAAGTCTCGAAGCAGAGAATCGGTGCAAGTCCTGCCATGACGAAAATTCTTCAAGCCTAAGAGCGACGAAATATCCAAACTTCACTGGTCGTCCATAAAGGAAATCAAATCCCTCATTTCGAGATAAGAGGTGATCTTCCGCTCGCTTCGGTCAAGCCAAGCATCTTCTTACAGAGTGTGGCCGGGATGACGAGAGGAAGAGCCGTCGGTGCGTGGCGGTGCGATGGATTGAGAGGCGATTGAAAAAGGGAGAAAATGATTTAGATCTGGAGTAGTGGTGGGGCAAGGTCTAATGCACAAGGATTTTAGCGTCGATTGGTGGAGGAATGGAGGAGAGAGGCTTTGGTTAAGCGGAGGTAGGGAGAGGTGGAAATGGGTTCGGCTAAAAAAAATTAAAGAGGAGAAAAAAGGTGAGGGGGTGTGGTGGCTGAAGGTTTAGACGTGACTCATAGTTGCGTCCCAAGTTCGAGTTTAGCCCGAATCCACCTAGCGGTCGACCGCTTGGTCGACCGTTAGCCCAGATTTGGTCGTGGCCTGAACCTGGACATAATAGGACTGGTTAAATTAATTAATATTCTAATGACCATATCGCTCATCATCTTCAGATTAACCTATGCAGTAAAATTATGCCTTCCACCCAACGGTATCTACCTTACCGTATAGACCCTTCCTTAACAAGATTGCGATAGCTTCGACAAAACTGTTATGACCAGCAATACTTCCAAAAACCTAAAAATATTTCAGCTACTATTTCATGCTTACTTTGCATGGAAATATTTCTTCCAATAATTGGTGGGTACAATAACACTTCAAACTTAATACTCCAACAAAATTGAATTTCATTCCTATTTTGTCCGTACCTTAAACATAAAAAATATAAAAACCTCGATTTTATAAACTGAAAAATCAATAAGCTAAATATATACTCCTTTATACCTGTTTATAATTAATAGAAACCATTTCATAACAAAACTTCCCTTAAAAGTCAAACTTATATATATAAATATTTCAGGGTTTCCAAAAACTTTTTAAAACACAAATTTCCCAAATTGTAAAACTATTTTCTTGCCAGAAATCAATATCAAGCCTTTACTGATATATACATATAAATATTTAAGGATTTAAAGAATTATTCTTTTATAAACTATGGATTTCTTAACATGACCAATCTAGTGGTATACGTGTTTTTTTGAAATAAAATTTCAAAATTTTTCAAAAAACAAAATTTTTAAAATAAATCCTTTGGAAAAGAAATTCTTTGAAAATCCTTTTTCCCAAAATCTAAGGCATTTCCAAAACATACTTATAAAAATTCTCTCACAGGTTTTAGACTAAGGATTTGACATTAATTATTCAAATAAAAATTCAGTTTTCCATCAAAGAGGTGATCAATGAATGCACCCTAGCAAAAATTTGCTTCTGGACAATTGCGACATACAAACTCTAATTTCCCGCCCATTTGGAATAATTGTGTGTCTCCAACTAGAACTCATCCAAAATCACAAGGTAGCTAGAATCTCAACCATCAAATCGAACACCTCCAGTATTCGGGATTCAGCCATAAGTTGTACTCATGCTCTTCATCAACAGCGCTTTACGCATCACCAGCACTCTGTGGGGTACTACGAAGTCGGCGTGAAAATCTTAGCTCTAAGATATTTCCAACCCATAGTTGCTTTGCCCTTTCCTTTGGAGTAGAACTACAACTACTTCTATAGTCGAAACTTTAGAATCTAGCGTAAAAATATAATATTATCGGATAGGAAAGTATGAATACATTCTCTCAATTTATCCAAATCCCTCCGATTTACTAACCTAGGCTCTGATACCAAATGTAACAACCCGCATGTTAATGGGCCTAAATTTTGACAAAAATCGAAACCCAAGTCGATCAGAGCATAGATCGTTAGATTTGGTACCTACAAATAAGCATGAGCATCACTACACCAAAACAGCAAATTTGGCACACCAGGAAGCGGAGATTTGATACGGCTTTAAACCGTATCAAATTTGATACGGCTCAGAGCCGTATCAAATTGCCTCTGCGATCCACACCCCCCACAACACCTAAAATCTAACCCTACGTTTGAAAGGCCGCGGATCACTACATTTTGCTCGCGGTAGTTTTCATTTCCCGCACTATTTTCATTTCGCTCTCCATCCCTAAATTACACAATCCCAAAATTAAATCACGCCCTGCTCACAATCCCTAAATCTCATTCCAAGGCTTGAGGAAGAAATCACCTTCAACACACGGAGCAACCACTCAACGATGCTTCTCAAGATACATCACCAGTACTTCAAAACAAAATCAGCCAGCATACATGCTACTCCCATTTCCAACTTATCCCGAAAGGAACTAACATTTAATACACACTCGTGCACGGACACTCTCTTTCTTCTTCCCTCTGAAATTCTTGGTCTGAAGGCGAAGCAGCGGCAATGGCGGTCTCTTTGAAGTTCGTTCCTTTAGTCGCCTTGGTTTTTGTTTTAGCTTCAGGATTCGGTTCGCTTGCTGGGAGTGAGAGGTTTGATTTCGCTACCGTTGAATTTTTTTTTGTTCGTTTGAATTCTCATAGAAGATTAAAATTCCATTGTGGTTTTGCGATGAATTTTTTACTGCCTAAACGCGAATGCTAAACCAATCCCTAGTTGTTTGAAAATGATCCTTTTCACTATGTATGATTTTTTTTAAAAACCTGTACTTTCGTACATTGCACTAAACAAAGTTGATTGCTTAATTTTTCATAAGATATTGGTATTTTTAGTGAGAAATTATGAAATGCAGATCCCTAGTTTTCAAATTTTTGTTAGTTTATTAATTAATCTGGATTACTGTTGCAGCTCAAGACAAATCATGGCGAACGAATCCGCACATGAAGAAAGGTACGCTGAGCTCTGTTTTAATGGAATATTCTTAGCCGTTCAATTTATTCCTCTGTACAAAGTGAACGTGTAGATGCAATCCCGTTTTAATTCGAGCCCTTGGATTAAATTCTTCTAATCTGTGGCTGTTAGAATTCTGTTAGTTATTAACCTCGGATTCCTTGGAAAAAGATAATTTAGAATGGAATTGCAACAAAAACTATGGATTCACCTCAAATTTCGCTATATAAATTTCTTAACTTACTGACATTAAACCGAACTATAATAAACACTTATGGAATCTCATTCTCCTCATAAAGCCAAAATTCATGTGTGGACTATGATTCATGGCAAATTAAACATGATTGAGTTGCTATACACCAAACTAAGGAACACAACTAATAACGACAGAAGCTATTTCTACAACTTAACACTGGAAACAATGGCCCACTTATTTTTTGAATATCCTACTACCTGGTATATTATAATAAGCTATCGACATGGTTTGATTTACAATTGAGTCACCCTATTCCATCACCTCTTATTTATTGATCGCTACCGTACCAGAGATTCCCCTGCCCTCCTTTTGACTTCGTTTAGTCCAGCAGTCCTAGCAAACCATCACATAGCCTCAAACCGACCATTTGCTAGTAGGCTAGCAGCACTTTGTTTAAGGCTTGAAGTGTGGAAACTGTCTGGTTTCTTATGGAGGAGGGATGTTGGGGAGTGAATGATAGGAGTTCATAGAAGAAAATGTGGTAGGGATGAAGGAGCAATTGCTGTCTGGTGAGGTATGTAAGGGATGAGATGATTGTGTAATATTGAAAATATGTTTTTTCCTTGAAAATATTGATAATATAAAAGTATGTTGATAATATAAAAGTATAAAGGTTGATCAGTCCCAGTGCCAACCCTCTGCTAAGCAACAGTTGCATAGCATGAGCATTTGTTTTGCATCTTATCGTAATACTCTTTTGCCAATTAGTTCATTTATCTCATATAGAATCAACACTTGAATATGAACAAGTGACCTTTCCATGACTATTTAATAGATAAAGGCAAAAGTTTGCTCAATGAGCATGGAAAATACGGTAGGACAGTATATACTGTTGCAGCCAAATAGGAATCAAAACTGGCAAATGATTATTTCATAGGTGCGTCAAGTGAATTTGGCTTCTTAACTGGTTCTTCTCTTTTTGTAGAATAAGCCCCTCCTTTACAATGAAGACATTACGCGGAATAACATGTATTCATATAAGGTAGGTTATATAGGACTCTACTGAACACGTAGCTGAATTCATTGCATCTGCTTATTACTTCTCCAAAAGTATGTGGTTGGATCAGAAAGACAGACAAGTCATTTGAATAATACGATAATTTGAGTCATGATTGAACATCATCGGTTGGAGAAGGTCTAAAGTGATGTCAATTCAATTATGCATATTAGATTTTTATTATTTTCTGGTAAGGGACGACATTACAAGTTGTTGCATTTATAAACATTTCAATTCCTAAACTGAGGTATCAAAGTTCAAAAGTCAGAGAGAGTAGTGAATAATTGTTTCAAGTAACTATTGGAGTGACATCCTTTTATATTTCACTAATTAACAAGTACAAGTTGGATGTCTCTATGAATAAATCAATATTCGTAGCTCATCATCGTAATATATAACTTATGATTCATATGCTAGTGCTAGTGGATATTGTTAATACTAGGATAGAATTAAATAAATATATATAGGCTGAGAGACAATTTGCTTAAACAAATGTTGCAATTTGAATTTGATGTGTCCATTTATGTATACGATTATGTTTTTTACAATAAAGGTATATTTCTGCTTATTTAGTTGAAAATGGTGTTTTATTTAGAAAATATATCATGCAACAGACTAGGTGTAAGAGTATGGCCTCAAGCAATACCTCAATTCCTTGTTGGCCATTTCGACCTTCTGGAAACTGCAAAGAAAGCATTAAGCGAGAATGGATGTGAAGGACTGTTTCTTGGTGGCAGCTATTTGTCTGGTGTGGCACTGCGTCGAAGGTGGTTACGAAAGCGCATCAGAGGTATCAGAGTATTTCATGCATATAAATGGAAAGAAATAAAGACTGCCAGTATTTTTCTATATAGATGTTATCTTTGTATGTTGCACCACAAATGATTGTTCGGTCAATAATTCATGTCCAGTTCAACTAAAATGGAATTTTGATTCTGTAAAAAAAAGTATGCAAAATAATAATAATATTTAAAGCTCATATTGTATATTTTTCCATGTTCAGAAGCATGCAAAGCTCTGCAAGAAAGGAATGGTTACATTGTATAATTGTATATCTTATATAGAGTTTCTTATATGTGTTAAACATTGTATAATTGTATATCCTATAATCATTTTTATACGTGCTGAGCTTGTCCATTTATTTGTATTTTTAATTGACTGCTGACCGTAGGCATCGATGTAGAAGAAGGGAACATGTAATGTGAAAAATAAAGAGCAATGCATTATTATTTTTACTTTAATACATTAATTTGATACGGCTCAAAGCCATATCAAATTCATGAATTTGATACGGCCCAAAGCCGTATCAAATTCATGAATTAGGCAGTGCTTTGAGCCGTATCAAATTCATGAATTAGGCAGTGCTTTGAGCCGTATCAAATTCATCAATTTGATACGGCTTTGGGCCGTATCAAATTATTAACCACGCCAAAATTTGATACGGCCCAAAGCACTGCCTAATTCCATTTGATACGGCCAAAAGCACTGCCTAATTAGCATTTCTGGTGTAGTGCATTATCAGAGATTGATAGAAATCTAAACTCACAGCGGAAAGAATAATAGGATAAGAATACCAACTATGACTACTACCTTGGAATTAATGGTATTCCTTGGATAGCAGATTGTCACATCAACATCGAGCATGAGAGAAAGAAGACTTCTCCAACAACAAAGCACATCTAGCTCCAGTCAACTGTTTCTCTAAATTCTATCTTATGGGTTGTATTGAGGAGGGGAACAGAACAACATTCTGGTGACTAGAAAAATATAAACTATCCATAATATAAACTTATAACGATTGGTTTTCATTTAATTACTATGTCTATCAAGGATAGCAATTCTAATATAACCTTGTATTGCACACACGATTAGATACTTACCCCTTCTCAAGGTACAAAATACTAATGAAGCCATATCAACCATCCAATACTTCCAAACTCATTTTCCACTTAATACTTCTAAATATGAAGCGGGCTTCTACAATACTTTTAAAAAGAGAAATAGGCAGACTCTATGATTTATGATCTTAATCAAGGTAGACCCTATCATTTAAGACCTATTCCCAAGGCGGTTTCTTAACAATGTTGTCAATGGTTGGTGGGTCCTGGCTATAAGTCCTCTAACCACCATTTAAGGCTTCCGACACTTAATGTCCAACTATTACCGCATCTATCGCAGATAAAATTGTAGCCATGTAATAAACAATAGCCAAGCCACTTAACACCTCCAAGTGGAAAATAGGTTGGTCATTTAAGACCTTAGCTAAGGCAGACCCCCATCATTTGAAACCTATCCCCAAGACATGCTCCTTAATGGTACTATTGTTATTATGGTCTTTGCAATGTAAGAGACTGTAACGAAGCCACTTAATACTTCCAAGTGGAAATTAGGTAAACTCTGGTCATTTAAGACCTATTATTATGGAAGAGGTAAGATAACTATATGTATTTGTTGAGCAAACTTAATGTACATATACTATACTTAGGCCATCGCGATATGGTAGGCACCAGTGAATAATTTATTTCGATTTATTAAGCAAACACAAGGTCGAAGTGAAATTAAGACAGGGTACCAAAGGGATAGGAGAAAGGATAGGAGTTGTATATGCTGCAACCGATAAGGAGTTATCCATCATCCGTGGAGCTATGATTTGTTGAGTAAACTCAAGGTCAGAATTCCAAGATGGACAAGTCCTAACACCTACTAGTGAAATTGAAAGACTTCTATATTTCGACTTAGGGTTTGGCAAAACATAAAAGACTAGCGGGAGCTTATCAGTAAACGAAGCATAAAGTTTAACCTTGCTAATATTATAATAACATCTACTATGATTTGTCATAATAATCTACTACTTAAACTTGCAGAAAATTATAACTTCAAAACCATTTTTTGAAAATGACAAGCTTACTGGACCAAACTATACTGATTGGCTAAGAGCAATTAAAATAGCGTTAACTTACGAGCGCCTATTGTCAACTATTACATGTGAACCCAAAGAACAACCTATTGATGATGCAGACCTCAAACTAAGACTTTCATATGAAAAATGGGTGTCATACCTAGAGATCGCCCAAGTTTTCGTGTTGTCTATGTTAGACAAACCTTGTAGAGGAAACACGAAAATATGTGTCCATGAGGTATTTGATAGTCTTAAGGCCCTGTTTGGTGAACAGTTACATTTCGCAAGGTATGAGCTTACGAAGAAGCTGTTTAATACCAAAATGACCAAAGGATAGAAAGTGAACGATTATGTGTTGATGATGAAGGGCTATATTCATAGGCATTCGCAGTTATATGCGTAGATAAGCAACAAACTGTAAGTTGATTTGTTCTTTAGTTCTCTTATTCCTTGGTATGAACTGTTCATACTGAATTATAATATAAACCAATTAAATATGAATCTCATGAAGCTCCTTAATATGTTGAGGCGGTCGATCTGCATCTAAGGATCACGGGGTTGTACTTGCTATTAAGGGTAGTGCATCATCTTCGAATAGTTCGAAGAAGCAGAAAAGTGAAGGTAAGAAAAAAAGAAAAGTAAAAGGACCGATGACAAGGGTGAATGTCACCACTGACATAAGAAAAGTCACCATAAAAGGAATTATCCTGACTACTTGAAGATTGTTAGAGAAAATAAGCAGAATTTTTCTGTGGCTCCATCAGGTACATTTATGATTCAATTTTTTTTTAATTAATAAAAGATCTTGGGTCTTAAATACTAGATCTGAAACTCATATTTGTAATTTATTACATGGGCTTAGGAACTGACATCATGGCAAAAGGAGAGACGAGGCTCCAATTTGCTAATGGATCTATGGGAGATGCAACGCCATTAGAAGATTATCATTTATATTTTCCTAATGTAGTAGTATTAGCATTTAATAATTACCATGACGACCCACCTTTTCGACCCTCGAAGATCGACACCACTACATCCTCGGTATTTACGTGCTGCAAATTCAAGTGCTGGAGAGGCAGATAATCAAGGCTAAAAGAAAATAAAGATAGAAGAAAGAACATAATAGATTCTCACATCGCATTTAACAACTTGTAATTATACATATAGATAGTATGTACAATCACTCTCAAAATGAGATATCAGAGTCATAGCAAGTACTAACCCAGCTAGGAATAGTTATAACTGCCTATCCCTACAAGTGATGATAGATACTTATACATAATACAAGGGAAATAGAAATAGATGACTATCTATATAGGACCCTCTAGCTTCATGCTCCATGCTCCTTTCAAAATGCTCCAAGTTACCTAACTACTTCACTGTCCGAAAAAAGGGCACCCAGAGTTTAAGGGGAAAGAAAATAAACTCCTGGTCATTCTTACGCACTGGTGTAAGAAAAATCAAAAGAACAAATACTTTTGAAAACAAAGGGTGTCTCATAAGACTATGCCACACATAAACACGGTCGGGTTTTTACCTTATGATAACCAAAAAATTACTATGTAAAATCAGGGATATTATTTTTAATGACATTCTTTAAAAAAACCCTTTCAAATAATATATTAATCATAGCCGAAATTTTTACATTTATTAAATTCCAACATAATAGGTACACAACTAAAACCGTAAATGCTCGTATTGGAGAATGGATTTCATATGATAACAAGGTAAGGGACTACCTTCCGACAATACATCTCTAAAGGGATGCACCTAAGGCTTCAACCTCTACCAACACAGAACCGGCTACCTTTACCATTGATAGTACCGAAAATTGACATCACCCCAGTCATTACCGACCTTTACTGGGATCCCAAAACATACAAAACATACCCGAAATATAGAGGGTAATATAGAAAGGTGATGACCGTATCCTAATGGGAGCGACTCACTTAGCACTGCCGCATCTACCTGTTTTTGTCATTCCCAATGTGCGAGGCTTAGGATACGTAAATCCTACTTTAAATGCCATATTGCCATTTCGAACAACACACTATTACTTTCCACAAAAGTACAACCCCTGAGCTCGTACGTCTCAGAGAAGAGTATTAAGTGTAAGAGGGGTTACCGCCTACATCAAATAGATTCACGTTTGTAAAAATCAATGTACGTGGTCTTAGAAATGCAATGTCAGAAACTCGTCCATACAAGTTGTCTAGGTACAGGACAAACCGAAGGCACTCTCCAACTTCATCCTATCGGGAATCAACCCTAGGATTAGTAGCGAGCAGGCCTTGCATAGAAGATTTTCAGGATGAAGCGCTACTACCATCATATATATAATATGGAATCGTGGGGTTAGGGGCAAGCAGCCCTACATCATGAAGATCTCCGTCTTTAAAAATCATTGTCTTCAACATTTTCACTTTCGAACGTATATTGGTTCAAAGTGGTTTTCGTATAGGGATTACCCAATTCCGACCCCGGTTTCTCCAAACAAATTATCGATAAAATATTTTAAATATACAGACGATTATTATTCAATTAATTGATATCTTTTATCCAGTTAAAATATCTCCTTAGAGATATACATCTTTAAAACGTATTCTGTTTCAGTGTATACGAGATAATTAAATCTCTTTTATCAAATCCTTTGTTTAATTAAAGCCCCCTTTTAACTTTGGAAATACCAAAACATTTCATCTTTAATTACTTAAGAAAAGTATAATTCAAATCTTAGTAAAGATTTCACCCTTTCAAAACATATTTTTAATGGGTCAAAAACAATGTTATTTAAGACATCGTTTACTGTGAACTCAAGCCAGTTAGTACTGAGTAAAAAGGATTAATATATTTTAGATTTATTATACTCAATACTAATTTCCATATTCGACATGTACTATTCATCGAATAACGGTGAAATCACCTTTTAAATTCATACGGATAGTATGAGTTCCTTCCTCAGAATTTAATACGGAGTTTAACTAGAATGTTTTCTTTAACAACCAAAATCCTATTTTAAATCTTATTTAACTTTTGGAAAGCTCTAAATCTCTTTTTATCCTAGGAAAATATGGTTCGAGTAAATCAAATTTACTATCCCCTCCATTGGACCAATCCGGATAGCTAGAGCGGAACCTAGACACAATTTATCCAAGCTCGGATCTAGAGACTATCTCTCTGTCATTCATAAGGCAGTTAAGTTATTTGATCAACCTCTTTAAAATACTTGATTTATTATTTGAAACTATTTGCAAAAGATTTGGGAAGAAAATCCAAAGTTTAAATCCTAACTTCAAAAGTGCTACGAATAGTGTTTTTAAAGCTTCTTTGATGAAAATGCTAATTTCATTCCACATATGTCCATTTTAATAACTCAAATCCTTTTTAAAATATTTTACTATATTTATGGAAATTATTTTATATTTTTAAAGATTTAAAAATATCAATTTTCAAGATTTTATCACTTCGATTTCCGAACTACCAAAGCGCGACGTTTTTGAAAACTTGATTTGGACATATCTCAAACTTTACTAAATGAAATCTTGATCTTTCTTCTTTATTTGAAAGTCATAGTTATAAGAGTTTGGAAAATTCTTATTTCGAATCATTCCAAGGTATATTCCACTTTACATACTGATTTAACTTTTATGGCCAAACTGCCATTACGCGACGTGCCTATTTTTGACTCCACTTTCATATCTTGTCAAACTTCTTCTTATTGAATTTTAATGTTTATAAAATATTTATAAACCATTTTAAATCATTTTAAAGAGGTTTAACAATGCCATATATACCATTTCATTTTATAAAGGAAAGTGATTCCTTAGTGTAAATTTGACGTATATTATACAATGAATTATTTCCACATCAAACAAACATATCATCAACATCCAAAACATGATAAAAACATAGAAAACATCCATATCAAACATATCATATCATCATATAATTTGTAATAGAAATAAGTAGAGTTTATCACTTGATATCCTTTTGATCTAACTTTCAATCGACTCTAGCTCCACTATTTCAAAAACGAGCTTATGAATCTTGCACTAAGACTCTTAGGTGGGGTTCGGCCTTGGGTTTGTAAGGGTGGAGGGTTGCTTAGATGGGTATAGCCTTGGTAGAGAAAAGAAGGAGAAGATCACTAACTTGATTTCGAACTCGAAGTGGTATATCTCTCTATGTTTTACGATTTATTTTGACAAAACTTTGACGCTATTTTTGAATTTTTCTAAGAGGCTATGGAAGCCATTAATGAAGAGGAGGAAGAAGATAGAGGAGCTTAAGAAATTAGAGAAGGAAGCGTGAATGAAAGTGAAAAGGTATGCCTTGTATTTACAGGCAAAATTTTGAATTTAAATATCATGATATTTTCACCCAACATCACATTATCTTTCCACCTCACTACCACCACTCCCTTCTCCATGTGCGCAGCCCATCCTCTTGCCATCACCTCCATCACTTCATGTCTCTTTCCTTAGATCTTAAGACATGCACTTGGATAAGAATGTGGACTAAGGTGGAGATATGTCATCATTCCTCCTTTATAAATAGCATGATATTCATTTTATTTATCATTAGTAATTAGTTAATGTAAATATTAATTCTAGGGTGTGTATCTGCGTACATGGATGTATATATGTGTATATGTGTGCATGTATGTTACATATAACGTTGAACAACTTTCTCTTGTTATACCGTTACAAATCCGGAATCCGATTTCAGGTCATATTTTTACTTCTCAATCAATATATATATATATATATAAAATTTAAAAATGACATTTCTATTATTAATTAATAATTAAAAAGGACTCATTTGATTTTAAAACAATTACTAAATCGTTTAAACTCAATTTAAATTCAAAAATAGATTATTTGAAAATGATGACATCATTGATGATGTCATAAAGACATTTTATTTTCAAAAAAAAAAATTAATTTTATTACATATTCTTACTTATATGGATAAATAAGCGTATGTATCCAGACTTGTGTACGATTAATGATGTTTAAAAAGCAGTTTATCGATAAAACGATTTTCGGTCATTTTATCGATATTTTTCCTAAGAGCTAGTATATTTTTTGTAATTGCTTATTTAGAATAAGATTACCATTATTAACCATTATTCAAAACAATATAATTTTTTATAAAACTTTATATTCGAATATTTTTAAAATAAATATTATTTTCCAAAGTGATAAATTCAAGGGTCGTTACAGTTGCTATTTTGTAAAAGGCTTTATTTGTGGGATTAATTCTATTTCTAGATTGTGAGATGGGATATATATTTCATTGTGCAAATAATTATGAACGTTAGTTTGGAGGGAAATAAAGTCTGTGATGGTATTCTCGAAAATGACATCTACGCGATTAATACTAATTATGTGTGCTCTATGAATAATCCTTCAAACAATATAAATGATAGTTATCTTTAGCATCGTAGGCTAGGTCATATTAGTGAGAAATAACTACAAACTAAAAAATGAAGATTTTCTTCCGTTAATTGGTTCTGAATCATTTAACACGTATGAGTCGTGTCTCAAAGGTAAAATGACACAACACCCTTTCAGTGGGAACAATGAAAGAGTTGATGAACTCTTAGGGTTAGTACATAGTGATATATATGGCTCGATGCATGTAATTACCAAAGATAATTGTTCTTACTTTGTTACCTTCATTGATGATTTCTCAAGACTACTACATGTGTATTTATGAAGAACAAATCCAATGTCTATGAGAAATTTTTTGAATATAAAAATGCAATAGAAAACCAAACGGGTTGTAAGATTAAGATCCTTCGATCGGATCAAGGAGATGAGTATATTAGATAGGATTTTCTACAATTTTTAAAAGATAATGGAATTATCTATCAGGTTACTCCACTCTATATTCTGTAACACAACAATATGTCAGAGTGAAAGAACCGAACCCTATTAGATATGGTTCGTTCCATGATGAAAAAGGCTGGGTTACCTCTGTCCAATTGGGGATATGCACTAGAAACCTTAGCGCATATGTAGAACTTATTGCCCACTAAATCTGTACCTAAAACACCATATGAGATATGGTATGATAAGAAACCCCAACTCAAATATTTGAAGGTGTGGGGTTGTCCAGCATACGTTAAGAACGTTGGCCTAAAGGCAAGATCAGTGCTATATAAATTTATAGGATATTCCAAGAACTCAATGGGATATATATTCTACAATACCAAGGAATAAAAGGTTATTATTTCTCAACATGTTGTCTTTTTAGAAAAAGAATTTCTGTCAAAGGAAATTAACAGCGAAGTTGAAGATTTATGTGAGATCCAAGAAGTTAAAACTGAGACTGGACCAATGGACGAACCAAGATCGCCTGTATACAAAAAGATGCGATCTATTAGAAGGTTTAGTAGAGAATCTCGTGCACCAGAAAGATACTATGGTTTTCTCATGGATGGCGAGAAGGAGGACCGTATCTTAGATGATGACACTCCTATGTCTTTCCAACAAGCACTGTAGAGTAAAGACTCTACACTCTGGCTTGGAGCAATAAGACCCAAGATGGATTCCATGTGCAAAAATAAAGTTGGGACTGCGTTGGATGTACCCAAAGGGATCAAACCCATTGGCTCCAAATGGATTTTTAAGAAAAATCTAAATGTGGATGGAGAAGCGTAGACTTATAAAGTAAGGCTCGTTGCGAAAGGATTTCGTCAAATTTAAAGTGTTGATTATGATGAGACCTTTTCACCCGCATTCATGCTTAAGTCCATTCGGATTATGCTAGCCATCGGTAAATTCTATTACTAAGAAATATGGCAAATTGATGTAAAGACAACTTTTCTAAATAGTGATTTAGAAGAAACCGTTTATATGTCAGCCCGAGGGTTTTGTGGTCAATGGGAGTGAGGGAAAGGCTTGCAAGTTGTTAATGTCCATTTATGCATTTAAACAAGCTTCAAGGAGTTGGAATAAGTGTTTTGATAAGGTAATCAAAGATTTTGATTTTTACCTGAACATAGAGGAAGCGTGTGTATATAGAAAGAAACATGGCAACACTATCGTATTCCTAGTACTCTATGCTGATGATCTATTATTAATTGGCAATGACACTTCATGTTGTAATCAGTGAAAGCTTGACTTTCCAAGAAGTTCTCCATGAAGGATTTGGGAGAAGCCTTTTAGCTCCCGCTTTAGCAATATTAATATATAAAGGTTGATTTGACGAGTTCTATTTTAAACCAAATCAGCAAAGTTAGGGTAAAGATCCAATTTTAAGGCGTAAGTGCTCAATATAAGTTAAAAATCTATTGTAGTTACCAAATCTAGTCTGCATAAATCATGACATTCTACAATTTTATTATATAAAATTAAACAATATTTCTTATACTTACACAAATGATGCGAGAATGAGAGTAAATTAACTTCAAATATTTGGTTTTATATATAAAGAAGAGTTTTGCACATCCGCTATTTTCCATTATATCCCACTTTATCCCCGTTGTAAATTTTTGCACCTCTACCACCATAAAACTGCTAAGTGCTTTAACTACACAGGTTCAAACAAAAAATATCAATGCGATTAACCTACACAGTTCCCTCAACTTGAGAATACTATTGATGTTCAATATGAAAGCTCCGCTTTGACTATAGTCAAATCATGGCACAACGTCCATCGTGTGACTATAGTTGGGTCGAGTGGAAGTATTGGAAGTGAAACCTATTCAAAAGAGGATTCGTCTCCTCAGTTATATAGGGTTAGTATCATGGTCAACTCAAAGTCAAAATTTCTGGTCAGAGTAGTCCGGTTAATAATAACTATTATTATTGAACCAAGGACTTTGTGTTTGGACTATAGAGTTGAATACAGATGATATTGGAATTTTGACCATTACCAAATTCCATAAGTTCAAAGTGATATAGTTTTGATAAAGAGAATTGGTGTAAATAAATAGTCATAACCAGGTAATGCTTAATAAAATAAAAATGGATTTTACCAAAGCTAAGTAAGCAATAAATTTGGCCAAAATGTCACACCATCTGCTAAGTGATGTGTAAACGTTAATATTTGAATAGTTTGATGTTAATCGCTGACCAAATTTACACCTAACGGTCACACAACCCAAACGATGAATACTTCTTTGACCAAATGATTTAATCAATTTGTAATTGTTATAAATTAATAAATATTTTTGAAATATTAGGTATAAATTTGATTTTGTATTTGATAAACAAATATTATTAAATGTATTTATAATAGTTATAAATATATTAATTGATATACGATATCGATACACGTTTAAATTGGATTTAAATGCAAAATATTTGTTAGGGCATTAAATGAGTTCAAAGCCCATACAGTGGCTGATCATATTTGGCTATGACAGGGCTTGGTGCAGCAACATGATGGTGCTAGAGAGGCATTGCGATGAAGGGCTAAGATAGAAGAGAATTAGTAAGAGATGATGTAGGATATTGACCCTAAAATATCTCTAAATTCTCCTATATATAAGCATTTCTACCTTCATTTGTTTCTAAGACCTTTGAAGCCTCCATCTCAATCTATTTCTGGCCAAACTCATCTCCTTCCATCCTGCACCAATTCAAGTTCAAATCAAATCAAATAAGTGCTATTCGATAGCTGGTGGTCAACGGTTCAAGGACCAACACTCTTATGTATTAGAAATCAGTTCAAGGATCGGATCTTATTATTCCAAGGTGTACTTATAGGCTTTGCTATAAGGTATGTTCCGAACACGCTTATAAATATATATATATATATATATTAATGTCTATTTCATATATTATATTTTTAATTAAGTGACGATTCCAACATATAAATATATTATCATAATTTTGATTGGTTGTATGTGTGTGTGTGTGTGTTATATTAAAAATATTTATGTTAACACACCTATATGCATCACAACTTAACTTAAAAAATAATTTTTTTTACTATTTTAAATAATTTAATATATATATATATATATTATAATTTAAATACTACTTTATACATATATAAAATATGGAATATAATTATATATATAATGTTTAATTAGTATGATATTTTCGACGGTAATAGAATATTTTATATATCTATATATTATTTTTAAATAATATTTAAATCAGTTAATCATATAAATAAATATATAAATACATATATGTATTATAAATTATGTTTATATTTTATAAAATTAGATTAATGCATATTAGACTCTCGGCAAAAATAAAAAAACATTTTTAATATCTAAATGTAAACCGAAAAATTAAAAAATAGATTTTATAATTGTTTTAAATTATGAATTTATATATTAAAATTTTAAATTACAAAATCATCATCTAAAATTTATAGGAAATTTAAAATTCAAATTTGGATTTGGAAAATATTTTTCTATTAATTTTTAATAATTTTAGTAAAGTTTTTAGTATAATATACATATATATTTGTTTTAAAATTCAAAAAAAAATAGAGCCATGCACATGACCAAGTAGTGTGTGTATATATAATAGGAATACCATCCTTTGAAGCTTTTGAAAGTACCAAATTGCCTATTAAACCAAAATCAAATACAGAAGGGTAAGTTAGTCATTTAGTTATCATCTAAATCCTGCCACATCCTGATCATACGTTACTACCTATCTCCTCACGTTTTCAATCTCATTTCTCCTGCTATTTCCAAAAAACCGGCCCATTTCAATCGATCAAAAAATAAAAAATAAAATAATGATGTGAATCACTGAAACAAACCACCACCCACTGCCAACTAATTCTCCTCTTTATTTACCTCAAGTCATCGATTTCATTATTTTCTTTAAATATTATTCATAGATAGTTTGTTCCATCTTGCATGAGAAATTTTTTTGACTTATAGTATGAATTAGCTTGATGGTATATGATTGATAAGATAGGTCCATTTTGTCACTATTATAATTTTGTTTTGGACTTAGGATATAAATCTCATGTGGGGTTGCAGTTGAGCCTAAGAGGAAACGTTGCATGGATATAATAACGTGACGTAGAATTATATTGTCTTTCTTTAACCATGTAAAAGCTTGATAACTAAAAATAAGATTCATGTTAATCAGATTCATATCAAAAAAATAAGTTCAAGGTGGGCTGAAAAAATAAATATTGATTAAACTAAAGAATGTTAATTTCTAAATTAAATTTCTGTTGAAGATGTTTACATGTGCCCTGTTGTTAATTCTAAATTAATCAGATTCATTCCTCTAACGTCGTCATAATAACTTGAAATTTTAAATATTTTCCTCCACTCTCCCATGTTTTGTACTAAATTTTAAAAACACAAAAATCAATATAAAACCAAATGAACCCTTCGCTTTATGCAAGTTGATTCATTAATCTTTATATCCATAGTTTGGTTCTAGCTTGATGTCTTAGATGAAAAGGATAAATTTTTGTTTTGGCAGAAAAAATTGCCCCCTACTCATATTATGGTTGTAAGAAATATTTTTTAGTAATTTTTACATTTTTTTACTCTTTTATATTTTCTACGTTTAATTTATTAAAATTGATAATTTTACTCATTAATTAGATTTTGTTGCACCATTTTGTTTCAAATAAATCTATAATGATCGAGCTTTTATTTTTGAGTTTTTTGTTTAAAATATAGCAAATTGTGTGTATTTGTAGTAATTTTTTCTAAATACTCAACTTCAAGTTTGTATCACCATCATTTTTTAGAGGATGAATATAACGAGGTATATTTCCCATTTTATCTTTGAGCTCAATCATTAATTTTATATTTTTCACAAATCTTAAGTATAGATCAATTTCACAAAGCATTAGAAAATCTTCCCATACAAATATATATAGTCATAGGTACATGAATAACATTTAATGGTAAAAGATTTCAAAGTTTAATATTTTTGGTGAAGCAAACATGGCATCAGTTTTACTCATGAGCAAAGTACATATATTATTGATAATGATGATAATGGTAACAGTAATCTGTATATAATGGGAAATTCCCAAAATAAAACTTTTGATATTACAAAATTTCCCTTACATCTTTAGTCTTCAAAATTAGATAAATCAGGGGATTTTTATACTTTACCCGATCCTAAAGTATCATTTTCACTTTATCAACATATCTCACTTCATTCCCAAATTCATTGCATTTCCTATTTTCTTACGCAAGTTCTATAATATATTAAAGAATAAATCAATAATTACTAAAAAAGACTATAGTAATCAATCAATAAAATTAAATGAAATCCATTGAAATCCTTACTTTTGATTTCTCTCTTCATAGTTTTGTCCATACCATAACAAAATTGAATTTCTTCATCAGGGAAATAAATAATGATCTAAGCTGTCGAACTACAACTGCAAATATATGTAAGTAAGAATGCCTTTATTTATGCATATGACCACTATTTCGCAAAAAATAAATTTACTCTTGGTTTTCTTTGCACATGTCCAACAGAGGTGCATAACATACTAGTATATTTAATTTAAATTATTTTGTGTTTTATTTGTAGTAATATATATATATATATATATTATACATATCTCCACTATTCATAAAGATAATTCCATGAATAGGATTTCCATGGTGTCTTTTTGAAATTCCAAAAATACCCCCATCCGTCAACGAAATTTCATCACCTATTTGCAACCTTAATCACCATCTCCTTCTCGGCTATTTACCAACGGAATATTAATATCAATTTGTCACCGACACTACCAATAAAACTACTTGAAATAAAAGTGTCGTGACTACCAAAACTTTCATGCTTACAACACACATTCATCCATTCATTTTTTTATTGAATAAATTGTGAATAACTCTAGATGCACGTACGTGCGGCTTATAGTAGTGTGTGTGTGTATGTGTATATAAGTGTTTGATGTGTGTTTAGTGTTTGATGATAACAAAATATATATATTGAATTATAGATGTGTTTGCAGATTTTATTTTACACATTTATAGATGTTATTTTACACATACAGGAATAAATATAAATATTGAATAATAATGCTATTGCACAGAATTTAACAAATTCAAACAGTAATTTTATTCAATATAATATTTTATTCAGTACAATGTTTACAGTACACTGATTTCATATTTATAGCTCACTCTCACTCATACACTTTCATTGTTACAATGATTTCCTCACTACATCACTCATACACTCAGTTGTTTTTCTGAATCTACATTGTTCAGCTCTAGTATTTGTCTTGTCTCCTATGTACCTGTATAATTGACAATCTACAGCAGTAATCTGAATAGAAACGAATTTGATTTGCAAAAATATAAAATTTGTTTTTAAAGCTGTCTCAGATATATGGGTTAAACGTCATCATCTTTGATTGTGTAATATCTGTGCATATCAGTATTCATATCAGGGACAGGTAATCATGAGTGGCTGCAGTACACACGTATGCACGTGTGCACTGCCTCGCCAACTCGAGTGCACAAGGTCAAATCAAAATTAGATTCAACACAAATGCAAATGGCCTCGATCAAAATTCAAAGTGTAACTGCAACAAGGCAAATGCATGTACAAGTTCAACAAGACAAGTACAAACTGGACAACAACAAAAGCCACCAAGCAGGCAAACTCAGAGATGATCAAGAACAAGTGCACAGGGAAGCAGCTACAATGAATGCACAGCAACAGTGAATCAAGACTAGAGTATCAATGCACATGAATACACAGTGAACACAAATGGTCAAACTACATGCAGGAGCAACAAGGTAATAAAGCCAATGTCATATGGTCAGAGAACAGTATATATATATAGTAGTGAAGATGATCAGAGAAATATAGTAGTGAAGATGATCAGAGAAGATCATCGAAGTCACAGTGAAGTCAAGAAATTTCAAGTCAAAGTTGTATATCTTAATCACGTTTACAAGTTGAAAAAGTCAGAGGTATAAATTTGGAAAGTTTATGGAATAAATTCAAAGATCGCACGTTCAAAACAAAGCCGTGAGTTGGAAGAAATTCCCAAATATATCGGAGCTTAAAATAGGAAAGTTTCAACAACGTGAATATCACGTAAACCAAATCAGACGCCTATATAAGGAGACCCAAATCATCATTGACGAGGTGTGGTGAAGATCAGAGAAAACCCAATCATCACCAACAATAAAGCAAAAGTATTCAAGTTCAGAGAACAATAGAGAAATACATACCGAACCAACAGTCAAGATCGCAAGCAATTTCTCACAGAAGCAAAAGCAAGGTCGAAGACCTAATTCCATAATCAACGAAAAGAAGCAGCCGAAGCTAGCTCGAGGAGTCGGCCGATCAACAGAGGAAAAGGCAAATCAACAAACGTCGGCGACCCAAATTTTGTCAAGCCCTAATTTTTCAGATCGAAGAAACATCGAACAAAGCCGACTCCATTTCAGATCGAACGAGAAAAGGATCACAGCCGCCATTATTTATCAGAGAATCGAAGAATCACTGAAAGCTCCAATTTTGGAGTCACCATTATTTTATCTCAGAACGAATTGGGCCGAAGATAATAATCAGGGAGTCGAAGAAATAAAACAGCAGGTCGATAATTGTTTAAAGGGCCGGCCTATTTTCATTAAGGGTTTTAAATTTAGATTTAATTTGAGTTTGTAGGGTTTTAGTTTAGTTTTTAAATTTGGGCCAGGTTTTATTGATCTAGTTTTTAGGCCAAATTTGTTCTGAGGGCAAAAGTGTTTTAAACTGTCATTCTATATTTTGCCCTGGTGTTCAAACTGTATTTTGTATTTTGTTTTTTCAAAGTCCAGTCAGAGTGAATCACCACCTAGGGTTTAGGTAGTGTCAGATTGTCTAGTTAGGGTTAGTTCAGTGAGCAGGGTGTGCGAGTTTACGAAGCTCTATAGGCGGAGCAGGGTGTGCGAGTCTGTAGGAGTGTTTGTAAGCGGGATACTGTTTAACTCTAATAGAAATCTGGGAATGCAGCAGTAGGCAGGGGTTGCCGAAGCTGGGTAAATTCTGTGTGTGATTTACTTTACTGCATATTTATTTATCTGCTGTTTGCTTCCGTGTTTAATTCGAGAAAATTTGCTATAACCCTATTCACCCCCCTTCTAGGGTTAATCCAGATCCTATAAGTGGTATCAGAGCAAGGTAATTTCTTTTTAACTCTAGAGTCATGAATTTATCAAATAATGTTTTTTCTGAGGGACAATCTATTGTTAGGCCACCAATGTTTAATGGGAGTGACTATGCATATTGGAAGGTTAGGATGAGTATTTATCTTAGTTCTGTTGATTATGATGTTTGGGATATTATTGAAACTAGCTATACACCTCCCACTATAACTATTGGTGATACTGAGATTCCTAAACCAAAGGATAGGTGGGATGCTAACGATAAGAAATTGAAAACTACAAATGCTAAAGCCATGAATGCTTTGATCTGTGCTCTTGATAAAACTGAATTTAATAGAATTTCTCATTGTAAAACAACACAGGAAATTTAGCATACTTTGGAGGTGACACACGAAGGAACTTCTCAAGTCAAGGAGTCTCGTCTAGCCCTGTTCAGCAATGAATACGAGAACTTCGTGATGGACAAAGGCGAGAGCATAAAAGATATGTTTGGACGCTTCTCAACCTTGGTGTACAATGCTAGAGCGCTTGGAAAGGTATTCTCTGAGGTAGAGCTGGTGAGGAAGATACTACGGGTCTTACCGATGAACTTTGAGGCAAAAGTCACTGCAATACAAGAATCGAAAGATTTAAGCAAACTGAGCATGGAGGATTTGATCGAAAATCTGATGACGTACGAGCTTGAGTTAAAAGCAAAGGAGGAACGCATCAATTCCGAACCAAAATAGAAGACAATTACCTTAAAGAGCAGAGAAGAGAGCGATGAAGAAGAAGAAGATCCAATTGAAGTGCTTGCCATGGCTGTTAATAATTTTAGAAAGTGGTCGAAATTCAAGCCACGCAAGAAGAAATCAAGTGGTAATAGGTCAAAAGACTCTGACAACTCTGAAAACAAATTAATCTGCTATAACTGCAATAAGCCTGGCCACTTCAAACAAAATTTTCCACTTCTCAAAAACATCAAGGGAAAGAAAAAGAAGAAAAAGACCTTCGCAGCAACTTGGGATGATGAGGATGGAGAGGAAGTTTCAACTGATAGCTCAGAGGAGGCTAATCTGTGTCTTACGGTAAGATCAGATTCAGAAGCAAGCTCAAAGGAATCAAGATCAGATTCAGAAGCAAGCTCAGAGGAATCCAATGAGGTAAAAAACTACTCTTATAAAGATCTTGTTTATTTGTGCCTCGATCTTACTAAAACTGTTGAAGCTCTTGATTCTAAAAATGAAAAACTAAAATCTGATAGGAAAGAACTTGCCCATGAAAATTTTAGGTTAGAATCTGAACTTGAAAAAATTCAAAACCTAGAATGTAAAAACTGTAAAGCTTTAGATTCAGAATTATCTAAACTGAAAAATAGCTTCGAGGATCTTGAAAAAGAAAACCTGAATCTAAAGGAAATTATTGAGACTAGGAAAAAGGATTTTATAAATAGATGCACTACACTTGTGTCTGAAAACTCAACACTGAAAACCAAAGTCCTAGATCTTGAGAAATCACTGAATAACTTTTCTAGAGGAGAAAAATCATTCAATATGTTATTAGGCAATCAACTGTTTGCTAACAACCGAAAAGGGCTAGGTTTTGGTAAATCACAGGTTGACGATAGTGCAAAAGGAAAGGGCATCTTTACTGAATGTGAAATAGTTGGACATCATATTGAAAATTGTAGTCATAGGAACAAGAACACGAGATTTATACAAGTTTGGGTTCCTAAAAATTCTACAAACAAATTTCATGTCTATTGGAACAAAAATGAAAAGACAAAACAAGTTTGGGTTCCAAAGGGATTATTTATTCATAATTATTCTGCCACTAACAATCATGGACCTATAAAAACAAATAGGTCACATACATCTTTAACCGTGTAGGTGTGGTGGCAGGCTAAGGAACAACATTAGTGTTATCTGGATTCTGGTTGTTCCAGATATACATCGAGCGTCAAATCAACGTTCCTTAGCCTAGTATAAAGGTGACAGATTCACTATGAGCAAACAACGAATGATTATCGTACAGGTAAAACAGGTAGTTGTATTTATTTTCAAACGATAGGAAACCGGTAAGAATCTGCACCATAATCTGAATTAAATCAGCCAGTTATGATTGATGATGATTCTGATTTGTTAATCATTTTTAAAGAGAATTACTCAAAGTAATTATGATGGTTGACCGATTCTGATTTGCTTGATATAATCTTATATGACTTGACTTTAATCTGTGCTTAAAAATTGATTAACCATCTTTCTTGAATTTAATCTGATTATTCAAATTATGATGTTGATTAATTATTGAGTACTCGTGCTATAAAGGTATTTTTAGAAAACTGTTGAAACTATTGAAACTTCACTGGTGAAAACTTCAAATTTCTTTTGAGATAATCATGATATTTTAACTGTGATCCTACGGAAGATCTAGACACTCGCTCTTCATTTGATAAAAGTTTGTGTGTGTTATTGTTGTCACAGTAGTTTATTTCTGAAATTGACTCTGATTTTGTTGAAAAGATTCCTAATAATGAAAGTTGGATTTGAGAGATGCAAAGTTGAACTTAATTAATTTGAAAGAAGAAATATCGAGGGATAATCAGTTCACTTCTCTATCTTACTACTTCTAGACCCGATATTATGTTTTCTGTGTGTTTGTGTGCACGTTTTCACTCTAATTCTGAAGAATCACATTTGAATGCCACTAAACGAAATTTTGAGATATCTTTCACACACGCACAAATTTGGACTATGGTATCTTTCTTGTGGAAACCTTAATTTAGTTGGTTATTCTGATGCTGATTATGCGGGTTCACTGGTTGACAGGAAAAGTACTAGTAGGACATGCTTCATGCTAGGACACTCACTAATTTCATTGTCTAATAATCCTGTTCTCCATTCACTCACGAAACACATTGATGTGAAACACCATTTTTTTTATCACATTGCTAGGGAAAACATTTGCATTGAATTCAACTGAGAATCAACTTGCTGATATTTTCACAAAACCCCTCCCCGAAGACAGATTTTCCAGATTACGTTTGGATTTGGGGATTATGGAAATTGACTAATCATTTTTCAATTTTTGGTTGAAATACTCTTGGATATTTATTTTCAACTTCAATTTCTAGAATTCAAACCTGTTTTGGATATCATTCAAAGATTGATTCGAATATGATATTCAGTAGTGGAAATACGTTTGGTTTATGAAATTTCATAATATGATTAATTTGGTAACTTATTCCACGACCATTTCTAATTCTACCATCCTTTCTATCATTCATAATGGTTTTGAAAAATGAGAAGAGTGAATTGCTTTTTAAATTAAAAAGGAAAAATCAAAGAAAATTTTAAAATATTCCTCATGCATCCATTCTCATTTAAAAGTCCTTATGGTTATGCATGGATGGATCATGAGAGGTTATCATCACTCCATTCTCATTTAAAAGTCCTTATGGTTATGCATGGATGGATCATGAGAGGTTATCATCACTCCATTCTCATTTAAAAGTCCTTATGGTTATGCATGGATGGAGCTTGATAACTAATGAGTAACTGCTAATCCCATTTAAAAGTCCTTATGGTTATGCGTGATTAGTAAGTGCTTATTTTTTTTGTGCTTAAATGTCAAATCTTTTTAAAAATTATAATAAATAGAATAAAACATCTCTCTTCTCATTATAAAAACCAAATCATCGATCCATTCTCTAAAATGTGGAAATTGTTATCTTGTTATGAAATATTATGGTTTTTTTCCCTGCTTTTTTTCCCCATTTGTTTTCCCCTACTGTTTCATTATTTTTTGTCAGTCTTTTGATGATAACAAAAGGGGGAGAAGGAAGAGATTTTGATAAGAAAATAAGTATTTTTGGAATACTACACCAAATTTTTTAAATGTTGTTAGTTATTTTCTATAGTTCTTTCATTCGTCTGTAATTTCCTAAATCTTCTAAATAGGAAGTGGTCTCAGTTGTAGGGGGAGTATTCATGTAGGGGGAGCTAAATATCTCATGTTTAAACACATCTACTGGAATTTCAAAATCTTTAATATATGTTTGTCATCATCAAAAGGGGGAGATTGTTTGATGTGTGTTTAGTGTTTGATGATAACAAAATATATATATTGAATTATAGACGTGTTTGCAGATTTTATTTTACACATTTACAGATGTTATTTTACACATACAGGAATAAATATAAATATTGAATAATAATGCTATTGCACAGAATTTAACAAATTCAAACAGTAATTTTATTCAATATAATATTTTATTCAGTACAATGTTTACAGTACACTGATTTCATATTTATAGCTCACTCATACACTTTCATTGTTACAATGATTTCCTCACTACATCACTCATACACTCAGTTGTTTTTCTGAATCTGCATTGTTCAGCTCCAGTATTTGTCTTGTCTCCTGTGTACTTGTATAATTGACAATCTACAGCAGTAATTTGAACAGAAACGAATTTGATTTGCAAAAATATAAAATTTGTTTTTAAAGCTGTCTCAGATATATGGGTTAAACGTCATCATCTTTGATTGTGTAATATCTGTGCATATCAGTATTCATATCAGGGACAAGTAATCACGAGTGGCTACAGTACACACCTATGCACGTGTGCACTGCCTCGCCAACTCGAGTGCACAAGGTCAAATCAAAATTAGATTCAACACAAATGCAAATGGCCTCGATCAAAATTCAAAGTGTAACTGCAACAAGGCAAATGCATGTACAAGTTCAACAAGACAAGTACAAACTGGACAACAACAAAAGCCACCAAGCAGGCAAACTCAGAGATGATCAAGAACAAGTGCACAGGGAAGCAGCTACAATGAATGCACAGCAACAGTGAATCAAGACTAGAGTATCAATGCACATGAATACACAGTGAACACAAATGGTCAAACTACATGCAGGAGCAACAAGGTAATAAAGCCAATGTCATATGGTCAGAGAACAGTATATATATACAGTAGTGAAGATGATCAGAGAAGATCATCGAAGTCACAGTGAAGTCAAGAAATTTCAAGTCAAAGTTGTATATGTTAATCACGTTTACAAGTTGAAAAAGTCAGAGGTATAAATTTGGAAAGTTTATGGAATAAATTCAAAGATCGCACGTTCAAAACAAAGCCGTGAGTTGGAAGAAATTCCCAAATATATCGGAGCTTAAAACAGGAAAGTTTCAACAACGTGAATATCACGTAAACCAAATCAGACGCCTATATAAGGAGACCCAAATCATCATTGACGAGGTGTGGTGAAGATCAGAGAAAACCCAATCATCACCAATAATAAAGCAAAAGTATTCAAGTTCAGAGAACAACAGAGAAATACATACCGAACCAACAGTCGAGATCGCAAGCAATTTCTCACAGAAGCAAAAGCAAGGTCGAAGACCTAATTCCATAAGAAACGAAAAGAAGCAGCCGAAGCTAGCTCGAGGAGTCGGCCGATCAACAGAGGAAAAGGCAAATCAACAAATGTCGGCGACCCAAATTTTGTCAAGCCCTAATTTTTCAGATCGAAGAAACATCGAACAAAGCCGACTCCATTTCAGATCGAACGAGAAAAGGATCACAGCCGCCATTATTTATCAGAGAATCGAAGAATCACTGAAAGCTCCAATTTTGGAGTCACCATTATTTTATCTCAGAACGAATTGGGCCGAAGATAATAATCAGGGAGTCGAAGAAATAAAACAGCGGGTCGATAATTGTTTAAAGGGGCCGGCCTATTTTCATTAAGGGTTTTAAATTTAGATTTAATTTGAGTTTGTAGGGTTTTAGTTTAGTTTTTAAATTTGGGCCAGGTTTTATTGATCTAGTTTTTAGGCCAAATTTGTTCTGAGGGCAAAAGTGTTTTAAACTATCATTCTATATTTTGCCCTGGTGTTCAAACTGTATTTTGTATTTTGTTTTTTCAAAGTCCAGTCAAAGTGAATCACCACCTAGGGTTTAGGTAGTGTCAGATTGTCTAGTTAGGGTTAGTTCAGTGAGCAGGGTGTGCGAGTTTACGAAGCTCTATAGGCGGAGCAGGGTGTGCGAGTCTGTAGGAGTGTTTGTAAGCGGGATATTGTTTAACTTTAATAGAAATCTGGCAATGCAGCAGTAGGCAGGGGCTGCCGAAGCTGGGTAAATTCTGTGTGTGATTTACTTTACTGCATATTTATTTATCTGCTGTTTGCTTCCGTGTTTAATTTGAGAAAATTTGCTATAACCCTATTCACCCCCCTAGGGTTAATCTAGATCCTACAATAAGTATTTAATATATAAATATATATGTGTGTGCGTGTGTGTTTTAAAAAAGTTATATTTATACAAGCACTGCTTTCGGCTTTACAGCAAAAAAAATTATATTTAATATTTTTTCTGATAACTTAAATATATTTATATAATTATAAATTGATATATTGTCAATATTTCATACTTATGTTTATGTATGCATATTTATACAAAATTATTTAAATAAAAATTATGGGTTTATATATATATATGAAATATTTCATATATATAAGTAAAAGTATATAAACATACATTTGGACTGTACATTTGCATACTGGATGAGTTAACGTGTCTATTACGATGTAAATCCCAACATCTATACATGGGCATGTTATACCATACACGGATTGATATGTTACACATGCACACACACACATATATGTGTGTATACGATACACATATATAATATAATAAAAATTAAATAATGCTATATCGTTTTATAAATTTAAATAAAATAAAGATTTTATTTAAAGGAAATTTAGAAATGTTCTAAATAAATTAGACTTCATAGAACCAAAAAAGATCCAACGTGGTAAAAAAATTGAAATTCATCCATAACTTCCACTGCGAGTTGGCCCAGTTCCAACAAAGAATATTATTGGTCTTCCATATGGAAGCTCCGCTTTGATTATAGTTAAATCATGGCAAGACATCCATCGAATTACTATAGTTGGGTCAAGTGGAAGCATTGGAAGTGAAACACTATATAGGAGATGATTTGTCTCCTCGGTTATATGATTTTAATATAACGGTCAACTGAAGTCAACTGAAAGTCAAAGTCAAACTCTTTGGTCAGAGCGGTCCAGTTTATAATAATTGTTATTGTTAAACCAAGGATTTTGTGTTTGGACTATAGAGTTAAATATGGACGAAATTGGAATTTTGACTATTACCAAAATCCATAAGTCCAAAGTGATATAGTTTTGACAAAGATAATTAGTGTAAATAATTGTCACTACCATGTAACGCTTAACAAAGTAGAATTGGATTTTACTGATGCCGAACAATAAATTTGGTCATAATGTCACACTCTCTACTAAGTGGCTTATGAAGATTAATATTCGAATTGTTCAATATTAATCCTTGACCAACTTTAAACCCAGGAGTCACACAGCCGAAATGTTGAATTCTCCTAAATACCACCCAATTTAATTAATTTATAATTATTATAAATTAACTAAAGTAATTAATAGTTATGAAATATTAATTATAAATTTCTATTTGATGTATATTGAACAACGTTAAATAGTATGCATATAATAGTTATATAAACATTAATCGATATACGATATTGTTACGCGTTTAAATTGGATTTAAATGTAATAAATATCGTTCGGGCTTGAAGTGGTTTTGAGACCAAAAAGAGGCTTGTTATTTTCGGCTAGGATAGGCATAGGTAGGCCAGCATATTGATAGCTAATGTAGGTTAGAAATTTGAATTAAAAAGAGAGAAGAATTGGTATGAGAAAAATAAGGATCTCCTTATTTAATTATCTCCAACCTACACATTTCGTGGACTTTTGGGGGCCAACATACCTTCCCTTTGCTTGCCGAAATCAACTTCTCCCTCTTCTCGAAATTTCAAGGATCTTATACACAAATCAAATCAAAAATCATCGGTGGTATAATTGTTAGGGAGCTAACAACTTCTAGATTTGGAATTGGATTCAAGAAGTTTAATTCATCGTTTCAAAATGTGAATTCTAAACTTTGGTGAAAGGTACATTTCATATTTAATAACATATATAAATGCTTATTTAATTGTTGTATAACTACAGTTAGGAATTATAACGAACCAGTATACCAATGTATTGTGACATATTGATAGTTGTATGTATGTGTGTAGATATAATAACTTTTTGTGTATATGTATGTTTTCAAGTGCTTAGGGCCAAACTTAAAAGATATATATTAATTTTTCAAAAATCAAATAATATTAAAAATGATTTTAATTTAATTAAAATCTAAATTAATAGAGTAATATAATATAATGTATGTTTTAAATTTTATACATTTTCATTTTTACGCACAATGCTTTCGACAATTAAAAATATTAATTTTTCGCACGCGCGCGCACACACACAGATATATATATATATATATATATATATATATATATATATATTATTTATAAAATTAATTAATTGTTTAATTGAAAAATGATTATACCAATAAAATACATATACATATGTTTAAAAATAATATTAAATTTTAGTACAAAATTCAATACAATATATTATTCATTTTATTTTCGAAATGGAAAAAAGTTCGATTTTTATAATCTATTTAAACATTTCCGCACGGTTTTAAAAATTAAACAATAAATGTTTATTATTGAATATATATATATATGTATATATATATATATAACTAAAAATAAAATCTATGCCGAGAGCAGTGATGCAATACACACACACTAATTTATTATAATATATATATATATATATTTGTAAGTAATTAAATATATATAAGTAATTATATATATGTATGTATATATCATATATAACTTATTTTTAATTAAAAGATAGTAATTTCCCTCACGGATTACATATAATATCTTAAGTATTTATTTAAAATATTTTATAAGATGATACTTAAAACAATTTTGTAATTTAATATATATATATATATATGTACACACACATACATACATTGACACACACATATATATGTATATGTATTTTATAAGTTTATTTATAATTAGTATTTCATAATATACACACATATATAACTATATCTATACATATGTATATCTTTACATTATTTTGATGTGCGCGCGCGCACACGGTATAGAAAATACATTTTTTATATAGAAGGACTAACATGTCCGTTGTGGTGTAAATCACATCATCTATATACGTGCATGTTAAAACATGTACACCATATTATGTTGCATGTGCACGTACACAGATATGTGTATATGACACACAGATACACACACACACATGGAGCATTCAACTGTACCCCCAAACACCCTCTGATTTCCACTACAAGCTCCGAATTAAATAATAGCACTAGTGGAAAGAGAGAGAAAGTGCTATTATTTAATTCGAAACTTGTGGTAGAAATCAGAAGGCGTTTTGGGGTGCTCTATATTAAATATAAACTATACTTATGAATTATATAAAATATTGATCTTATTTGAAATGAAAATTCAAAAAAGTTGTAAATAAATTTAGACATCGTATTCCTAAAAAAGATGAAAATAGAATAAAATATTTGAAATTTACCCATTTATCCTACTGCGTGTTGGCCCAGTTTCAACCAAGTTGAGAGGTATGATCGTCTAAACAACGGGGCATGGTAGGTGAAGGAAGAAGGTGGGTGGAGGAGTGAAAGCACAAATTGATGTGCTGACGCTAGTACAGCTGCAGTTATGTAAATATTAGGGCTGTTATAGTAATGGTAACCGTTACTATTTCGCAAATATCATTACCGTACCGTTTTTACTGATAAGTTAAAATTGCTTACCGTTACCGTCATGGATAGGCTGGTATACCAATAATCTGGTAACCGTTACACTGGTAATGGTAAATTGCCGCAAGTCTAAAAAAGTCAGTAACTCGGCTTTTTTTTACACTTTAACGCTACTTCCTTATACAATTTGTAGTGTTACTTAATAAAAGAAAGAAAACAAGTGTATTTAGCATTATTTCACTAACTACTAAACTAAATTTAAATATTTGCTTGATTCTAAATGGTCTTAATAAAGCATATTATATGAATAAATTTGTGTTACAAATTGATCGGTAAAATTACCGTTATCGCTGGTTTTGAAGAAATGTTACTGATGATTTACCGCAGAAAACGGTAAATTTACCGTTAGCATACCGATTAAACTGTTATATCATTTTCACTCAAAAATGGTAAAAGGTGAACTGGTAATGGTATGGTAATGAGAAATTTATCGTTACCATAACAGCCATAGTGAATTATTTTTTATTATTTATTTATTTTTTAATGACAAGCGGGCCTTTATAATAGTGAATACTACAAAGGAAGAAAAGAAGAGAAAAGAGAGAAGAGAAGAAGAGAACCACTGAGGAAGAGAAGAGGAGAAGATAAAATATTTTTTCAGTTTGCAAATGCTTTTTCATTACATAAACATATACATGTACATATACATATACATATATCTGTATATAGGTATGTATATACATATATATATATACACATGTGTGTATATATGTATGTATGTATATAAAACAAATTTTGTAACAAAATGGACAGCTGGTCCAATAAAAATAAATTTTCATCTCTATTAGAATTTGTATTAAAGAATGAAATAGAAATCTTTATTTACTGATTATGATTGTACAGAGAGAGTTTATATGAATTGATGATAATGAGATTGAATACAAAATGTTACAATAGCTGTTACATTATATAACTGAATTATTGGGCTTTGGGCTGCCGATCAAACCCACATCTCATTAATAGATAAGATACAATCCTAGCCTTAGATCACTAAATCAAAGGCAGCTGCTCTCTTCCATATGTGTTGTGACGATATCTCTAAACCATATTCTCTTATTCCCCCTCAAACCCTACGGCGACTAGGGTTTGTGGCGATTCATGTCTGAAAAATCTTAAGCCAGAAAATTGAGAGGAGACAGAGATAGATCTGGCATTGAGTTGAAATACTGGTCAATTGTCGTCTGAAGATGGCAATTGATTAGAGATTCAGCAGCGATTTAACATGAGATCGGAAATGATGGCTTTCGAAGAATAAAAGTTGATGACTTTGAGATTCTTCAGCTCTCTTAAGAAGTGAAGAGTTAAAAGCTGCTTCAGTGATGATTTGATGCTTGCTTGAAGAAATCAACTTGACGGTTCATACACTTCTGGTGTGTGAATCGTCATCAGGGTTATTAACATTCAGTCTTTCTCTAAATCGATTGAAGTTGTTCTTTGAGAGGGGCTTTGTCAAAATGTCAGCAGTTTGGTAAGTGGAAGGTATGTGATTTACGTATAGTTTTCCTCTTGCAACTTGTTCACGAACAAAGTAGATGTCCAGTTCTACATGTTTTGTTCTTGAGTGTAGAACTGGATTTGCTGTTAGATGCACGACACTATGATTATCACACCAAATCGTTGTCTTGTTTTCAGTTTTGACTTATAACTCCCCAAGTAGAGATTCAATCCACATGACCTCTGCTGTAGCATTTGCTACACTTCTAAATTCTGCTTCAGTACTTGATCTCGATACAGTAGATTGTTTTTTAGAGCACCATGACACGGGATTATTACCCAAGTATATACAGTACCCAGTTGTAGACTTTCTGTCATCTGGATCATTAGCCCAGTCAGAGTCTGCATATCCATTGATGCTAATTGACTTGCTTGTCTCTAATATTAACCCATAGTTGAGTGTTCCTTTGAGGTATCTTAGTATCCTCTTAACTGCTTTCCAGTGAATGTCTGTTGGGTTTTGCATGAACTGACTTGCTTTATTCACACTATATGCTATGTCTGGCCTGGTAATAGTTGCGTACTGAAGTGCTCCAACAACACTTCTATATTTCCTGTCATTAAGCAATGCTTCTCCTTTGTATTTAGACAAATGTAAGTTGCTGACCATTGGTGTTGAAATGGGATTGGCTTCATGCATCTTTGCTTTGTGTAGAATCTCTGTTATGTATTTCTTTTGACTTAGATGGATTTTTGCATTTGTAGATCTCCTGACTTTTATCCCCAGAAAGTAAGTTAAATTGCCAAGATCCTTGATGCTAAATTCTCGATTGAGGTGTTGTATTAAGTTGTTGATTTCCTGCTCATTGTTACCTATAATAATAAAGTCATCAACGTATATTAGTACAAATATTGTTATGTCTTTGCTGATTTTTGTAAAAAGTGAGTTGCCAGACTTGGTTAAATGATAACCAAGTCTGATAATTGTTTCCTTTAGTTTTTCAAACCACACTCTTGGTGCCTGCTTCAAACCATAAATTTCTTTGTGTAGTTTGCACACATGATTTTCCTTTCCACTCTGTTTGAAGCCTTGAGGCTGTTCCATGTACACCTGCTCCTGTAAAATACCATTTAGAAAGGCATTATTGACATCAAGTTGTCTGATGGCCCAATTTCTATGTAAGGCTATAGCAATAACAATTCTTATAGTATTTGGCTTCACTATAGGTGAGAATGTTTCTGTGAAATCAAAACCACTCTGTTGTGAATAGCCCTTAGCTACTAATCTTGCCTTATACTTAGAAATTGTACCATCAGCGTTCTTCTTTAATTTATAGGTCCATTTACACCCAATGATATTTTTATCCTTTGGTTTAAGAACAAGATCGCATGTTTTGTTTTTCATTAGTGCATGATATTCTTCATCCATAGCATTTTTCCAGTTTTCATCTTGTATGGCTTGATCATATGTGGTTGGTTCCTCTGCATTTAAGACAGTATGCTAAGTTTTTGGTTTAAAGATCCCACTCTTAGATTTGGTTATCATATGATGACTTGCTCTATCAGTGATTTGCTGTTGAATGACTCCTTCATCTTCAGATTGCATGTTTGATTCTGTGTTTGGCCAGTTGTTTTGAGTCTGATGTGGAATCAGTAGTTCTTTGTTGTGAGTCTTGTTCAGGTATATTTGTTGAACTTGTCTGATCATTTGTTGCATCAATGTCAATGTTGGAGTCTGTTCTTTGAGAATCTGAGCATGCTGCTTCATGATTGATTGAGTCTTGAATTGACTTTGCTGGACCCTGAATTATCTCAATAGATGGAATAGATACAGGTGGTATAGATTCTCTTGCATCATACACTTTACTATTTACTTTAATGTTTGCCTCTGTAAAGGGAAATATTGTTTCATTGAATACTACATGTCTAGAAATGAATATTCTTCCACTATTGTCTAGACATTTATATCCCTTTTTATTGCTGGCATAACCTATAAAAGTACAGGGGGATGATCTGAAGTCTAGTTTATGTTTATTATAAGGTCTAATGTATGGAAAGCATAGACACCCAAATACTTTAAGAATATGATAGTCTGGACTAGTGTTTGTTAATATTTCTATTGGACTTTTTAGCTTTAAAACTTTTGAGGGCAGTCTGTTGATTAAATAGACTGCTATAGCAAAAGCATCTGGCCAAAATTTCTTTGGCATAAATGCCTATGCTAGGAGAGTGAGACCAGTTTCAACAATCTGCCTGTGTCTCCTTTCCACTAGTCCATTTTTCTCTGAAGTGTATGGGCAGGTTGTCCTGTGATTGATTCCCTTTTTTTGAAAGTACTCCTTTAATGGCAGATATTCAGTACCACCATCTGTTTGCATGATTTTGACTTTGCAGTTAGTTTGATTTTCTGCTTATGCTATAAACTGCATAACTGCATTGTGAGTTTCACTCTTAGATTTCAAAAAATATATCCATACATATCTAGAAAAAGTATCCACAAATGATACATAATACTTATATCCATAATCAGCATGAATTGGGGCAGGTCCCCATAAGTCAGTTGTCACTAATTCAAGAGGTTTACTATATAGAGTTTTAGAGTCTGAAAAAGGTAATTTATGACTCTTACCCATTTGACAATAAGTACAGATATATGGTAATGGTATATCATTGAAAGAAATGCTGTTTTTATTCATTACATGCTTGACAATATTGACATTTGGATGCCCAAGTTTACAATGTCATTTTTCAAATATCTCATTCATTTCTTGCAGTTTGAATTCAGAGTTATTACACCACTTTCTTTTAATGTCTGAGTTTCTTGAATTATCCACTTTGAACTTGTACAGTCCTTTACACTGTTTACCCTGCAAAAGTACTTCCTTAGTTAGAATGTCCCTAACTAAGCAGTTATGTGGATAGAACTCAAAATATACTCTATTATCTTTTGCAAATTGCGACACACTAAGTAAGTTTTTCTTAATATGTGGGACTCTCAATAAGTTGTTCAAATATAATTGTTTTCTTCCATGATATAAGACTTACCTGTGTGTGTAATTGCAATAGACTTGCCATTACCCATGTGAATAGAATTCATACCTCTGTATTCCTTGTTTCCAAGGTTTAAGTTGCTCAGGTTATTTGTGATGTGATTAGTTGCACCTGATTCAGGATACCAATCTTCATCTTGAGTGTGATCTAATCTTGTATTTTCAGTTTGAGAACTCTTCACCTCTGATTGGTTGATTGATTCAGGCTGTAGATGTACCATATTTGCACTGTAGTTTGTATTTCTTTGTGTATTTTGCCCCTGTCCAGGCACATAATTGAGATTTAGCCTGAAATAGTATTTTGCAGCAGTATGACCAACTTTCTCACAAATTTGGCACTTTGGCCTGTTGTTATTATTCCATCTGCCTCTTTCCCTTGATCTGTTAGAGGGACCACCTCTTTGAGTATATTGTTCTCCTCTGTTGTTGCTTTGACTTTTGCCTTTATGACTAGATGCAAAGTTGACAGATAGATTATTTTCTTGAGGTTTCTTGATGTCAATTCTTGCCTCATGAGATAGTAAAACAGAATGTACATCTTCGATAGATGGCAGATTCCTCTAAGATGTTAGAACTGCTACAACTGCTTCATATTCATCACTGAGTCCATTGAGTATTGTCATGATTTGTTCTGAATCTGACACCTTTAGATTAGCTGCCTCTAATGCATCGCAAATTCCCTTAATCTTGAACAGGTATTCTCTCATGCTAAGACTTTCCTTTTTCATGTTGTGAAGTTGTCTTTTATAGAACATCACCTTTGCTGCTGACTGAGAATTAAACACTCTTTCTATTGTAGACCATATCTCATATGCTGTTTTGCAGCCTAGTACATGAGTAAGAAGATTTGTATTTATAGATGACAAAAGCCAAGAACATATTAATCTGTCTTGTCTATGATGATTAACATAATCTTCATTACTGATCATCTTGTTTTTTTGATCAGCAATAACCATTGGTGGAACTGATATGGTTTCTTGAATATATTCTTCAAGACCATATCCCTAAAGAGCTGTTTCAACCTGTAATCTCCATAAAAGATAGTTATCCTCACTGAGACGAACTGTTACAAGTTGACTTTAAGGACTGATAGTGGTTTTAACCAGTTTCTCAACATTTGATGCAGTGTGTTGCAAATCACTGCCATTAGTGGGTGCTGAAGAGTTTGATTCATCTCCCATGATGATTCTTGAGTTTTTGTCCAGAACAAGTATAGATCAACAAGAAACAAGAAACAATGGATCTTTAAAGAAGAGTGCAGAATCAAGATTCTTACCGAAGTTTCTCTCAGGTTAGATGCAACCAGAAAGAGAGATTCAAGTGATGATGATTAGTCTGATGATCTCTCTTATCTCAGGATGGCACTTTCCTTGATTTCAATTGCTTGATGATTTGGTTTCTTGATTCTGTTTTCTCTTCTGAATTTTGATTTCTGTTTCTTTGACTCTGATAACTCCTCATGCAGCCAGAATCTTATAAAAGACTGGCAAGGCAGATGTGAGTATTTGGGGTCTCCCTCTCAAATGATGATTGTTAATCTGATGAGAGGTGAATATGAATCTTTCCTCTGTTATTGGATCTTTCAGTGCTGTTAGGCACTATGCTCTGATACCATATTAGAATTTGTATTAAAGAATGAAATAGAAATCTTTATTTACTGATTATGATTGTACAGAGAGAGTTTATATGAATTGATGATAATGAGATTGAATACAAAATGTTACAATAGTTGTTACATTATATAACTGAATTGTTGGGCTTTGGGCTGCCGATCAAGCCCACATCTCATTAATAGATAAGATACAATCCTAGCCTTAGATCACTAAATCAAAGGCAGCTGCTCTCTTCCATATGTGTTGTGACGATATCTCTAAACCATATTCTCTTAATCTCTGACCATACAACCTTTGTAAAGGAGAATATTTTTTGATAACAAGAGTGGTATATTATTTTAAGCAGAACCCTCGTTATTTTGTAAAAGAAAATACTATATAAAGTAAAAGATGTAACTGCTTCTGCCAATATGCTCTGATATTTATGTGTTATTCCTTTTATTTATCTGTGGCGAAATGATCCACGTATAATGGTAAGTTTGGGGTCTTCGTACAACACTTGTAGTAGCATCTCAAGCAATGCTGGATTGTGCTATTTGTATCATCCTTGCACTTCATTTTTACAGAGCAGGGTTACACTGCATTTTTCAACTCATTGATCGATATATTTTAGAAAAATTGATACATTTTAATATCAACTTACCTATCTTTGTTTACACTGTTCTGCATGTCCAATTGAAACTCAATTACACATCACATGATTTGAGTGTTGTGTCGGTCTCATTCTACTATTAAAGCATCTTCAACGATCAAGAACGGAATATTCAGCTTTTGAATATTCAGTCCTTTAGATTTGAGAGGAGCCCAATAAGCTCACGTCTATTTAATAGTTCTCCAATGTCTGAGCGTGAATTAAATAAGCGCTCATTGCTGAAGGGGTTGTGCGTCTATTATATGCTTCCAAAATTCTCCTACACCAATTTTCAGGTTTGAACTTCAGTTCTCACCTTTATTACGACTTTTAATTGTATGCAATTGAACTTCAGTTCACACTAATACTAGAAAATTCCCATATTGGTGGATGACAAGATGTTTATTAAGTAGTCACTCATCACCAATTCAAAACACTGAATTGTTCACGGTTATATTGCTTATTATTCAAGTCAATCAAAGGCCGTTGGAGATGAACTTGAAGTAATCAGAAGATACAAAAAATTGATAGTCCAGACCACTTTGGAAACAGAGGAGCATAGATAAATCATTTTAGCATCGGCCTTCAAAGGGTCGTTGAATTTATGATTCAACCGTGTTGATAATGCAGTGCAGTTGTAGAGCAAATGTTCCGAGTCCCACTAAATTTGTACGTTATTTCGCGATCTTCCTTTTACATTTGTATTTTCATTCTCACTAAACTTCACAGCATACCACATATTAGGGGACGATAGATTTATTGTTCGGTTGATTGCTTGACAATATTATATTTTGCATTATTAGATCGTTCACTTTAATACACACACTGCTACTAGAACAGCTTCATTTGGCGACGGCTCATACGTCGGCTAAAAAACGCGGTCGTCGCAAGCCATCGTCTACCTGAATATAACTCGCGAACCAGAGAACATTTTCATCATTTCCCTCCAGCCCCCTTTCTCTCTTATTATTTCCAATTTCGCCTGCAATCGCCTCCAGCCGACGTCGATGACCCCTTCCCACTGCGCACTTCATCCTCATTCTCATATCACCATTTTTTGAGGTATATTGTTTTAAACCCTATTCATAAAAAAATTAGTAATTTTGGTTTGAATAGGTTAGATTAATTGGTATTAGATGATGGTATAGTTCATTAGTTGATTTGGAGATAAAATTAAAAACCCTAATTTAGAAAATTAGTTGATTAATGATTTGAAATTGATGATTATTGTGTATGAGTTGATGATAATAGCGTGTTAGTTGATTTGGGTATGTTAGTAAGTGGTTTGATTGTTTAATTTGTAATTAAAAATTAGAATTGATTTAAAATTCGAAAATTAGTATTATTGATTAATATGCTTATTGATAAGTTTACGCGAATGTTTGTTATAATGGAAAACAATGTTTGTTACAGTTTACGTGAAAATTAGTGTATAATTATTGATTAATATGCTCCTAAGTAGGTACGGGTAAACATAAGTAATATTTTAATTAATTAGTACGTGTTAATTATAACTATTGGTGCTTAGTATAAAATTAATTTATTTTAATTTGTTATTATTAGTGCTAACTTCTAATTTTAGCTTACAAAATCTGTAAATTAAAAATTTATTAGTTAAAAGAGTTTGAAAATACGTTATAAAGCGTATAATTTAGTTAATAAAACGTTAAGAAATATTATATTTAAATCAATTTTGTAAAAAGTTTAAGAAATGAAGATAACAACAACAAATATTGTACTAAAATCGATTTTGTAAAAAGTTAAGTAATAAATATAACAACAACAAATATTCTATTGAAATCGATTTTGTAAAAAAAATCAAGAAATAAATATGAAAACAACAAATATTGTACTCAAAGTGATTTTCCAAAAAGTTAAGAAATGAATGACAAGAACAAACATTGTACTCAAATTGATTCTTTAAACTTAAGAAACGAACATAACAACAAGAAATATGCTACTGAAATCGATTTTCCAATAAGTTAACAAATGAATATAACAACAGCAAAAAATGTACTCAAATCGATTTTCTAAAAAGCTGAAATTTATATAAAAAACAAATATTGTACTAAAATCGATTATCTGAAAAATTTTGAAATGAATATAATATTGATTTGAAAATAAGTGTTAAGTATTATTATAACAAATACAACAACCACTAATTAAAGCTTTTAGTTCCAAAAAGTTTTGATTTATTTTAGAAAATACAACAACAGAAATACTCCTTTGGATGCAAAGTTATGCCTAGAAGAGAAGTGAAGTGAAGTGTTGTCAAAATTAGACAGAAGTGTGGTGTGTGAAGCCTTTAGTCCTAAAAGGTTTTACTTTATTTTAGAAAATAAAACAATAAAATATCACTTGGGTGAGAAGTTGTGCATAAAATAAAAGTGAAGTGGAGTGCTGTCGAAATTACTAATCTATTTTGTTAAATTAGAAATAATGTTCGATTATTTTATCGACGTACATGGATGTATGAAGTCGGAACTGCAATGAAAGGTTCGGTGAAAGAACATTTCTACAATGGTGTACACGAATTTATTAGATTCACAATATCTAATAATCGAAATAACGAAGAACTTCGTTGCTCCTGTAGCAAGTGTCAACATTTGAAGCATTGAAAACTAGATACAGTTAAAGTACATTTGTATAAATCTGGATTTGTGCCAACTTATTATTATTTTTGGGATCGAGTGGCGCAATCCACTTACCGTGAGTTGACCTTAGAGGTGGGGGACCGTATTTGGGATGCTCTCATTGACCCACCTACTCGAAATGGGTGTTATGGTTATGGAAATTAGTAGGTAAACTGCTTCATTAACTAATATATAAATTATATTTAATCCTGAAGCATAAATTATAACTTTCGATCAAATAATTTACAGGCGATGATGACTCAGAGAGCTTATAGGAGATCTCAGGCCGAGGAGGAGATAACTCAGCTGAAGCAGCAGATGGCAGAATTCAATGATTGGCGGAAGGACGGAGGACTGACGCAGCTGCTAAATGAGCGGATTGCGGCATTTTTAGCAGAGCATGGGAGGATGCCTGGTGAGGATGGATCGGGAGATGATGACGATGAGGATGAGTAGGTATGAATTTTATTTGACTGTTTATGATCGTTGTGTAATTATTGACATGTGTTGATGGAGTTGATATTTTATTGATGGTTGTGTACTGTGATGATTGTGGATTTGATGAACATGAGTATTTGTGTAGATATGGTTGTGTTGGTTGATGGAATATTGGTTTTAGTTGATGAAGGTTTATGTAAATATTGATATTTGTGTTGTGTTTTTAATTATTTGTGATATGTATGAGATTATACGTACATGTGATGTTGTTCGTTGTGATATAGAGTTTATATGTCTTGGGAATGAAGTGCGGTTGAGATATGACGTTTATTGTGTGGTTGGAAGGCTTAAAAGCAGCTCCGTGGAAAATTGCAGAACCCAAGTTTGCATCGGCTAGCGACGGTCAAATTATTCAGATTAGCGACGGCTAGCAACGACCAAATTGTTCAGATTAGCGACGGCTAGCAACGGATTTCTACTTCCAGACTTGTGTCGTCTAGCGGCGGTTAGTGACGGACAATTTTCTCAGGTTTTCGACGCTAACCGACGCGAATATGGCGACGAAACCGTCACTATTTTCCTTGCGTCGTGTGTTTTTGCTGCGACTTTTAGCGACGATTAGCAACGGCCGCCGACGGCTAATCGCCGTGGCTAAACGAAACCGTTCTTCCGGTGATATAGGTTAGCATCCGTGTGCATCCTGATACCACAAACATGCATTTTCTGATTGAAACTCTTCCGTACAAATATCTGGACATCATAGATTTTTTAATTAAATAGAAAATGTAAACACACGTAATCAGGTACGTATTATCCATTAACGAACCGCTTTAAAAAAAAAAAGGAGAAAAAAAATAAAAAAACTGATGTCCACACTTATTTTGACCTAGTTCAAACAGAAATATAACATTTAATAAATAATAAATATTTCATATGTTATTTACAGTTAAATTCTATTTTTTCACCTAGTCTTAAACACATAAATAAACCAACAATAAAAGTAAGTTTGAGTGTTTATTTATTCAAATAAATCACGCGTCTTAATAATAGCAAGCATATAAAATTATAAATAGATTTTGTGCTGTACCCAATAAAGCCAAAAGAGATTTTCTAGATGCGGCTTTTTTTTTTAATTCAACAACCTTAAAATCCACGCTTCAAAATAACTTACTTTTGTTGGTAGTGATCTTCAGGAGTGTCACATGTGAACTGCCATACTAAATTTGATTAATCACGCCACGACTTGCGAGCCTTTTTATTTCTCAATAAAACGAAAATTAAGTAAACAGGTTTAGTGTAAATGCTTCATATACCATTTATTCTCCTTCACGTTTAGGAAAACTTGTAATATGAACCGTAGATTATTTCGCATAATGCCACCATCAATCTATTTTCTCATGTCTCTCCCTTCTCCCTTGGTTTTACTAATCTCTCCTTTGAAGCAGTTGGTAATTTTCTCATATTTCTAAATTGCAAATCAGTCTTACTTATTTTAAACATTAGCACTATTACTAAATTAATCAAATTTATTCGGCTATAATAATACCCATGATTGATTATTAAAGGAAAATATGTCTAAACTGATTTAAAGGTTAAACAAAAAAGAGAACGGCATGCGTATCCCTTTGATAAAAAGAAAAAACGTAAAGCACAGCCTAATGTTGAAAAGAAAATCAATACGCTAGCTACTTCACTAAATTGGATACCCAAATGTCTAATCCCTGTCTAACGTAATTAATAAGCGCATCTAAAAATTATCTATGTTCAGACCAATGCCTCCGATTTTATATTTTTGGAGCGGGTGTGCATGCATGTAAAACACACTCGTTAGCTCATGCAATGCATAAAAAAACATGCAGAATTTCATTTTTTGACGGTGACCTCATATGACATGACTCTCATTTGTTGACGGTGACGTCATATAATATGACTTTCTCCTATATAACACACGTCTCCTCTCTTTGTGCCTATTTGCAGAACAATGGATTTTCAGAAGCGACCTCTTCTCTTTTCCCTGCTCGCAATGGCTGTCATTACATGCTCCAGCGCCGACCTGACCATAGGATTCTACAACAAAACATGCCCATCAGCAGAGAGTTTAGTACGGCAAGCAGTGGCTAAAGCCTTCGCGAACGACTCCGGCATCGCACCCGGCCTCATCAGGTTGCATTTCCACGACTGTTTCGTCAGAGTAAGCAACTAATTATCCCTCAAATTAATCACTAGCTACGTTCAAACAAATAACATTTGCATTTGCATATAAAGGGCTGCGACGCCTCGGTACTGCTAGATTCAACAGCCAACAACACGGCAGAGAAAGAGGCACCACCTAACAAGAACAGTCTCCGTGGATTTGAAGTGATCGATGCTGCAAAGTCCGCAGTCGAAGCAAAATGCCCGCAGGTCGTGTCCTGCGCGGACATTATTGCGTTCGCAGCTCGTGACAGCGTCCAACTTACAGGAAATATAACGTACCAAGTTCCTTCAGGGCGCCGCGATGGAAACAAGTCGGTTGCAACTGAAGCGACGGCCAACCTCCCTCCCCCGTTTTTTAACGCCACGCAGCTCATCAACTCCTTTGCTGCAAAGAATCTGACGGCTGAGGAGATGGTGACGCTGTCTGGTGCGCACACTATAGGGATTTCCCACTGCTCGTCGTTTACGAACAGGCTGTACAACGGTTCGAGGATCTCGGTGGATCCAACGCTGAGCGAGGCGTACGCCGCGTTGCTGCAGATGCGGTGTCCAAACACGAATATGACTTCCAATGTCACGGTTGCGTTGGATTTGGCGACGCCTAAGGTGCTGGATAATAAGTATTATGCTGCGCTGCAGCTTCATTTGGGATTGCTGACTTCGGACCAGGCTTTGGTTGCGGATCCGACGCTGAGTGCTGTGGTGGAGAGTTACGCGGATAGTGAGAATGCGTGGGCTACGAATTTTACACAGGCGATGGTGAAAATGGGTGAGATTGAGGTTTTGACCGGTACAGCCGGGGAGATTAGGAAGAATTGTAGTTTTGCTAACTCTCCTGGCAACTCTACCCTGTTGTTGTATTCTTCGATGTAAGAGCTTGGATATCTATTTTCTGTACGTAAACTATGGAGGATCTGTGAAATGGTCGAGAGTTCGAATAAATTTTTGTGTTTCACGCACTTTTCCTTGGAAATGATATTTCTTAACTGATATAAAGGGGTGACGGTATTCAGGTCGGGGCGCAGGAGGAAGGCCACCACCTCCAGGTTGGGGGCAAATTCTTCAAAACTTTGAGCTCGTTGCATTTATCTCGGTTAAACACAAACTTTTTATATGTTGGCAATACATACTTAAATTCAAAAATATATTGATGAGAAACCTATTTTAAAATGAAATTAACTAAAAAGGTAACCCAAATTTAGTTTTGAAAATATTTGCCCAAATTATGAAATTCTAAAAATAAACAATACTTGGTTCTTTTTGAACTTTCTGTTTTATGGTTTTAACATTCTTTATAAAAGCAAGAAGAGTCAAGGAGATGATTTGAAATTCTGAGTCGACGATGAAGGTGTTAAATTTTGGTGATACAAAATCACGGATAGAAGAAAATAAATATGCAAAAGAAAGAAAAGATTTTGTTTCCCCTAATTTATAGACATATTTGATTATGTTTATTTATCTCTCTAATTAGCTAATCAATTTATTTTTTGTCATCTAATATTAACTTGGACATTAAGTAATTGATGTTATAAATAGAGCCTAGAAAAGAGTGTAAAATGTGTGAAAATCTATTTGCTAATTCTCTCTTCTTGCTCTTTATTCTTCTCCTCCAACAATTTTAGTCATTTTAGCCATGAAAATCAAGACTCCCTTTTTTAATTTTGTTATTGGTTCAATTTGTATTTTGTTTACTTTTATTTTATTCGAATAATTGTAAACAAATTTTGGTGAATCAATAAAGATGGTAGTTGGGTGGAATCTCTTGTATATTAATTTTTGATTTCATGTCCGTTTATTTTCTATCCAAATTTATCTCTCTATGATTTGGATGATAAAAGATTTATTAGGAAAAGCTTCCGCAAATCAAATTTTTCACTACAAATTGTTATCAGAGCAAGGTCATTGCAAAGCTTAGAGTATTTTTTGATTTGAAAAATTATTGAGATGGAAGGATGTGATTTCTTTTTCAAAAATGGCTATTTTGGATGGAAAAATTGGGGTATTTGGAAGCCTAGGATGAAAGATGTTTTTTACCTTAATGATCTTCATGATCTGATTGATGGAGATGGGAAGAAGCCCTCTGATGTAGAGGAGGGAAAATGGAAGAAGATGGATTAGAAGGCAATTGCGTTGATTCGTCAGTATCTTGATGATTCAGTCTTCTATCATGTGGCTAGTTGTGAATCCACAAAGGCTTTGTGTGACAAATTGGTATCTTTGTATGAGTCGAAGAGTGCTACAAATAAGGCTTTCTTGTTCGAAAGTTGGTTCAACTAAGATTGGATAGAGAGAAGTCTGTTGCAGAGCATTTGAACGAATTTCAAGATGTAATAAATCAATCGACAAATATGAATGCCAAATTTGATGATGAGTTACATGTACTTTTATTGATGAGTTCGCTTTTAGAAAGTTGAAAACTTTGGTTATTTCATTGAGTAGTTCCAATGCTAATGGATCTATCTTACTGGAAACTATTCGAAGTAGTCTTTTGAATGAGGAGCTTAGAAGAAAAGGGTCATGTGTGAAATTAGTTCAAAATGAGGATATGGTAGCAAGTGACTCGAAAAAGGATACAAGTCTGAAGAAAAAAGTCGCTAATGGTAAAGGTATGTCGAAATGTATCATTTGTTATTATTGTCATAAAAAGGGTCATATTCGAAATAGGTATGAAGCGTATACAAGAGATCAAAAGAAGGTTATACATAGTGACAGTGATAGTGATACACGGGCGGGTATAGTTGAAGGTAGTGATAGTGATACTTCTTGTGATGTCTTCATTAGTGAAGAGAAGCCTTGGAAGATGAATTCGGGACCCAGTTTTCACATTTGTAGAGATGTGAATTGTTTATCTTCTTATGAGAAGAGTGTCGGCATGATTAGGACATCCGATGGAGAAGAGCTACCAATTTATGGTATTGAATCCATCCGGTTTCGTATGCATGATGGTGTGGTTAGAGAAGTCTCTTTAGTGAGACATGTACCTACTTGTTTGCATAATTTTATTTCCACTACAACAAAACAGCCATTTTACAACGGGCAATACCCGTTGTAATATGGCTTTCGCAACGGGCATGCGCCCGTTGTATTAGGCCTCGTTGTAATAGGTCGATCGTATTTTACAACGAGCAATGAACGTTGTAATACACCTTTTTACAACGGTCATCGGCCCTTGCAATAGGCTCTATGACAACAATTAACGCCCGTTGTAAAAGACTATATACAACTGGCATAACCCGTTGTAATACAAGATATTGCAACGGTTTCTGACCGTTGCAAAATAAATGCAAATTTTTTAAAAAATTACAGCAGCATCCATGCAGTACATCCATACTAATAATGAATAATTTAACGAGCAATACATATTATCATAAAACAACCAAAATCATTTCATTTCAAGTGTGTTTGCATTTCATTTACATTTTCACTGTGCACTGTACATTTCTTTATAAAAAATAAAAAAGAACAGTTACAATCGCATAAACACTGCGCACACCACTGCATTACTTCAAAACTGTGCACATTACTTCAAAACTGTGCATTACTTCAACACTGCAAATACACTGTGCACACAGCAACTTCCATATCAACATCCCACTTCACCATTCATACATACTACACATCCTTCCTCCATCATCCTTGCTGCCTAACCCCATCGAAACTTGCAGCCCCACTTTATTTCTGCCATCATCACAAAATTCCACTGCAATACCCTGAACTTCTGCTACATTTTGTATTATATATACAGAAATGGATGGTTACAAGTAGGCATAAAATATAAAACGATGAAAAGCCTAATGGGCAAAAGAATTTCGAAGATACAAAACTGAATGTATCACATTAACATATATTATTAGTTAAATGGCTTCAGTTCTTCTCAAATGTAAGTGTTAACAATCTTAGCTTTTATCAAATGAAGATGAATGTATTGCTAAAAAACAAAAATAAAATGGAAAGAAGTAAACAAAACAAAGTACAAAAAATGAAATCAAAATATAGGATTCTGTTTTTGCTGCCATCCACTTAAGTATACAGTAAAATTGGAAATAAATTTTAGCTGTCACTGAAGCTTAATTTCATATTTCCTTATGAAATTCATCTACAGTATACAACTTTCAATTGCCTCGAGAAATTCAAATCAAATTTCAGTTCAATTTAGATACACCAATATAAATATATGTCCATAACATTAACGGTCCAGAAATTCAAATCAATTGTTTAATTTAGATACACTAAGATATATGTAACTCACGGTCGGCAAAATTAATTGTTATCTTTTTCCTCGTGTAATTGTGAATAACATTAACGTATTAACAGCAATCTATATTGATGGGACTAAAGTATCTGAGAAAACCATAAGAATGAAACTTTACCCGAAATGTACAGACTTCTAATATAATAAAACTTGACGATTCGTTGCTGCTCTTTTAGCCAGTTATATGACCTTTTAGCTAAAGCATGTGTTCAATTTAGTAATTAGTGCGATTATGCAAATTTATAACGTAACCATTCTACCGGTGGACAAATAAATCTGCCTAGTTTGAATCAATTAACGATGAGGACACCCTAAGTTTGTAATATGTACCATCTAAAACTGTACATATCATGAGAAATGAAGAATGTGTTGATCGAAACCTTTTCACTCAACCTACAGCTATGATGGCATGATTATTCATCGTAAAATGGAAGTGAAAAAAAAGGTAAAAAACTTTTTGCTACAACCTCTCCTACAATTTGTTGGTCCAAAATCACATTTTGTAGGGTTACAAAATGTGACCTCGTTGCTTTCACAAGAAAAATAAGTTCAAAAATCTTTTTTTTATCTCTAATAAATTGCAATTGAAAAGTAGTTTGGTAGAGGGGAGGCGATTGAGGAGCAGTGCTGGCTGTTGAATTTGGTTGCAGAGATGGTTTGAAGGAGGAGTTGTAATGTAATGTGATGGAGATTTATATGAATTCAAAGCAGTTCCCAAAATTCTCTGTTCCAGTGTCCTTGATCAATAAATACTTGCTTACCATGTAATCATATATTTTACAGCAAAATCTTTGGCACAAGTATAAAATGGACTATTGTGCAAAAACTTAAGAATATTAATTGGTTGGGCATACAAAGACATGGAAGTTTGGGTTTAGAGGAATTAAACCGGTTTTATATTAATCATGATCACAATGTAACAAACGTTAAGACATTTAACTTGGTGTCAATTCTTGTCAGCCTTCTTTTTCTAGAATATTTGTCAGTAAAGCCTGACACATATATAAGAGATACATATTAACCATAATTTGCAGTCGACTTGAATGCTTTAGAAGTTAGAACTAATTGTCTGGAAAAAGAGAAACAAACCCGATCGACAACTCAGGTGCCACTTTATGGATATCTACAACTAGGCATAGTCATCAAAAATCCACTGTAACAGCTAAGCATGTTCAATGAAACACAACAATAAAGGAGACAGATTCAAACCGCCAAGTACATAGGACAGATAAGATAAATTTATTGTTATGTTCCAACAAGGACATGAGAAGTTACACCGATCTAGCTGTACTCTTACCAGGGGAAGTTACACAGATAAGATAAATTTGGTTGCAGAGATGGTTTGAAGGAGGAGTTGCAAGTAGGAAGTAGTTGCAGGCAGTGGTGACGGAACCAGGGGTATTTGGCAGAAGTGAGTAGTTGTATGATGGTTGATGGTTTGTGGTCAAGTATGTTGCAGGTGATGATAGTGAGTGGTTGCAGATTTCAACTGTGGTTGGTTTCAAGTGAATGGTTACAGGGGTGATGGATGTAGTGTGTTCAATGGGATGGTAGATGAAATGGGATTACTGCTTGTAGTGGGTGATGGCTGTGATGAGGAAGGCAGTGAGGAGGTGGTGACTGTTTGATTGAGGCAGTGTGGTTGTTGTGTTGTGATATGAGGGTAGTTTAAGTTGTAGGGGGTGGTTGTAGTTGAACTGATGAGGCAGTGGCAGTGAGGGTTTGGAGGAGGTAGGTTTTAGGTTGTTTGTAATGACAAAAATATGATGTTGAAAACAAAGAATGCAATGAACAGAAAAGGTAAAAAGAAAAATTCAATTTCAATGCAATTTTTTTTATAAAGGCGGTACAAATGAAAAACTGAAAAGAAATGCACAATAAACACAAGTGAAAGCAAATGCAATTTTTTTTAAAAATGACAGTGCAAATGTACATATATGTACACAAGAACAAGACTGCATCAAGTAACCAAGTCAAGTAAGCTGTACATATATGTATGCAATTCGAAGCAGTTAACTCCAATGCAGACCAGTGAACAACAAGTGGCCAAAGGAACAAGCTAGTGTGACAGCAATGCATATAGACCAGACAAGAGCATAGAGATGACACTGATGTACACATATAAAACTGTGACAATGCAATGTACAAGTGCATGAACTTCTATTTGATCAAGTCAGAGTAATACAGTTACAAAAAATCAAGTGTAGTCCAAACAGCAGACCATATATGTACATAAACATCTCGGAGTGAAGAAATGTACAATACATCACATTATCAATATCAAGTGACCAAAAGCAAAGTCATAAATTCACACAGCAAAATCAAAATGGCCAAAGTCACCAGCTAAATCAAAGTCGAAACAATGACATGTGACAACAATGACAAAGACTATCAAATGGAATTATCCTAGTGTAACTTGGTCGATGGGTATGGGACGTAATCAACTATCCAAAATGGTTGTTTGTTTTTACAAGCTATGCTTAATCTATTGCCAACTAAGGACAGAGTACTTCAACATTATATTCAGATTGACCCACCATATGTGCTATGTGGGGATGAGCTGGAGAAAGCGCAACATCTTTTTTTAAAATGTAAATTTGTTGCCTATGTTTGGAAGTGTCCCGCATTAACTTAAACTGGCCAGTAAATCATACTAATTGTCTATCCTTAAACTCAAAAGTACATAACATTCAACATAGATTCAAAACTATGAGCTTAAGGAGAGACATGGCTAAGTTGACTCTTTCTACGTGTATATGGTGTATTTGGAAGGAGAAAAGTGCGATAATTTTCACTTCAGAGAAGCATAAATCAGAAAGCGTACTATGTGACTATATAGTGCTTCTTGTGAAAGTTAGGTACTGAGGGATGAGTGGCTTGGAAAGAAGGATGTTGTCATGTTGACATTATTAGATAGAGTTCTTGTTACATTTTTTTTCTTTAATAATTTTGGGTTTTAATGTTGCTTTGGTCTGTAAATAACTCATTTATAGTGAAATAGAACAATTTATTCTTTACTTCTTTTGCCTGGCTTTACTCTTTTGATATATCATTACTTACATTTGGTTAAATGCACTACTGTGAAAATAAAGAAAGAATGTATTAAAATGTTTCAAAGCAAGTCTATATACTTTATTTAACATGTAACAACATTAAATGTTGATTATAAAGATGAGAAAAGTGCGAAGTAATCGTGGCAGGTTTAGTGGAAAAACTAATCAAGCAAGTTCTCTCAAAAGCCTTTAATGAATTTTTTTTTTTGAGATCATGGGGAACCTTAAGATCATGGTATTCATTGATACTCACTTAAGTAAACCCCACGCCGTGTGTCTACCCCGCTTTTATTTAGTCGTCGCACACGGATGCTTAACGTTGAAACTCCCACTGATGGTTTTGGCGCTGGGATTCGAACCTGCCCGGACACAGTCTTTTGATTCCCATCTCGCAGCTCCCAAACCAACCGAGCTACGAACGGCGGGTGCCTTTAATGAAATATACTATAACATATAGCTTATTTCCAGACTACTGTTTCCACTTTGTCTAATCAAAAGGCTCAGATAGCAGTGAGTTATTTTATTATTATTAACAGTTAGAATCGTCCAGTTTTCTCAGAGTTTAAAAACATTGTTCAGTTCACTTGGCTACTAAAGAAAGTTTGTTCTTGTAATTTTGCAATGTTATAATATAGTTTTGCTTTACCTACTGGTACTCTGTTTAACCATCTTTAGTCATCTCACTTAAATAATCCATTGAATATTTTTCTAAAAGTAAAAGATTAATAATTACTGTTGTTGGTAATGAACGTCGTGGAAAATTTTTTCCAATCATCGGCGCAATAATTCATTCGAGTACAAGCGAAAAAGGAATAATCATTCGACTCGAATCAGGATCGAGTTCAACGTATCAACCAGTAAAGCAAAAAGAATAATTCACATACCACTGTAGACAAACTCGATCCAAATTGGAGAAGCCGTGTGCTAAAAGAAGATAGCATCGATTGACAAAGGAAGCACGTAAATCATCATTCGATCGAGCAATTGAAGACGGCAACTTCAATTTTTCCCAAAACCCTAATTTCGAGCAAAGAGGAACGAGCGGCCAACATTTTTACAGAGCAAAGTACGTAGAGGAACGAAATAAACGAAATAAAGGCCGGCTTGTTTTTTTAATTGAAAACTAGGGTTTTGGTTGGCACCTATTACAACGGATGTTTTTAGCCCGTTGTAAAATTGGCACCTATTACAACGGGCCTGAATGGACCGTTGTAATAGTCTTCTATTACAACGGGCAACCAATGCCCGTTGTAAAAAGGGCGCTGTATATGGCATCTTTTACAACGGGCCTGAATGGACCGTTGTAATAGCCTTCTATTACAATGGGCAACGGATGCCCGTTGTAAAAAGGGCGTTGTAATATGGTAATTTTGTTGTAGTGTTCTCTCGGTCAGTTGGATCGCCGTGGTTGCACTTATGAGATTCGAGGTGGGGTTTTGAGAGTGAAAAAGGATGGTCTTGTAGGGATGAGAGGAGTATTGGAAGAAGGAAACCTTTATACTTTGGTTGGTCATGTAGCCGACTATGGGAAGCGAGTGACGGTTGGAAAGCCTAGTCCACATTCAGGTGGAGAGGTTATTGTGTTCACTGCTTATGATGATCATGTTGAGGATCGTATTTTAAACAGGGGTCTTCATGTTGATGATGCTCGAGGGATCGATAGTGATCATGTAATGAGCTCAGATCGAGTGCTAGATGGGTGTCTAGTAGGAAAATCCACAAAGACTGTATGGAGGTCTTTGTGGTATTGCAAACACTTTTAAGACCGATTGGTGTAGTGCACCTCATGGCGGGAGATGCATCACTTGTAGGCGGTGGTAGAGGTTTGTACTTTGGTATGATTGAGATATAGGGAGTTGTGATAGATATAGAGATGACATGTTTGATATGTTAGAGATATGTGATTTTTCATCAAGGTGGACTGTTAAATTTTGATGATACAAAATCACCACTAGAAGGAAATAAATATACAAAAGAAAAAAAGAGAAGATTTTGTTTCTTCTAATTAATAGGCATATTTGATTATGTTTATTTCTCTCTCTAATTAGCTAATCAATTTATTTTTTGTCTACTAATATTAACTTATGCATTAAGTAATTTATCTTATAAATAGAACCTAAAAGAGAGAGTGTAAAATGTGTAGAAATCTGTTTGTTAATTCTCTCTTCTTCCATCTTTGTTCTTCTCCTCCAACAATTTTAGCCATACAGATCAAGACTCCCTTTCTCAATTTGGTTACTGGTTCAATTTGTATTTTGTTTACTTTTATATTGTTCGATTAATTGTAAACAAATTTTGATGAATCAATAAAGATGGTGGTTGGGTGGAATCTCTTGTGTATTGATTATTTATTTTATGTCCGTTTATTTTCTATCTAAATTTCTCTTTTTAGTTTGGATGATAAAATATTTATTGGGAAAAGCTTTCGCAAATCAAAGTTTTCACTACAGAAGGAATGACGGAGGAGGGAATGGAGGAACGACAGAATGAATGGATTATTCTATGTGCTTTTGTTATCTTTCAAGACATGATACCTACAATTCTCGAATACTAATTTTTACGAGAAGTTTGTGTATGACATTGCTTGAACATAAAATAAATTCATTTTCAATTATGTATGTTGACTTCATTTTCAAAAATGGATGTTTTTTAGAAAACACATTAGCCATACGTATTTTTATTTGGACGGAAACGCAAAAATGAAAATGGCAAACAAAGTGTATATGTTCAAAAGCGGAAGCATATATTTTATACATTTTCGAAAACAATACAATTTCTTATACAAAAAAGAATATTATATTACGGTGTAAATCCTGCAAATATTGATACATCATAGAAGGCTAACAATTTAACATTGCATTATCAATGTTATAATGTTAATAAAGATAGATTAAATGTAAAAGCTCAATAGCTTTCATTTTTTGTTTTAAACAATTGATAAACACTTCCTTTAAATAAGCTTGTCATTTTGCTTTCTAAAATATGACTTATTATTTGTTAGCTTGAAAGTTTTCTATCGAATGAGTAAAACAATCATCAAATATCACCATGTTTTCTCATGATTCGTTTTTTCAAGAATTCAAACATTTTAAATTTGTAAAATTTAAATTATATCGTAAGATATATGTATCTATATATTTACTATAACATTATAATGTGTATGTTTGAATATTATAATTTGGGACTTATATGAATACATTTTAATAGAAATTAATTTGAGTTTTTGTATTTAGAAAAAGTTGAACAATAATTTTTCTCTTGATAGGGCAACCCATTTAATCGGAGCCGCCACTACTAGTTTTATTCCAAAAAAGCGGATTTCGAGTCGATGAGAAGGGGCAATCAAAATCTTTCAAATACACTAATTTGGATTGGAGCAACCTAATTCTTGAACATGGCCTAAAAAATTTACTGTTGAATCTTGCTTTTTAAAAATAAAATAATCTATATTTCCATATCTCACATGTCATTTTATGTTTTATAATAAGGTTTAACCAAGTTCTCTCATAAGTGTCCATGGTGTCTTCTTTAATAGGCTCAACGTAAATTTAGAGATGAGCAATAGTCGGTTAGAATCGAATTAACCGATCAAACCAGTATATTTCGATCAGTTCGGCTACGAAATTAAATTAGTTTGAATTCAGTTTGTAAAATAATTTTCTTTTGTTATTGCTTTAACCAAATTAATCAAATTTTTGTCATATTATAAAAATATATGTTATTGTAATACTTTCATAACAAGTTTGGTATATAAAAACAAAGTTTTTCTATTGAAAATAGGTCCGCTTTTCTTATAAATATGAAATAATATTTAATAAAATCTCTTTAAACATAAATTTATGTTTTCTTTTGACTAAATCAATCATTTGACCATAACATTTGATAATTTCTCTTACTTATCTGTTAACTTCTATTAAATCGGTAAACGATCGAACTAATCGAAATTAATTCGGTTTTGCTTAGTCCGATTTTGAATTTTCTCGGTTTTAATTCTGTTTGACTTATTTTTACCTCAACACCGACGGAACCGACCGAATGTTGATCCTTATATTGATTATACCCTTGTAATTTTAAATGATTGATTTGTGATTAAGGTGAATTGATGCAAAGGATTAAAAAGTCAACTTTTGCATATGGACGAATTGTACCAAGGAACTTTTGCATATGGACGAATTGCTCTAATAATGGAGATGAACAAGAGAACTTTTCTCCTTAATGGAGGAAAAAGAAGAGAATTTTTTCCTTTTTTTCTGTTTATAAATTATATGTATTTCCTTCGAGGAAGCAAACTTTGATTAGACATAGCCGTACGCCCAATGTAACGTCATCAACTTCGGACTCAAGGCTTATGTCTTTTTGGGTAAGTCAATAATTTCCAAATTTTACTTGCGAACTCTTTAAATATTTCCCTTCCCTTCAAACAAATTTCGCCTTCTACGAAATGTCAAATATGATATCAATTACACCATTCATTATGGGAGCAATAACGATATGGAGGTTCCAAAAATAAGCGAGTGTAGTGAAGGTGATTCAAAATACGAAAACAATGACCATGAAGAATTTTTTTTGAAATTTTGACAAGTTCTATAATGATCTCAAAACTCTCTTTAAAGTAATGATGATCAATTTCAACGAACAACTCGTACTTCACACCATGCAACTTCTTAATTGGGTTTAATGCGAATGAACAATATTCTAAATTGTCATGAAAACTGAAATCAAGATCTTTTTCAAATGAAGATAAATTATTTCTGACGTCTTTTTCGTACTACTTAATAAGTGTGGATGAATAGTCCTTCTCTTATGAAAACCTTGGAATTAGTTGGAATGTTCATGTACACAATTAGTCATGGTATGTCACATGGAATGGTAAATGAAAATTTCAACCAAGCAGGGTAAATGTATGTATTGTTATTTAATATCTTACTTATGGACAAAGATATTATTAAACCGACATATTTCGTTGTTGTTCTTGATGAAATCAAATATGATCTTATTAGGCTAGAAAGATTAAAAAGCAACATTCATTAGTTGAAAATCATTTCCTATACGATATTCAATATTTCTTCATCCTCCGCAAGAAATATATTACCTATTAAATTTAGGTTACAAGATTAGAAATTGTTCTATCACCTTATGCAGTAAACAATATAACATTCCACATTTACGACAAACATAAAAGGTTCTAAAAATGAAAATGAAATTTTCAACTATTATGACTTAAATTTGTGTATGACCATGAAAGGACATCATATTTGAAAAATGAAATTCTATATTTTATAAAACATATTAACATAGTTATTTGAAAAAAAAATTATTATTATGATATGTATTATTCACAGTTTCATAAGAATATAAAATAATGAAGATCCTTAGTATATGAAGAATTGTCAATGTAAACACTCCTTTGGATTATGTGATTCATCAAAATGAACTAGTTCATATTTATGGTGATATAGGTTCAACAAATGCATAATAGATAGTTGAAGCATGAGATGAGATCAGAGCTACTTCGTTGCCATCGGACGATGTTGACCTATTTCAATTGAGTAGTTATTGTATTTAGATCGAATAATTGTAATTGCATTAAATAGTTATTGTATTGGATTAAGCAGTTGTTTCAGTTTCGTAATTGTATTCGATTTCGTTGTTATTGTTTTCAAATTTTTTGTTGTTGCATGCAAATTTCTCAATTCGTGTATTTTTTAGCTGTTCTAGTTGATTGGTTATATTAATTATAAAATACAAATCATTAACAATTGATTGCTATTTATAATTATTAATTATAATTTATTGTATATAATTTAAACAATAGTTTAACTAATAATAATAATCAATCGATCAAATAAACAATATAATCTTACATTCCAACTCAACCCCATATTCAACATGTCCAAGAACCCAAAATGTCAATTAATTAAAATTAATTAAATAAGATTTAATTAATATAATATTATACATAGGATTATTATATAAGTAATATAAAATATAAAAGTCATATAATTATAAAACTTATATAATATGAATGGTTAAATTAACGATGGAGCATCAAAGAAACTCAAATAGACTTAAGGAATAAATACATACGTAAATGTATGTATACTGTTATTTCTATTGTGTTCGACACTTGAATCATTAGAGTAATTCATAAGAATTATATTATTCCATAAGTCGATATCACTGAAGAATATTATGAATCTTCAATATAATGTTGTCCTCTACTGTGTGTGCATATATATATATATATATATATTATTCTGAATAGACGAGATAAGATAACTATATGTGTTATTGAGTAAACTCAAAGTACATATACTATACTTAGGCCGTCGCGATATGGTTGGTACGAGTGAATAATTTTGTTTTGATTTGTTGAGCAAACTCATGATCAAAGTCAAATCAAGACATGATACCAAGGGTTTGGAGTTGTATACGATACAACCGTTAAAGAGTTATCCATCGTCTGTGGAGCAAAGACTAGTTAAGCAAACTCAAGGCCAGAATTCTAAGACAGAAAAGTCCTAACACCTTATTAGTGATGTTAAAAGACTTATATGTTTCGACTTAGGGTTTGGTGAAACATAAAAGACTAGTGGGGGCTTATTAGTAAAAGAAATATAAAGTTTAACCTTACTAATATTATAAGAACGTCTATTATGATTTGTCCTAATAATCTACCACTTAAACTTGTAGAAAATGACAACTTTAATGTTATTTTCTAAAAACAACAAGCTTACCGGACCTAACTATACCGACTGGTTAAGAGCAATTAAAATAGCATTGGCTTACGAGCGTCTTTAGACTTCTATTACATACGAACCAAAAGAACAGTCTGCCGATGATGCGGACCCCGAACTACGACTTGCTTATGAAAAATGGATGTCAAACCTAGAGATTGCCCTAGTTTTTGTGCAGTCTACGTTAGACAAGCTGTTGCAGAGGCAACATGAAAATATGTCTGTCCGTGAAATATTTGATAGTCTCAAGGCTCTTTTTGTTGAACAGTCACATTCCGCAAGGTACGAGCTTTTTAAGAAGCTATTTAATACCAAAATAACTAAAAGGTGGAAAGTGGATGATTACTTGCTGATGATTAAGGGATATATTGGTAGGCTTTCGCAGTTGGACATACAAATATGCAATGAATTGCAAGTGGATTTGATCCTTGATTCTCTTACTCCTTAGCATGAACTGTTCATATTGAATCATAGCATGAACCAGTTAAATGTTAACCTCGTGGAGCTCCTCAATATGTTAAGGTCGGCCGAGTCAACATCGAATGATCAAAGGGAATACTTGCTGTTAAGGGTAGTGCATCATCTTCGAAGAGTTCGAAAAATCTAAAAGGAGAAGGTAAGAAAAAGAAAAGTAACAAGACATATGAAAAAGGTGAATGTCACCACTGCCACAAGAAAGGTCATTGGAAAAGGAATTGTCCTGACTACTTGAAGACTGTTAGAGAGAAGAAGCAGAACGGTTCTACGGCTCCAGGTATATTTATGATTCAAAATTGTTTTGTAATCAATAAAATGTCTTGGCTCTTAAATATTAGATCTGATGCTTATATATGTAATAAGTTACTAGGGCTTAGGAACTGGCATCGCATGGAAAAAGGAGAGATGAGGCTCAAAGTTGCTGATGGATCTATTGTAGATGCAACTGTAGTAGGACATTATCATTTAGTTTTTCCTAGTGGATTAGTATTAGTATTAAATAATTGCTATTTTGTAAAAGACTTTATTTATGGGATTATTTCCGTTTCAAGATTGTTTGAGACCGGATATATATTTCATCATGCAAATAATGTTACGAAAATTAGTTTGGATGGAAATAAAGTCTGTGATGGTATTTTTGAAAATGTCATTTACATGATTAATACTAATTATGTGTGTTCTATGAATAATGCTTCTAATAATATAAACGATAGTTACCTTTTGCATTGTAGACTAGGTCATATTAGTGAGAAACGGCGACACAAATTAAAAATCAAAGGTTTTCTACCGTCAATTGATTCTGAATAATTTGACATGTGTGAGTCATGTCTCAGAGGTAAAATGACCAAGCACCCTTCAGTGAGAGCAATGAGAGAGTTGATGAACTCTTATAGTTACTACATAGTGATGTATATGGCCTGATGTAACGACCCGCAAATTTATCACTTTGATAAACTATATTTATTTTTAAATATTAAAATATAAGGATTTATAACATATATTAGGATCTAAACCCTAATAAATAATGACAATACTTGTTTACAAGGATTAGAAACAAAAGAAGGATATTCAAATTTTTTGTCAAAAACGACGAGAAATCAGTTTTCATTAAATTTGAGATTTTCTTAATAATCGCGCACGACTTTGGATATCTACACTTATTTATCTAAATAAGTGAGAATATGAAATAAAATAACTTATTTTGTTTTTGGAAATAAAAAGTAATTAGAACATCATCATAATAATTAGTAATTAATTTATTGGATTAAATTGAGATTTAATAATTTAGTAATTCATTTTATATATTATAAATTGGTAGGAAATATATTATAATGATTCATAAGAAGTTCTAATTAGGCTTAGAAAAGATAACAGTAGTTGTAACATTATTGAGATTTTACAGCGTAAATCCGTAGCACTTTTTGTATATTCAATATAAAGGATTTTATAATTAATCCAGGGAGTTTAAGTGATATAATATTATTGAAATATGATTTGTAAAATTTTTTTACACTTGTATAAAGATGAGTATATGATAAAATATGTGACAGATAAAGCGAATAAATATACGTTGTAAAACGTTGCATAAAACGTCGCGTAGAAGTCGCAAAACATCACCAGAATGTCGTATAACCTGCATATAAGTCAATGAAACCTCAAATGGGTCTCACCCAAATAAATTAACGTGTATAAGAGTGTGTGGGCCGTGTGTAGGCGTGTGGGTGGCGTGCGTGCAGGGGTGTGTGGGGGGAGGGGGGGCGTGTAGGGGTGTGGATGAGTGAGTTTGGGTGTGTACTTGTGATGTGATGGGGTGTGGTGATGTGAAGGGGTAAGGCGTAGAAGTGAGTATTTGATGTGATAGGTTATGATGTGTAAGGAGGAGCGTGGGGATCTGATGGGGTATGGAGGTAAGGTGGTATGCTTGAAGTGACATAAAGCATTGTTATTTTAATACAAATCCCAAGCTATAAATAAGTGCAGCCTCTTAATTACTTCTCTTTTCATTTCATTTCCTTACTTTCTTCCTCAAAAGCTTCATTTCTTCCTTAGAAACTCTTATGGATTCCTAAGAGAATTCTTAGGAATTTAGTTCAATATCAACTCAAAACCAATAAGTGTGTACATCAATCTCTCTCTAAATAAAGTTCTACACACAACGAGCCAAGCTACGTCGCTTGAAACTCCACGAAGCTCCAGGAACAACCCTTGGCCATGAGCAATATGAAGTGGAGGTGGAGTTTGGAAGCTCCAGTGAAGAAAAAGCAAGGGTAAGTTATGCCGGAGTAAAGGCGTGAAGCACCAGAGGAGTGTGGAAGGAAATAGAAGAGCAAAGGTTGAAGTTTTGCCTTGGTTCATGTCAAGGCCGAACCACATAGTGTTGGGGAGGAGATTGGAAGCTTGTCGCGGAGTGGAAGCTATGGCAAAATCATCCAGAGAAAGCTCGGGAAGGAGGGAGCTTGATTGTAAGAACACTTCGTCGCTTAAAGTTTAGCTTTATGATTATAAAGTGATATTAATGTTTAATTAATATGGATGCAAGTTAGTAAGATACACTTCGCCTCTTTAGCTTAGATTTATGATTAATAAATCATAATGAGTATAACTTGTAAATATGAACATGTTTGGAAAGTTAATTAACAAGTTATAAAAAAAGTTAGTAAGCAAACTTGAAAAGTTAGTAAGCAACTAGTAAAGAAAAGTTAATAAACTTGGTTGTGTTGATTTACTAATCTTTGGATGATAACATTAGATGTTATATGGATGATTGAATGATTTGGTCGTGTTGATGGTGTGGTATTATATGGTAAGTATAAACAATACACCTATGTTAGTTTGACATGTTTATATGTTAATATCATGACTTTTAAAAGGAATTCCAAGTCACGTTACACATACATTAATATGTGTACAAACCGAAAGGGTTAAGCCTCTTTAAAATAATGGAAAAAAGGATTTAAAATGGGTTTTAAATCATAGAAAAGTTTGAATATAATATTATAATAATATAATAATATAAAAGATATAATATTGAAAAATAATATTCTATAAGTTGAAAAGGTAGAAATAAATGATTATAATAATTTATAATCATTTATAAGTGTTTTGGAAGTGTCCCAAGCAAGTTCCGGAACAATTCACCAAACGGTCAAAATTGGGCACTTTCCGGAGTGACAGTTTGTGGTTATGCGATTTGTAATTTCGAACGGAAGTGTAAAATGCGTTTCAACTCGGAATGACTTGAAACGGGAAACGTTTTGTCCGTAAAGTTAATAGCTTTCAAATGGATCCGAAAAGTTAAGTTTTTGATTTGAAAAGCTTAAGTTATGAGTAAAACAATTTTCAAAAAGGTCGTTGTAAGAGCGGTTAAATCCATAATTTTATAGTAGAGTTTTATAATTCCGAAAATTATGAAATAAATTTATAAATTCGTTATTAATATAATAATAAGGTTGTGGAAGATAAAAATGAGTTTATACTTAATCAAAAGTATAATTATGGAAAATGATCTAGTTAATCACTACTCACTAGCGATTAAGCAACTGGATTTTGAAATTAAGGACCGGAAGGAGTTTTTGACTCAAATCTTTTATGAATGATTTCATAATAATTAATTACGATGTTTAAGATTTATTTGGGAATTTTATAAAGACTTAGAGAAATGGTCAAATTCTATAGTCAAATGAATTATTTAAATAATAAACAAAATATGGAAATAAGCTCGGCAGTGGCATTAGACTTCGAGGTATGGAAGCGACTTTTATTTAAAGGATAAAGAATGTGATCGAACCAAGGTCTGAGAGGAAATAGTTCCCCAACTTGGAAGGCCTCATTGTTTGATGATAAATAACTGAGTTTGAAATCGAAGACTTAAGTTATGAATGAGGTATTATCTCTGAATAAAAATTAACATAAATAACTGAAAGGGGTACGCGGTAATACCTAAGATTACATCTTGTCCCGCCTGTGAGATCTGAGAAAGCAAACAAGGTAGTTAACAGGATAGGAAGTCCATCTGACCTTGTTTATTTCTTAGACGAGAGGTGGAACGGATCGAAAGGTATATCCGGGTACTTGTCAAAAATCATGTAAAAGCTCTGACAAGATAAAGAAAAGGGAACCAGATAAGAGAAAAGGAATTGGAACTCGATTGTTGTGATGTTAAGTTGGGTATTTTTCTAGGTGTCGATTTGGTGTTGGTTTAGGCCTTCGAGGTTTGCACTTGGGAAATTATTCTCTTAATGTTTTACAATCGAGAACTGATTCTAATTGAGAAAAAGGGGTTAAGCAATTAAATTAAATGAGGCTTAATGATTCTGTATACACATATACATATTTTATTTCGATAATTGATATCGAAGGAACCGAGGTCGGATTTAGGGTAAAGTACCGATCCGAAGACCACTTCGAATTAATGAAAGGCATTCCAAAAATGGACAAATGATTGAAGAAACCGAGATGAAAAATCTCTATGACGTTGAAGACCGAAGATCTTCTACGGCAAGCGGGTTGCTTGTTGATAACCTCGAAGTTGCTCCCGAGTTAAATGAATAGCAGTGATTCCTTGTTGTAGGATCTGTGATGATGCAAGGGCTGCGACTACTGCAATTAGGGATGCAGTAGGGTGGTGCCTTTGGTTCATCCTTTACCTAGATGACTTGCATGGGAGAATGTCTGACAAAGCATTTCCAATGATTACGAACGTTGACTTTTACAAACGTACATCTGTTTGGTGACGGAGAAGGCAACTTCTCTTAGCTTAACACCTTTCTCTGAGACGTACGAGTTCGGAGGTTGTATTTTTGTGAGAGTCAATTAGTAATTGGAGGATCTGGCAATGCGGCATTCAGAGTGAATGAGCTGGAATGAAAAGGTAATGCGTTACCTCGATCCTCATCAAATGGGGAGTGATTGAAACAGGGCATGGGGTAAGATGAGTCATGGTTTAGCACCCATGAGAATGCCCGCGTTTTCCCTTCTAGATAGAAAACTAATTGCCCTCTATATGTCGGGATTTAAAGTATGTGGTATGAGTGCGCTCGGAAGGTCGGAAACGACCAGGGAAAATAGCGTATTCGGTCTATCGGTTGGATAGGCAGTCTTGTTTAGGTATTGGGTGGGGAAATCACACCCAGGTGCATCCCTCTAGAGGTGCATTGTACGGAAGGTAGTCCCTTACCTTGGTTGCTAGTATGGAATCCAATAATCCATTAAGAGCCTGGTATGATTTTGATTGTAGACCAAGTGCTGGAATTTAATGAATGTAACAATTTCGGCTAAGATTCATAAGTTTACTTGAAAAGCACTTTCAAAATAATGTGATTAAAAATAATATCCCTTATGTTTGGCGTAATATGTTTTTGGTTATCATTAGCGAAAAACACGTTTGGTGTTTTTATCCTGCGTGGTCTTATGAGATATCTTTAGTTTTAAAAATACGGATTTCTGGTTTGGCGTCCAATTGTGACACTGTCACATTTGGGATTGTGTTCTTATGCTGGTTTTTCCAACCCTGATTCGGGTGTTTTCAACACTCGGGTCGATATCGAGTGATTTCAGGATTAGCTATGTAAGCCGAGAAGTGAGAAGGCTGGACTTGGGGAGTTTCTTGTATAGAGATCATATGGGATCATGTTTGCTTTGGCATAGTGCAACATGATAGGAGGTTCGAGCTTTCCAGAGGAGTGCTGGAGATCTGCATCTACGTATGGGCGTAGTCTTATTACTTATGCATGCTATGTTTGTTGTTGTTTATCTATTTCAGCAATTGTAAGGGTAGAGTTTATAACTTTCCAGGCTGATCATAGGTTAGACTCTGATTGATATGTTTTTAAATGTTTTTCGCTGTAAAGTTATTGTTAATTATTATATTTTCTCCATGCGTTGTGAGATTTTGTTCTATTCCACTGTGTTATTCTGTTATGTTCTTGTTTCTTTTATTTCATCCTTAATGAGTCGGTTTTTCTTGTCTTGGGAATTCGTGACTAAGGAGTACCGGTGCGGGTTTTCGAGGTGCGAAAAATCGGGTCGTTACAGCTGGTATCAGAGCATTGTTAAGCGACAACCAAGGCTTGATTGGGTGAATGTCTCATTAGAGATAGGATTAGTAATATCCTAGGATGAGTTACTCGTTAGAGATAGGGATAGTAATACCCTAGAACGAGTCTAAGTGTGTGTGTGTGTGTGTATGAGCGCGTATTTGTTATTTTGATATATAAAATGATTTTTCATGGTAATTGAAATAATTTTACCTTAGAATTATATTATGTCTTTCAAAAGGAATGATAGCAATATTATTTATTGATTGATATGATTAGTGATGGTTTGAATTTAAAAGAGTGGATTGAAGTTAGACATTCAATCTGAGTCTGGACAGCTTGTGATTAGAACTTCACAGTTCGACTATAAGTTGTTCGGTAAATGACACTAAGTTGGTTAGGATCACACATTAAACTGAGATTAGGTTGATAATTGTGGATAGAATAAGATATTGTATCTCGGACCAGGGTTACAGGTAATCAAATTATTTTGATATGTTTAGCTTTGTATTATTAGGAATTGATTGATGTATGATGGTTGCTTATTAAATATAAAATCGGAATCTGGACAGCTTGTGACTAGAACCTCACAATTTGACTATAAGATGTTCAGAGATAAGTCAAGACACTAACTAAGATAGAACCTAGTGAGGATCAATATAAAACTAGGATTAGTCACTTAGAATAAAATTGCAATATTAGCCATCAGTTCTAAGTCATCTTTGGTTACGTGTAGGGTCCGCATGCGGATAGATTATTTCGAGATGCATGGACCGAGATAAATGTAGTAGACTTGATCAGCGACGAATACTATGATATACCCTTTGCTGACAAGCTTTGTTCTAAGTAAGGGAGTGATATGTGGATCTCCGATCCAGCTAGTTCCGACGCAGAGGACCATTCAGGATTTCGCTTTGAGGATTGGTCGGGATTTCCACCCGAGCCAGTGGTAGGTTATGAGTGGTTTGAGCCATGGGTAGACGACTCCAAGACACCGGTTTTCGGTATAGACTCCGACCACAGTGGAGGCCTAGGATACATGGAGGAACCTTTTGAGGAGGCATGGTTAAACGGCGGGGAGGCAATCATTTTCCGGAGGATGCATTTTATCAGTGGCAGCAGCAGTACATGGATGCACATTCCCAGACCGGGGAAAATGATGTAGCATACGGGCAAGAGGAGGAAAATACTAAGGAGGAAGACACCGACAATCTAGCTGACATCGAAGACCAGGAAGAAGGATTTGACACCGAATCAGATTCCAAGTCAGAATCGGAGGCAGAGGAGGAGTTCGAGGTTGATGAGTTCGGAAATGAAGTTTGAGTAGGATAGAGAAGCAGACTCGTGTATTATTATTATGTTCAGCCGATAGGCTGTAGTAGTATTGTGTAGTAGAATCTTTTGTGTTGGATGTTCTTTTTATTAAGGCTATGTAGCAGAAGAAATTGTGTAACCAGTTGCGAAAGTAAAACATTTCTCTTTGTATCTATATCCACTTGTCTAGAAGGATAAAGAGTTTTCTAGTAAAACGTAAGGAATTACGGATAAGAGTTCAAAGATTAATAAATTTAAAATTGGTAAAAGATAACAACATCCTTAGTTAATAAAATGACTAACCCTCGTTTGTACAAAGAACAAGAGTTTGAATAACAACCACCTTGTGAATTCAATTTCACGATTTGACAAAAAGGTGTTTGATAACAATTGTGATATGAAAGTTCAATAAAATTTATTAAGATAATAAATTGATAAAGGCATTTTGTAAAGTCATACTTTACGGAGAATAAGTTGTAAATATAGAATTCTTAAAGAATTTAAGGAAATGAAATCATAACAATATTATTTCCAAAGTTTTGAAAAATATGGAAAGTTCGGCGAGCAAGTCTCAGTTTGTTCCATAATGATCAGAATAATCTTCCGAGTATTGGTCTGATGTTTGTTTCGGCAATCGGGATCGTATACATAGTGGATTATCCTCTTTGTCAGTGGGAAATTGAAAATAGGTTAAGTATGGACAAATCCTAAAAATAAGAAATAACTTATTAGAGTTATAAAAAGGTGCAGTAATTTCAAAGTAGAAATTATAAAAAGAAGAAAAGGTTTAATGATGATTAGTTCGAGTGTCTCGAAAGTAGCTAAAAATGGGTAGGAGATTGTGTTCGGATGGTAAGCACTTCTCTTGAGTATATCCCTCATTGTTAAGGGAATGTAAAGATACTATTGGCAATACCCAGATTCTAGTTGTTTTGGAAATTCCTGATCTATACCATTTTGGGATAATTTATAAGTATTTTAAAAGATAACCAAGTACGTATAATGTGCATGAATCGCATTTTGGTTGGTTGAAAATTCGAGTACAAAGCTTGAGGTGTTTACACCAGTACGAAAGTGTATGGGTAACTTGATTCTTGATGGAAAATGTTGATAAGAATATTTGAGTTGGATGCTTGAGTTTTCTATCATCGTTGAGCGCTATGTAAGGAAAGCAAAGGACTTGGAAATAAGAAGTCTGATCAGTGTTCCACACTAAAGGATCAAGAGATCGGTACTAGTTGGAAAAGATATTTGTGAATTCGGATAGTAGATCGAATCGTACAGGTTGCGTATGGATGGTTTATATACATCATACAAGAAGAAAGTTGGCTCTCGTCATATTTTGCAATCTTGGTATTTTCGGGGATGAAATTCTTTTAAGGAGGGGAGAATGTAACGACCTACAAATATATCACTTTGATAAACTTTATTTATTTTTAAATATTCAAATATAAGGCTTTATAACATAAGTTATGAGGATCTAAACTCTAATAAATAATGATAATACTTGCTTAAAAGGTTTAGAAACAAAATAAGGATATTCAGATTTTTCGTCAAAAACGATGAGAAATTAGTTTTTAGTAAATTTGAGATTTTCTCAATAATCGTGCACGACTTTGGATAGGTACACTTGTTTATCTAAATAAGTGAGAATATGAAATAAAATAATTTATTTTATTTTTGGAAATAAAAAGTAATTAGGACATCATAATAATAATTAGTAATTAATTTATTGGATTAAATTGAGATTTAATAATTTAATTCATTTTGTATATTATAAAGTGATAGGAAATAGATTACAATGATTCATAAGAAGTTATGATAATGCTTAGAAAAGATAACACTAGTTGTAACGTTATTTAGATTTTACAGCGTATATCCGCAACACTTTTTGTATATTCAATATAAAGGATTTTATAATTAATACAGGGAGTTTAAGTGATATAAGATTATTGAAATATATTTACTGTTCTTGATTCGTCAAATTGCAAGTCCGAAATCACCGACCTCTAACTATTGAATAGTACTATTTTAATTTGAAATATATTTGAGAATTTTGGAATGGATTGAGAGCTATGTTTTAACCAGCAATGTAGAAGGTAATGGCGACCAAAAAGGTTAGTAATTATTTTTAGAGATACACACACACACACAGATATATATATATATAGGGTTGTAATAGAGAGAAACGAGGAAAACCTTTTTACCCATTCTCACTTTATCTCAACCCATTATCTCCAATCTAATTCCCTATGTTTTAGCCACCCCTAGACCTTCCCAAAACCGAAATTTTGCAGCCCTAATAATGGGCCTTAAACCCATCTAAGCCCAAACCAAATTACTATGCAATTAAATCTAATTTAATCACTTGTCGATATTGTATATCGATCGATATATTTATAACCGTATAAATATATATAACATTATTTATTTTTCAAATAATATTCAAATTTTATAATTAATATTTCATAAATATTAATTAATTTATAACAATTATAAATTAATTAAATTGTTCGGTCTTAAGGGAATTCATCATTTCGGCTGTGTAACTCTTGGGTGTAAATTTGGTCAGCGATTAACATCGAGCTATTCTAATGTTAATGTTCACACGTCACTTATCACGTGGTGTGACATTATGTGCAAATTTATCGCTTACTCATTTTTGGTAAAATCCAATTTTAGTTTAATAAGCGTTACCCAGTTGTGATATTTGTTTACACCAATTCTCTTCGTCAAAACTATATCACTTTGAACTTATGGAATTTGGTAATAGTCAAAATTCCAACCTCATCCACATTCAACTTTATAGTCTAAATACAAAGTCCTTGGTTCAATAATAACTATTATTATTAACTGAAATGCTCTGGCTAGAGACTTTGACTGTGAGTTGACTGTGATACTAATCGCATATAACTGAGGAGACGAATCCTCTCTTGAATAGTGCTTCACTTCCAATACTTCCACTCGACCCAACTATAGTCACTCGATGGTCACCATGCCATGATTTGGCTATAATCAAAGCGGAGCTTTCATATTGAAGATCCATAGTATTCTCAAGTCGAGATAATTGTGTAAATCAGTCACATCGATATTTTTTGTTTGACCTAGTTATATTAACCAACAGAAAACTATCGAGTGAGTCGTTCCATAGTTATCTAATAACTATTAGTATGCAAACCCTAGGTGCCCCCGGCAGTCATGAGTAATACACTGCCCAACATTTGGAGAGCGTTACGTACTCCAGTCTCAACGGATACATCAATATCCAGTCTCGATGCATCTTGACTAGGAACATTTAAAATGGTATATATGTTTCGTTGTGATAAATTACTCACGGTTACAACACTTTGTAACTACTATCACAAAATATACCATTTATGGATATTCTATTAAATATACTTTTAATTAATTAATATAATTACATTATATCAAGTATATAATTGGAAGAAAATACCTTTTATTTCGAACAAGATTGGTCAACGAGTTTGGTATATGTAATAAATTACATAATTGCCCTTGGGGCATACTCCTAACCTATCATGGACTATCCGAAGTTGTACGAGATTTTTTCATCTGTATCTCGTGCTTTATGTCAATGATATCGCACAACTTCTCATCAGCTTCTCCATGACGTCTTCTTGAACTGCTACGTGCACCAAAAGACGAACCAATGTTCGAGCTTGTTGCACTGGAGCTTGTTGCACTAGGGATTGATATAATGGAGGATTGGTCGGTAAATTCAAATTTGAAATGTGAGTTTCTAGTGTTTCGTCCAGCTGATTGAACAACCCTTCTAAAGCCCATGTTTTATCAAGCTGGGTTTGTACAGAAGGAGGGGTATTTTGTTGCGTTGGTTCTTGTATAGAAGTAGGTGCATACGATATTTGTCCAGTTGCATGCGTCCCTTGAAACAATTGTTGTATTAGATCTAAATTTTCAAGTGGTTCTTTTCTATATTTCATAGTATTCGCTTCAAATTCCTACAAGTAAAAAAATAATTAATAAAAGATTATAAAAAAAATAATTAAATATGTGAAAAATACAATTGCATGATCATTCCACCACTCCTGCCTACTTGTAACATTTTATCTATGAGGATCTCAACCAGCACCAGTTTTGTTGCACAAACTTTCTATTTGATCCAATCTCTTCTAAGGCTATCGTATTTATGTCAAATTTTTGTTTCATCTATAGGTTCAATATCCCGAATGCCTTCTACATCTCAGTTGAACTTTTCCGCTATATTTTCGTGCATTCCCTTTTTGCTGTTACCGTAGGCAGAATATGCATCTACGGCACATTTCAGTATAATCCTAGTAGCATCGGCCAATCAATAATGCGGAGCCCTTTAGTTTGACATTCTGGTTCTGAAAAATTATTAAAAAAATATATGATGCAGAGAAAAAGAATACAGATGGTGGTGTAAAAATATACCTGAATATTTTGAGCACCATTGTGTTCGTGGCAAAATTCTGAGCAACTTTCATATTTGGAGTTTTGCGATCGGAGTACAAACGAAGAAGTCACAGATGTAAATTGAATTCAGAATGAAAATAAATAAATAAATAAGAAAAATTAACATTTTTAATTAATTATCTGGGGCCTACAAGTCGACCCCATATTAAAGCGGTCGACCAGGGGCAGTCGACCGCTTCATGCATGGTGGCTACAATAAACCAGGGCGATGTACGGCTAGGATTTAATATATTTTGATCTAACGGTCGTGGTTGATTCTTACGCCTATAAATTCAAGTCTAACCCTCTCTTCTCCTCACATATTTTTCAAGAGGCAATAGCAAAACTCTGCCATTTCTTCTTGTCCACTTTCTTTCTAAATTATAAAATAAGATATTTTTTATCTATATTCATACAAATCAGATAATAATAGAACTCTAATAAAAAGGAGAAGAGAAAATAATCAACTATAACTGTATTTGAGGTAATTTATATTTTTGTATTTATTTTCTCTTCCAATCCCAAATCTCGTCTTAGATATGTAATTCTAATGTATGTATATACCCTTTATATATATATTTCTTGAAGTATAAAGGATTTGGAGATGAATCAAAGGTTTTACTTCAAATTTGGAGATTTGGATGGCTTTTAAAAGATGGGTGGGAAATTATATAGATTGTTATAATACGAAAATTATCTCATTGGTGTTTATTTGATTTTTATGCCTAACTGGATAATTGTATATGAGTTATAGACAACAAATTGAATATAATAAATATCGTCTACATATTCTTGTTTCTAAATTGATCTAGAATTGTTTATAACCTGATCTAAAAATCAGTCTCAAAAGTATGAATTTAGAATATTGATTTGAATGAAATTTATTCCAGATCTGAAATAGGTTGTATAATAATTATTGACGCCAAAAATGGGCATCAAGACCCAACATAATCTAGTAGAGATTAAATGAAGAATGAAATAAAAAGAAAGTAAAAATCACAAAGGAACGCAGATTTTTATAGTGGTTTGGCAATCTTAGCCTACGTCCACTTCATATTTTTATTGATCTTCCACTTGATTATGATTACAAGAATGTTTGGATCAGCTGAGATCCATTAGTATAAAAGTGAAGAATAAAAATGGCAGTGCCTCAGCAGAGGAAGCAGGATCTCTTTTCTGATTCCATATCTGCTGTATTTATAAGGTAAGACATGCATGGATTAGATTGAAATTTTAGCAGAAGGTTTGGGAGACCAAAATGAGGCTACCCAAAAATTTGCAGGCCCATCGGGGCCCACAATAGGGATCGGTACCGATCCTTATTAATGCATCCAAATGTGTTGCGGTCCCTATGAGGGATGCCCCATGGTGTTAGCTACTTGCTTCCCAAATTTTGTGCAATTTCGACGTACGGTTTGTGAGATATCGCATTTTTCCGTAAAGTAGTGTTACTTGAATTCTGATTTCTGCCGACCCCTCTAAAGGGATAGGTACCGATCACTCCAACTTGCTTCAAATGCCATGCGATCCCTAAGGGGTGTTCCACATGTCCTAATTAACTTATACTCCAAGTTTCATGTTGATAGCTATGTAGATTTTGAGTTATTTACCGATCATTGTTGCAATATGTAGTGAAAGCTGAATATGGATGATCCTTTTTATACAATCTCTTTTATAATTTTCACATAACTTGAGCATACGAGCTCCATATGATTTGAAACTTGAAATGTAGCCTCGTGGGGCCTTCCTTGTCACTCTATATCGATCTTACCAAGTTTGGGACAAAAATTAAGGATATGTACTGATCCTCTAGGGAAAGGAATAAGCACTAATCCCTTGCCTAGGGGAGGCATTATTCCATACTTAGAATATTCTGGAGAGTCTATCTCTTGGTCTCAGTTGATCGCCGCTTCATATCATTGCCTGCGCTTGATCTTTAAGCCTAATAATTATCTCTCCAGGCTGTCTTCTACAATGATCGTCTAGTCTAACTTGTCCAGTTGGTCTGAATATAGTCGGCCAAAAGGTCGGATAACAATAATGTTATGAATTTGGATTATTACCCTAATCTTGTTGGAATGTAAACTTCTTTATATTTGGAATTGTTGGAATTCAGATCCTTTTAATATTTGTAAATTAGTTGATTTCTTTCCCTTTTTGGAAAAATACAGCGTTTGATCTTGCTAGGGATAGATGCAATTAAAAAGAGAAAGAGATATGTAAAGTATGAATTCATTGTAGTTTACACTGTCAATTTTAGTAATAAAAAGAAATGATTATTCCTTGTAATTTCAAACGATGTAACCTTTTATAATTTAAAGTTAAATCTTTTGTTCTGGACTAATTTATGGAAATTATAGCGGATAATCTTCTTAGATATGATTCCAACAATTGAACATGGAAAAGGATATTTAGTGAAGATATATCACTAAAATATATTCGATAAAAATATATATCTGTACGTAATTTACCGCTCTTATAATAATTAAATAAAAAGCTAATAACGATGCTTACACATAATATTCGCATTTAGGATAATTAATTAATTGGAAAGGAATTTAAAAGGGGTTGTAACTCAAATAAATGAGAAATAAATGGTAATAAATATGGGAGTTGCAACGATTTGATAGGGTAAGTGGATTAATGTAACTGATAAATAAAGAAGTTGAATTAATAACTATGGAATAGTTAAAAAGGTTACTAATTTGAAATTGGTAATCATACATAAATGTCTTAGGAAATATCTGTTGTGATTTTATGGGCAAACTGACATTTATGAGCATTAAACGAGGATTTATGGGTAAATAAGTATTTAAGGTAAACCTTATTGCCTTAAATAAAAAGGGAATCAGTAAGCTAAGTTCAATGTCTACCTAAGATAATATATGTAAAGGCTTAGGACGGTTAATTGGACTTGGTAGGTTAGTGATGCGAGGTCAGTAAGGTCACTTGACAGAAGACTGCCTTTCGCTTTGAGGCTACCAACAGTCGGGTGCATTTACTGCTGATGTGATATATCACTAATCCTAGGACCCATGATGACGTGAGAGATTGAGCATGCTTTCTTAATTGGAAAGTATTAAATGATTCAAATTTGGAATTAGGAGCGGTGAGGGATATCCCCATAAGGGTTCACTTTTGGTTTGAAGTATTAAGTGGTCGTAGGGTCTGCATCTCTCCTTAAAGGAAGTATTAGGTAACCTAGTGAGATTTCAAATAAATAAGGATGTCTCTAAAAGGGGTTAGTTCAGTGTTGAGGTATTAAGTGACTATAGGGTCCGCCTCCTTACTGAAAGAAGTAACCTAATGAGATTCCATATTTAAAATCAAGAGTGAAAGTGGATATCTCGGGAAGGGTTCGCTTCAGGTTTGGGGTATTAAGTGACTGTTGGGTCCGCTTCTTTCCTATAAAAGAAGTATTATAACCCAATGAGATTTCCAAGCAATGTCAGCTAGATAGTACCAGTGAGGAGTCCGCCTTGGGGTTAGGTATTAAATGAAAAAGGTCTACCTATAAATATATGTAAATGGTCAGGGGTCCGCCTAGTCCTTATTAATGAGGTATTAAGTGGCTTAGGTACAGTCTCTTACATTGCTAAGACCGTAATAATGATAGTACCAGTGTGGAGTCCGCCTGGGGATAGGAATTAAGAGATGGGGACCTGCCTAGAATATAGGTATTAAATGGTTAGAAGTTCGCATAGTCCTCTTTAAAGGTATTAACGGGCTTAGGTACTATCTCTTATATGGCTACGATTTTATCGGTGATAGATGCAGTAATAGTTGGACATTAAATGTCGGAAGCTTTAAATAGTGGTTAGAGGTCTTTGTAGCTAGGACCTACCGACCATTGACAACATTATTAGAAAACCACCTTGGGAATAGGTTTTAAATGATGGGGTCTACCTTGATTGAGGTCTTAAAAATGGCAAAGTATGCCTATTTCTCCTTTAAAAGTATTTTGTAATGATTATAGAAGCCCGCTTCATATTTAGAAGTATTATGTGACAAATGGGTTTGGAAGTATTGGGTGGTTGATAAGGCTTTATCAGTATTTTGTACCTTGGGAAGAGGTGAGTAAATAATAATGTGTGCAATGTAAGGTTAGATTAGAATTGCTAACCTTAATGGACATAAAAATTAAATGGAAACCAATCGGTATAAATTTATGTTATGAACAATTTATATTTCCAGTTACCAGAATGTTATTCTGACCCCCTCCTCATTACAACCCACATGATAAATTTAGAGGAACGGGTCACTGAAGCTGGATGTGCTTTATTGTTGGAGAAGTCTTCTTTTCTCTCATGCTCGATGCTGATGTGACAATCTATTATCTAAGAAATACCATAAATTCCAAGGAAGTGGTCATAGTCAGTACTCTTATCCTATTGTTGTTTCTGTTGTGAGTTTAAGTTTCTATCAATCTCTAATAATGCTCATGCTTATTTGCAGGTACCAAATCCGATGATCTGTTCTTTGATGGACTTGGGTTTCGATTTTTGTCGAAATTTAGACCCATTAAGGTGCGGGTTGATACATTTGGTATCAGAGCCTAGGTTAGTAGATCAAAGGAATTAGGATAAACTGAGAGAACATATTTATACTTTCCTATCTAGTATTATTATATTTTTACGCTAGATTCTAAGAGTTCCAACTATATAGTAGTAGTAGTTCCACTATGAGGGAATGGGCAAAGCAACTATCAGTTGGAAATGTCTTAGAGTTAAGATTTCCACAACGACTCCTAAGTACCCCACGGAGTGCTGTCGATGCGTAAAGTGTTGTTGATGTAGAGCATGAGTACGACAAATGGCAGAATCCCGAAGGCTAGTGGTGTTCGACTTGATGGTTTAGATTCTAGCAACCTTGTGATTTTGGATTTTGATGATGACTTCCAATCGAAGACATACATTTATTCCAGATGGGCTGGAAATTAGAGTTTGCATGTCGCAATTGTCCAAAAGCAAGTTTTCACTAGGGTGCATTTATTGATCACCTCTTTGATGGCAAACTAGATTTTTATTTGAATAATTAATGTCAATTCCTTAGTCTAAAACCTTTGAGAGAATTTTTATAAGCATGTTTTGGAAATGCCTTAGATTTTGGAAAAAGAGTTTTTTAAAGGATTTATTTTGGAAAATTTTTTGGGAAAGCTTTGAAATTTTAATTTTCAAAGAAGTACGTATACCATTAGGTTGGTCATGTTAGGAAATTTTTAGTTTATAAAAGATTAATTTTTGAAATCCTTAAATATTTATATGTATATATTATTAAAGGCTTGATTTTGATTTTTGGCAAGGAAATAGTTTTCCAATCTGGGAAATTTATGTTTTAAAAAGGTTTTTGGACACCCGAAAATATATATATATATATATATATATATATATATATTTGTGTGTGTGTGTGTGTGCATGTGTGTATAAGTCCGATTTTAAGTAAAGTTTTCGTATGAAATAGTTTCTATTATTTAGAAACAAGTATAAAGAAGCATATATTTAGCTCAATGATTTTTTGGTTTATAAAATTGAGGTTTTTAGATTTTCTCTCTTTAAGGTACGTACAAAATAGGAACGACATTCAATTTTATTGGGGTATGTAGTTTGAAGTGTTGTTATACCCACCGCCTATTGGGAGAAATATTTCCATGCAAAGTAGGCAGGAAATAGCAACTGGAATATTTTTAGGTTTTTGGAATTATTGTTGGTCACAGTAGTTTTGTTGGAATTACTGTGAATTGCTAGAGCATGGTTTGGGACTAGGCGGTAGGCTTTGGCACCACCGTGATGAGAACGAGAATTTTTCGGATCGTGTCGAATCGAAGGAGACGGCGCGAAACGATTATTATTATATAATCTAACCCTAATTGAGTCTAGGTTCAATTAATGCCTAAAGCCCGTCTAGCGGTTGACCACCTAAAGGTAAACCTAGAATGGTCTACTAGTTAATGAGTTTTGGCACAACTTGAACCTATAACAGGACTATAAAAGTCGCGTTCGAATTTCCCCAGTTGCCTGCTTTCGTTCCACCTTACTCAACAAGCCAAACCCAAATTTCCATCCTCCTCCTCATCCAACATCAGCCACTCTCATTCGTTCCTTCCTAAGGCGATGCCATTTTTCCCTAGGAGCACTAGCAGCCTCACGTCCCCCTCATGCTGGTTTTGCACGGTAGATCTGCCCCACTACCACTCCGGATCTATACCTTATTTCCTCCCTCCAACTACTTCTTATCCCAAGACACCTTTCCGCACTGTCGGTTTTTTCTCGTACCATTATGGTCTCGACCCTCAAGAGGCCACTTGGCCGTACTAGAATGAGCAGAAGGTATCGCCGCTTTTGGGCTGGAAGAGCTAGTCGTCGCAGTAGGATTTGCACCGATCCTCTACTTCGAGACCTTTGAGTGAGAATGTTACCCATGCTACATCAACCTTTTCGATGGAGGCAGTACTTTGATTCGTTCGGAGGTGAAGGATGTCTTGATCTAGCCGACTAATGATGATCTCGTTGAGATTTTGGAGGCCTCCGCGAAGGACGCGGACTTGGATGATTTTGAAGTGACCGACTCAAAGATTTTTGCAGTAGATCTTTTCCTAGGATATCGGTGTTTGGAAGATGGATAATCTACATCCAACTGCCCATCTGATTATGTGCATCATTCAGCACAATGTTGTCCCTAAGACGGGAAGTTACGATCGGATCAATCCCTTGGTGCGGAAGACCACCTATGGTAGTATTGGTGGCATTGCTGTCAATTGGACCTGCACCCATATGATGCAATTTGTCGATCAAGGTTTAGCACTCCACAGAGTCACTTTCCGTATTTTCACTTATCCACTCCCGTCTTTAGGTATCATGGGTGAACCTCCATGGAGAGGCAGTTTAGTAGAAGGTTCCTTCTGCCGTCATTAGATCCTTCCTTAGGAAGATGGAAATACCGAAGTCGTCAGTAGAACCAGTAGTGCCAGCAACATGAGATTGGGTGCATAGCCGCCATGCCACGGCCATTTAAGGGTCATGGTAATGGATCGAGCCCCAACTGTGGAGAAAAACAACATGTAGTCTATAGGCATTGTTTTGGGGGTTATGGTATTGTTGTCTTTTCCCTTCTAGCATTTGTTCTTTTCTTTTGGGTTATAACTGTTAGTTGTCTCTTGTAAAATACATGCACGATATTATGAGTTTTTTTATTTGTTGTGTTATTGTTTCTGGACCTGCAAACCGCTCTTATATATGCATAGTAGAGAAGCAGTATAAATATGAAAATCTCATAAAGACACTTGACTAACAGTAAATGTGATATAAGACCGAAAGTTTCGAATAGTTGGAAATTTTGGCAAAGGACATGATAAAGTTGTTTTGATATCACGGGTCATTGCTCATGTTCCTAAAAAGCTAAATTTTTTGAATAATAGATGTGATGTAATTTTTGAATAAAATGTCGAGTTTTGGGTAAAGGTTGGTTATAGAATTTTGGAATTTGGTTTACGCATTTAGCGCATGACCGACTTCCAAGTACGTTGAAACTGTGACTTGATTTATCAAATTTTTTGAGAAGGAAATATTTTAAAAAGTTTCTCCTTGATTTGAAAATTTCACTTTTGAAAAAAAAGTTATGTTTTAGTTATTTTGACTCTTAAATTATTTTTGGAGTTTCTGTTCAGAATTTTATTTCAAGGGAAAATGTGCGTCAAAATATTTTGAGATTTTATTTTTCAAATGACGTACAAATTTGAAAAGTGTGAAAGATTTTGTGAAATCTTTGATTTTGAAGGCCACATGTTAAGCGTACGGAAGGCAAATAAAGTTAGAATTTGCGAATTTAGTAGTGCATTAGGGTTGACGATGCGATAATGCAAGCGATAATAAGGGAAAAGCTGTTTTAGCCTTGGAATTTCTATTTCCATACCTTGTTGACAATGTGAAAGAGTCTATTTTTAGGCTTAATTCTATTTTAGAGCTTGAAATTAGCCTCCTTCTACATTTTGTACACGGAAAATTTGGAGTAAATCCAGGGCAGCGTGGAAATTTTCACTGTACTACGGGAATTGGAAGATTATAGAGTGGTAAGAATGATAAATTCTCCATCTAAATTCCTTTTTCCGGCATATGAGTAAAGTTTAGGAAGCGATTTTTCGATGCGTTAGATTATTGGATGGTAGGAACTGGATGAAAAATTGGTTGCTTCATACTTCTACTCGTAAGAGTTCGGGGATCTTGGTTTAAAAGATTTTTCAAAAAGCTACATACATATAGAACTGCTTGTATATATGTAGGTTGATTGTATCATGTTTCCCAAACTGTTTTTGAAAGAAATGCATTCATATAGAAGAATGTGATTTAGAATCATTCTGCATACATATTTTATGTATGGAGATACAGTAATACACTATGCACTTATGCACGTTTTGCAAAATTGGTTGTACACTCGTTGGTTGTGTAGTTTAGGATAACTAGAAGCCAAAACCATGACTTAATCATTAGTGAAATTTCAAGGACGAAATTCTTTTTAAGGGGGGAAGAATGTAATACCCCATAATTTGGCATTAGTTATTTAATTAGTTAGTTAATTAATTTAGGCTTCAAAAATGGAATTTATGCAAACGATGAAATTTGACCATGAAACTTGCATCATTGCATTCGTGGCAACTTTATGAGAAACTTTCACATTTGGAGTTTTGCGATCGCAGTCCAAAAGAAGAAGTTACGGACGAAAAATGAATTTGGAAAGAAAATATATAAGAAAATTTAACCTTTTTAATTAATTATCTGGGGCCCACAGATCGACCCACATATTGGAGCGGTCGACCGAATGCGGTCGGCCCATAAGAAGCGGGCGGTCAACCGCTTCATGTGTGGCGGCTCCAATAAAACTAGGACAAGTACGACCCAGATTTAATATATTCTAATCTGATGGTTGAGGTTGTTTCTTACGCATATAAATTCAGGCCTGTTATTCGGCATTTTTACCCAGCTATATTCAAACTGACTGGACAAGTTAGACTCGACTATCATCAAGGCCAGTAAGCCCAGAACGATGATTATCGGATCAAAAAATCAAGTACGGATGATAATATGAAGTCGTGATCGAACAGAATTGAGAGATATGCAATGCAGAATGTTCAAAGTATGAAATATAATTTAATATAGAATAAGGATCAGCTATAATCCCTCTCAATCATAGGGATCGGCCTATTTCAGCCAAACAAGTGCAACTTAATGGAAAACAATCAATATCTCGAGATCCATAAGTCCAATACATGTGAAACTTTGGAAACAAGATATGGGGTCCATAGGGAGTCTACCCTAGGGATCGCACCTCAAAAGGACTAAGCAAGAGGGATCGGCCAAAATCAGGTAACACATACATTATAGCAAAGATCAGGCAATAACTCAAGTTCTACTAATTCAATTGGCATGAAACTTGGTGGCTAGGCATATCACAACAAGGAGAAGCTCCCATAGGGATTGCACCCCCAAATTCCTCCAAAATAGCGATCAGTCCCCGATCTCTATTATTTGGATTTGGCCATGCTATCCCTCATATGGGCCCATATGGTTTTGGAGATCCTTCTACCAAATTTTCAGAGAGATATTTCACCGTCTTCCTCTATAAATACAGGCTTGATGGTTTGTTTCTAGGATCTTTATGCTGCTTGTTGCTTTGTACTCTTCTATAACTAAGGATTTTCATCCGATCCATATTGTACGCAGTTTACAAAGTGATTAATTAAGCTATCCCTTCAAAGTGGACATAGGTAATCACCATCGAACCACTATAAATCGCTGTGTCTTTATTATTTGCTTATTTTTATTACTTTATTGCTACAATTCTCTATTTACATTTAATATTCTTCATTTATTTCCCTACACAAATCTCTATTGGGTGCTTGTGACCAATTTTGACGCAAACATTTTAGTGCTTCCACTAAGAAATAGATTCTCAACTCTATTTGGATCCTTTGCTGCTACTGGATTGCGTAAATCCCTAGAAGAGATCTAGAATTATCTTCAAGTAGTTTATCCATTCTACTCAGATTTGCAAAAGTCTAAGGAAAACTATCAGCAATGGTTAGGAACACCAGATCTACCTCTCAAAACACAGAAGGAAATGAGAACACTAGCATCCACCAAGGAGGCCAGAGCAATCTACCAGTAGATGTTAATGCTACCAATCCAGTTGATGTCCAGAATCTAGCTGATTCCATCACAAGAGCTGATTTTCAGAATCTACTGAGAGAGCTCATGGATAGCGGCCAACAGTTGAACCAGCAGATTCAAACCAATATCAATCTAATGAATCAACTCAGGGAGCAACAACGCGGGTAAACTGGGAGAGAGCCAACCCCTTATTCCGCATTGAAGAGTTCTAGTTCATCAGATGGTTATCACAGATGCAGACTTCGCAAAACTGATGAATATCACGCAGAAGCTCCTGGGCATCAACAAACAACCTAGCCTGGGTTATCAGGACTGATTGAACCCGATCCCTCTAGAGGGATCAGAGCCTATCCCTCCTCCATAGGAGGGAACTTACCTCCTCCTGGTGGAGCACAAACCGGAGGCGCCGCAGTTGATTGGAATGCCGTAGTTCAGGTGGATGCAGAATAGTTACCTCCCCCGAATGAGGATGGAGTGAACACACGTGATATGCACCGAGAGGATGTTGGGCCAAGAAGGTGGGCAACGGCCCGTAGACATCGACCAGACCATTCACGTGAGGTAGAGCAAGACTACCGCTTGGCTCCAACTATCCAATCGCTGAACTTGTTAGCTATGGTTAGACAGCTAGTAAGGGAGAGCCAAGGCTTGACCAATGATGATTGGGGGATCTCGTGAAGCCAAAACCCATTCACCTACAATATCTTACATGCAAAGTATCCAAGAAGGTTCAGCATGTCGTCGATGCCTGTCTATGAGGCAAAACCGACCCCAGACAGCACATCATGAGATATGAATGGAAGATGGGTTCCGCACGTGCCGATGATGCTACAAAATGCAGATGTTTTACTATCACTCTCTCTGGTAAAGCAATGATGTGGTTTACAAGATTACCCCCATGGTTAATATCTAGATTTGACGGTTTGGCAACAAAATTTGTGGAGCAGTTTCATATGCACGCAACTCACCTTAAAGATGTAATGTCCCTATCAAGCGTGATTCATGCTCCGAGAGAATCGCTGAAAGACTATTTGGAAAGATTTCATACAACCGCCACAGGAATCAGTAATCTGAATGACCATTCAATATTGATGGCAGTTACAAGAGGGGCTGACCTAGAATCTAACTTTGGCAATTGGTTAGTTGGAAAACCACCCGCAACGTTGGAGCATTTCTACCCAAAAGTGGATCAGTATTTGAGGAAAGAGGAAGCTAGATGCTCTAGAAAGAAGAATGTTATAGGACCAAGTGGAGAAGGAGTTCAGAGTAACATCGCAGTGAAACAGTTTGTGGAGAGTTCCGAAAAAGTTCAAGTAAATGTCCAAAATAAACCGAGTCAGCAAAAGAAAGGCGGTGATAAGAACCGTGAACGAAAGAGAGAATCTGGAAGAGGAAAGTCAAGGATTTCAATGTATGATACATATATACCTTTGAATATGTCTCTATAGAACGTCTACTTATCTACATGTAATACCATGCAGTATAGGAAGCCACCTCCAAAAGAATCGACGGAGAAACAAAAGCAGACTAGAAAATATTGTCGGTTCGATGAATGCTATGGTCACAAAGAAAACTACAGCAGTTTGTTAAAGCCCTGCAGGATGGAGGATAGGGGACATCCGATCCCAACTGAGGACAAGCGCCGCACAAGGCTAAGGAGCCAATGTGAACTGGTGGAAGGTTAGTGATCAATACAATAGATGGAGGACCACACCCAGCTGATAAGAGCTGGCACGAGATGGAGCGCTATGGTAGCACAATCAAGCATATGGAATTTGAGTGTTGTTCAAATATAGAAGATGGGGCTTTGGCAAAACAACAAAAATACAATGGCAGATGACATTGTACTAAGAAACATAAATGCAGATACGGTGGAGGCACCGACAATCGACCCAATGGTCATGTAACATCCCCTGTCTGGAGGCCCAAAGCTAAGCGTTACAGATGCTGCAATCATCCATAGTATTAACTTCCGATGACCAAATACGGTAATGTTAATGGTATCCATATATCAGAAGCACATGAATATGAAACAAAATCACAGATTTAGAAAAAAACCTTTTCTGATTACATTTCACAAAACATGTTTCATATACCATTACATAATCCCATCGCTTTCCCAGATTTAGATAAAATATAATTATTATAGAAACACGCCAAGAGCGACATATGATGATGCCCCCTTGGTTGAATAGATTACTATATAGATGTAATTGTTTTAAATACAACACAGCGGAATCAAACAAAATAAAACAGCAACACCTAAATAGCTATCCGTTAGCCACATGTTCATCTCCAAAAGCTTTATTCGCCAACCTACTAAAACCTGAAAATCCTCAACCCTCAGTCTACTCAAATTAATTTTGAGCACCCAAGAGTTTAAGAGGAAAAACATAAACTTTGAATTAGAAATAAAGCCTGGTGTGAATCTGTGCAGTTAAAGCACTCGGCAGATTCAATGCGGCGGAGGTGCAAAAAATCATAGCGGGGATACAACGAGGATATAGCGGGATATAGCGGATGACTCTAAAATAACATATAAAACGCATACTTAATGTTTTTATAAATATATAAATGATAATTAAATGAAAAATTAACATTTAGTTGAACTATAATTAGTACATAAATAATTTTAAATAAAAACATGTGCGAATATACTGTAAATAGACGTAAAACTGTTATATAACATATTGAATTTAGTAGAATATTAGAGTATTTTCATTTCTAATAATATATTAAAAATTCAATTAAATAACTTAATTTCATAATTTTTATAATCTATAAATGTTATTTTTCAATTCATTTCTTTTAAATAAGATATAGCGGAAATAGCGAAATATAGTGAGAATAACGAGATATAGCGGAAATAGCGGGGCTTAAAGCGGAAAGGCTATATTTGGGGCTATATGGAAAAATTGTAGCGGTAGAAATCCGCTATGAGATATAGTAGGATTATAGCGGGGCATTAAATGCACAGGTGTGAATAATACTATACATCTCGATTATCTGATATTAAGTGAGGCCATGCCGCTTAGCGGAACGAATTTCCCCTCACTAATATCCTTTTAAAACATATCTTTAGCAAATCATAATCATGTAACCAAAAATGGTTAAAAATGTAAAGCATTATTATGTAAACATACATATCAGGTAATAAATAGACTATCTGTCCAAACTCTATAGTTTTGTTTGGCTAACTACTAATCTTTGGCTGACTCGGGCCTACCAAACATTATAAAAAATAATCTAACATCTGTTAGATCCACCTCTTCTGGACGGTCTTTCCCTAACTTACTTTCTCCAGGTCAACTGATCCTAATGGTTTTGCGGGCTCACCAATAACCTACCTTTGTACAAATATATTCCTTTCTGTGTGTAACATCATTTTAGTCTTACCTGTGACAAAGCCGTACACACTGGAATTTTTGACTAAATTAGCTAAAGGCTAATAGCAAATGTATAGGGCGCGACCCTATACCAATCTCATCTGGTATTCAAATATCCGAGTCATTTTACTTAGGATAATCTTCCCAAAATTTTCCTTGAAAACCTTTATTTCTCAAATTAATTTAAAACCTTTAAATCAAACATAAACAAGGAAAATATATATACTCTATTCTTTACTCAAAATCACCTTGCCATTTTATATATATACTTTTACTCAAATCTTTATTGATGAAAACATTTAAACCTTTGAAAGTACCCCTTTCGAATCCATTGAAAGTACCCCTTTCGAAACCAAGTAAACCCTTTCTTTCATCTAGGCCGAAAGGCTAAAACATTCCTTTCGAAACCATTCATATAAACCTTTCAAAACCATTGAAAAACATTTCCTTCGAAAGCTATCAAACCTTAGACATCCTATCATTAAAACACTTAAACATTGCCTTTCGAAAACATTGGAAAATCCTTCCTTTCAAACCTTTCGAAACCAATCATTCAAAACCTTTTGAAAACATTGGGGAACCACCCCTTCGAAACCTTCACTAAAACGTTTCGAAAACATTGAACATCAAACCTTTCGAAACCATTTGGGTTCAAGTAAAACATGTGGAAATCCTTTCAAAATCATTTTTAAAACTAAACATTCAAAACCTTTGGGTTTTACCTTCAACGGAGCAAAAAGGCCATAAAGCATTTAAGTCAAAAGTACTCTTTCGAAAGCACTTCCTAAGTAAAGAAGTGATGGTGTCAAAACCATCCTTTCGAAAGCATTGGAGGAGCGGCTAAGTTTTAAAACAAAGTATACCTTTCAAAATATTGGCTTCGAAAGGTAGGAAAGCGGCAGCTAGGGGTTTCGACCACTTCGGAAGCATTTACTTAAAACAAAGACGCAACCGTTCCTTTAAAAATCCTTACTCTAGTCAAAAGATAACCAAGTCAAAAGCTATTCAGTCGAAAGCAAAGCAGGCACATTTTCAATTAAAACAAACCAACGCTTCAACCTCCTTTGGAACCCTTGGTTTTGACCTCATACCTTCCACCTAGTCCAATTCGTTGCACACCAAGGCTTTTGATGCCATGCGCATTGGTTTCGATGGTGATGAATGTTAGGAACTGGAGATAGTGGTTTCGATAACAAGAACCTTTGTAACTTATTTTATTATAACTTATATACTAACACTATTGTCTAGATATATATGAATGTTATTATGCAGGATATATATAAGGCATGTACTGATTATTGAAGACTGTACAGTATAAAGATCAAGAATGAAGAAATCAAGTTTGAAGACTCATGAGTATCAAGATCAAGATTTCAAGATAAGTGTCTAGTTTTGTTGAAACTTCGTAATAGCATGGAAATCTTCATTCCAAATTTCATTTGGGATGGAACTCATTTCTACCTTCTTGGTGGCTTACAAACACACGACAAGTAACTTACAAACCTACGACAAGGGGCTTACAAACCCACGAACATCCTGGTTTTGTACAAGTTCTCGAGTCCTGATGTGATGAGATATTCTGTAGGAAGAAGCTTGCAAAACTACTTCAAAATGGTTTTTCAAAATGATTTTCAAAACTGCTTTTCAAAATGTTTTAGCCTTAAAAATTATCTTTTCAAATGATTTTCAAAAAGATGTTTTAGCCTTAAAATATTCTTTGTTTTTGTTTTTAAATAAACTCTTGTTTGAAACTTCGTTTGTTTTTAAAAAACTATCTTCTAATTTTTAAATATTCTTTTATAATATATATATACACACACACACTTGAGATTTAAAATCAAATTGATATATACATTCTAAAAATATGTTTTTCTACTCTTCTTTATTTTAAAACATAGGAAAATTAGTTTATTTTACTCCAGATTCATTTCATCTTGTTTTCCTTTCAATACCATTTTCAAAACAAATTTTACATTGTTTTTAAGTAAGGGATGTCGACATCATGGGATACCCCATGTCGACATGGTGGCCGTTAAATTCAAAAATTTCAATTTTCAAAAGAAGCGTCTATTCGTTTAAATCTCTTCACGAATGGTTATGACCGTTACTGGTCTATAAATAGCCTTCACAAACGAATTTTTTAACTAACTATTTTCTTCACTCCTTCTTCTCCACAAATCCATATTCAAAAATTTTCATATTTTTAAGATCGTGCCGAAATTCTGCCGGATTCTCAAGTGAATCAAATTAGAATCTCATTCTTGTTTGATTCTCTGCCCTCTCTCGAAGATCAAAGTGCTATTCAGAGTTATAGGATCAATTTGTAATCAAAAGTTTATCGAGTCTCTCTATAAGGTGTGGTTGTGCCTGGAAATCAATTGGGTGACCTTGTATCCCGTAAATCAAGATAGTTTGCCTCGGACTCGAAGACAGGAGGGTACCTCAAGGCCTATAAAAATTGACGATTGTAATCTCGACATTGGTATAATAAAAATATGTATGAGGTGTTTGCCTTGGTGCAGGACTGGATGTAGGGTAACTCCGAACCAGTATAAAATTCGATGTATTCTTTCCTTTTACTGCTTTTTATTTACTTTCTGCATCTGTGTTTGATTCTGTGATTGTTCTGTGATTAAGTTCTGCATTTGTTTATATCATAATTTTTAAATTAGTCCATATAAGTCTTAGAATCCATTAAACACTATTCACCCTCCCTCTAGTGTTAAACTAGCCTTAAGATTCTTAATCCGCACTCCCTTTCAATGAAGGTGGAGGAACTTAGTCGAAAACCATCTAAGCCAGAAGCAGGGTGCCGAAAGTGGCGAAACATGCTGAAAGCATGTAAAAACTGAATTTTTGCTTTTTAAAGTTATCTTTTTAACCAACCTGCCTTGGTTGTCAAAATCTTATTGGTTGCAAATTATTTTTTGTAAAATCTGCTGCCAATATTTGAGAAATAAACAATTTAATTAATTTACAAAATACCCCTTTTTCTTTTATAAATATATAAAACATTTAAGTCTCAAACCTTAAATAATTTTATATATCTATTAAAACACTTAGGAAAATTCTACAAAAATTCTAGAAAATCATTTTTAATATGTTTTCTAACATATATTAATTTCAGACCCAAAACATAAATAACTTAACTATAAATTATTTTAATCCCAAATAAAAATTTTCTTCACTAGAAAATTAATATAAAATCCACATTATTTCAGAAAATTATGAAAATTGAAACCCATCTCTAAAATATCATTTCTGATCTAAATCTAAAATCGAGGCATTTGGATGTCATTGAATAAGGTTTTCATATCAAAACGTATCATTAAATCTATATGAATAAGCATAAATCATCAACAAGCATATATAAACATTTAATCCTTCAAAAACATGGCTAAACTTTGCAAATAAATTTAGATTATCCTTAAAACCGAAAACAATTAAGGAAACAAGAGATGTAGTCATTATTCACCTTAGCTTTGTGATTAAGGATGTGAGATTTGATCTTGATTAAGTGATTTAATTCTTCTTCTTGAAATCCTAGCTTTTATCTTCTCTTGAGCTTGTTGATGGTGGTCGGTCTTAGCTTGTATTTTTTTTTTGAAAATAGAATGAACGTGTAGAAGTGATTTCCTAAGGGTTTAGGGTATTAGAATACTCTTTTTCCTATATTACCCCTTATCTAACCCCCCCCCCCTCTCTACTTCATTTTATTTCATATTAGCTCATTTCTTAACATGGCATCGCTACCCCTTAGTTTAATCAAAAATCTCAATCCCTTAATCAACTTACATTATTTTATTTAACTAATTAAATATCCTAAATAATGTTACTAAAAATATAGGGTGTTACAGACCCCTCTCCTTAAAGAATTTCTTCCTCGAAATTACGATAAGGTACACCTCAAAATAGTCAAAGGTAAAACATATATCAAACAAATCAGGATAAGCGTATCTAATCCTGCTCTTAGTCTTCCAAGTACAGTCTCTATCATCGTCACTTCACTGGACCTTCACCAATCTGACTGTCTTATTTCTAAGCCTCTTCTCATCTCTCGCGACTATACGGACAGGCTTCCTAACTATAGTCATGTCTGGTTCCACTACTAAATCCTCTAACACAGTCGGTGCAATAGTAGTATCTGGATCCCTAACACACTTCCTTAGATAAGAAACATGGAAAAATCGCGGACTCCTGCTGAAGTACTCGGTAAATCGACTCTATATGCGAGTTTCCTGATCCTCTCTAAAATAAGAAATGGTCCTACGAATCTCGGTGCTAACTTCCTTGTCTTCCCGAACCTAATCACACCCTTCATTGGTGATACCTTAATGAAAACATGATCTCCAACAGAGAACTCCAAACCTTTCTGTCTTCTATCTGCATAATTCTTCTGCCTAGACTGAGCTTCCTTTATTCTTTCCCGAATTAACTTAATCTTTTCTGCAGCTTCCTTAACTAAATCCGGACCAAGAACCAACCTATCCCTGGTCTTTAACCAACAAACTGAAGATTTGCATGGTCTTCCATATAAAGCTTCAAACGGTGCCATTCCTATACTAGCCTGATAAATGTTGTTATACGAAAACTCGACTAAGTGTAGATGGCCTTCCCATGATCCTCCAAAATCTAATACACAAGCTCTTAATAAATCTTCCAAGGTTTTGTTAACTCTTTCCGTTTGCCATCGGTTTGCGGATGGTAAGCAGTACTCATCTTGAGCTTGGTTCATAAAATCTCCTGTAGTCTCTTCCAAAACTCGCTAGTGAACAAGGAATCTCTATCACTTACGATACTACTAGGAATTCTGTGCAGTCTAACCACATTCTTCATAAGCCAAAACATGTGTCATCCTAGTTGACTTAACGGGAATGAAATAGGCACTCTTGGTCAATATGTCCACTATGACCCATATACATTCATTCCTCATTTAGATCTCGGCAACTCATCTATAAAATCCATAGAAATAGAATCCCACTTCCATACTGGAATATCCAATGATTGAAGTAACCCACTTGGCTTCTGATGTTCGGTGTTCACCTGTTGACAGTTCAGACACTGTTTCATCCATAAGCCTACGTCCCTCTTCATACCTTCCCGGAAGAAAATTCTCTTCATGTCCTGATACTTCTTAGTTCCTCCTGGATGAATAGTGAACTTCGAACGACGGCATTCCTCTAGAACTTCTTTCCTTATGTCTCCCACATTCGGAACACATAATCTTCCCTTCTTTCTCCAACACCCATTCTGGTCAAGACTGAAATCTTTTAAGTCATCGCTCTCTATTCCATCTCTTAACATTCTGATCCTTTCAACCAATGTTGGATCTTCTTCTTGTTTAGAAGCAATCTTTTCGATCATTACCGGTCGAACTTCCAAACATGACAACATAGCAGTCTCTATATTTGAACTACTCTTAGATCTCCACTGTACTCTGCATGTAGTCAATGCTTCTAAATCCTTCCAATCAGCTAATATAGACAACATGGCATTCTAATGCTTTCTACTAAGCGCATCTGCAACCTTGTTGTCTTTCCCCGGTGTGTACTCAATTCCAAAATCATAAGCAACAATAAAATCTAACCACCTCTGTTGTCTCATGTTTATCTCCTTCTGAGAGAACGGATACTACAACGACTTATAGGCCGTATATGACTCGAATCTCTCTCCCGAAAGGTAATGTCTCCATACCATCAAAGCAAAAATAACTACAGCTAATTCCAAGTCATGGGTCGGATATCTAACTTCATGAGGTCTAATTTGTATAGAAGCGTAGGCAATCACTTTACCTCTTTGCATCAGCACAGCTCCTAATCATATTCCACAAGCATCTGTATAAACTACCAAATCTTGATTCCCTTCCGGAACGACCAACACAGGTACATGAGTCAATAAGTGTTTGAAGCTCTGAAATGCTTCCTCACACTTATCCGTCCACACAAAATTCACATCCTTTCACGTTAGCTTGGTTATCGGTGCTGCTATCCGCGAAAAATCCTTAATAAACCTCTGATAATAACTTGCTAATCCTAGAAAACTTCTTATCTCAGTCGCCGTTTCTGGTCTCTTCCAACTATTCACTGCCAAGATCTTAGCTAGATCTACTGACAACCCTTTCTCTGAAACTACATGACCAAGAAACTTCACTTCCTTCTTCTAGAAATGACACTTTGAAAACTACACCTTCAGTTGATGTTCTCTCAAAGTCTCCAGCGCCACTCTAAGATGAACACCAACACGAATCTATCCAAGTGCTCCCTGAAAATTCCGTTCATCAGATCCACAAAGTATGTCGGCGCATTAGTTAGTCCGAATGGCATAACCAACCATTCGTACGATCCAAATCTGGTCCTAAATGCCATTAAAGGAATACTATCTTCCGCTACTCTAAGCTGATGAAATCCAGTCGCCAAATCCAACTGAGAAAATACTTTGGCTCCGCTCAACTGGTCGAACAAATCGTCAATTCTAGGCAATGGATATCGATTCTTTATCGTCCTCTCATTTAACTTACGATAATCGATGCATAAGCTTAATGATCTATCTGGCTTCTTCACAAATACAACGACAACTCCCCAAGGTGAACTGCTTGGTCTAATAAAATTCTTCCCTTACAAGTCCACCAACTGCACTTTTAACTCTCTCATCTTAGTAGGTATCATCCTACTTGGTGGTCTACTTACTTGTTCTGCTCTAGGCACCAAATCTATTCGAAACTTAATGGCTCGTTTCAGTGGTAATCCTACCATAGGCTCAAAAACATCTGTGAATTCTCTAACCACAAAAACTCGGCTCAACTCATCTTCTAACTCTATGACTCCTAACAAAGCATTCACCTCACAAATGAGGTTTTCTACGGTATATACTATCTGATCAATACAGCTAGGGTGTCTAAGTGATATTTTCCTATCTTGGCAAAATATCCTAGCATCGTACTTACTTAACCAATCCATACCCAATATAATTCCAAACCCTATAAAGTCAAACACATGCAAATTGCAACAAAAGGTGTAACTTAGCAAGTGAAACTTTGAGTGGTCACACTTCATCCTAAGTGTCGCATACCCTTCTATCGGATTTGCAACCCTTAAGGAAGTAACTAAGTATGAGTGTTCTAGGTTAACCTTATCTACCAAACATCGAGATATAAAAGAATGCGATGCACCGGTATCAAACAAAACACTAACAGACATACCATGAATCTGAAGTGTACCTCCCAACACTGCCTTTCCTTTATCCTCTGCCGTTGGCCTCAAGGTAGCTGGTTCCAATGCAAATACTTTTCCTCTCCCCTCCTTTGTTGGTTCCTTGCATTGGTTCTTATAGTGGCCAATCTGATTGCAGTTAAAGCATCTGATGTTCTTCTTCCCGATCACTTCCTTAGCCTTCCTAGTACGACATTCATTAGCAAAATGTCCCTTATTATCACACTTGAAGCAAACAACCTCAGACTTTCCCTTCTTCATGGCTCCACCTTTTTTAGCACCCTTCTTATGAAAGAATTCCCTTTTCTAACTCTGCCCCACCTGGACATCCTTCGCCTTATTATTCTCCAGAAAAGCCAATCATATCTTAAATCCATCTCCATAACCACGTCACATGGATCTCTGATATGCGTCAACATAAAGCCAGCTCAGGTTTCAGACCTCTTATGAACTTCTCATTCCTTTTAATCACAGTTTCTACTGTAGCATAACCATACCTTGCCAGCTCTTCAAACCTCCTAGCATACTCAAAAACGCTCATATCCCCCTACTCCAGCTCAGTAAACTTTCTGAGTAAGGTAGACTTAGCTATTTCCGACATGAACCTCTCCTCGAACCTCCTCCTAAACTCAGCCCATGTCATCATCTCTTCATTCACTCCAACTGTCACACTATTCCATCAGAATAAAGCTGCTCCCTGAAGCTGTCTCGATGCAAGCCTCCTCTTCCGCTCATTATTGAGCCCTAAGTCTACAAAGATTCTCTCACAATGCAGCAACCAGTTCTTCACTTCTATAGCATCTTCAGTTTCGATAAATGGCTTTCCTCCAAGCCTAACATAGTCTTTACTCATAATCGCATAGTTGTTAACCACAAGAGTTTCCTGAACTCCTCCTCCAACTAATCCAGCAGCAGCACCCGCTTGCATCATATTCACGAAAAAATGATACATAGCTCCCATATCCATTTACAAGACTCCAATACCCACATTCTCTGCTTAGGCCTGACCTGGGTTTCTCCTAGTACTTGGTCTGGCATTATTGTTTGTTGTGGTGCTTCCTCCTCCAATATTAACTCTTCTAGCATCCATATCTGCATTCGAGCCTCGTAAGATATAAAAGAATATCCTAATAAAGATAGGATACTAGAGATATAGCGTATACTTATATATAACAAATACAAGTATGTTACTATAGCGTTATCACATACCCCGATCTTTTCTTTAATTCATAAGGATTATGTTTTCAAAAGTCATTTTTAGTTAATGTTTTTCATAAACTGTGCTCTGATACTAAGTTGTAACATCCCCTATTTGGAGGCCCGAAGCTAAGCTCTACAAATGCTGCAGTCATCTATAGTATTAACTTCCGGTGACCAAATACGGTAATGTTAATGATATCCATATATCAGAAGCACATGAATACGAAACAAAATCACAGATTTCAAAAACCAACTTTTTTGATTACATTTCACAAAACATGTTTCATATACCATTACATAATCCCATCGCTTTTCCAAGTTTAGATAAAATTTAGTTATTACATAAACACGACAAGAGCGACATATGATGCCCCCTTGGTTGACCAGAGTACTATATAGACGTAACTGTCTTAAATACAACACAACGGAATCAAACAAAATAAAACAACAACTCCTAAATAGCTATCCGTTAACCACATGTTCGTCTCCGAAAGCTTTATTCGTCAATCTACTGAAACTTGAAAATCCTCGACCCTTAGTCTACTCAATTAAATTTGAGCACCCGAGTGTTTAGGGGGAAAAACATAAACTATGAGTCAGACATAAAGCCTGGTGTGAGTAATATTATACATCTCGATTATCTGATATTAAGCGAGACCACGCCGCTTAGCGAAACGAGTTTCCCCTCATTAATATCCTCTTAAAACATATCTTTTGCAAATCATAATCCTACAACCAAAACTGGTTAGAACTGTAAAGCATTATTATGTAAACATACATATCAGGTAATAAATGGACTATCTGTCAGAACACTATAGTTTTGTTTGGCAAACTACTAACATTTGGCTGACTCGGTCCTACCAGATAATATAAACAAATAATCTAACATCTGTTAGATTCACCTCTTTTGGACGGTCTGTCCCTAACTTACTTTCTCCGGGTCAACTGATCCTAATGGTTTTGCGGGCTCACCAATAATCTACATTTGTATAAATATATCCCTTTTTGTGTGTAACATCATTTTAGTCTTACCTGTGACAAAGCCCTACACACTGAAATTTTGGACTAAATTAGCTAGGGGCTAATAGCTAATGTATATGGCACGACCTATTACCAGTTCCATCTGGTATTCAAACATCCGAGTCATTTTACTTAGGGTAATCTTCCCAAAATTTTCCTTGAAAACCTTTACTTCTCAAATTGATTTAAAACCTTTAAATCAAACTTAAACAAGAAAAATATATATACTCTATGCTTTACTCAAAATCACCTTGCCATGTTATATATATATACTTTACTCAAATCTTTGTTGATGAAAACATCTAAAGCTTTGAAAGTACCCCTTTGGAATCCATTTAAAGTACCCCTTTCGAAACCAAGTAAACCCCTTTCTTTCTACTAGGTCAAAAGGCCAAAACAATCCTTTTGAAACCATTCATATAAACCTTTCGAAACCATTGAAAAACCCTTACTTCGAAAGCTATAAAACCTTAGATGTCCTATCGTTAAAACACTTAAACATTGCATTTTGAAAATATTGAAAACCCTTTCCTTTCAACCCTTTCGAAACCATTCATTCAAAACCATTCTAAACCATTTGAGTTCAAGTAAAACATGTGGAAATCCTTTCGAAACCTTTTTTCAAAACTAAACATTCGAAGCCTTTGGGTTTTACCTTCAACAGAGCAAAAGGGCCATAAAACATTTAAGTTGAAAGTACTCTTTCGAAAGCACTTTAAAGAAGTGATGGTGTTGAAACCATCCTTTCGAAAGCATTGGAGAAGTATCTAAGTTTTAAAACAAAGTATACCTTTCGAAACCATTTGCTTCGAAAGGTAGGAAAGCGGCAGCTAAGGGTTTTGACCCCTTCGAAAGCACTTACTTAAAACAAAGGCACAACTGTTCCTTTAAAACAACTTACTCTAGTCGAAAGCTAACCAAGTTGAAAGTTATTCAGTCGAAAGCAAAGCACACACATTTTCATTTAAAACAAAGCAACGCTTCGACCTCCTTTGGAATCCCTGGTTTCGACCTCATATCTTTCGCCTAGTCCAATTCGTTACGCACCAAGGCTTTGATGCCATGCGCATTAGTTTCGATGGTGATGAAGGTAGAGGAACTTAGTCGAAAGCCATCTAAGTTGGAAGTAGGGTATCGAAAGTGGCGAAACATGCTGAAAGCATGTAAACACTGAATTTTTGCTTTTAAAGTTATCTTTTTAACTAACCTGCCTTGTTTGTCAAAATCTTATTGGTTACAAATTATCTTTTCTAAAATTTGCTGCCAATATTTCAGAAATAAACAATTTAATTAATTTATAAAATACCCCTTCTCCTTTTATAAATATATTAAACATTAAGTCCCATACCTTAAATAATTTTATATATCTATTAAAACACTTAGGAAAATTCTATAAAAATTCTAGAAAATCATTTTAAATATTTTTTCTAACATATATTAATTTCAGATCCAAAACAAAATTAATTTAACCGTAAATTATCTTAATCCCAAATAAACATTTTCTTCACAAGAAAATTAATATAAAATCCACATTAATTCAGAAAATTATGAAAATTGAAACCCATCTCTAAAATATCATTTTTGATCTAAATCTAAAATCGCAAGGCATTTGGATGTCAATAAATAGGACTTTCACATCAAAACATATCATAAAATCTACATGAATAAGCATAAATCATCAACAAGCATATATAAACATTTAATCCTTCAAAAACATGGCTAAACTTTGCAAATAAATTCAAATTATCCTTAAAACCGAAAAAAATTAAGGAAATAAGAGATGTAGTCATTATTCACCTTAGCTTTGTGATTACAGATGTGAGATTTGATCTTGATTAAGTGATTTGATTCTTCTTCTTAAAATCCTAGCTTTTACCTTCTCTTGAGCTTGCTAATGGTGGGAGGCCTTAGCTTGTATTTTTTGTTTGTGAACATAGAATGAACGTGTAGAAGTGATTTCCTAAGGGTTTAGGGTATTGGAATACTCTTTTTCTTATATTACCCCTTATCTAACCTCTATCTCTACTTCATTTTATTTCATATTAGCTCATTTGTTAACATGGCACGGCCACCCCTTAGTTTAATCACAAATCTCAATCCCTTAATCAAATTACATTATTTTATTTTATTTACCTAATTAAATATCCTAAATAATGTTACTAAAAATATGGGGTGTTACATGCCATTTCAACCATAATCGGCCCTGCCTTAGTGAGGAAAGTTTTGATTGAAGTGGCAGCTCGATGAATTTTATTTTCAAAAAGGCATATGACCAAATGAGAATATAAGCCAAAGATCTAAAACCGTGTAAAGCCCACATTCGTGGCTTTAACATTGTTACAACGGAAGTGGTAGGCTATGTCGAGCTACTAGTAGAGTTAGGAGAAGGCGATCGTAGGAGAGTACGGATGATGCCATTTGTTATGTTGGATGTGGACTCTCCATATAATGTTTTTCTTGGCCGACCGACCCTTGCTGAATCCCAGGCAACCATTGCCCCTTGGTGTCTTACCTTAAAATTTCCAACTGATATTGGCATGGGAGTTGTGCATGGAGATTAGGCGATCAGACATGCCTGCTATGTAGCTAAGTTAAGAGACGCTCAGTGGAATGAGAAAGATAAGGGTGTGGACAAGATTCTCCGCATCTAAGCCACCGAAGATTAACAACCATCGCTTGGGCCCTAGCTGGGCGCCACAATCGGTTCTATAAGGACATAGATCCGAGGGATGATGAGGAGGAGCCCAAAGAGACCAAGGTTGCACTGGTAGAGCTGACGATTGATATCACGGTCAGCTACGATGACTCGTCACGGGTCCTAAAGATCGAATCACATTTTAGTACCCCAATAATGAAAGAATTTTCTAGTTTTCTCCAAGCAAATATTGATGTGTTCGCTTGGACTCATTCTGATATGTGTGGGATCTCGCCTGCAATTATGAGCTACACATTAAATATTGACCCAAGGCATGTCCCAGTGAAACAGAAAAGGCGTGGCATGGATCCGAAGAGATCTGCTACCCTTAAAGAAGAGGTGGATAAGCTTAAAAGCAATGGGTTGATTCGCGACGCCCTCTACCCTAAATGGGTATCCAATCATGTACTTGTGAGAAAAGCGAATGGAAATGGCGAACGTGCATTGACTATTCGGACCTATACAAGGCATGCTCGGAAGACAAATTTTCCCTTCCAAGGATCGACCAGTTGGTGGACTCAACTGCAGGACACGAATTGCTATCTTTCATGGATGCATACTTTGGATATAATCAAATCCTGATGCATATCCCCGACCAGGAGCACACCAGTTTTATTACCAACATTGTATTGTACTGCTATGTTGTAATTCCATTTGGATTGAAGAATGCTGGAGCAACTTATCAACGCCTAGTCAACCAAATGTTTAAAGATCGGACTGGAAAGACGATGGAGGTATACGTGGATGATATGCTCATGAAATCACGACAATCAAGTGACCATATTACAGACTTAGCAGAAATTTTCGATATACTCTGATATTACAAAATGAAGATTAATCCTCTAAAATGTTCTTTTGGTGTTGCATTAGGAAAGTTCTTGGGTTTCATCGTCAATGCTCGTGGAATTGAAGCTAATCCTAAGAAGATTCGAGATAGTCGTGACATCCAAGCACCAAAGACCATCAAACAAGTACATAGCCTAAATGGGAAGGTTGCCGCCGCCTGATGTCGATTTATTTCCAAAGTTACCAATAAATGCATTCCTTTCTTCAACTTAATTAGAAGAGGGTTAAGGAACTTTGAATGGACATAGGATTGTGAAGACGCATTCCAAGCTTATGTGGATCACTTAGAGAGGCCTCCCATCTTGTCAAAGCCAGTGGATCATGAAGACTTGTATATCTACTTGGCTGTGTCAGTACACGCCATAAGTGCCGCACTGCTTTGCGAGGAGAATCGAATCCAGAAACCGGTCTATTATGTTAGCAAGTGATTAATAGGAGCTGAAAGGAACTATTCGAAGATAGAGAAATTGGCATACTACTTGTTGATTGCTTCACGAAAGCTTTACCCTTATTTTGAGGCTCATCCTATCAACGTTTACACCGATCAGCTATTACGACAGGTCCTGCAGCGACCTGAGAAATCTAGAAGTTTACTCAAGTGGAACATCGAGCTGAGCCAATTTGACATTAACTGTCTTCCTGGGAGAGCCATCGAGGGATAGGCACTGGCAGACTTTATAGCTGAGTTCACTGCACAGGATGATCTCCCAAAGAGCAATGATGCCTCTACCATCTGATGGAAAATGTATATGGATGGAGCCTCCAACAATCGCTAATCTAGAGTCGAAGTCGTACTAGTAACTCCGAAGGATCGATCAATTTGCTATGCTTTGAAGCTTGAGTTCCTTGCAACAAATAACGAAGCTGAATATGAAGCTCTGATTGCTGAACTCAAACTACCCAAAGAACTGGGAGTAAAATTTCTTGAAATCTTTTGTGACTCCCGGTTGGTGGTATACCAAGCCAGGGGAGATTATCAGGCTAAGGAACAATGACTCGCTCTATACCAAGAGCTATTGACTGACTATGAGTATTATGACATCACGCACATTCCTCAGGATCAAAACACAGAAGCTGACTTATTGGCAAATTTAGCTAGCACCAGGGATGCACAATAAATGGGCTTGGTTCCAGTTGAAGTACTAGACACTCCAAGCATAAACCAGATGGAAATCGACTGGGTACTAGAAACGGAGCCTGAGAAGGAGTCGTGGATGACTCCGATTAATGACTATTTACTATAGGGAGTCCTTCCCGAATGGAGGAATAAAAGGCGACAAGTTCTCCGCAAAGCTCCATGATATATCATTCAGGAAGGAGTCATGTATGGAAAGGGTTTTTCCATTCCCCTGCTCGAGTATATCGCTCATGGTGAAATAAAATGAGTCCTAAAGGAAGTTCATGAAGGGGACTGTGGAGATCACACTGGGAGGAAAACCCTAGCAAAGAAAATACTCCGTTATGGGTATTACTGGCCAACTGTCAACCGAGATGCTGCTGATTTTTCCAAGCGATGTGACAATCAGATGTATGCAAAAGTTCAGAAAGCTCCGCAGACAAAAGTTACAAAAATGGTTAGTCCATGGCAGAATACAATCAAGTTCAGAAAGCAAAGTACGCCATAGTAGCAGTTGGTTACTTTACCAAATGGGTTGAAGCAGAACCTTTAGCCACGATCACGACGAAGAAAGTAATCAACTTCATTGTTCGGAACATCGTCTGTCATTTTGACCTTCCACGAACCATTGTAACTGATAATGGAATCCAATTCCACAGCGCTGAATTCAAAGACTTCTGCCATCGGCATCATATTAAAAAAATATTTGCGGCAATTGCTCACCCTTAAGAAAATGGACAAGTTGAAGTTGTGAACAAAATCATAAAGTCCATTCTGAAGAAACATTTGGAAAAGGCTAGAGGCAAGTGGGAGGATGAACTTCCAACAACATTATAGGCCTACAAAACCACCCATAAGTCCACGACTGGCCATACTTCTTTTGCCTTTGCTTACGGCTCCGAAGCTGTCATTCATGTTGAACTCGAAGTCCCTTCTCATCGAGTGACCTACTACGACCCCAGATCGAATAGAGATTTCCTCTTAGAATCTCTAGACTTCATAGATGTGAAGCGCGAAGGAGCTGATTTGAGGGCAGGGCCACATCGATATCGGGTTGCCCGATACTACAATACTAAGATCCGACCTAGGATCTTTGAAATCGGCGATCTCACCTTGAAACGGGTATTTCTTGTCCCGTCACATATGAATCCTACATGGAAAGGACCGCACGTCATTGAACAGAGGCTTGGAGACGGAACTTTCAAGCCAACGACCGTTGACGGTGTCACACTCTCAAGGGCATGGAATAGCGAGCATTTACGATGCTATTTCACTTAGTTTATTCTTTTTCATTCAGTAGTATTTGATTTTTGAATTTGCTTTAGCATTTGATTTTTCCAGATATGTAATAAGACAAATTATGTCATCCCTTTTCATTTGGAAAATAAAGTTTGAAATTTCCTTCATATCTGTGATTGTTGTAGCATTACGTATTAGTTACGATACCTGACTAACTAATATTGACATGTCCGAGCAGGTTCCTAGAGTTTGGAGCTAGCTGATCATATAAGTTCACAATTGAACCAAACAAAATGAATGTGGTTCGACCATTCATTCGATGATTCCTTCTCACAACCCAATTAACGGAGTACCTAACGAGAAATGGATGCGACTTAACCATCCGATAACCAAATTAATGCCACTGAACAATTGGACAGACATGAACCAAAAGCAATCGTGACACGATCGATTGCTCGCTAAGTCAAACCCCGGGCTTGGGGGTAAATCAATCAATTAAGGAAAGTGGATTCATCTATTTTAAGAAATAACACTAAGTCCCCAGAGTGTGGACCAGAGTATAAACACAAATTGGGTGTGATCCAATCACCCGCCAACTAACTCTTATCCCCAAAGTGCGGATATGAGCATAAACAAATGGATGAGTGCAGTTCGACCATTCACTATTCCATAAACTCCGACCTGAAACCGATAGAAGGAGTATAAACTTGCTAAGGATGGATTTTGACCATCCATTATTTAACTCCACTAACCCGAGACTAGAGGCAGGAGTATAATCACTTAAACCACTAAATCTGATGGCATAGCACTAGGGCTCGAGCACAATGTTTGGTACAACTTAAGGCCACGACCATATGGAGGCCTTGAGTAAAAATTAACAAATAATTATCTGAATCAACAAGCAATGAATTACAAGTACATTTATTGAAAAAGTAATAGTTCAACTACTCAAACGAAATTCACATAAGAGTTCAACAGAAAATAAAGAACTTCTATTTACACGTTAAACTTGAAAATCATAGTACAAGCTTATTCAAAATCGAGGTTCGTACCCACACATACACGGCCAACAAAAAGAAAAATAGGTATATAAGCTATATAAAAACTAAGCCGATGTGATGGCTACTTGTTCTACTTCCTCTCCTCCTTGAGTTTTATGGGAGTGGACTCACTCGAGCCTTCACTTGTCCTCCTCTTTGATCCTTTACTACCTTTGGCAGAAGAGCTTTCAAATTTTGGAGGGAGTTCTTCGGGGACCGACCCACCAGGTGGAATGACTAGAAGTGAGATAACGCTTGGATCAGCGACGTCCGCATCAACGGGTTCAGTTTTGGCTTTCTTCTTCAATAACTCTTCCCTCTCGATGCGCTCCTTCAAGTTAAGCTCATCAGTGTGTTCGGAGGTACCTATGATCATGACATCATCAGATTCATCTGGCAGTGGCTAATCGTCGACCTTTTCATCAGCAAGAGCTCCAATAACTTAAGCATCGGGCCCAGGAATATCGGTAGCTGTTGGAATTTCAGTGAGTGTCGTTTTTTGCTCCACTGCGGTGCTGCTTCATAGAGTTTGATTGGGAGCCAGAATACCTGCAGATTCATGGAACAAGAAAATAAGCCCATAACTATTGGGCATGAAAAACGAAACCTCTCGAATAATGGAGAATAAAGCGGGACACCTTCGATTTATAACCGGGTCTATGCGGATCATAGCTCGGATCCTATCCTGGGCCAAGTGAAATTGATGCTTCAGCTGTTGAAGTGAAAGGGGGCCTTTGGGATTGGACTCTGAAGCTTTAGTGATGTTTTTCCATTTTCTAGAGGGTTCCATAATATCAAAGTATCGGAGGCCTTGCAGCAGCAAGAGCTAAAGGTTCATCCCCATGAAGGATCTCCCATACCAGTTTCTCCTCATCAAAATCAGCTTCTCCAAGGGTTTTCTTTTTCATTTGAATGGTATATTCTCAAGCCTCGGCAAGCAATTCGAGGTAGCCCTCTCCAAGAAAACTCAAGTCACGATGGATTAGGACATTAGCATTGTATTCAACAATCAAAGGATCGAACATGTCCTTAACCTCATTCCGGCCAGCCTCTTTAGCATCCTCCAACCGGGCCTCCATTTGCTCTCTAACTTCATTGCGACCAGCTTCCCTTGCCTCTTCCTGGAGGATTTCGGTTTGAGCGAGTTGCTTGTCAAGTTTAACCTTTAGCCCTCGAGCCTCGATGGCCTCTTTGCCATACCTTTGGGACTCATCTTGGCCTTAAATTTTTCTTCCTTGTCTCTCTTGAGAAGCTCTTCAAGTTCCTCAATGTGGGGCTAAATTGTCTCTCTTTTTGCAGTATGTCCTTCTCCAAAGCAAGCACACCACTATGGCTAAGGGCAGTATCCAGCTCCTTTTGTGAGCCACTTCCAGACGATTAACCGCTATAGATGTTTCCTTTGCGCTCTTCTCTGCCGTGGTTAACTTTATGGTCAACTCCATAATCTCATTGTCTTGGTGCTTGATTATATCTTTATCATGAATCACCTCCAACCTAAGGCGATCGATTTCATGTTGCCTTTCAGTAGATGCCTCAGTGATTTTATCGGCTAAATGCCGGAATGCTTCATGCTACACAAAAACATCATTGACACATACAAGTGAACTCACTTTAGCACTCCTTAGAATTGTGTGGATAGAAGAAAGAAACTTCAGCCCATCATAGCAGATTTTTGGAAAATTGACCTTAAGTTCGGCCAATCTTTCTGCCGTAGAGACCTCAGGAGCTGTAGTAGTCAAAGCTGAATCGAAAATAACAATAGATCATTAGCTCGACCAGCTCTCGCGAGGCTGTCTTGAACCAGATGTAGAGAAGGATTTGTGTTTAAAGATACCAAGCTTATTCCAAGCACGCTCGAGTGGCACAGAAGTTCAGGGAACATGAGAAGAGGTATGATCACCACTATGTAGAGAAGGATTGGGTTGAACTTCCTGATGAGATGATTGAGATTTGAACTTGTGCTTAGAAGATGAAGACTCTCTTGAACGATGGCTTCTTTCCTAGCTGTTGTGCCTTTCTCGACGCCTGCCCGAGTCTGGACCACGACTGGATCCATAATGTGTTGAGGAGCCCCTCAAGCAATCGAAGGCATGAGAATGAGATATAGCACCGGCAAATCAAACAAAAGTGTGTAAGTGACAATCAAATAAAAGATAGACAAAAATCGTGCAGTGAAGTGCATGTATGTACGAGTGTCCTAGTGTCCTCCCAACAGACCAGTTCCTGTAGCCTTACTCATAAGAGTGTTTTCCCCATTGCTAGTGGGAGGAATGTCATCACCAGTCCTGGTGGAAGAATTAAGCCCTCTGACACTAATGTTGGGAAAGTTAAAAGTCTCAATGTCGTCTGGACTCGGCAGATTTGAGAATCCTTCCATCGAACTTTCTAAAGGCTGAGAGGAAGACTCTTCTTCAACAGAGATGATGGTAAACTCGGACTTTTTAGCAGTTTTCCTCCTATAGAGTTCATACGCTAGCCTTTTTTCTTTTCTTATCGGTGCATGAGATTGCATGTCTTGCGATGATTCGACCACAGGCATGTTGCTCGAACCTATATCATCATTGTCGGGCTTGTTGATTTCTTCACCTCTAATTTCACCTTTTTCAGCATTGTCCTGAGCCTCCTCTACCAGGGGCATGACAGGGCTATCAGTGTCGCCTTCTTCTTTCGCTACATTCCTTGATGGTGCAACGCTTCCTAGAAGACTGATGCTATGACCTTCTTCCAACAACCCAAAAAGAGATTGCCACTCATCAGTTACAAGGGATCTGATGTCCCTATCCTCAACTAGGGTGGCATGGATTGCAAAAACCGCCCTTGAAAAATTATCACCTTTAGGTCGTGGATGGACACATGTAAAATATTAAAGTATTTTTTAGTTCAGGATTTGACTTAAGATAAAGAATTTGAGAATAAAGTGAGGGCAACACTTATGTCCTTCCAACCATTACCTCGCGAAGGCAGGCAAACAGCAAACGTAGGACCATTTGTGTTTAAAGATACCGAGCTTATTCCAAGCACTTGTCAGAACTTAACAGTTGGGTGAAGGCTCGAGAAAAAGTATAAGAAAGGTTTCTCATCCGTCGTTTAAAATTATAGATAAACTAGATGTCTTCGGGAGATGGGGGTGGAACAGAACATCCATGAATTGTAAGAAAGTGCCATGAAGAAAAGCGTAGTTGTTCGAATGCAGCTGGGCAGAAGCTATTCCCGGATAATTTAGCATCTCTCGGATAAAAGAATTAAAAGGCGACACACATCCAGCCCAGCACATAAATTTATTACATGTCGTATTCCCCTCTGGGGGCAAATGAGCCCCGTCATTCACTAAAGGGACTAGAACATCTTCAAACGGGATCCCATGTTTAGAGCATGTCCTATAGAGAGCAGCCTCACCAATTCTGGAGGCCTGGGAATCTATTGGGTTATCCAGAAATACCGCCCCCTCTATAGTGTCAAGGGTAGGATTTATCTCTTCCACCGGAAGGATGGGAACATCAGAGTAAAGGTCGACCAACGGGTCAGAAATCTTTGTTTGCTCAATTTGATGTTTAGTAGAAAGTCTACTGGATATAGTTGAGAACTTGACTCGGCACTTGGATTGTTGTGCTGTAAAGGTTGTCCAAAAGACATTGCAGCTAAATGCCTTGAATGTCTGGAGCCCATATTAACTAAACTCAGTAGATAATTAAGATTAGAAAAATTAACCTATCCCTCATGCAAGGTGTAAATAAGTGTGGTGCAGTGTTGTGTGGTGCAGAGATAAACAATTCAAAATTAAAAGCAAAAGTAAGCGACGAGACTTTGGATTCCGACCAGAGTGACCATCATCGCTGACCATCTCAACTGGCATTCACATTAATCGGTTGTGTAAGCTTCGGGATCGACTATCGACTTATTGAAGTATAAAGTTCATTATTAAAGTACTTACGCTAAGTTGAAGTCCATATCAAAGTCCCAGCAGTTTAGTCATTCAATTTCAAGTTCGATATTGGATATGCGAGTCGTGTTGTCCATTTTCGTCATATGTTCAAGTTCATTAAGGCGAGATTGGTTTTGATTTTTCATGTAAGTGATTATGGATTGGTTTGCTCAAGTTTTCAAGTTCAATTCAAAGGTTTAAAGTTGGCTAAGTCCCCATAGCCGATCCCTTAATCCCAATGCAACTGATCCCTCTTATGAAGAAAATGACCGATCCCTATCTATAGTTGATCCCTATGCTAAAACCAATACAACCGTTCCCTTAGCCAAGCACACCAACACCCATCCCTCCATACTCCATAAACAACTGATCCCGCATCCACCAATGCAACCGACCCCTCCTCCTTAAACTTCAATATGGATCCCTTTACTTCACCGTTGTCACACTTCTCCATCCCATTTAGAAAATAGTTGACCCCTCTCCTCACCTAACCACGGTCGATCCATCCACTTAACAAACTTCCTTGCCTTGACTCCGTGAATCTCTTCACTCTTTACGTTCTCCTCTCCTACCACTTAACTGAATCCAACATCGCCACCGTTCTCATCTCGTATCCTCCCAATTCGACCCATGCTCGAAGCAAGAAACTCAACCGAACCCATCATCTCATCACAAAATAAAGTTAGACGCAAGGGAACCTACTGAAATGTATGAAGTACGAGTTGCTCAAGGGGAGACGTTAGATTTTGATTCAAATTGAAGATAGAGCGGTGGTCTGGAGCAAGTAAGGATGGCGAGTCTAAGGATGGAGGCGATATTTGATTTGAAGAGAAGGAATCGAGGTTCAAAATAAGAAGGAGAGGGTTCAGATGTGAGCTTGAAGGAAATGGGAAGGAAGGTTCAGATGTAGAAATGAACTAAAGTAAAGGATGGAAGAGGAAATGCTAGTTTATATACGAGGCTTGAGTGATCGGCTCGCTTGATTTTCTCCTTGAAGCTAAAATGTTAAGTCCCCAACATATGAAGGGATTGTGTAAGATCCCTCGACTTAAGGATTCAATCCGGTCTCTATTTTAAAATAAAAGGATCGGTTATTAAAATTCCAGTCCCTATCATAAAAATAAGAAGGGGGGGATCAACTAGAGGAATCCCGAATCCCTATAGACATAAAAGAGAGAGAGAGAGAAGGGATCAGGTACGTGCATGCAAAACATGTACATAAAAGTATATAAAGTGAATAAATATAAAATGCAATGAAATTGCATCTAATTCAATGAAAATTGGCGATGAACCATGAGCGTGAAAACACATCCAGGAGCCAACGATAAAAACGTGTACCTGAACGTGCACGTGTATATTCTGAAAATTCAATTTTTGAAATCGACAGAAATTGAATTCAAACCTGAAGTTTTCAAGGTCAAGACTAAATCAGATATCCAAAGCTTACTAGCCCCATAGAACCAGACATAGATAGCAGCTGACAAAATATAATCCTGAATTTATATTATTGGAAATCGACCAAGCGTCATGACGATCAAAGAGAGATGCGACACTTTAGGAAAATAATTCGACGGAAGGGTAGCTACTATTCAGAAAGCTGGATAGGTTTCTTTTCGACGACTCTAACTTGCTTCAATTCAAAGCACGTCATGTTCAATACAAGAAGTGCTTTGGAGGGCAAGTGTTATCCGACATTTTAACCTGGCTATATCCGAACTGATTGGACAAGTTAGACTCGACTATCATCAAGGCTAGTAAGTCCAGAACGATGATCATAGGTTCCAAAAATCAAGCAAAGATGATAGTATGAAGCCGAGATAGAACGGAATTAAAAGATATACAATGCAGAATGTTCAAAGCATGGATTATAATTTAATATAGAAAAGGGATCGGCTATAATCCCTCTTAATCATAGGGATCAGCCAATTTCAGCCAAACAAGTGCAACTCAATGAAAAACAATCAATATCTCGAGATCCATAAGTCCAATACATATGAAACTTTGGGAACAAGATGTGGGGACCCTAGGGAGTCTACCCTAGGGAACGTACCTCAAAAGGACTAAGAAAGAGGGATTGGCCATCTTCCCTCCATAGGGATCGACCAAAATCCGGTAACAACATGCATTGTAGCAAAAATCGAGCAATAACTTAAGTTCTACTAGTCCAATTTGTTAGTCCATGAGTTATGGTTTTGATGACAACAACCTTAGAATAAGATTATAAAATATAAATACTAACATTATAGTTTAGATATATATGTATATGCAGGATTTAACCATGCAGGTACCATGAATGAAGACTGTACAGTATAGAGATTCAAGATATCAAGATTGAAGACTAATGAGTATCAAGAATACCAAGATTATCAAGAGTTCAAGATTTCAAGACAAGTATTGAGTCTAGAATTATGTTAAAACTTCACAATAGCACTGAAATCTTCACTCCATTTTTCTTTTGGGATGGAACCCATTTCTACCTTTTTAGTGGCTTACAAACCCACGACAAGTAGCTTACAAACCTACGACAAGTGGCTTACAAACCCACGAACATCCTGGTTTTGTACAAGTTCTCGAGTCCTGATATGATGAGATATTCTATAGGAAGAAGCTTGCAAAACTATTTCAAAATCATTTTCAAAACTACTTCAGAATGATTTTCAAAATTGTTTTTCAAAATGTTTTAGCCTTAAAAATTACCTTTTCAAATGATTTTCAAAAAGATGTTTTAGCCTGAAAATATTCTTTGTTTTTAATAAACTCTTGTTTTAAACTTCGTTTGTTTTAAACTATCTTTATACTTAGATTTAAATATAAAATTATAGTAAAATTTTATATATATCATTCTCTATATTTATCTATGTATTTTATCTATAGTCAAGTATATCTATAAAGTTTAAAATAGTTTTAATATAAGATAAAGGTTATTTTCAAAGAAAAACAAAACATCAAAATTTCCTTTGGGATGTCGACATGCCCTAGTACCCCATGTCGACATAGTGTCAGTTAGGACCAAAAATTTGAATTTCAAAAGAAGTGTCTATTCGTCATAACCTTTCACGAATGGACATGGCTGTTGTTCTTCTATAAATAGGGGTTGGTTTCAACGAATTTTATATCAGATTTTCTGGTTTTTCACTTCTCTTCTTCTTCCACATATTCTTATTCAAAATCCTATCATTACTCTACCGAAATCAATATTGAATCTAACTGGATTATCTCTGGTTTGATTCCCTATCACTATCTCAACAAGATCCAAGTGCTATTCAGAGTTATAGGCTTCTTTGTAATCTATCTAGCGAGAAAAGGTGTGATTGTAGCCTTGGAAATCAATCAAGCGAGAAAAGGTGTGATTGTAGCCTTGGAAATCAATTGGGTGAACTTGTTGCCCCGGAAATCAAGTATCTCTACCCAGAGGATTGTGATTCTGGAGGGTGTACCTCGTAGCCTTGAAACCGAGGGTTGTAATTGTTGAATTGCTTTTGAAAGAAAATCCGTACTTAGTTGTGCGGGACTGGATGTAGGGTAACTCCGAACCAGTATAAAATCTGGTGTGTTCTTTCCTTTACTGCATTTACTTTATTTCTGCATCTGTGTTTGTTTCTGTGTCTGAATATTGCATACATTTGTGTACAAATCAACAATAACTCAAAAGGATTTAGTAATTTCTTAAAAACACTATTCACCCCCCTCTAGTGTTATTCCTAGCCTTAAGATCCATATTCCGCATTCCTCACACAATTGGCATGAAACTTGGAGGTTAGGTATATTACAACATGGAGAAGCTCCCATAGGGATCGCACCCCCAAATTCCCCCAAAATAGGGATCGGCCCCGGTCCCTATTTCTTGGGATTTGGGCCATAAGATCTTTCCTATGGGCCTATATGGTTTGGAGATCCTTCTGTCGAATTTTCAAGGAGATATTTTGTCATCTTCCTCTATAATACATGCTTGATTGTTCATTTTCATGGTCTTTACGCTACTTGTTGCTTTCTACTCTTTTGTAACTAAGGATTTTCATCTGATCCCTATTGTACTCAGTTTACAAAGTGAATAAAGCTACCCCTTCAAAGTGGACGTAAGCAATCAACGCCAAACCACTATAAATCGCTGTGCCTTTGTTATTTGCTTATTTCTTATTGCTTTATTGCTATAATTCTCTATTTACATTTAATATTATTTATTTATTTCTCTACAAGAATCTCTATTGGGTGTTTGTGACCAATTTTGGCGCAAAAAAGGCCTAACACTTCCTTCTCTTCTCATATTTTTCTGGAGGTAGTAACTAAGCTCTTCCATTTCTTCTTCTCCACTTTCTTTTTAAATTATAAAAATAAGATATTTATATCTATATTCATATAAATCGGAGAAGAATATAACTCTAATAAAAAAGAGAAGAGAATCAACTATAGGCGTATTTGACGTAATTTATATATTTGTATTTTTTTCTCTCCCAATCCCAAATCTCTTCTCAGATATATAATTCTAATATATGTATATACTCTTTTTATACATATTTATTAGATTATAAAGAATTTAGAGATGAATCAAAGGTTTTACTTCAGATATGGAGATTTGGATTGCTTTTAAAAGGTGAGTGAGAAAATTTATAGATTGATATATTATGAAAATTATCTCATTGGTGTTTATTTTATTTTTATGCCTAATTAGATATTCTATATGAGTTATAGGCAACAAATTGAATATAATAAATATCGCCTACATATTCTTGTTTATGAATTGATCTAGAATTGTTTACTACTTGATTTGAAAATCAGTCCCAAAAGTACGAATTTAGAATATTGATTTGAAAGAAGTTTATTCCAGATCTGAAATAGGTTGTATAATAGTGTTATGAATTTGGATTATTACCTAAATCTTGTTGGAATGTAAACTTCTCTATGTTTGGAATTGTTGGAATTTAGATCTGTTTAATATATATAAATTAATTGATTTCTTTTCCTTTTTGGAAAAATATAGTGTTCGATCTAGCAAGGGATGGATGCAAATAAAAAGAGAAAGAGATGTGTAAAGTATGAATTCATTGTAGTTTATACTGTCTATTTTAGTAATAAAAAGAAATGATCATTGCTTATAATTTCAAATGATGTAATCTTTTATATTTTAAAGTTAAAACTTTTATTTTGAACTAATTTATGGAAATTATAGCGAATAATCTTCTTAGATATTATTCCAACAATAGAACATGGAAAGATGATATTTTTCTGAAAATATATCACTAGAATATATTCGATAAATTAAGATATTTGTACGTAATTTACTACGCTTATAATAATTAAATAAAAAGCTAATAACGACGCTTACATGTAATATTTGCGTTTAGGATAATTAATTAATTGGAAAGGAATTTAAAAAGGGTTGTAACTCCAATAAATGGGAAATAAATGGTAATGAATGTGGAAGTTGCAATAATTTGATAGGGTAAGTTCATTAATGGGACCGATAAATAAAAAAGTTGAATTAATAACTACGGAATAATTAAAACGAATACTAATTTGAAATTAGTAATCATACATAAATGCCTTAGGAAATGTCTTTTAGGATTTTATGGACAAATTGACATTTATAAGCATTAAACAGGGATTTATGGATAAACAAGTATTTAAGATAAATTTTATTGCCTTAAATAAAAAGGGAATTAGTAAGCTAAGTCCAACGTCTACCTAAGATGATATAAGTAAAGACTTAGGATGTGCCTAGAATATAGGTATTAAATGGTTAGAATTCCGCCTAGTCCTTTTTAAAGGTATTAAGTGGCTTGGATACTGTCTCTTATATAGCTATAATTTTATCGGCGATAGATACGGTAATAGTTGGACATTAAATGGCGGAAGCCTAAAATAGTGGTTAGTGGTCTTTGTAGCTAGGACTTGCTGACCATTGACAACATTGTTAGAAAACCACATTGAGAATAGGTCTTAAATGACAAGGTCTACCTTGATTGAGCTTTTAAATGATAGAGTTTGCTTATTTCTCCTTTAAAAGTATTTTGTGACGATTATATAAGCCCATCATGTGGCAAATGGGTTTGGAAGTATTGGGTGGTTGACAAGGCTTCATCATTATTTTGTACCTTGGGAAGGGGTAAGTAAGTAATCGTGTGTGCAATGTAAGGTTAGATTAGAATTTCTAACCTTAATGGACATAACAATTAAATGGAAACGAATCGGTATAAATATATGTTATGGACATTTTATATTTCCAGTCACCAGAACGTTGTTTTGACCCCCTCCTCATTACTACCCATATGATAGATTTAGATGAACAGGTCACTGGAGCTGGATGTGCTTTGTTGTTGGAGAAGTCTTCTTTTCTCTCATGCTCAATGCTGATGTGACAATCTGTTTTCCAAGAAATACCACAAATTCCAAGATAGTAGTCATAATCAATATTCTTATCTTATTATTATTTCCGCTATGAGTTTAGATTTCTACCGGTCTTTTATAATGCTCATGCTTATTTGCAGATACCAAATCCAACGATCTATGCTCTGATAGACTTGGGTTTCAATTTTTATCGAAATTTAGGCCCATTAAGGTGCGGGTTGTTACACCGGTGGGATGGATGCAACGTCCTCACAAAGGGGTGGCATTATGGGAGGAGGGGGAGGGGTTGGTCTTTCCATCTTGTTTTTCGTCAAACATGATCGTAAAATTTGTTTGAGGGAGCAGCATTTTGCCTTACTTTTCCAGGAACTTCCTCCTTAAGCTCATCAACTATCTCCATCATACGGTACATATTATCCGCCTACAATTAACATATACTCTTATTGATTTTACAATTGACGTAAACTACTAATTTTTTAGATGTACCACATTTCGTTCAAGCGAAGGTCTCGGAGTGTATGAAGCAACATTTGGAATATAGGATGTTTCTTGTCTTCTTAAGGCATCCCGACGCATGATTTTTCAATACCAGCTGTTGTACTCATCATCAATCAACGTGAACTCTCGCTCGTCTTTCATAGCAAGAAAGCAATTATTCCATAATTTTGTCATAGTTTCATACTCATCTCCACCAATTGGAAGAGTATAATAGGGAGCAGGATAGATAAGTGTTGGCGTAGACCAAACTGCCTCATTACTCTATCGGGAAGATGGTATACAACATCGCTGAAACAAAACACCATCAGCCTTGCCATCCATAATTGTCTAGAATCAGTGCACAATGCCGGAAGGGCATCAAAGTCTCCCCCACTGTAAGGAGTCCATGTAACAGCTTTATAGTCCAGGACATCAAACGTGTTCTAGTAGAACATCAAATTTCATCTCGCAGAGAGTATTCAAAGGTCCAATCCACTTGAAATTACATAAATTTATATAAAGTGTACGAAATGTATTGGTTTATAGAACCGTATAACCAACACTAATTTACCTCGACCCATATGGTTTTGAGTTGCCAATTGTCGGTCTCTCATAGTTATACAACCAACTGGAAGATAAGTCCAAGACCTTAGCTGCAAGAGTATTATATGTTATATTTCATTTTTGTTTACGACATGTAGCAATTATGAATTACTCAAAAACTACGACCATAACTTAACTAGAGTCAAACAGCCACCGGTAGACCATTGTTGTACCAACACCACTCTAGTAAGCTCTGAATAAGTGGAAGCTAACACTGCATTGTCCCATGAATACTATCGACAGGAATCGAAATTTGCTAACAAAGGGAGCCATTGAAGGGCCACTCAAGTCTCCGATCTATCGCAAAAAAGACGTTGAGTGATGATGTGCAAAATAATAGCCTATGCGCGTTGCACGATCTGCAACGAAGAGGCAGGCTGGGGAATATCATCGACCAACTGCTCCTTAAATTAGGTGGTCACTATCGACTCATTCCCATATCTTTCTCCTTCTAGAGGAGACATACCGAGCAAGGACTGATATAAATCCATATAATTCTTCAGGTAATCAGGTTTGAGAATGAGATCCTCGTTTATCGGCAAACCAAGCAACACAGGTGTATCTTTTAGAGTGATGACCATCTCACCTACTCTAAGATGAAATGTAGATGACTTTGGTCTCCATCTATCAATCAAGGTAGTAATTATAAGATTACGATCCAACTGTGTGTATCCCACCTTATGAATAAGGCCAAATCTGGCTCTGTCTAAAAGTTCCAAAACCCCACAATGAGAGGACGTGACTTGCTTTAGTGTCGAAGAATGGTCAATGTTCCCTTCTGGCTCAACCGACTGTTGAAAATTAAAACAATATCGTATTAGTACTCTCATTTACTAATATATTATCACATTGCAAGATAAAGTAAATCAAAATCTACTCCATCAATACGTTATTGCTAGTGCAGTGTTGTTCTTGTAAGTAAAGAACGCTTTCATCAACCGATCGGGGTTCCATTTCTTCATATTCTACCACAAGTACAAAACCAAATCAAACCTATAACCTCAACCAATCGTATATACAATCAAAACCCTATTGAACGAATGTCATAATTGCACAAACTACTTCATTTAACTCTACATGCAAAGATTTCTACCTAAAATTTTAACTTTTCTCCAAACCCTAAAGATCAAAATTTCAAAATATGACATATAAAATGAAAAATACAAACCTATAGGAGGTGCTTGAGATGATGAGGAAACCATTCTTCAAGTTATTGGCTAACTAATCAAGATTTTGAGTGAAAATGAGTTTTAGGGATAAAACGGTTTTTGGTTCCGAATGGAGTTGAGGTGAGAATGAGAGGAGAAAGAGTAGAGGTTGGCTGTTATCAAATCCAAAACATCTGAGGGGGATTTGAAATGTCGCACCCTGACGACATCTCAAATGGCGCAGCTTAATTTTAAAGAAAAAAAAAATTGTACTGCGGCATTTCAAATACTTCCAGTACGCGTAGGAGCTGATACAGCACAAAGTGACTTATTTTTGTAATATGTTTTAAAATTGGCCTGTAATTGTAATTAGTTTTTAAAATTGGTCTATATTAAAAAATTCCTTTAAATTTTTAATAAATATTAATTGTTTTATATGCTATTTATCATTACATTCATCGAAGTATGTTGTCCAACGAACGTCATTACTCGACTACACTAACATATAATGATAAACAAGCAAACGGTAAAAGTAAGTATTTGAATGGGTATTTGTTAAAATAAAATTATGTATTGTAATAACAAGCATATAAAATTATAAACCGATTTTATATGATAACCATTTTCTAGATGTTTTTTTATTTAAAATTCAATAACCTTAAAATCCACTTCAAAATGACTTAAAACGTTTAGGTAAACTTGTACCACTGTATGTGAATTTGCAGATGTCAACTATGACTACGCGCTATATGCACTATTTGGTTAGTTTTCAATAATCAATAGTCAAACTTCTACTTATGAACTATATAGACTATTTCGCATAATGCCACCATCAATCTATTTTCTTTGCAAGTGAATTCGTAATACATTCGTTTTGTCTATTACTTTACCACATGCATGTAAATGTACTCTCCCTTCTCCCTTGGTTTTACTAATCTCTCTTTTGAAGCAGTTGGTAATTTTCTCATATTTCTAAATGCAAATCAGTCTTAATTACTTATTTTAAAAATTAGCAATATTACTTGATTAATCAAATTTATTCAGCTAGAATAATACCCATGATTGATTTTAAAAGGAAAATATGTCTAAACTGATTTAAAGGTTAAAGAAAAAAGAGAACGGTATGCGTATCCCTTAGATAAAAATGTAAAGCAGCCTAATAATGAAAAGAAAATCAATACGCTAGCTACTTCACTAGATTGGATACCCAAATGTTTAATCCCTGTCTAACATAATTGATAAGCGCATCTAAACATTATCTATGCTCATACGTTTTGAAGTGTCGTCGTGCATGTATGAAAAACAGACTCTCTTAGCATGTAGAATCTCATTGTTTGACGGGTGACCTCATATAATACGGTTTTCTCCCATATAAACATGGACACACGTATCCTCTCCTTAAGCGTACTCTGTCTTATTTCACAACAATGGAGCCTCTTCTCTTTTCCCTGCTCACCATGGCTCTCATTACATGCTCCAGCGCCGATCTGACCATCGATTCTACAACAAAACATGCCCATCAGCAGAGAGTTTAGTACAGCAAGCAGTGGCTACAGCCTTCGCGAACGACTCCAGCGTCGCACCCGGCCTCATCAGGTTGCTTTTCCACGACTGTTTCGTCGGAGTAAGTGCCTAATTATCCATGAAATTAATCACTAGCTATACGTTCAAACAAATAACATTTGCATTTGCATATAAAGGGATGCGACCCCTCGGTACTGCTAGATTCAACAGCCAACAACACAGCAGAGAAAGACGTAATACCTAACAAGAACAGTCTCCGTGGATTTGAAGTGATCGATGCTGCAAAATCCGCAGTCGAAGCCAAATGCCCGCAGGTCGTGTCCTGCGCGGACATTATCGCGTTCGCGGCTCGTGACAGCATCCAACTTACAGGAAATACAACGTACCAAGTTCCTTCAGGACGTCGCGATGGAACCACGTGGAACGCAAGTGAAGCTCCGGCCAACCTCCCTGCCTCGTTTTTTAACTCCACTCAGCTCATCAACTCCTTTGCTGCAAAGAATCTGACGGCTGAGGAGATGGTGACGCTGTCCGGTGCGCACACTATAGGGAGATCTCATTGCTTCTCGTTTACGAACAGGCTGTACAATTTCAGTTCGACGAGCTCGGTCGATCCGACACTGAGCGAGGCGTATGCCGCGTTGCTGCAGATGCAGTGTCCGAACATGACTGCCAATGTCACGGTTGCGTTGGATTTGGTGACGCCAAAGGTGCTGGATAATAAGCATTATGCTGCGCTGCAGCTTAATTTGGGATTGCTGACTTCGGATCACGCGTTGGTTACGGATCCGAATCTGAGTGCTGCGGTGCAGAGTAACGTGGATAGTCCGAATGGGTGGGCAACGAATTTTACACAGGCGATGGTGAAAATGGGTGAGATTGAGGTTTTGACCGGTACGGCCGGGCAGATTAGGAAGAATTGTAGAGTTGTTAACTCTGCTGGCAGCTCTACGCTGTTGTATTCTTCCATGTAAGAGTTTGGATTATCTATTTTCTGCATGTAAATTATGGAGGATCTGAGAAATGGTCCAGAGTTCGAATTAATTTTTGTCACGCACTTTTCCTTGGAAATGATATTTTTTTAACTGATATAAAGGAGTGACGGTATTCAGGTCGGGCGCAGATGGAAGCCCACCACCTCCAGGTTGGGGCAAATTCTTCAAAACTTGAGCTCGTTCCATATACTTCAGTTAAACACATACTTAAATTCAAAATTATATTGATGTCAAACCTATTTTGAAATGAAATTAACTAAAAAACTAACCCAAATTTAGTTTTGAAAATATTTGCCCAAATTATGGAATTCTGAAAAGGAAAAATGATTATGTTCTATACATTTCCGAACACCATACAATTTCTTGTAGAAAAAAAAATAGAAATATTACATTACAGTGGACAGATCCTATAAATATTGATACCTCGTAAGGATAATAATTTAACATCGTCTTTATCAATATTATAAAGTTAATAAAGGTAGATTGAATGTAAAAGCTAAAAAATTTCTATTTTTTGTTTTAAACAATTGATAAACACCACCTAACTAGTCGTTTTGCTTTCAAATATATGATTTATTATTTGTTGGCTTGCAAGTTTTCAATCGAATGAGAAAAACTATTATCTTGTTTTCTCATGATCCGATTTTCAAGAATTCAAACATTTTCAATTTGTAAAATGTAAATTATAATGTAAAATATATGCATCTGTATGTTTATTACAACATTACAACGTGCATGTTTGAATATTATAATGTGGGCCTTATACGAACACATTTTAATAGAAATTAATTTGAGTTTTTGTATTTAAAAGAACTTGAATAATAATTATTTTCTAGATAGGACAACCCATTGAATAGGAGTCGTCACTAGTTTTATTTATAAAAAACCGAATTTCGAGCCGATTGGAGGGGGCAATCAAAATCTCTTACATATATTGATGTAGGGTTGGAGCAACCTAATTCTTGGACAGGACCTAAAAAATTTACCGTTGAAACTTGCTTACAAAAAATAAAATATTCTACATTTCCAGGTCTCATATGTCATTTTATGTTTTATAATAAGGTTTAACAAAGTTCTATCATAAGTGTCCATGGTGTCTTCTTTAATAGTCTCACGGTAAATTTGAAGATGAGTAATGTTCGGTTAGAACCGAAATAACCGATCAAACCAGTAAATTTCGGTCGGTTCGGTACGAAATGAAATTAGTTTGAATTTGGTTTGTAAAATAAGTTTTTAGTTATCACTTTTGCATATGGATGAATTGCCCTAATGAAGGAGATGAACAAGAGAACTTTTCTACTTTATGGAGGAGAAAAAGGAGAGAACTTTTCTCTTTTTTCCGTTCATAAATTATATGCATTTCCTTCGAAGAAGCAAACTTTGATCAGACATGGTCTTATGTCCAGTGTAACGTCCTTGACGTCGAACGCTGTGTCTACTTGGGTAAATTGACATTATTTTCCAAATTGTGCTTACCAACTCTTCAAATATTTCCCTTCCCTTCAAAAAAAATTTTCACCTTCTACGAAATGTGAAATATGATATCAGTTACACCATTCATTATGGGAGCAATAACGATTTAAAGGTTCCAAAAATAAGCGAGTGTAGCAAAGATGATTGAAAATATAAAAACAATGATCGTGAAGACTTTTTTTTGTAATTTTTACAAGTTTGACAATGACTAAAAACTCTCTCTAAAGTTATGATGATTAAATTCAATGAACAACTCACACTATACAACTTCTTAATTGGGTTGAATGCGAATGAACAATATTCTGAATTATCATGAAAACTGAAATCAAGATCCTTTTCAGTTGAAGAGAAATTATTTCGGACGTCTTTGTCATACTATCTAGTAAGTATGGTCGAATTTTCACTTCTCTTATGAAAACCTTTGGATTAGGTGGAATGTTCATATACACAATTAGTCATGATATGTCAAATGGAATGGTAAATGAAAATTTCAAACAAGCAGGGTAAATGTCTATGTTCATAAGTTGTTATACAATACCTTACTTGTGGACAAAGATCTTATTAAACCTGCATATTACACTTTTGTTCCTAATGAAATCAGGTATGATCTTGCTAGGCTAGAAATATTAAAAAGCAGCATTCACTGGTTGAAAATCGTTTCCCATACGATACTCAATATTTCGTCATCCTCCACTGGACATATATTATCTAGTAAATTTAGGTTACAAGATTACAAATAGTTCTATCACCGAATTTTCTATCTTATAACTTAAATTTGTGCACGACCATAATGGACATCATATTTGGAAAATAAAATTCAACATTTTATAAGATATACTAACATAATTATTTGAAAAAAAACGTTATAATTACGATATGTATTATTCACCATTTCATAAGAATATAAAATAATAAAGATCCTTAGTATATGAAGAAATTGTCAATATAGACATCCTTTGGATTATATGATTCATCGAAATGAACTAGTTCATATTTATGGTGATACAAGTTCAGCAAATGCATAATAGTTAGTTTCAGGATGAGATGAGATCAGTGCCACTTCGTTGCCATCAGACGATGTTGGCCTATTTTGATTGAGTAGTAATTGTAGTTATTGTACTTGGATTAAGTAGTTGTTTCAGTTTCGTAACTGTATTCAGTTTTGTGGTTATTGTTCTCTGATTCGTTGTTGCATGCAAACTTCTTAATTCGTGTATTTTTTAGCTGTTCTAGTTGATTGTTTATATTAATTATCGACTACAAATCATTAACTATCGCTTACTATTTATTGATTATTAATTATAATTTATTATTAATAATCGATTGCTATTTATTAATTATTAATTATAATTTATTATCTATAATTTAAATAATAACTTAATTAATAATAATCAATCAAACAAACAATATAATCTTACCTCCCAACTCAACCCCGCTCTCCAAAATGTCTAAGAACCCAAAATGTTAAATAATTAAAATTAATTAAATATGATTTAATTAATACAATATTCTACATAAGACTATTATATAAGTAATATGAAATATAAAAGTGAGGGAATTAAGCAAAAGGACAAACTTTGAAAAAAATTTAGGCTGAAGGACACAAAGTTTCATTTTTGGGCTGAAGGACAAACTTTGAAAGAAAATTAGGCTGAAGAAAAATGCTAAATATAGTTAGCATTTTGTACAGTGCAAACATTGTACAAAATGCTAATTATAACTAGCATTATATCCAGTTTTACATTGTACAAAATGCTAGTTGTATTAGCATTGTCCTTCAGCTTAATTATCTTCCAAAGTTTGTCCTTCAGCCTAAAAATAAAACTTGTTGTCCTTCAGCCAAAAATTTTATGAAAATTTATCCTTGTGCCTATTTTCCACTATAAAAGTTATATAATAATAAAACTTATATAATATGAGTGTATAAATTAAAGGTGGAATATTAAAGAAACCCAAATAGACTTAAGGAATAAATACATACGTAAATGTACGTATACCGTGATTTCTAATGTGTACGACACTTGAATCACGAGAGTAATTGATACGAATTACATTCTTCTATAAGTCGATATCACTCACTATAATATATTGAAGATTATGAATCTTTAATATAATGTTATCCTCTACCATATATATATATATTAATAAATTACTTGCATACTTCTTATATGTTGAGCAAACTGAAGCTAGGGATGTTATGTGTAGTATTGCTAATATACTTAATAGATGAGGTAAGATAAATATATGCATTATTGAGAAAACTCAAGAAACATATAGTATACTTAAGCTGTCGTGATATGGTAGGTACAAGTGAATAGTTTCGTTTCGATTTGTTGAGCAAACTTAAGGTCAAAGTGAAATTGGGACAAGATGCCAAGGGTTAGGAGTTGTATACGATATAACCATTTAGGAGTTAACCATCATCCGTGAAGCTACGAATTTTTGAGCAAACTTAAGGCCAAAATTCCAAGATGGACAAGTCCTAACACCTACTAGTGATGTCAAAAGACTAATATGTTCCGACTTTGGGTTTGGTGAAACATAAAAGACTAATGAGAGCTTATTAGTAAAATGAAACATAAAGTTTAACCTTGTTAATATTATAAGAACATCTATTATGATTTGTCCTAATAATCTACCACTTAAACTTGCTAAAAAGACAAAAAGCTAATAACGATGCTTACATGTAATATTTGCATTTAGGATAATTAATTAATTGGAAAGGAATTTAAAAAGGGTTGTAACTCCAATAAATGGGAAATAAATGGTAATAAATGTGGGAGTTGCAATAATTTGATAGGGTAAGTGCATTAATGGGACCGATAAATAAAAAAGTTGAATTAATAACTACAGAATAATTAAAACGATTACTAATTTGAAATTAGTAATCATACATAAATGCCTTAGGAAATGTCTGTTAGGATTTTATGGACAAATTGATATTTATAAGCATTAAACATGGATTTATGGGTAAATAAGTATTTAAGATAAATCTTATTGCCTTAAATAAAAAGGGAATTAGTAAGCTAAGTCCAACGTCTACCTAAGATGATATAAGTAAAAACTTAGGATGTGCCTAGAATATAGGTATTAAATGGTTAGAAGTCCGCCTAGTCCTTTTTAAAGGTATTAAGTGGCTTGGGTACTGTCTCTTATATAGCTACAATTTTATCGGCGATAGATACGGTAATAGTTGGACATTAAATGTCGGAAGCCTTAAATAGTGGTTAGTGGTCTTTGTAGCTAGAACCTGCTGACCATTGACAACAATGTTAGAAAACCACATTGGGAATATGTCTTAAATGACAAGGTCTATCTTGATTGAGCCTTTAAATGACAGAGTTTTCCTATTTTTCCTTTAAAAGTATTTTGTGACGATTATATAAGCCCATCATGTGGCAAATGGGTTGGAAGTATTGGGTGGTTGATAAGGCTTCATCATTATTTTGTACCTTATGAAGGGGTAAGTTAGTAATCGTGTGTGCGATGTAAGGTTAGATTAGAATTGCTAACCTTAATGGACATAACAATTAAATGGAAACGAATCGGTATAAATATATGTTATGGACAGTTTATATTTCTAGTCACCAAAACGTTGTTCTGACCCCCTCCTCATTACAACCCATAGGATAGAATTAGAGGAACATGTCACTGGAGATGGATGTGCTTTGTTGTTGGAGAAATCTTCTTTTCTCTCATGCTCAATGCTGATGTGACAATCTATTTTCCAAGAAATACAATAAATTCCAAGATAGTAGTCATAATCAGTATTCTTATCTTATTATTATTTCTGCTATGAATTTAGATTTCTACCGGTCTCTGATAATGCTCATGCTTATTTTCAGGTACCAAATCCAACGATCTATGCTCTAATAGACTTGGGTTTCAATTTTTGTCGAAATTTAGGCCCATTAAGGTGCAGGTTGTTACACCGGTGGGATGGATGCAACATCCTCACAAAGGGGTGGCACTATGGGAGGAGGGGGAGGGGTTGGTCTTTCCATTTGTCGAATAAATTATTAATTTTGCCTTGTAATATAAAAAGTAAAGGTGTTAAACATTTAATATCATCTTATATCAAGTAATGACAATTTTGTAATAGGAATTTGTTTGTGTGAACTTCTTCCTCCTCCTTTTAATTTCTATAAACGGTTTTTGATGGAAAGAGAATCCGATCACATTCTTGAGGGCCTTACCATTATGCTAGTGGTCCTCAGCTACATGTGTGAACTTTAGGCTGATTACCGAAGTTCAGTCAAAATAAACTAAACAAACCACATTTACAATTTACTAACACTTCTTTGATCAATCTAAAAAATCATATTGTCAATGACACACACAGTTAATCAGATACAAAACTAAGTATGACAATCACATGAGCCCAACTTCTTGGAGAATGTTCTCTATCCTTGATTGAATGTTTAAGTGCACCTTTAGAATTATGTATAGTTCTTCTGTTTTGATCAAAATTGTCTCCTTTAGTGAAGATGGATATACATAGACTGGTTGAAATGTGAAGAATTTGATAAGAACAAGTTGTTTGGATGATTGGATCCCTACAACATCTTATAATTTGGGTTGATAGAGCAATTCTGTGTTCTGGAATCTTTCTATAAAAATCTGTAGCTGTGAATATAAATAAGAAACTGGTTGTCTATTGCAAATTTGTTAATCATTATTAATAAAGGGAATGAAGTTTACATATGTTCTATTTTTCTAACAGCTGTTACCTTCATATATTTTTTGGAAACAATTTGGTGCTAATGTTGTATATGATTCTAACATTGTTGTATAAGTGGATAAAATTGTTGTTAATGGCGCAAGCCAAGTATCGGGAGAGGGGTAATGCATAGACATTACTCTGGTGCTACAAAATGGCGCCGTTGTAATGGCAAATTTTTTGAAAAAAATTTTGGTGCTAATAACAAAATGACTAATTTGTAGAGTTCTGTCATTTTCAGTCTAATATGGCCATGAAGTAGCTAATAACAAATTTATTTTATGCGTGCAGGCTTTGAACAGTTGATATTTGTAGAGTTCTGTCATTTTCAGTCTAGTGTGCTTAAACAACAAGGTATGAAACAGATGCTAAAAACTCTCAAGTATTATCATTATTGTCTATTAGTTTACCATCAAATAATTTCACAATTATGTTTTATTCCCTTCCATATTTCATCAAAAGGCTACTCTAAATTCATATCTTTTGCTGGATAAAAAACTGTAATGCCTTAAATCATGCTATTAATAAACAACCAACAAAATATCACTTTGATAAATAAAAATATAGTTGTAGGAGATTCATATATTGTTACCATATAGTAACCAAGTTTTATAAAAGTTAACTAAATTAACCAAGTTTTATAAAAATTAACTAAGTTTTATAAAAATTAACTAAGTCAATAAAGTTTTATAAAAAATTAACTAAGTTGATGAAGTTTTATAAAAATTAACTAAATTTTGCAAAAAACATAACCATTTTAACTAAGTTCTATAAAAATTATACAAGTTTATACAAATTAACCAAGTTTTATAATTTTTTCACCAAGCTAACTAAGTTTATAAAATATAACTATATTTATAAAAGTTAATTAAGTTTTATAAAAAAATTAACCGCGTTGACTAAGTTTATAAAGCACTAAGCAGATGCTCCAATAATTTGCCTATCTTTTTTCCCTTGTAATGTTAGCTTTGGCCAAAAATAATGATTTGCATCTTGCTCTTTATCATCCTCTACCTTATGTTCTTGCAACAGTAGATGCTCATAGCTATGCTTTGTATGCCTGTATTGACTTTTTAAATTCAATACGCAAGCCTACCTCTGTAGATCGACCCTAAACCACCATGTTTCTATTCCGAGATTGCCATTTCGAAACCATACCTACAAATTGGTTGAAAACCATATCTTCAAAACCCATCATCTGTTCTCTTTGAATTAAATTTTGTTTTATGCAATTGCTTTGCTTATTAGAGATAATTTTTGTTTGATTTCGTATTTTAGTATCAATTTCGGGTTAGGATTATTCCTGTGTGGATTGAGGGATATCAAAGTTGAGGTTGATGGCTGATGCATGGGGAGGTTAGCGGTACCATGTAGGAACTGCGTGGTAGTCTAGACACCCCGTATGTCGGTAGTCACATCATATAAACCTGATATGAAGAAGAAGCATTGAACATTTCTCATGTACAATATATTATTATTTTCTTTATAATACAGTGTTACCAACAATTTTTTGATATTCTTCAAATTACACCTTTAAATTCTTTGATGTCCGATTGCCTCTATAATCAGATTATAACAGTCATTATTTTTTGTGAAGTTTATTAGCCAAACCATAGTAATGGGGTCATTTTTATATACTAGTAATGTGTACATGATTGGTTAGTAAGTTGTAAATTTTATTTTCCCTAAATTCTTACAACTACCTTTATACAAATAAAACAGTTCAATGATAATTTAATAAAGGATATTTGTGCTTTTAACTTTTCAATCATTATAAATCAGATAATATTCTTAATAATAATTGTGAGAAATACTAAAGGGTATATACCAATTGTTTTATTCAAAAATTGAATTTTAGATGGGAAATATCTATTCATTGTTAAATCGGAGTGGAGATTTGTTGCTTTTTAAAATCTTTCCAAAGAGCCCACTTTCTACGTGCAAATGTATAAATAAAAATTTATAAGCTCAAACATAACACATATGTATAGTACTAGCTGTCTAGTTGGTTAAATTTGTCATTTAAATAAAAATTCTTCAAAAAATAAAGTAGGATAGTAGATTTCATTTGATGACGTTAATGGCTTAAATTTAATATATGCAGTTCAATGTTTTAATTTATATCGTTTAATAAGATTAACGGAGGCTTGTTGAACTTAGGTTGAAACCATAAAGAAGATTGCAAAGGTCAAAGCTATTAAAGAGAGGAAAAAACAAGAATCAGAGGTTAGTAGTTTAGTTCTATGCAATATGTCTGGTTTGATGTTGGTCTTTTTTCTGACAAATACAAGCATTACCGTCTTGTATCTTCTGCTAAGTATTCAGTTGTGTAGTTAATTGTAAAGTGTAGCTAAAAAACATGTGACATTTTCTTGAGTGTATTAGTAGTACACAACTGGTCTTGCATTCCATTACGTTATCATTTATGTGACTATAATTTGATTTTAGCAATGCACCTACGAACTAATTGATGGCATTGGGATAAATTTAGTTGTACATCTTTCTTGGATATCTACTTTGTTAGGGTTTTTATTCAGCATGAAATGTCTTAAATGATTATATGTTTTTCTTCTTTTACTTTAAACTTGGAAAGCATATTTTTAATTCTCTAACCTGTCAATTTTAAAAGCATATCCTAGTTTTTCATATCTTTTTGGTTTGTGCGCACATGCCCTCTTGTAGCTAAAATAGCACATATAACAGACTATATGTTCTTCGCATATACACATAAACACTTACGTTAAATAATTGAGAACTCTTAATATTTATTTACTTCCTACTATAATCACAGCTTGAACTTGTGTTGGTTACGGAGAAACTGCAGGAGCTTCATTCAATTAGAATTCAAAAGCTGAAGAAACAAGGCATGTACCTTTTCCTTCCTCTTTTTTCTTTTTGTTTCTTTTTTTGCAATCATTGAATAGCTAGCATCATGTGCATCTTAGTGAAACTTTAGCATCTGTTTAAATAACATCAGTTTAAATAACATGTTTGACAAATATGGGATGTAGTTTAATTAGATATGATTGTTTTTTCTTTTATTTTTTAAAATTCTTTCAGTTTCTATTTGTACAACTTTAGCATCTGTATCACTTTTAGTTCTGATGCAATAACAAGCAACAATCATCAATGTTTAAATTGAAATACTCTCCCAACTAAAGGCCCAGATTCAGTTTTGAAACACAAACAAAGCATGATATTTGCTGCCAAAAGAGTTAATCAATTAAAAGTTTGCTTGTACTATCAACTCCTAGGCTATAAAAATGAATGTTTGGTTATTACAACTGGAAGCAGAAAGTCTGTGATATTTTACTATGTTGTGTTCTTGCATTTTGACAATATATTTTTCTCTTTGGATTTGTTTGTTTTGAGCATTTGTTTTGTTGTCTTTTATACATAAAAAAATTATTTGTCCATTTCTACTAAGAACTGTTTGGTCGTTATTATCATATATATATATATATATGTATATATATTGTTCATAATCAATAATTAATTTCTATTTAAATTTTAGATTCTTTGTTGCATACATATATTGTATATGCTGCTGGAGAGAGATTGGTTGCATCTACATAGGTAATCATGTAGCAGCTAATTTAGACTTAAATTTAGAATTGATATTTTGATAATAAAAGCTAATATTTTTGTTGTTTTCAAATTTTAATCATAGGACTAGTAGAGAGTATGGCGAAGGAGCTCGGAATTTTGTGTGTGTTGCGAAGAAAAATTTAGGAGATGTGGAAAAAATATTCTGTCCTTGTTTAGATTGTCGAAATCTTAGTCGTCATTATGGTGAAACCGTTGTTGAGCACCTGATTATAAAGGGAATGGATCCTAAGTATAAAGATGATATATGGTATAATCATGGCGAGAAAGTGAATGATGAAAAAAAAAATAAAATGGGTGAGATGTACGACTTGCTCAAAGCGATTCACTATGAAGATGAAGATTATTTCAATCATACTTTTTTTGATGACGACAAAGATAAGGATGATGCACAAAGACGCCATGATGATTTACTTAAAAATTTGGAAGATGCAGAAACCCCACTGTATCCTGGTTGCATAGATCATACAAAGTTATCTGCCATTACTATTTTGTATAATCTTAAATGTGAAACTGGATTATCTGATACTGGTTTTGATAAACTTCTTACCGTCCAACATTTGTTTTTACCAAAGAATAACGTACTTCCCAAGACTTTATATGAAGTAAAGAAATTCCTCAAACTATTTGATATGGGTTTTGAAAAAATTCATGCTTGTGAGAATGATTGTTGTCTTTTCCGTAAAGAGTACAAAAATTTAAATAATTGTCCGAAATGTGGTTCATCACGATGGAAGATAAATCAAGATACAAAAGAGATTATGCAGGGTATCCCAATTAAGGTGTTGCGATATTTTCCAATAATTCCAAGATTTAGAAGAATGTTTAGATCCAAAAAAATGGCAGAAGAGTTAAGATGGCATTTTAAAAATAAAAGTAATGATGGAAAGATGCGGCACTCCGTAGATTCCGTGACATGGAGCATGGTTGATGAAAATTGGAAAACATTTTCAGCCGATCCACGTAATCTTAGACTTGGTCTAGCTACAGATGGGTTCAATCCATTTTCTATGTTAAGCTCCAAGTATAGTTGCTGGCCAGTAATGCTTGTTACATATAATTTGTCGCCTTTGTTGTGCATGAAGAAAGAGAATATCATGTTAACACTTCTAATTCCAGGTCCAAAGCAACCAGGAAATGATATTGATGTATATCTAGAGCCATTAGTAGAAGACTTGCATTACTTGTGGAGTACTGGAGTTGAGACATATGATGCATTAAGTAAGACAGTTTTTAACATGAAGGCTATTTTACTATGGACGATAAATGATTTTCCAGCTTATGGTAATCTTGCTGGATGCTGTGTAAAGGGTAAAAAAGCTTGTCCATTATGTGGTATCAATACCCACCGTCGATGGTTGAAATATAGTTGGAAAAATGTTTATATGGGCCATAGAAGATTTCTACCCCATTCAAATCCATTGAGAAAAAGAAAGGCTTGGTTTGATAACACTGTGGAGGATGGGAAGATGCCTAGAGTTCTAACCGGCAAAAACATTTCTCTTATTTTGAAAGACTTTCTGAATAATTTCGGAAAAGGCGCTGAAAGCGAAAAGAAGAGTGCGAAGGGGAAAGGTAAAAAAAGGAAGATTGACGACAGTAGTGAAGATGATGATAATGGAGATAATGATCATATTAAAAAAGAGCTATCAAGGTGGAAAAAAAATCAATCTTTTTTGACTTGCCACATTGGGAGGTTAGCATTTATTTAGATTTCAGTTTTTATTATCGATGCGGGCTGGCCACGCGAACAAATTTTTTTGTTATTTTTTTAATCCATGGCCCATGGATTAAAAAAATTTAATAAAAAAATTTGTTAAAATAAATTATAGAACACTTTATCATTTAACTAATATTTTTTATAGGAACTTCCAGTACGTCATAATTTAGACGTAATGCACGTTGAGAAAAATGTTTGTGAAAGCACATTGGGTACAATGTTGCATGACAACAAATCAAAGGATGGGATTAATTGTAGACATGATTTAGAGGATTGGGGAATTCGTCATGGTCTATATGCACAACCTCGTGGGACCAAAACGTATCTTCCACCGGCTCCATATACATTGTCAAGATTGGAAAAAAAAAATATTTTGCAAAAGGCTGTACGATTTCAAAGGACCTGATGGTTATTGCTCAAATTTCAAAAAATTCGTATCATTGATGGATTGTAAAGTTAGCGGTTTGAAGTCGCATGATTATCATGTTTTGATGCAACAAGTATTATCGGTCGCACTACGAGGTTTGTTGCCAACAAAACCTAGAAAAGCAATTATTCGTCTATGTTTATTTTTCAATAAAATATGTCAACGTGTTCTTGATGGAGAGAAGTTACAGCAACTCGATGACAAGATTGTTAAAATATTGTGTGATCTTGAAAGATATTTTCCACCTTCATTCTTCGATATTATGATACACTTGACAATTCATCTTGGAAGGGAAGCACGGTTGTGTGGACCAGTTCATTTTCGTTGGATGTATCCTTTCGAAAGATATATGAAAACGCTTAAAGATTACGTGAGGAATTATGCACGACCAGAGGGATGCATTGCAGAATCCTATCTTGCAGAAGAATGCATGAAATTTTTCAAAGAATTTTTGAGTAAATCGATAAATGTGGAAAAAAAAGATCGAAATGAAGATTACGAAGATAACACAATACTTGAAGGGCGTCCAATTTCAATGTCCAATCCAGTTACGTTGTCTTTGAAGGAGAAAGAAATTGCTCATTTAGCGGTGCTAATGAATATGGCCATAGTAGAACCATTTTTGGAGTGAGTATATATTATATTATGTTTCCATTGATTTGTTGTGTTTGTAATTGCAATTATAAACTTAACATTGTTTTTATTATACTAGTTTGCACTTGGAGGAGTTGCAAAATTCAAACAAACGCTTAGAAAAAAACGCAACATTACTTTGGAAACACCATGGAGATAATTTCACTGATTGGATTAAAAAGAAGGTTTGTTAAAAATTTCTCTATTTTTATATGTGAATCAAGGGTACTATTTTTAAAATCCATTTTAAATATATTTTTAGATACCTATTGACTCAAATGACCATGATGAAATGTTAAAATGGATTGCATATGGTCCTAAAAATGCTGCGCTATCATGTAAAGGATATATTATAAACGGTCAACGATTTCATACAAAAGACGTTGATAGAGAAAATCAGAATAGCGGAGTGACCTATGATGCGACTACTATGTGTAGAGCAAGTGCAAAAGACATTTCTCAAGTGGTTGATGTGATCACTTACTACGGAATATTGACTGATATAATTTTATTGGATTATAATGTTTTTTATATTCCTTTGTTTAAGTGTCATTGGGCAAACATAGGAAATGGGATGAAAGTTGAAGATGGATTTACGCTTGTTAATTTACATCAAAGTCAGGTTTCATTTTCAAGAGACCCTTATATCCTTGCATCTCAAGCGAAAGAAGTTTTCTATTCAAGGGAAAATGATTCTTCTAATTGGTATGTTGTGATGAAAGCACCGCCAAGAGGTTACCATGAATTAGAGATGAACGATTTTATTGAAGAAGTAAGCTATATTGGAGGAGATTGTGAAGAAATCGAGGATGACTTGGTCGAGGATGCTAGTTATGTTAGGGAGGATTGCGAAGGCATAATTGAGTAGTTCTAATATCACGTTTTTTTTGGGTAGTCATTGCTATGTGACTGAAAGTAGTAGGCATATGTTTCGTGTGTGTGGTCATGGGGGAAACTTGTTCAGGCATTTAATAATGGAGAAGGATGTATAGAAACTGCAGGCATTTAATCTTGTAATCTAGCTACGAAGTGATAAATTTAAATCCATGAAGGACAAACAAATACCACACACGTGTAGTCGTCGAGGAATGGCTCGACTAACTAAAGATTTGGTGAGAAATATATTTGATTTATTACCTATGGTTAATAGTTTTGTTAATGTTATGTTTCCTTTAATGCAGAAAGAGAAAAGTAGCAGTCCTTCTTCCATTTGTAGATCTGATGTTTGGATTAAATCTCACACTCGAAAAAATGGTGAACCAGTGAGCCCGCATGTTGCAGATACTATCGTAAGTGCTATGTTGTTTTTGTTTAAGCGTAATTTTTGGAAAATATATAATTTTGAACTCTTCTACAAAATATAATTTGTGTTCACTTTGTAGGAGAAAATAAAGAATGCTGAAAAGGAATCACCGTCTAGCTTAACTTGTAAGATCAAAGAAGATGCCCTCTCATTGGTGTTGGGAAAAGATAGACCGGGACGACTACGAGGAATAGGAAGGGGTGTAACCATGACCACTGCAGTTTTGTCACAAATCAAAGATAAACAAGTAGCTCAATGTCAGCATAGGATTTCAGAGCTAGAGCAGTTGATTCACACCGTAATGAAACGTCAGGTATGTCGATAATCACTTTGTGTAAATATGAAAGCTTAGTTAGCATGTATGTGATCCTTGCATTGTATGATTTTCGACTTAATTTGTGTAATCATTCTCTTATTAAAAGCTACATGCTAAATAAGAAGTTAAAATTTAATTCCACCTCTTATTTTCCTCAAAACATGTTTTAAATTAAACTTTTATTTTTAGTTTTCTAAAAATTAATTGTGAAAATTTGTTTATAAAAATTACTGAGTTGTGTAGCTTCAGATTTTAAATTTATTATATGTATTTGGTGTCTTTGGTTGCTGGCCTAACTTTGAATTTTTATCCTTATGAGAGTACAAATGCGATTTTGCAATATATTTTTATCCTTATGAGATTTTAAAGCATTCACTTTTAAATTAAAGCATAATATGTACTAAACCAATATTGTCTTTTCAACACTTATAAAGTAATGTATTTTCAACACTAAACTAATATTGTCTTTTCAACACTAAACCAATATTGTCTTTTCAACACTTTTAAATTAAAGCATAATATATTTTTATCCTTATGAGATTTTAAACCATCCGCTACAATTCGACCAATCTGCAAAACAAAAATACCTTTTACTTACGATTAAATTGCTGACTCCTCATCCATCTGCAAAATAAAAATATCCTTATCTGGTTACTCTACAAATGATGTATCATTTCCATACATAAGTTTGTCAATTGTTATATCAAAATTCATTCTGAAAATGTATTCTCTTTGAAATTTGTACTTGTTTTCATCATAAGTGGAATAAATATACAAGTTCACTACAGGTTCACTACAATTTCACTGCAGGTTCAAATTCTCTAATATTTTTATAATATTATTGATTTGCAGGATAAAGAAAATTGTGGAGGAGAGAACGTATCTCAAACGGTAAAAATATACGATAGTAAGGTTAAAACATCATACATAATTTGATATCTAAATCAGAAGTTATGTTTTTTATTTTTTATTAATTGCAGAGTAAGCATAATGAAATAGGTGACGGTTGTAGTTTGCTGAATTGGCACGGGAATGATGATGAGGTAATTGCCGAAGGAAAAATCGTGTCAAGTGATCAAAACGATCTTCTCAATGGAGTACCTTTAGGTCCGAATGCCAAGAAAATTTTGGTAGTCCATCCTAAAAAATCCGATGTTTTTTTGTGGAGGCCTTCACCTGGTATGGTATACATAGGAGACGCCAAGAATGAGAAGATAGCATGGCCAGCTGATAGAGTTGTTATCCGCATAAAAGAAAACTCCGAAAAAGAAAACGAGGTATGAAAAACTCTCTACAAATATAGCATTGATATGTGTCTCTGCATCCACCCTTTTGAACTGGAGGTGGCAGATTCCTAGTCATGTTTTTGCCACTATTCAGAGCTTTGTTATCGTCATCTAGGAAACGATGTGGTAAATAATAAGATTTGTTTAGCATCTGCACATTAAAAATCTGTATAATGCAACGGTAAAAATATATTTATAAGTGAACCGTGGAATTAACATTGATATTATCCAAACTAGTCCATGTTCCCATTAGATTAGTACATTCTTTTACATATTAAAACTAAAATATGTGAAAATCCAACTACCGGAAGCATCAGTTCCATAGAGTCGAATACTAATTTATTACACATTTCTAGCTATGTTAGTATTATTATTTTTAATAACATTTGGTGGGTGAAATCAAGTTTAAATGTAACGACCCGTAAATTTCAACTGTTTTAATAACGTAATTAGTTAAAATTTTGTAAAATTTTAAACGATAAAATTTTGAAATAAAAATTTAATATTTGGAATACGTCTTGTTAAACATAGCGACTGGTAAATTTTCGTCCGAAAATATGAAAGTTTATTTCGCGCGAAAATTCACTTCAATTTAATCAGTTAAAAAGCAGTGAAAATAAAACGTTTTCAAAACCTAAATATTTTTACATAGAAAAATTCTAAACCATCTTCTGAGCAAAGTATCAGTTCGTCATTTTTCCAAATTCGGACATCTATTGCTCCGTCGTTCTTATTTTCTGCAAAATAGCAGTTTTCTGGCACCAATATCAATTTTTATCGGATGACCGTATCACTGATATCTGTATACCGTTTTGATCGTCTCGATGTGCTGATCTTCGCAGTATATTTATTTCTGCGAATTGAAGCTCGACTCACAGCGAATTCCATAGAAACGGTTGCCATATCGGTGCCGGCTTCGTGTCTTTTTGGTTTCTTGTGGCTATTCAATTTCCAACCGTGTATAGTAAATGGCCACTAGCAATAAATATTTATTGAATTCATCAACTGACTATTGATATATTCACTGTTTTGGTTTTATATATCTTGGTTTAGTAGCCGTGTCTATCACTCTTCTCTCTGCCATTCCATTTGTTTAAAAAAAAAAAGAGAATGGTACATATATTTTGGCATGTGAGCCTGTACGTTCATTTTGCATTTGGGATGTAAGCCTAAACTAAACTAGCTACTTTATCTTGAGATTTGCAGTGCTCATGCTTCCCTTCTTCCATGCTTTTTCCTCCATCTCCATCTCACCTTTTCCATGGCCGCCATCTGACACACCCTAGATCCGAACACCCACCTCAGCTACTGCTCATCCCACGGCAGCCCGCAACTTCCACTGACCTTTCGCTTGTCATAGACGTGACCGAACTGTCACGTCCAAAGCCACTAAAACTCCTCCGCCTGTCCCATTGACAGCCTGAAGCCCGCAAGCTCCGCCCTCCACCCGATCAACATATCCTCCGACCAAACCACTTCCGTTCGCCACATAGCAGCAGCCTAGCGCCCACCCACGTATCTCCCCTGCAGTTCCTTCCTCCGAGAATCACCAATGACCGGAAGCTCAAGCAACCACACCACCCCGTTCCTCCTTTATCCGCCTGTCATCTTTTCACAATCACCACTCCAATGCCAGCCGAAGCATCTCCCCATTTTCTAGCCGAAGCCATTCACATCTCCATCGAACTTTGCCGTGAGTCCCTTTCCTTATATTATATTCGTTGTATATGCATCGGTTAAGCACATATATATATGGCTTTGATAATCTAGTATCCTAAATGTTGGTCTGTGCTGTCATAAATACTGACATCTTTGGCAGAGTTTTTATTTTATTCTATTTTGTTGTGTATATATATACATGTACTACCTTGATTGACTGAAAGCTATAGTGTTTGTATGTATTGACTTCTATAAGTTGTGTATATATATCTTTTGTTTAACAAAGTTGAAGTACAATTTTAATATGTTAAGGTATATAGTTGTTGTACATATTAGTTTACTCTAGTATCATCTGTCAATATGATATATTTACAATATGAGTTGTATACATATAAAGTTATATGTGTTTTCAGTTTAAAGTGTATATATTTAAGATATGAATTAGTCTGCTATGTTTTAATGCAAAGATTTTAATAGTTTATTTTATATTGGGCTATAGTATATATATAGTGTTCTGTTGTATATTTTAGTCTTTATATATAGGGTCTGTAGTATAGTGTAATCCTGTTCATGTTTTTAAGTATGAAATCTGCGTTATACAAGGAAGTTTGTATAAAATTTATATTTTATTAAGTTTACATTGGGTTTAAAGTATTGTTTTGTTAGTATTTATGTGGTATTGTAATCTGGTAAGTGTACATTTCTATATATGTTCAAGTGCATGTGATATAAATACACTAGTTTACTTTATATTTTTTTTTTGCTGCACGTTATAGTATATATCTAGTAATATCGGTTTGCAAGTTATCAAGTGAATATATAATATACTTATGTTTTCAAAGTTGTATAAAGTTGTTGTGTTGGAAATGATAGTAATATATATGTTTCTTTTTTTTTCTCTGAAAGGATTTTATGAAAGAACTTTTCGGCTATAGTTATATATATATATACTTTGATATGAAAGCTTTGAAGTTTTGTCACCTATATGGAAGTGTACAGGTCACTAGCTATTTACATACCATATATATTTTTGTTATTATATTAAGTTTATATAAGTCTGCATTACATAAGTTGGATATGCATATAGTCGTTTGCACATATATATAGCATGTTAAGTTATTTATCTGATTTGATGATATATGTGTGTAAGTTATATCTTGCCTAAGTCCTGTTTTATAGTATATATATAAGAATGAGGTTGGAATAGATTTTGTAACAAATCTTAAAACATATATTTGAAAAAGAAATATATATATATATATGTGTGTGTGTGTATATATGTCACTCGTACCAATTATATTCATCGATCCTGTTCTGACTTGATTTCGTCAACTCCTATCTATCAGCTTTGATCATCGAATCGTGTCCGTCTTGCTTTGCCTTGGAATTCGTAGCTTGTTCTGTTGTCAAACTCCTCTAACCTCGAAAGGTGAGCACTCACTCACGATTAACGTTCTTTTATTTATTAGATTTGATTTCAATTGAAACGACAATTGAAATATACTGCTGTTAGTTAATTGCACTGTTATATATGCTATTACCTATATCAGTTTACCTGTGACACCTGACACCATTATCTGTTAATTATTTATGCGATGATAATACAGTTTGGCTGATGAATGATTGATTGTTGATGTTTATATTAGACGTTAAATCGTTAATGTTAGAAATGATAAATAGTATGAAATTTAACTTGATATAGGATAGTTAAATGTTAAATTTGATTAACTGACATTTGTATAATATGACCCCTTTAAACTGTTAAATTTATTGACACGTAGGATTGTTAAATTACATTTTGAACCACTGAATGTATGTTGTTAAATTGATGATGGATGAAATTGTAATAGATGACAAGTGAAACCGTAATGTAATAATCTTTAATCTACATGAAATGATAGTGTAGATTCTAGAAATAATTATATTAATTTGTACAAATAACAATGCGAATTAATACGGTTATTTCGGGATTATTTGAATTGATTATTGGATTGATATTGGTTGTTGTTATTGCCTGTTTATTTACTTTGACACCATCCCAGTTATCACACTGCAAGTTCCCTTTGATATGTTTTGATTTTGAATTGAATTGGAATCGGGTTGAAATGATAAATACCCAAATTGAATTTTTACCTAGAATAGGAAATTAAATAAAACCCGATTGGTCAATAATTTGATTTAAAAATAAAATGAAGATTTTATTTGAATAAATAATATGGTTTTGAAATGAAGTTGAAATTTGAATTTTAATGAAAGGAAAATGTAATATTTTATAATCTGAAACAAAATATTAACAATGTAATTGATGAAAGAATGTTGTTTAATTTGAGAAATGATTGAATTAAGTTTGAAATTATTAAACTTTGAAATTATTTAATAATTAAGTTTGAATTATTTGATAATTAAATAAGGTTGAATTATTTAATGATTAAATTGAATTGAAATTCTTTAATAAGAAAAATTAAACTTTTGAATAAGTTAATTTTACTTCGTAAATAATTGAAATTGAATTTCTTATTTAAGTAAGTTTTTGGAAAATTATTTATGAAAGTAAATAACTAAAATTGAATTTCTTTAACAAGAAATAAAATGTGATTTATTGAAATTAATGTAAGACTTGAAATTTAAAGAATTGGATTTGATGAATTTAATTTAATTCAATTTATAAGTTGAATTTAAATAATGGATTTAATAAATTGGAAATTCAATAGAAATTGTTTGAATGATAAAGTAACTTAACGAAAATCGAATGGAATCGATAATGAGTTTAAATTGATTTGAATGTTAAATTAAATTAATTTAAATGATGTTGAAATGAAACTGATATTCGAACTTGAATCAATATTTGAATTGTAATTGAATTATAAGATTTTGAAATGGTAATTATGAAGTTTTGAAACGTAAATATTGGAAATTGATTTAGAAAGACAAATGAAATGTTGATTTACGAATTCTAATTGAGATTGTAATTGATTTGATTTTGAAATATATTAAACGACCAATCGGTGAAATAATTACGGAAGTTATTAAAGAGACCGGAATTCGGTTATGGATATACTCTCTATCTAAACCGAAAACCACTTTAATAACTATACGCGGAGTGATGATCCAGAATGAAGTGGTTGGAATGATGTAAGTGTTGACTGAAGAAAGAGAACGATAATGGATAGCCTTGACACTTGTGTCAAATTGGAAATGACTAAAACAGGAGCTGTGCCGGGCCAATGGAGGATTGATACCTCAAGTGGACACACTTCTTCGAACTACTTATACTTGTTGTCGATTGGTGCACCCTTGATTTTGGGAGTGTGTTTCACGGTGTTGCGGGCGCTGCGGCGTTGCGTTCTCACCAGTCCGGATCAGGCGAACGGTAGTATCACTACCTTGGGTATAGCCTCATGTGCCTTGTCATACTTGTATTCCATTTATGCGCAACCACTACGAATTTGTTTTGTACCTTGAGTATATGGATTGCCCTCTGGTGACTTCCGGTTTTGGGGAAACTACGGTCTTGTATATGCTTGTGGGAATAAAAATGTGTTAAGGGTGGAATGGGCCATGACTTAACGCTATTTTGATATCTTTATATTACTGATAGACATTATCTACTTAGCGTATATTACTACCTAGTAGATAGTTTAACGGATCCTTAAAGGATGGTTATTCCAACATCCTTTGAGTTACTTGTATTTCAATTGCTATTTCACTTGAGTTGGATTTATTAATATAAGAATGTTAATCCTGACTCGAGTGTTTTGTGTTTTGCTTTACGCTCGGGTCAGACTGAGTAGTTCAGCTTTCGAGACTCACCTTTGGAGTTGGAGCTTCGCTTGGAGATCCAGCTATCTATCCAGCTTTCAGATATTCGATGATTCCAGTGATGTATTCTGATTTGTATCTGTTACTCTTCCGTTGTATCTAGTTTAACTCTGATGTATCGTATTACTCTTCTGTTGTAAACTCTGATGTATTTATAGATTCATATAGTAGCTTCATGAACTACTATCTCTTTTATTTCCGCTGCAATTATTACTCTGTGTCTGTGATCTGTGATTATTTATTTACTGTATATGTTCAGTTTTGCCAAATTTAAATTAACAACGCGGTATTTTGAGCAATTCAATTCCGGCATGAGTGTCGACCTATACACTTATAATGGATGCGAATGGTCCAAAATGGCGGGTCGTTACAGTTGGTATCAGAGCTTTGGTAGCTCTAGGCAAAACTCAACATGTAGAGTAAATGTATTTACAGAATCACTTTCATTTCGAGTTTCAATCTCTTCCTTTCGACTCGACTTCTTTGAATTTTGGAACGTTCCCTACGGTTCCAAATTTCATTCGTGTCCCTCACTATTCGTCTTCTTTCAATTCTGGAGCATCACATAACTCCACTTCGAATGACCCTTATAGTGAATCGGCGGTCTCGCCAAACTTCGAATGATTTGTAAAGGGGTAAAATTCCTTTATAATAGGCATTGATTTACTGGAGATTTCTGCATCCCCAGTTTACGATGCTATCTATTTCCTGCTATACCTGAATTCCATCTCTTGAGATCGAGTGTTGATTTACCTCGGAATTTAGCATCGATCTTATTATCTAAGTCACGGTCGATCCGGTTAAGGTGCCCGTAAATTAAAAAGCTTATCCGTCTCCCGATTCTGTTAATATAATTATCTTATCTCTTATTCCGAACTTATCTTCGAATCAAATGTCTCTTTGATTTGAGTCCATCAAATTTGAATCTCTATCCTTGCTTTGAATCCATTCTTGTATCTTCAAGCGAGGAAGTGTATTCGTAAATTTATATTTAAAATATTTTATTTTATATAGGGTTGTTTGAGTTGTTGATGTTGATTTGGGTTTCCGATCGATTCGTCTGATCAGCGCTATCGATAGGATTTCCAAAACACTTGAACAGAGCAAACTGACACAATATTATTTTCAAAGTTTGGTAAATAAAATAAATTTGTTTGATTATATTGTGAGAATATAAGTAAAATTTTTCTAGAATTTAATAGGTTAATGAAATTGTTTGTTTGAAATGATAATATTTGATTTTCATTTATTGTTCTAAATAAATTTATAAATACGGTTTATAAATTGATTTGGAATTGAAATGAATTTAATTCAGAAATTTGAGAATTTAGTTTCCGGTGATTTCGAATTTTGGTTTTAAAATTTTAAAGTATATATTATTGAAAGTATTTATCGAATAAAAAACCGTTTTCAAAGAATTTTAAAATGTTGAAATCAGTGCTCTTCTCTTTGTCGCTGGAAAATAATTCCGGTGATGGCGGCCGCATCATCGACATTCATTTTCGAGTTTCGAAGTGGAGATACTATTCTGTAGCTTTGCTACAGATTTGTTTGAAAAATATTGTGATTTGAATTTCTTCAGTATAATTTGATTTATATATATATAGGTATCTTATTTTAAAAATTTAATTTGATTTGATATAAATATATCATATATATCTCTAAATTGTTTAAAGTTAATCGGAAATCTAATTCCTAAATTTTGTTAAAGGATGATTTTAATTATAAATAAAACCAAAATTTGGAATAAATATTTAAACTTGAATAATTGAATTGGGAAAATTTATTTGTATATTGTTGCACTGCATTCTAATATAACTTACCTAAATTATTCAGAAGTTGAATATGTAATTGGATAATATATATAATATAAATTGAATTTATAAATAAAATTTGAGTGTTTATAATAAATTTTATACACTTAAATTTTAATTATAAAATGTTAATAAAGATAAATAGAATAATAAGATAATTGAAAAATAAATTTTAAGGAATTAATAAATTTGTTTTGAAAGAATTAATAAATTGAAATTTGTTCAATTTATGAAAGTATCTTGAATTTAAAAGAAATTAATAGATGTAAATTAATTTAAATCAGAACTTTTATGTTTTAAATTAATTTATATGGGTTAAATATATGTGATTAGATATATTAAGTAGAATAAATTTAACAATAATTTGGAATAAAGAAGAATTTAAATTGTTGAAAATAAAATATGATTATAATAAAAGATTATTCAAATTTATGGTTTTAGAAATTGAAAATTTAGGATAATTGGATAGTAAGATAATGAATTTAGAAATAGTGAGATTGATTTTAGTGAAATCAAATGGATTAAATCAATTATTGAATATCAATTAATTTAAATTTGAATTTATATGGTTTAAATTAATTGATATTTTGTATTTCAAATCTGTTTTTCTTTCTGGTTGTTTCTATTCTCCTACCTCGTTCCTTTTCGGGGACGAAAAGTTTTGAGTGGGGGAGAGTGTAACGACCCGTAAATTTCAACTGTTTTAATAACGTAATTAGTTAAAATTTTGTAAAATTTTAAACGATAAAATTTTGAAATAAAAATTTAATATTTGGAATACGTCTTGTTAAACATAGCGACTGGTAAATTTTCGTCCGAAAATATGAAAGTTTATTTCGCGCGAAAATTCACTTCAATTTAATCAGTTAAAAAGCAGTGAAAATAAAACGTTTTCAAAACCTAAATATTTTTACATAGAAAAATTCTAAACCATCTTCTGAGCAAAGTATCAGTTCGTCATTTTTCCAAATTCGGACATCTATTGCTCCGTCGTTCTTATTTTCTGCAAAATAGCAGTTTTCTGGCACCAATATCAATTTTTATCGGATGACCGTATCACTGATATCTGTATACCGTTTTGATCATCTCGATGTGCTGATCTTCGCAGTATATTTATTTCTGCGAATTGAAGCTCGACTCACAGCGAATTCCATAGAAACGGTTGCCATATCGGTGCCGGCTTCGTGTCTTTTTGGTTTCTTGTGGCTATTCAATTTCCAACCGTGTATAGTAAATGGCCACTAGCAATAAATATTTATTGAATTCATCAACTGACTATTGATATATTCACTGTTTTGGTTTTATATATCTTGGTTTAGTAGCCGTGTCTATCACTCTTCTCTCTGCCATTCCATTTGTTTAAAAAAAAAAGAGAATGGTACATATATTTTGGCATGTGAGCCTGTACGTTCATTTTGCATTTGGGATGTAAGCCTAAACTAAACTAGCTACTTTATCTTGAGATTTGCAGTGCTCATGCTTCCCTTCTTCCATGCTTTTTCCTCCATCTCCATCTCACCTTTTCCATGGCCGCCATCTGACACACCCTAGATCCGAACACCCACCTCAGCTACTGCTCATCCCACGGCAGCCCGCAACTTCCACTGACCTTTCGCTTGTCATAGACGTGACCGAACTGTCACGTCCAAAGCCACTAAAACTCCTCCGCCTGTCCCATTGACATCCTGAAGCCCGCAAGCTCCGCCCTCCACCCGATCAACATATCCTCCGACCAAACCACTTCCGTTCGCCACATAGCAGCAGCCTAGCGCCCACCCACGTATCTCCCCTGCAGTTCCTTCCTCCGAGAATCACCAATGACCGGAAGCTCAAGCAACCACACCACCCCGTTCCTCCTTTATCCGCCTGTCATCTTTTCACAATCACCACTCCAATGCCAACCGAAGCATCTCCCCATTTTCTAGCCGAAGCCATTCACATCTCCACCGAACTTTGCCGTGAGTCCCTTTCCTTATATTATATTCGTTGTATATGCATTGGTTAAGCACATATATATATGGCTTTGATAATCTAGTATCCTAAATGTTGGTCTGTGCTGTCATAAATACTGACATCTTTGGCAGAGTTTTTATTTTATTCTATTTTGTTGTGTATATATATACATGTACTACCTTGATTGACTGAAAGCTATAGTGTTTGTATGTATTGACTTCTATAAGTTGTGTATATATATCTTTTGTTTAACAAAGTTGAAGTACAATTTTAATATGTTAAGGTATATAGTTGTTGTACATATTAGTTTACTCTAGTATCATCTGTCAATATGATATATTTACAATATGAGTTGTATACATATAAAGTTATATGTGTTTTCAGTTTAAAGTGTATATATTTAAGATATGAATTAGTCTGCTATGTTTTAATGCAAAGATTTTAATAGTTTATTTTATATTGGGCTATAGTATATATATAGTGTTCTGTTGTATATTTTAGTCTTTATATATAGGGTCTGTAGTATAGTGTAATCCTGTTCATGTTTTTAAGTATGAAATCTGCGTTATACAAGGAAGTTTGTATAAAATTTATATTTTATTAAGTTTACATTGGGTTTAAAGTATTGTTTTGTTAGTATTTATGTGGTATTGTAATCTGGTAAGTGTACATTTCTATATATGTTCAAGTGCATGTGATATAAATACACTAGTTTACTTTATATATTTTTTTTTGCTGCACGTTATAGTATATATCTAGTAATATCGGTTTGCAAGTTATCAAGTGAATATATAATATACTTATGTTTTCAAAGTTGTATAAAGTTGTTGTGTTGGAAATGATAGTAATATATATGTTTCTTTTTTTTTCTCTGAAAGGATTTTATGAAAGAACTTTTCGGCTATAGTTATATATATATATACTTTGATATGAAAGCTTTGAAGTTTTGTCACCTATATGGAAGTGTACAGGTCACTAGCTATTTACATACCATATATATTTTTGTTATTATATTAAGTTTATATAAGTCTGCATTACATAAGTTGGATATGCATATAGTCGTTTGCACATATATATAGCATGTTAAGTTATTTATCTGATTTGATGATATATGTGTGTAAGTTATATCTTGCCTAAGTCCTGTTTTATAGTATATATATAAGAATGAGGTTGGAATAGATTTTGTAACAAATCTTAAAACATATATTTGAAAAAGAAATATATATATATATATATGTGTGTGTGTGTATATATGCCACTCGTACCAATTATATTCATCGATCCTGTTCTGACTTGATTTCGTCAACTCCTATCTATCAGCTTTGATCATCGAATCGTGTCCGTCTTGCTTTGCCTTGGAATTCGTAGCTTGTTCTGTTGTCAAACTCCTCTAACCTCGAAAGGTGAGCACTCACTCACGATTAACGTTCTTTTATTTATTAGATTTGATTTCAATTGAAACGACAATTGAAATATACTGCTGTTAGTTAATTGCACTGTTATATATGCTATTACCTGTATCAGTTTACCTGTGACACCTGACACCATTATCTGTTAATTATTTATGCGATGATAATACAGTTTGGCTGATGAATGATTGATTGTTGATGTTTATATTAGACGTTAAATCGTTAATGTTAGAAATGATAAATAGTATGAAATTTAACTTGATATAGGATAGTTAAATGTTAAATTTGATTAACTGACATTTGTATAATATGACCCCTTTAAACTGTTAAATTTATTGACACGTAGGATTGTTAAATTACATTTTGAACCACTGAATGTATGTTGTTAAATTGATGATGGATGAAATTGTAATAGATGACAAGTGAAACCGTAATGTAATAATCTTTAATCTACATGAAATGATAGTGTAGATTCTAGAAATAATTATATTAATTTGTACAAATAACAATGCGAATTAATACGGTTATTTCGGGATTATTTGAATTGATTATTGGATTGATATTGGTTGTTGTTATTGCCTGTTTATTTACTTTGACACCATCCCAGTTATCACACTGCAAGTTCCCTTTGATATGTTTTGATTTTGAATTGAATTGGAATCGGGTTGAAATGATAAATACCCAAATTGAATTTTTACCTAGAATAGGAAATTAAATAAAACCCGATTGGTCAATAATTTGATTTAAAAATAAAATGAAGATTTTATTTGAATAAATAATATGGTTTTGAAATGAAGTTGAAATTTGAATTTTAATGAAAGGAAAATGTAATATTTTATAATCTGAAACAAAATATTAACAATGTAATTGATGAAAGAATGTTGTTTAATTTGAGAAATGATTGAATTAAGTTTGAAATTATTAAACTTTGAAATTATTTAATAATTAAGTTTGAATTATTTGATAATTAAATAAGGTTGAATTATTTAATGATTAAATTGAATTGAAATTCTTTAATAAGAAAAATTAAACTTTTGAATAAGTTAATTTTACTTCGTAAATAATTGAAATTGAATTTCTTATTTAAGTAAGTTTTTGGAAAATTATTTATGAAAGTAAATAACTGAAATTGAATTTCTTTAACAAGAAATAAAATGTGATTTATTGAAATTAATGTAAGACTTGAAATTTAAAGAATTGGATTTGATGAATTTAATTTAATTCAATTTATAAGTTGAATTTAAATAATGGATTTAATAAATTGGAAATTCAATAGAAATTGTTTGAATGATAAAGTAACTTAACGAAAATCGAATGGAATCGATAATGAGTTTAAATTGATTTGAATGCTAAATTAAATTAATTTAAATGATGTTGAAATGAAACTGATATTCGAACTTGAATCAATATTTGAATTGTAATTGAATTATAAGATTTTGAAATGGTAATTATGAAGTTTTGAAACGTAAATATTGGAAATTGATTTAGAAAGACAAATGAAATGTTGATTTACGAATTCTAATTGAGATTGTAATTGATTTGATTTTGAAATATATTAAACGACCAATCGGTGAAATAATTACGGAAGTTATTAAAGAGACCGGAATTCGGTTATGGATATACTCTCTATCTAAACCGAAAACCACTTTAATAACTATACGCGGAGTGATGATCCAGAATGAAGTGGTTGGAATGATGTAAGTGTTGACTGAAGAAAGAGAACGATAATGGATAGCCTTGACACTTGTGTCAAATTGGAAATGACTAAAACAGGAGCTGTGCCGGGCCAATGGAGGATTGATACCTCAAGTGGACACACTTCTTCGAACTACTTATACTTGTCGTCGATTGGTGCACCCTTGATTTTGGGAGTGTGTTTCACGGTGTTGCGGGCGCTGCGGCGTTGCGTTCTCACCAGTCCGGATCAGGCGAACGGTAGTATCACTACCTTGGGTATAGCCTCATGTGCCTTGTCATACTTGTATTCCATTTATGCGCGACCACTACGAATTTGTTTTGTACCTTGAGTATATGGATTGCCCTCTGGTGACTTCCGGTTTTGGGGAAACTACGGTCTTGTATATGCTTGTGGGAATAAAAATGTGTTAAGGGTGGAATGGGCCATGACTTAACGCTATTTTGATATCTTTATATTACTGATAGACATTATCTACTTAGCGTATATTACTACCTAGTAGATAGTTTAACGGATCCTTAAAGGATGGTTATTCCAACATCCTTTGAGTTACTTGTATTTCAATTGCTATTTCACTTGAGTTGGATTTATTAATATAAGAATGTTAATCCTGACTCGAGTGTTTTGTGTTTTGCTTTACGCTCGGGTCAGACTGAGTAGTTCAGCTTTCGAGACTCACCTTTGGAGTTGGAGCTTCGCTTGGAGATCCAGCTATCTATCCAGCTTTCAGATATTCGATGATTCCAGTGATGTATTCTGATTTGTATCTGTTACTCTTCCGTTGTATCTAGTTTAACTCTGATGTATCGTATTACTCTTCTGTTGTAAACTCTGATGTATTTATAGATTCATATAGTAGCTTCATGAACTACTATCTCTTTTATTTCCGCTGCAATTATTACTCTGTGTCTGTGATCTGTGATTATTTATTTACTGTATATGTTCAGTTTTGCCAAATTTAAATTAACAACGCGGTATTTTGAGCAATTCAATTCCGGCATGAGTGTCGACCTATACACTTATAATGGATGCGAATGGTCCAAAATGGCGGGTCGTTACAGTTGGTATCAGAGCTTTGGTAGCTCTAGGCAAAACTCAACATGTAGAGTAAATGTATTTACAGAATCACTTTCATTTCGAGTTTCAATCTCTTCCTTTCGACTCGACTTCTTTGAATTTTGGAACGTTCCCTACGGTTCCAAATTTCATTCGTGTCCCTCACTATTCGTCTTCTTTCAATTCTGGAGCATCACATAACTCCACTTCGAATGACCCTTATAGTGAATCGGCGGTCTCGCCAAACTTCGAATGATTTGTAAAGGGGTAAAATTCCTTTATAATAGGCATTGATTTACTGGAGATTTCTGCATCCCCAGTTTACGATGCTATCTATTTCCTGCTATACCTGAATTCCATCTCTTGAGATCGAGTGTTGATTTACCTCGGAATTTAGCATCGATCTTATTATCTAAGTCACGGTCGATCCGGTTAAGGTGCCCGTAAATTAAAAAGCTTATCCGTCTCCCGATTCTGTTAATATAATTATCTTATCTCTTATTCCGAACTTATCTTCGAATCAAATGTCTCTTTGATTTGAGTCCATCAAATTTGAATCTCTATCCTTGCTTTGAATCCATTCTTGTATCTTCAAGCGAGGAAGTGTATTCGTAAATTTATATTTAAAATATTTTATTTTATATTGGGTTGTTTGAGTTGTTGATGTTGATTTGGGTTTCCGATCGATTCGTCTGATCAGCGCTATCGATAGGATTTCCAAAACACTTGAACAGAGCAAACTGACACAATATTATTTTCAAAGTTTGGTAAATAAAATAAATTTGTTTGATTATATTGTGAGAATATAAGTAAAATTTTTCTAGAATTTAATAGGTTAATGAAATTGTTTGTTTGAAATGATAATATTTGATTTTCATTTATTGTTCTAAATAAATTTATAAATACGGTTTATAAATTGATTTGGAATTGAAATGAATTTAATTCAGAAATTTGAGAATTTAGTTTCCGGTGATTTCGAATTTTGGTTTTAAAATTTTAAAGTATATATTATTGAAAGTATTTATCGAATAAAAAACCGTTTTCAAAGAATTTTAAAATGTTGAAATCAGTGCTCTTCTCTTTGTCGCTGGAAAATAATTCCGGTGATGGCGGCCGCATCATCGACATTCATTTTCGAGTTTCGAAGTGGAGATGCCTTTTTGTGGAGGCCCATAGCAGGTGTGACATGTATCGGAGAAGCCGTCGGTAAGACAATAGCATGGCCATCATCAAAATTGGTTTTTGAAAACACAATACCATCCACTCCTATGAGCAACGTTCCAACATCTCGTACGGTAATATATTATATTGCTAATATTTATATATACGATTTGTTGATAATGTATCAATACTTTTTTTAATATCATAGAGTGCAAATTACACGATGAATAACAAGTGCAAGTTATTTGCTGTGGAGGGCACAGGAAAAATTGTAGCTAAAGGCACCATATCTTCAACTAATCCAAATGATTTGGTTCATTCTATTCCACTAGGACCAAATGCAATAAGAGTTTGGGTGGATATTGTCAAAGACCCGAATGCGTCTTTATGGAGACCTACGTCATTCATGGAATGCTTATCAGATGCTATTGGTTCGACGGTAGCATGGCCTACTGCGAATGTTAGTGTGGACTCAACTTCAGCAGTTTGAAATATTTGTATAGTTTGGCAGTTTTCAGGTAATTACCCTTGAACTTCAAGTTATTTAATATGCTCGGGAGGGTACATCAAGTCTTAAAAACTTTTATTAGATAATAAAAAATGCATCACAGCCCGTCAAAGAGATCTGAATATTAAAATGCAGATGAGGAATTTTATAAACAGGAAATTATTGTCAAGGACAAAAAATTTCAGCGTTTTTGCCTCAAGGACAGGCCTTCAATATTTTATCCTAAAGGACAACTTTCTTTAGGTATCAGTTTTTAGTCATTGATAGTATCAGTTTGTAGTTATCGGTAGCAGTTTTTAGGTATCAGTTTTTAGCTTGGTAGCAGTTTTGTTGTCCTTATGAATAATTTTAAAAAATATTTGTCCTTATGAATAATTTTTAGAAGAATGTTTGTCCTTATGGTAAAAATATTGAGGTTGTGTCCTTGAGGCAAAAAATATACAAATCTTTGTCCTTTAAATTAATTCCCCCTTTTATAAAATTAAGAAGATTTGTGACAAACAACTCTGTGGGTAATATATATAAATGTAATCAAGAGAAGTAGAATTTTTATCAAATTTTATCTAATTTAATGTTTTTCTGAATAAAATAATTTATCAAGAGAAGTAGTTTATGTTGTGCTACCTTTGTAGATTAATTTACAGCAAGTAACATTTAGCTTATTTCTGGACAATACGTCTATTAGTTGATAAAGTTTATGGTTTTCTCTAACAGTTAATATGTGAATTTTCAAGTTCAGTATCCCAGTTACTGCTGATCCTACACCTCAAATGAAAAAAATGAAAGATTTTTTTAGCAAACGTAAATACTGCCAAAAAACATCAATAATAATTTTCTCAACTCTGCTATCAACGTTGTAAATTTATACCTTATTATTGCCACAGCTTGGGAGAGGCTGAATTGCAGACCAAAGTGGGAAATTGCTTATTTTCAATTTGAGACTTGTTAGGAAATATTCGGCACATTATTTGCTTATTCTTTATTGAGTTAGATAACCTTCTATAAGGAAGATGGTTATTTACTGAAAATCAGGCACCTAGGAGAAAAGAATTGTTTGGCATCTAGCAAAAGTATGTGACTGATAAAATTACTGCAACTTGAAAAATATGCATTAAATATATCACTGTGCAAATATTGCATAGAACTTCCAGTTACATGTTTATTGAAAAACACATTTTTTTTCAACTGGAAATTATACTCTTTATATTTAACTAACAGTTATACGTCTAAAGCTTACTGTAATTACTACTCACAGGATGTTGACAAAGCCATGGTCAGTGATAGCTCAACAACAAAAAGTCAAGAAAAAAAGACGGAAGGAGGAATCTTGCCGAGTTCAGACTGCCATGTTGGCAACAATTCAGTAAACCAATGTCTAACTATCTTCGTACTGCCACTTTTCATTTTCAGCCTGTATTTGAACTACTTTTATGCACGTTTTGTCGATAATATTAGATGCAAACTTGCTTTCTAGATATTGTGCATTTGTCTAATTTTGTATGCAGTTGGTTTATAAATTTTATCTCTCTTTACGGGTTTATGTAAACTTTGTTCATGGATATTGTGTTCAACTTATTTTATGGAAGTGATTAATAGTTATGCTTTTATTTTACAATTTTTAGTTTGATTTGTTTATGTTATGTACATTAACTGATTAAAATATAATTAAATGTAGTTTATATTAATGATATGTGTGAATATTGCAATGGCACAACATTGCTGTCAATTCTTTGGAAAAAAATGCATATCCCTACGACAGCGTTTATACATTGCTGTCAATTCATTGGAAAAAAAATGCATATCCCTACGACAGCGTTTATACATTGCTGTCAATTCTTTGGAAAAAAATGCATATCCCTACGACAGCGTTTATACATTGCTGTCAATTCATTGGGAAAAAATGCATATCCCTACGACAGCATTTATACCTTGCAGTAGAAAACTATTAACAACGTTTATACCTTGTAGTAGAAAAATTATTAACAGCATTTAAAAAACGCTGTAGAAAGTGGGTTTTTGACAGCGTTTATATTTTGCAGTTAAAAATTTAGGGTCAACGACCGCATGTCGTTATACAACGTTTTTAAAAACACTGTGAAAACTTTTAACAGCGTTTTTCAAACTTTCACCACTGCCACAAGAAAGATCGTTGGGAAAGGAATTGTTCTGACTACTTGAAGATTGTTAAGAGAAAAGAAGCAGAATGGTTCTAGGGCTCCATTAGGTATATTTATGATTTGTTTTGTAATCAATAAAATGTATTTGGTCTTAGATACTGGATCTGATACTCATATATTTAATTCGTCATAGGGGCTTCGAAACTGGCATCGTATGGGAAAAGGAGAGATAAGGCTTCAAGTTGCTGATGGACCTATTGTAGATACAATGACAGTAGGACATTATCATTTGGTTTAGTGGATTAGTATTGGTATTAAATAATTGCTATTTTGTAAATGACTTTATTTGTGGGATTATTTTTGTTTCTAGATTGTCTGAGGCTGTATATATATTTCATTATGCAAATAATATTACAAACATTAGTTTGGATGGAAATAAAGTCCTACGATGGTACTCTTGAAAATGGCATTTATGTGATCAACACTAATTATGTATGTTCTGTGAATAATGCTTCCAATAATATAAATGATAGTTATTTTTAGCATTGTAGGCTAGGTCATATTAGAGAGAAACGGCTACACAAATTGAAAACCGAAGGTTTTCTATCATTAATTGATTCTGAATCATTTGACACGTGTGAGTCATGTCCCAAAGGTAAATGACCAAGCACCCTTCAGAGGGAGCAATGAGAGGGTTGATGAACTCTTAGGGTTTGTACATAGTGATCTATTTGGCACGATGCCTGTGGCTACCAAAGATAATAGTTTTTACATTGTTACCTTCGCTCATGATTTCTCGAGAATAGGATATGTTTATTTATGAAGAACAAATCTGATGTCTATGAAAAATTTATTGAAAATGTAACAGAAACCAAACAGGCCATAAGATTAAGATTCTTCGATCAGATCGAGGAGGTGAATATGTTGGATAGAATTTCCAGTAATACTTAAAAGATAACGGGATTATCTCTCAGGCTACTTGTTAGCACCAAAAAAGGAACAAAAACCATAGAAATAAGTGGATAAAGATATAGAAGATAATATATGAAGGAAAAGAAGAACAAACGGCACTTTTTATAGTGATTTGGCAAATACTTTAGCCTACATCCACTTTAATCTTTGTTATTGATTAATCCTTTTTGAAATACAATGTATCCAAAACAAATCCGACCATGATCTAGTGGATCTCGGGTTTGGAAGTGTTTGAAGTATTTGGAGAAGAAGAATATAAAAGAGAAATCAAGTGCCAAAAGGTCCTTTTTCTGAAGCTATAGATGTTGTATTTATGGGTAAACCGCCTAGCAGAACCAGAGGCCCACGAAATCTAGTCCAAATCCAGTTTTTAGTATGCAAGATTAAGTAACCGCACCTGCTTACTAATAAAAATCACTCGGTATCGAGGGGTTTTGATCGGTACCAATTAGTTTTCTGGGAGGAAACCTTCCATCCTTTTTTTCCATTGGCCTTCTGTCTCCGATCTGTTGTGTTTCGAACACTTTTCCCTTTAAATTGGGTTGTTACTGAGAGGTTCTGATATCACTTGTACTTGTCTTCTTTTCTTTAGAAAATCCTCAAAGTTGTTCTTCTATTCCTTGAGAAAAGCACTCCATTACAATCACTCGGACCAGAGCTGCATGTACAAGAGTTTTGGAGGACCAGGTGTAGATTAAATTGATCGGTACCAAGTAGTTCTCCTTGCCCCGATGCCTTTGAAATTTATTAAATTACTACATATCATCATTCTAGATAGTTCTAATCATGTCGGAGTGAATCATGCCGACGAAAACCATGTTGGTGAAAATCATGAGCTTTGGGTCAGTGTTGACCTGACTTGGTGTCCAACCCGAGTGGTTTATGTGTTTGCATCGGGCCTTGCATGGTGTCGTCCAAAGGTTGCAGTGTTTTGGGTCCTACCTGGAGGTTTCGTGTATCTGAGCTGAGAAAAATCACCACTCGGTATGGAGTTTTGACTTACTACTCGATATCGAGTTGACTCGGGCCTGACCTCGGTCCGACTCGGGTCAAACTCCAAGTCGTATTATCTTGCCTTGTTTCTCGACTCGGGTATTCCTTGATTTTATTCTAGGTTCAGCTCAAATACTACTCAGGCCTGACCTGAAGCACTGAGTTGCAAAACTTTAGTCAACTATTTTTTCTTTTTTAATATTTCCTTTTTTATTCCTTTTTATGATGTTTTCAAAGTCTTGGGTCATTTCTTCCTCGTTTGTTCGTCCAATTCGTTTGTTTAACTTCATACGAAGACTGCGGAAAATTTAGGTATAACATTGCTCAACCCTATACTCCACAACACAATTCTGTGTCAGAGCAAAGGAGACAAATCCATTTAGATATGGTTCATTCCATGATGAGTAAGGCCGAGTTACCTCTGTCCCATTGGAGATATATGCTAGAAACCGCAACACATATGTTAACTCGTTACCCACTAAATCATGTCTAAAATATCATATGAGATGTAGTATGGTAAGAAACTCCAACTCAAATATTTGAAGGTGTGGGGTTGTCTGGCAAACGTTAAGAACGTTGGTCTGAATAAACTAGAGGCAAGATCTGTACTATGTAAATTTGTAGGATATCCCAAAAACTCGATCGGATATATATTCTAAAATATCGAGGAACAAAAGGTTACTGTTTCTCGACACGCTGTCTTTCTAGAATAGGAGTTTTGGTCAAAGGAAATTAATGGCGAGGTTATGGACTTGGATAAGATCCAAGAAGTTAATACTAAGGTCGAACTAGTATGAGAACCAAGTTCGCTAATATACGAAAACACGCAACCTATTAGAAGGTCTGGTGGGGAATCTCGCGCAACAGAGAGATACTGATTTTCTCATTCATTGCGAGAAGGAGGACTATGTCTTAGATGATGACACCCTTCTATCTTTCCAACAAGCATTGTAGGTTAAAGACACTACATTCTGGCTTGAAGCTATGAAATCCGAGATGGATTCCATATACAAAAACAAAGTTTGGACTTTTTCGGATGTACTTGAAAGGGATAAAATCCATCTGCTACAAACGGATTTTTAAGAAATAGCTAAATGTAAATGGAGAAGTATAGACTTATAAGACAAGGATAGTTGCTAATGGATTTCATCAAATTCAAGGTGTTGATTATGTCGAGAGCATTTTGCCTATAGCCATACTTAAGTCCATTCAGGTTATGCTAGACATCGCTGCATTCTATAACTATGGAATGTGGAAAATGGATGTAAAGATAGCTTTTCTGAATGGTGATTTAGAACTAACTATTTATATGTCGCAGCCAAGGGTTTTTTGCGGTCGATTGGCGTGAGAGCAAGGCTTGCAAGTTGTTAAAGTCCATTTATGGAATTAAACAAGCTTCAAGAAGTTAGAATAAGTGTTTGGATAAGATAATCAAACAGTTTGTCTTTTATCAAAACACAAAGGAAGCGTGTGTATAAAGAAAGGAACTGGACAATGCTATCGTGTTCTTAGTACTTTATGTCGATGATCCATTATTGATTGGAAATGACACTTCATTGTTGCAATCAGTGAAAGATTGGTTTTCCAAGAACTTCTCCATGATGGATTTTGGAGAAGTAACATATATCCTTGGTATAAAGATTTATATAGATAGATCTAAGAGGCTGCTAGGATTGTCCCAACCCTTGTACATAAATATCGTACTCAAAAGGTTCGATATGGAGAATTCCAAGCATGGAAACGTTCCAACGCAATTTAGAATCATCCTTTTTAAGAAGGAAGCTCCTCGTACTGATGAGGAAAAAAATCGTATGAAGAGGAAACCTTATGCTTCAGCCATAGGATCCATAATTTGCGTTATAATATGTACAAGGCCGGATGTGGTATATGCATTAGGATGCGTAAGCCGATGCCAGTCTAATCTCGTAGAAAAACAATGGATAGCCATTAAATGTATACTATAGTATTTAAGAAATACCGAAGACTTATTCCTCATATATGGGAATGGAGACCTCCTTATAAAGGGTATAGATTCGAGCTTTCAGAGCGATATAGATGATAGTAAATCAATGTCTAGTTATGTCTTTATGCGTAACGACAGAGCTATTAGCTGGAAAAGTTCCAAGCAAGAAACAACTGTTGATTCCACAATGGAGGTCGAGTACATCACCCTCAATGAAGCAACTAAACAGGTAGTCTGGATGCGCAAGCTTTTTAGTGAAGTTGGAGTTGGTTCTCAATACCGAGAATCCCATGGCATTGTTCTGTGATAACAATGCGGCGAGATCATAAAAGAGCCCTGAGTACATAAGAAATCATGGCATATTCTTCGAAAGTTCCATCTCATTGGAGAATTCATTAAGAAGAAAGATGTCATGATACAAAGGGTAGATACTAAGGACAATGTAGCAGATCCATTCACTGAGAGTCTAGCTCGGTCAATGCTCGAGAAGCCGATTAAAGGAATGAGATTAGGATTCCATAACTGTCCCCAAGTGCAAGTGGAAGATTGATAGAGTTAAGGTATGTCCTAGGGACAATTCTGTAATTTATTATAAATTAGTTAACTTTGTAATCAATTCTAATAAGGTGTTTTTCTTTTTGTTATATATTTATTATAACGTGTTATAAATAATTAAATGCTTAATTATAGCATATTTAATAGAAAATTCATAAATGGTATGTCTGTGATAGTAATTACATATAGTTGTAACCATGAGTATTGTATCACGGTATTATAAAACACATCATTTTAATTGTTTCTAGTCAAGATGTACCAAAATTGGATATCGATGTATGCATTAAAACTAGAGTGCATAACGCTCTCTAAATGTTGGGAAGTATATTACTCATGACTGCTATGGACACCCAGATGTTACGTACTGATAGTTATTGGACAACAATGGAATAGCTAATTCGATAGTTTTTCGTTGGCTAATATAACTAAGGTTAAATAGAAAATATCGATGTGATTTATTTACACAATTCTCTCGACTTGAGAATACTGTCGATCTTTAATATGAAAGCTTTGCTTTGATTATAATCAAATCATGATACAATGTCCATCAAATGACTATAGTTGGGTTAAACGGAGGTATTGAAACTGCTATTCAAGAGAGGATTCGTCTTGTCTGTTATATGGGGTTAGTATCACAGTCAACTCAAAGTCAAAATCGCTAGCCATATTAGTTCGGTTAATAATTATTATTATTATTGAACCAAGGACTTTATGTTTGGACTATAGAGTTGAAAATGGATGATATTGGAATTTTGACAAGTACCAAAATTCCAAAAATCCAACGATATAGTTTTCATGAAGAAAATTGGTGTAAATAACTGTCACAACAGGGTAACTGTAACAAACCACTCTGGAACATGCCTAAATTTCGATCCAGAAAAGGCCCATTGAAATTTAGATCCATTTTAAGGTAAGCTGTTGTTAGCAAAATGAAATAATATTGCAGAGCCATAACTAAATTTTTAGAACTCACAGCGAATGGAACAAAAATATAATAGCAAAGTGTACCCATTTATTTCAAAACCACAAAATTGTCATAACACCAAATCTCATAAAAACCGTAACATAATATCCATTACAACAATTGTTTAAATACACGGGTACACATAAAAGCAAGCAATAATAGAAAATACCACCACAAGTCAAGCTTCTTCGTCTCTAAGCATTATTACCGCCATCACTCTGTCCTTACCCATGTTGTAATGAGGAGGTAGTCAGAACAACTACTGTCTGGTGAATAAAAACCCGAGGTCTTACATTTTCAGTACTTGGAAAGTATATTTCAAAATAAGAATATGTCTACGAACATAAAACCATTAAAATTATTTATAACTTTTTTATAAGGAAAGGAGGCGGGTCTAATCACTTAATACTTTCCATTCCAGAAGCAGGATTCTAAAATCTCATATCCCAATCATATGTCATAAATAGCTATAAGAGATAGTAGTCAAACCACTTAATACCTTTTATTGGAAAATATGCAGACTCTGGTCATTTAATGCCTTAATTAAGGCAGACCCCATCATTTAATACATATTTCCAAGGCATGCTCCTCAATGGTACTATCTAGCTGACATCATATGGAATCTCATAGGCCACTTAATACTTCTAAGTGGAAAATAGGCAGACTCTGGTCATTTAATACCTTAATTAAGACGGACCCCATCATTTAAGTCCTATTTCTAGAAGCAGATCCCCATGGAGATACCACCTAACATGTCCCCTTAGCCATTTAATACTTCATTTGGGGGAAAGAGGCAGATCCAACCACTTAATACATCAAAACCCTGAAGCGGACCCTTTGTCTTATGGCCCATACTCATAATATCGTCTCACATTAGTCCGCTATTCGTAGGAACTGGTAGCTAGATTTCCCCTACATAATTTGGGACCAACCTCGCGTCATTACAAAGATTTATTATAAGGATATCTCACATCAATAAAAGTGTACACAACTGCTGGTAGCTTCAAAGTGAAGGGCAGACATCCGTAATGTAACTCTATTGACCTCGCATCCCTATGACTTAGCCACAAATTAATTACTACACACACACACACATACTTATCTCACTATTTCATAAATAAGGCCTTATAAGGAATCTTCCTTATTACGCCTTAAAATAATAATTAGGCTATGTAAGAGTTTCCTCTAATTTTTGCCTCATAATCAATTACTTTCCTAATGGGGAGATATCTAATTAACTACGCCATATATGCAATAATTATACGTTAATTAGTAAATAGAGATAAATAAATATTCACGCCTAATAAGTTCCAAAAGCACGGATTTTACGCTCTAAGCTAACGTTAAATGTTAATTCCCTAACTAATTATTATCACAAGTCCTTTTTCTTCAAATTCCCAAGATTCTATGGGATTCTAATATCCAAAGAAGGGAATAAATATTCATAATCAAAACTACAGTATCGGACTTGTAAATAAAATAGAAACTCAATTTATTACACCAATTCAATGGAACATCTTAAATAATAAGAATTGTAATCTAAATCTCATATTCTATCCAACTCCTCTTTACAAAGAAATAGATAAGAGTAAGTGGTGTAAAGTACGAATAGAATTCGTAATCTAAACCCGCTTATTGTATTAAAGAATCATAACTTGACCCAACGAAGATGGAGAAATGGAATAGACTATGAAATTAACAAAAATTGCATAAACGAACAAATTTCATCAAAGTAATGTAAATAATTTAGAATCTCAATCATAGAAGTGACATATCAAAATAAAAAGGATTGGAGGATTTTATCTACATATTTTTGAAATCCCAAACTAAGGCATATTCAAATCCAAAAAGAAATACACTAAACAATTGCTGAAAAGAAATATCAAGGTTTCTACTCACATATTTGCCTTAGCTTCACTTAAATGGATTTGTAGCCTTTCGATCTCTTTTAGAATCTCTTTATTTTGATATACACACACACAAACAATAGGGAAGAGGTGTATATACCCATTAGATTCAGAATAATTGGAGTAAAATATGATAAGAATAGATTGGAGGAAGAATAAACAAATAGTAAATAAGTTGAATTCTTACTTGAATTCTATACGGAGTTTCTGAATCTTATTAAAGAGATAGCAATGGCAGAATTTCGTCGCTCTCCGAAATAATATGAATAAAAAGTGGAGAGCATAGTGTTCTATTTATAGGGGGTTGAAACGCACCAGAACCGTAGGATGGAAGTAGGTAGGAAATAGGTAAATCTGGAGCGTACAACTGAATGTAACATAGCTCCAAACCCTAGCCGCCACTGGCAACGAACGTTGCCAAGCGGTTGACCGTCTAGATGCAACTGGTCGACCGTTACGGTCAACCGATTGACTTATATAGGTCGACCGCTCCTCTATTTCGAGGAACGTTTATTTTCTTATATTGCACGATTATTTTATTCCCTAATTAACTTTTTAACGTTATACGTTATTTAAATGTTTACTTAGCCTCCAAACTAATTTTTGAAATGTAAACCCTAAATTTGATTTCTCATTTGAATTCAAACTAAATTAATCTAAATCCGAAAACTTCAAATGCTCAAAACTTCTTTGCTTGAGCTCCATTTTCAGCATATTATATATGGAAACAGATCAGAATTTTGGCAAGAATGCAACAAAATAATTTTCATGGTCAAATTCCAACTTTTCTAAAATTTCTATATTCAACTCTTATCATATTTAATTCAATTTACTTCAGTTATTTATGGTTCATTTTACTGGGCATTACATTCCCCCCCCCCCCCTTAAAAAGGATTTCATCCCAAAATCTTGCAAGGGGAAAATAGCATAATGCACAATAACATCCATTTATACAACCAAGTTCTCTACACGACCATCTACTCAACCAATAGTGCAATGTGATTATGTACTGCAGACATGCTAAAATGAGCTTAATCCTAACATGGGTGTATAAATGTTTCATGAGAGTATGTACGCAAATATCCTAAACACAAAAACAATTTCTACATGAGTGTAAATTGATTGTGAAAAAGTGTTACAACCATCTCCTACCATTCAATCTAGCAACCACGATGCAACCAAAGTCCTAATTTTGGAGAGAAAAATTACCTGAGAAAAGCTCTATGTGAGTGCTCTTCATCTTCTCCTCGGTCTCTCATGCGCGTTCTGTCGGATTGTCCTCCATTGTACTCAGATCAACCTAGTTATTTTATTGTAGAATCTCCTAATACCATGCTCCACAATGCATGAGGTGGCATGAGGTGCTGTCGGCTCCATCTCAGAATCCTCCAACTGATCAGACTATATTATTTTAGTGGTGTTATGAAGACATTTCCTAAAGTGAAAATGTGGAAAACATTATGGACTCCTGCCAGCTTGTTAGGAAGCTCCACATGGTATGAAAATTATCCCATTATGTTCAGAATTCTAAATGGCCCAACAAATCTAGGCACCAATTTCTAAACTTGCCAAACCTAATAACGTTTCTAAGTGGGGATATTTTAACAAATACCATATTTCCAATCTCAAATTCAAGCTCTTTCCTTCTTTTATCTACATAAGATTTCTAACGGTGTTGTGCTCCCTTCATCCTTTGCCTGATTAACTCTACTTTTTCCGTGGTACCACAGATCAAATCGAGTCCGAGTAGTACTTTGTCGGTGGTTTTCCACCAACAACTAGGCGATTTGCATGGCCGCCTATAAATGTTTCAAAAAGGGCCAAACCAATTATCGTTTGATAACTATTATTATACACAAAATTGACTAAAGGTAGGTGTTGCTCCCAATGTCCTCCGAAATCCAAGACACAAGTTCTCAACAAGTCCTCCAAAATCCTATTCACAATCTCTATTTTTCGTCGGTTTGTGGGTGATATGTCGTGCTAAGATTCAAAGAAGTTCCAAAAGCAGTTTGTAGGCTCCTCCAAAACTCGCTAGTGAAAAAAGGGTCCCTATCATTGACTGTGCTTACAGGAATTCCATGTAGACGAACTACCTCCTAAATATAAAACTATGTGAAAACTATGCGAGAGAGGCGCTAGTCGTATTTATTCTAATCAAAATAAAATTATCATTCTTAGTGAGTTTGTCCGCAACAACCTAAATAGCCTTATTGCATTTCTGACTTTTAGGCAATATTTTTACAAAATCCATCGAAATTTGTCCATACTTCCAAGTTGGATTTTCCAAAGGTAATAATAATCCACCAGGCTTCCCTTGCTCGGCTTTTAACTTATGACATGTCAAACACCTAGCAACAAACTCAGCTACGCTTCTCTTCATTCCATTCTAAAAGAAAATTCTCTTCATGTCCTTGTACATCTTATCTCCTAAGAGATGAATGGTCATCCTTGAGTGGTGACAGTCCATAAGCACATCTCTCATCAAATCATCAATCGTTGGGACATAAAGACGTCCATCTCTTCTCAAACATCCCTTTTCATTAACTGAATGCCTCATAGCATGGGGAAAATGTGCTCCTTTTCTCAAATTTTCCAAAATCTCTTCTAACTTCTCATCTTTCACTTGCTCATGCCCTATACAATCCATCAAGGCCAGTCTAATCTATAGAATATGCTAGTATATGATTTTTGTTTGATGAAAATAAACATATATATATATATATATTCATTTAAATGTATTTGTTGTTGTACTATTTTAATTTTCATATAATTAAATAAATATTTGTTGAATAAAATAAATAAATCAGAATTTATTTTCAAACAAATATTTTATTCAAACAAATATTTTATTAAAAATTCAAATAGTACAAATTTGAACTCTCACTACATTTACACTATTTCAATTACAATTCAGTTTCAATTACAAAACAATTTTCACTTTACAATTTACACTTTACTACATATTCACTCAACACTCGTATTTTTATCTTCAACTCTATTCCAGCTTGTATCCCGCATCTGAATTATCTGCAAGATAAATACTGACGCAGTAAAATTGAAAAAGAAATATTTTGCAGTGTAAAATGAAGTGTGTGTTTGAAAATATTGTTTGCCTCAGTTATTTGGGTTGTTCGTCTTCATTTATTTTTAATTCATCATACACGAACAACTTGTGACATGCACAGTGTATCACTGTACATGCCACTAGGCCGTGCACACCGATATACACTTGCTTAAAACTATAGGAACAGGTGAGAACAAGGTCAACCCAACCAAATGGTGGATTCAAATCAGGTGCAAACAAATGTACACATGCAACCCAATCAGACTCCAAATGGAATAAGACAACAACATGGATATGCATACATTCAGAGAAAACAATGATCACTAGATCATAAAATGTAAAAATATGCAAAGACTCAAAGCTACATGAAGTATCAGACCAAACAACATGCATACAACATGAACCAAGTGCATCAAATCAGAACAGTTAACATGAACACAACAAGTATGATTCGAAGTAATGCAAAGAAGAAAAGCAACGACCAATTTAACTCGAAGCTCACAAGATCAACATATCAACCAGAATGAACAAAGGCAAAGGCATGTACATGAATACAAGGCATTTCAGAGATGACTACAAGACATATTCAAAAATGCAGACCACATGACAACATGACTACAAGAATAGTTCTATACATATGCACACATGAGAACACAAATTCAAGGGTACAAGACCATGTCTACTCTACATGATTCAAAGGCAAACACAAGGACTGCAACAACACATACACACACACACATACATATGTATGAATGTACATATATGGTGATACACAAGTTCAATACAATGAATAATGAAACCAGAAAAGCAACAACCAGGTCAACAACACAACCAGTCAAGACCACATGAATCAGAGGATTGCAACCAAGACCAGACCAGTTGAAGCATACAATGCAAAGCACAATGAAGTGTAACCAAGACATATCAAGCACAGTTCTAACATTACGCAACCACACAATGTAATCAGACCAAACCAGTATCAACCAGACTAACATACAAAGTTCAACCACACTAGACAGGAGTGTGTACATGGTGACACACATACAAAATGAACCAGACAGTGATATATATATGGTCACATAACACAATGGTCAAGTTACAGACTCCAACCAAGCAATTCAACAACAGTTCAGTTCGAACAAGAACAAGGATAGCAATGTGACAATGTGTTTGACAGCATGCATGAATCAAAAGAAATGCAAGACTACAGTGGCTTCAAATGACATAAAGAAATAAACAAGGTAGCAGTTTGAATGACGTCATCAAGTCAAAGCCAGAAAAGAATGGAACTTGCAGATGAAACACAAATTAACCAAGTCAATTATCTCAAAAATTCAAAGTGCCGAAGTCATAGGAGGAAAAAGAACGAAACTGACTCAAAGAAAATCAAACAACGTCAAGTAATGAACAAGTCTACTTCTATCACATCGTTCGATCAAAAATCAGTGGCAGAGCAAATCAATTGAAGAATTCAAACTCAAAAATACAAACGAGATTGTAGGGGTTCGAACCCTATAAATTAAACCCAAAATCATCATTGGCATTTATTGAGTTCTATCCCAAGCAAATATACAGAGAATAATTCGAGCATAATCAATCAAAAAAGGGACAAAAATCACATATCAAATTCATAGCATTCGAACTCGATCTTGAGGCAACCGCAAGCAAATTGAAGAAGCATCGAAGCAAAATAGAGGAACGAAAAACATAACGACAATCAACTTCAAACTCCAATCCAAGCGGCGGCCTCAACGCAGAAAAACCCTAGCTTTTGAAGAGGAACGAAGGAACAAAAGGGATCGGCTAATAATACAAAAGAAAGGAAGACGACTATTTTCTTCTTAAGGAATAATTAATTTGGGTCGGCCTCCATATAATTATTGGGCTTAAATTAAATAATTAGGATTTTTTTTATATTTGTTTTTTAGTTGTGTAATTTTCTTTTTTAACTTGTGTAACTTTCTAGTCGTGTGACTAGGTTACAAACTACGGTGGTGTAGTTCGAGAATTCGCAACTCAGTGGCTGAGTTGTGGCAGGGTTTTGAGCGTAGAGTTAGGTTAGTCATTAGCGAGTGTCGCAAGTTTGCGTGTGTAAGTGTCTGACTACTTAATTTCTAGTAGAAACCTTGGGGGCAGCACGTAGGCAGGGTTTTGCCGAAGCTGGGTAAATTTGTGTGTGATCTCTTCTGCATTAATTACTGTTATTGTTTTTATTTCTGCATTAATTTTTATTATTAGTATCATCCTATTCACTCCCCCTCTAGGGTGAAAACGATCCTACAAGTGGTATCAGAGCTAGGAACAAAAACCATTTTTTTAGTAAAAATTTAAAAAATTTCTTTCAATTAAAATTTTGATTTTTTAAATGGCTTCTTTTAATAATGCTTTTGCTGAGAATCAGTCCATAGTTAGACCACCTATGTTCAATGGTGAATACGCATATTGGAAAAATAGAATGAAATTTTTTCTGAAAACTATTGATGCATGGAATATTGTTGAAACGGGATATAGGGCACCGACTATAGTGGTATATAATCAAAAAATTGAAAAACCGATGGATTAATGGACAGATCTCGAAAATAAACTGCAGAATGATAACGATAAAGCTATGAATTCTATTATTTGTTCATTAAATCTAATTGAATTTAACTATGTATCACATTATCCAACTGCGCAGGAAATCCGGCACACACTTGAAGTGACTCATGAAGGAACCTCCCAAGTCAAAGAAACTCGCCTTGCCATGCTTAGTAGCGAATACGAGAACTTCACAATGGCAAAGGATGAAAATGTCAAAGAAATGTATAGATGACTTTCTAATATCGTATACAAATCAAAAGCTCTCAAAAAACCATACGCATAATTGGAAATAGTCCAAAAAATCCTCAGAATACTACCACGAAATTTTGAAGCAAAAGTCACTGCCATTCAAGAACCAAAAGATCCGGAACAAATTAAATTGAAGAACTCATCAGAAATCTTACCACTTATGAGCTAGAAATCAAATTCAAGGAAGAACGCGAAGGAGGTGATATGCGAAAGAAATCAATAGCTCTCAAAGGAACAACAGAAAGTGATGATGACGACGACGACGATGGAGCAGCTGAATTGGCACTGATAATAAAGAGATTCCAAAGGTGGAACCGCAAATATGGAAATCCTGCCCTAAATAAAAAAATGAATAGCGGAATCATCAAAATTCTAGACAACTCAGAAGATCAGAAGATCATTTGTCACAACTGCAATAAACATGGTCACATCAAGCCCAATTGTCCTCAAAATAAATTCAGCAAAGGAAGGAAACCGAAAAGGAGAAGTTTTGCAGCAGCTTGGGATAAAAGTGATGAAGATGATAAAAGCACTGGCAGTGAGAGTGAAAGAGCAAATCTGTGTTTTTTCGGAGAAACAAGTGATAATGATGATGACGAGGCAAGCGAGGTATCAAAACTTATTCACTCGGAATTACTTATATATTTTCATGAGGTAAATGGCTGTTTTGAAAGACTTCGGGAGAAGTACACTAAAATTGAATCACAGATAGTTTGATAGAACTAAATAAGCAGCTTGATCAATTGGTTAAAAACTATCGAAATAAGAGCTCTAAGTATGATAAGTGTCCATCATTAGAAGAGGAAATAAAAAAATTAGAAACTAAAATTAAATCGCTTGAAAATGAAATTCTGATTTTGAAAGAAAGTGAAAATACTAGGAGAGAAAATTCTATTAAAAAGTGCACTTTGTTATTGAATGAAAATGAATCTCTCAAAGCACAAGTCCAACAATTGTCCACAACTTTAGGAAAATTCGACAAAGGAGAAAGATTACTAAATATGCTATTAGGAAAACAAACTGTTAATACTGTTAGACAAGGACTAGGGCATACTCAATCTGAAAGAGTTAGAAGTAAAACTAATCATGTAAACACCAAGTGCACGATTTGTAGAAAAATTGGACACAATCACAATAGTTGCTGGTATAGACCAGAACACACAAAAACCATACCAATTTGGGTTCCTAGAGGCACAAATGTAAAATCCATTAAAGTCAAACAAATTTGGGTGCCAAAAGGAACAAACATAGACTGTCTTGGCTCTACACAAACTTATTTTTTTTGAAATCTTTTGTCACTAACAATTATAGACCTATAAAAACAAATAGGTCACAAAAATCTTTCCTCGTGTAGGTGTGTTGGCAGACTAAGGAACAACAACAGTGGTATCTGGATTCTGGCTGTTCTAGGCACATGACGGGCGTCAAATCGAAGTTCCTTAGCCTAGAGAAATACAATGGGGGCAGAGTCATAATGGGCAACAATGAAAAATTATCGGTAAAGGTAAAATAGGTAACGGTACATTTATCTTGAATGATATATTATATATTGAAAATCTACACCATAATCTGATTTCAATCATCCAGTTATGAATGTTGTTTTGATTTTGATTTGTGCAAAATTGTTGACCTAACGATATTGCAAGCTTAGGTGGTAAGAGATGTTGTTTTGTATTGGTTGATGATTGCTCTAGATACACAAGAGTATGTTTCTTTATCTTACTGCTTCTAGACATGACAATTATGTTCTCTGTTTGTTTATGTGCATGTTTATGTGCACGGTTTCAGTAAAATCCAAAGGAACCACATTTTAAAAGCTGTAAAAAGATTATAAGGTATTTGTTGCACATCTCACGGTTTGGTCTTTATTTGATAAATTTGAGTTAAAGGGATTTTTCAGATGCAGATTATGCTGGTTGTCTAGTTGATAGAAAAAGTACTAGTGAAACGTGTTTTATGTTGAGACATTCGTTAGTTGCATCACGTTTTTAAAGAAAATATCTGCATAAATTTCATTTCAACTGATTTTCAATTGGCAGACATTTTTTTCAAAACTCCTTCCAGAAAATAGTTTTTGTTTACTTCGTTTCAGATTAGGCATTTTAAAATTTTGATTTTATATTTTTGGATTTGATCTTAAATGACTACATTAACTATTCTGACTCCCTACTGATTATCAAAAAGATAAAATAGTGGCTGTAAAAGTGATGAGTGTTGATTTTAATCATATATTATGACTTGAGACAGTATATATAGTAAATTTCTCTAAATATTTAAACAAAATTTGTAATAACTTTGGTTAGTAAAAATTCCATAACCATCTCTATTTCTATCATATTTCTAACGACCATCACTCCTCAAAATTCAATATAGTATGTCAAAATGTGGTATTTTAAATGGGAAATTATTCATTTTTTTAATTTAATTAGCAATAAAAACATCCAAAGTATTCACTCTCATTTAAAAGTCCTCACGGTTATGCATGGGTGAATTACTTGGAATCTTTGGTTATGTGCTTTCATGCTCATTTAAAAGTCCTCACGATTATGCATGTATGGAACACATATCAAAATTGATTATTAAATAGACGAGTTGATTCTAATCCCATTTAAAAGTCCTCACGGTTATGTGTGGTTAGAAGATGCTTGAAATTCATTTTTTAATAAAAAAGTTGGGAATAGTACTAATTCATTTAAAAGTCCTAACTGTTATGCATGGTTAGTAAATATTCAAATTCCTATTATTAATATACTACAAATGAACACGACTATATAGGTTTCTATGCCGACATTACCCCTATCACTCTAAAGTGAAATATGCGCCTAACAGAGTAGTTATGATTTTTGTTTGATTTTTTATTGAAATTTAATATTTATACTCGATTAGGTATTAATGTTGTATTAATGTCTATCACTTTATCTCTATTTTCTAACACTATTACTCTTTTGCTGATAACAAAAGGAGGAGAGAAGTTAAGATTTTGGCAAGCATATTCTCATATAGGCTCATTGCATTTGTTTTTTATTTTATTTGAATATTTTTCATGCATATGTGAAGAGGGAGCCTTGTTGTAGGGGAGGGGGGTAATTCAAATAGGGGGGCTAATAGAATTTATCAAGACCAAATACATTTAATAAAGTCAAAATCTTAATATATGTTTGTTATCATTAAAAGGGGGAGATTGTAGAATTTGCTATTATATGAGTTTTGTTTGATGATAATAAACATACATACATATATATATATATATATATATTCGTTTGAATGTATTTATTGTTGTACTATTTTATTTTTCACATAACTAAATAAATATTTGTTGAATAAAATAAATAACTCAGAATTTATATATAAATAAATATTTTATTCAAACAAATATTTTATTACAAATTTGAGCTCTCACTACATTTACACTATTTCAATTACAATTCAATTTCAATTACAAAACAATTTTCACTTTACAATTTACGCCTCACTACATATTCACTCAACACTCGTATTTTTATCTTCAACTCTATTCCAGCTTGTATTCCGCGTCTGAATTATCTACAAGATAAACACCGAGGCAGTAAAATTGAAAAAGAAATATTTTTGCAGTGTAAAATGAAGTGTGTGTTTGAAAATATTGTTTGCCTCAGTTATTTGGATTGTTCGTCGTCATTTATTTTTAATTCATCATACATGAACAACTTGTGACATGCACAGTGTATCATTGTACATGCCACAAATCCATGCACACCGATATACACTTGCTTAAAACTTCAGGGACAGGTGAGCACAAGGTCAAACCAACCAAATGGTGGATTCAACTCAGGTGCAAACAAATGTACACATGCAACCCAATCGGACTCCAAGTGGAATACGACAACAACGTGGATATGCATACATTCAGAGAAAACAATGATCACCAGATCATAAAATGTAAAAATATGCAAAGACTCAAAGCTACATGAGTATCAGACCAAACAACATGCATACAACAAGTATGATTTGAAGCAATGCAAAGAAGAAAAGCAAATGCCAATTTAACTTGAAGCTCACTAGGTCAACATATCAACCAGAACGAACAAAGGCAAAGGCATGTACATGAATACAAGGCATTTCAGGGATGACTACAAGACATATTCAAAAATGCAGACCACATGACTACAAGAACAGTTCAATATATATGCATACATGAGAACACAAATGCAAGGCCACAAGACCATGACTACTCTACATGATTCAAAGGCAAACACAATGACTGCAACAACACATATATACACATATACATATGTATGTATGTACATATATGGTGATACACAAGTTCAATACAATGAACAATGAAACCAGAAAAGCAACAACCAGGTCAACAACACAACCAGTCAAGACCACATGAATAAGAGGATTGCAACCAAGACCAGACCAGTCGAAGCATACAATGCAAAGCAGAATGAAGTGTAACCAAGCCATATCAAGCACAGTTCTAACATGACACAACCACACAATGTAATCAGACCAAGCCAGTATCAACCAGACCATCATACAAAGTTCAACCACACCAGACAGGAGTGTGTACATGGTGACACACATACAAAATGAACCAGACAGTGATATATATGGTCACACAACACAATGGTCAAGTTACAGACTCCAACCAAGGAATTCAACAACAGTTCAGTTCGAACAAGAACAAGGATAGCAATGTGACAGTGTGCGTGACAACATGTATGAATCAAAAGAAATGCAAGACTACAGTGGCATCAAATGACAAAAAGAAATGAACAAGGTAGCAGTTTGAATGAAGTCATCAAGTCAAAGCTAGAAAAGAATGGAACTTGCAGATGAAACACGAATTAACCAACTCAATTATCTCAAAATTTCAAAGTGCCGAAGTCATAGGAGGAAAAAGAATGAAACCGACTTAGAGAAAATCAAACAACGTCAAGTAATGAACAAGTCAACTTCCGTCACATTGTTCGATCAAAAATCAGTGGTAGAGCAAATCAATTGAAGAATTCAAACTCAAAAATACGAACGAGATTATAGGGGTTCGAACCCTATAAATTAAACCCAAAATCATCATTGGCATTTATCGAGTTCAATCCCAAGCAAATATACAGAGAATAATTTGAGCATAATCAATCAAAAAGGGGGCAAAAATCACATACCAAATTCATAGCATTCGAATTCGATCTTGAGGCAACCGCAAGCAAATTGAAGAAGCATCAAAGCAAAATAGAGAAACGAAAAACATCTCGATAATCAATTTCAAACTCCAATCCAAGCGGCGGCCTCAACACAGAAAAACCCTAGCTTTTGAAGAGGAACGAAGGAACAAAAGGGATTGGTTGATAATACAAAAGAAAGGAAGACGTCTATTTTCTTCTTAAGGAATAATTAATTTAGGCCGGCCTCTATATAATTATTGGGCTTAAATTAAATAATTAGGGTTTTGTTTCTATTTTTTTTAGTTGTGTAATTTTCTTTTTTAACTTGTGTAACTTTCTAGTCGTGTGACTAGGTTACGAACTACGGTGGTGTAGTTCTAGAATTCGCAACTCAGTGGCTGAGTTGTGGCAGAGTTTTGAGCGTAGAGTTAGATTAGTCATTAGTGGGTGTCTCAAGTTTACGTGTGTAAGCATCTGACTACTTAATTTCTAGTAGAAACCTTGGGGGCAACATGTAGGCAGGGTTTTGCCGAAGCTGGGTAAATTTGTGTGTGATCTCTTCTGCATTATTTACTGTTATTGTTTTTATTTTCGCATTAATTTTTTATTATTATTAGTATCACCCTATTCACCCCCCCCCCCTCTCTAGGGTGAAAACGATCCTACATAATCTCCATAACCGATAGAAAATCTTAGATGGGTTCTGTTGACGGTTGGAGGTTAGAATTCGAGAGAAACTCTAATTGTCTCCATTCATATATTGCACCTAGGGTAGCATGTCTCTGACTAAGGGCGTTGGCAATTACGTTTCCATTTCCATTTCCAGGGGTATATTGAATACTAAAGTCAAAGGATGCTACATACTCCATCCACTTCTACTGCCTAAGATTCAATTTTTTTTGGAAAAATTGGTATTTGAATGGTTTATGATCAGTGAATAACTCAAACCTTTCCCCCAAGAGGTAATGCCTCCACGTCTTTAAGGCAAAAAAAATGGCCACCAATTCCAAATCATGCGCTAGATACCTCTTCTTATGGTTCTTCAGCTGTCTACAAATGTAGGCAACTACCTTCCCTTCTTGCATAAGAAATGCCCCTAAACTTGTGTCGCATGCATCCATGAAAACCATAGATGGCTTAATTCCATCTGGAATAGTGAGCACAGGTGCACTAGTCAATGACTCTTTAAGCTTTTCAAATGCCTTGGTGCATCTACCATTCCAAACAAAAACTGGATTCTTCTTAGTCAATCGGGTTAAAGGAGCTGCTATTTGTGCAAAGCCCTTGATGAACTTCCTATAGTAGCCTGCCAACCCTAGAAAACTTCTAACCTTTGATTCTTTACTAGGAGTCTTCCATCCTACGACAACTTCCACCTTAGCAATGTCTATAGCCAATCCTTGTTCCGAAAAAATATGCCCAAGGGACTTAACTTCATTCTTCCAAAAGTGGCAATTAGATAACTTGGCTTTGAGTTGGTTTCTCCTGAAGGTCTCATACACCTCCCTAAGGTGGTCCTCATGCTCAATTTCTTACCTTTGTTTAAAACCAAGATATCATCAATAAACACCACGGCAAATTTATTAAGTTGCCCTTTAAATACTCTACTCATAAAATCCATAAAGTATGCTAGGGCATGTGTCAGTCCAAAAGGCATTACTTCCCATTCATAAAGCCCATTTGGAGTATGGAATGCAGTTATCAGCTTGCTTTCCTCTGAAATCCTCAACCGATGGAATCCCATTTCTAAGTTTAATTGGGAAAAGACTTTAGCCCCTACAAGTTGGTTGAAATAGTCATCTATTCTAGGTAGAGAGTACCTATTCTTCCTTGTCAACTTGTTCAACTCCCTATAATCAACGCAAAGTCTCAAAGAATCGTCTGCCTTAGTAGAAAAAACAACAAAGGATCCCCGCTCAGAAGTACTCCGACAAATGAGTCCTTTCTTTAATAGCCGTGAGATTCGCTTAGTCAATTCCCTTCTTTCCTTTGGGGCCATATGTCTCAAAGGCAGAGCGACAGGTCTTATGTCCTTCTCCAAATCGATTCGGAACTCAATCTCCCTATCGGGCAAGAGATCCGAGACCTCCTCGAAGACATCAATAAATTTTTAAACTACGGGTGCAGATGATGGCTCTCCGAAGACAATAGATGTTTGCGCCAAAATTGGTCACAAAACCCGAATGTTGTGAAAGCACCAGTGTATGGATATAAATCAACAATATTCACACACAAATCTCAAATCTAAGCAAACAGAGTATCACAATCCAGAAATAATGAACAGAAACACGAGATTTATAGTGGTTCGGCGATCTTGCCTACATCCACTCTGAAGTTGATGATTTTATTGATGTTCACTCGATGATTACAATCTCTTCTAATGTAGTGCAACCGAAATTATATGCTAAGTCTCAATCTAAGGTAGCGGTGGTATTCTGGAGTAAATCTGGCAGAATCTGGGCGCTCTTTAGTACTTGGAATTATCCGACCCCTTTTCTGAATGACCAGGGGCTCTATTTATAGGTGTAGGAGGCTGATATTTTGCCTAAAATGAGGGGAGACCAGTTCCGGTACGTCAGGGGGCCCACATGACCGAAATCTGGAGATCCGGGCCCACTTTGGGATCGATTCGACCCTTGGTTCGGATCGATCAAGAAATCATCCAATCGAGCTGAAATTTGGCGTGGACATTCTTCATCATGTGCTTAGGCTTCTGTGAAAATTTCATGGCATTTGGACTTGTAGAACTTGAGTTATGATCGATTCAAGATTGCACTTTCGGTGAAGATGGTGGTTCGAATCGACCCCTTCGAATCGATAGGGTCGAATCGATGCCAGGTGTATGTGCGCGGTGATGTGGCGCGCGCTCTTCACGAGTTGATCCAGTTTTTCCTCCGAGTTTTACTGGGTCGACTCCTGAGTTTTAGCCGCGTTTACTTGGTGGACTCGAGACGTTGGATTCGAAGGCTCTCCTCCTTCGAATCGATGGAACAGGAGCTTGTTCGAATCGATCAGGATATGCTACTGTGGATCGATTCGAAGCTGTCTCAATATGGGGGATTCGAAGGATACTTCCTTTGTGGACTCGAAGTAGGGAGCCAGTCTGATGGATTCGAACCAAGGGCATTTGGATGGATTCGAACTGAGGGCCGAAGTGAGGCTAGGTTTCCATGGATTCGAACTATCGCATTTCGAGGATGGATTCGAGGCGAGGCCCAGTGGGATGGATTCGAAGCATGGTCTGTGGATGGATTCGAATCACTATGTGGCTGATGGATTCGAACGTCGGAGGTTAAAGCACTTTCATGGATTCGAAGTCATCAAGGGAACTTCGTTGGAATCTAGTTTGATGGATTCGACCCTAGGGGATTCGAACTATTGGGAGACGAACTCAAGGCTATGTCCTTCACTTGCGTCGATGATATCTTGGGCGTACGAACTCGGATTGACTTGATATTTGGAATGTTGACTTTCACGGCTCTGCTCGACGTGTCTTGTCAATTGTAGCCCGATCCGGACTCGGACAAAATTCATCGATATCCATGGTGAACCTGCGATGCACAATCGTTGTTCATGACTAGTAGTCATTGATTTTCAGTTAACTTTTTGGTGTCACGGCCTTGCCAAAAGGCGGGATAACATTTGCCCCCCAAAACATGCCTTGCGATAGGAAGGTGTGTTTTGTAATGACATAAGTTGGATGTTCATATCCAGCTGATGACCTGCAAAGAAATTGATAGTTTTATGTGACCACGAATGACGATCGTTCGCGACCGTATGTCATTTAAGGTAATATTGGACCGTTCGAGGTCGGATGCCGTTTGCGGCAAGTAGCGAAATGGGACCGTTCGTGGTCGGATGCCGTTCACGGCGGAGAAATAAAGGGGACCATTCGCGTTTGGATGTCGTTCTAGACGAGTTATGACCGTTCGCGATCAAGTGTCGTTCTAGGCGAATTATGACCGTTCGCAGTCGGGTAACGTGGAAAGAGGAATGTGATCGTTCGCGATCGTGTGTCGTACGAGGCAAAAATGTGATCGTTCGCGATCGAATGTCGTATTAGGTGAATTGTGACCGTTCGTGGTCGAGTGCCGTTCGAGGCTAATGGTGACCGTTCGAGGTCGGGTGCCGTTCGTGGCGAAGTGTGATCGTTCGTGATCGAATTGTGACCGTTCGCGGTCGGATGCCGTTCGAGGCGAATTGAGTGTGCCCGGGGAGGGACTTAGTATCATCAATACCGGGTTTCACGTTCGGGTGAATCCCCGGATTGTTTCTTGCAACGGTTTATCGCCATCTCAGAGCATGCCCAGGGACCGTTCGTGATCCCGTACATGTGTAAGTGGTTTAGTCGTTATGAAAGCACAAGTAGCATTTTTTCATTGAAAATAAGTCTTTAGCAGAAATGTTAAACAAAGTCAAGTTCAAATATTCAAATCAAGATGAAATAAAAGCAAAGTAAGGATGTCAAAGTGTAAACTCCCACAATGATAGGGTTAGTAGTCATTCACAACATGCCTATGGACCGTTCGTGATCTCGCACATGTGTAAATGACTTACTCGTGTTGGTGAGAGGTTTACGACTTGTTCATCGTTATTTCAACTAATTGATAATCATACGATGTCCCGGCTCGGGGGCACCCCTGGCTGATGTAGACGGTGGTCGCTCTGGCTCCACTGCTGGAGCTCGCCTTCTCACAAACTGAAGCAGCATACCGTTCCTGAGTGCCCTTCCATCTCATCCTTCAGATGTCTACAGTCGTTAGTGTTATGTCCATTCAGCTCGTGGAATAAGCAATATTTGTCTGATTTCCTCTCGTCAACAGTGGGATCCCTTCGTATTGGCTTACGGTAGGGAACTTGCTCTCGTGTATCTTGGTAGATTCGCTCCAAACTCTCATTCAGCTCTGAATAAGTGGTGAATCGTGGCTCTCTCCGCAGTCGCTTTGACCTGTCACCATTGTCCTCAGCTTTTCGTTTTCCTTTATCCTTGCCTGAATCATTTTCGAGAGGCTTTTTGTCTTTAAGTGCATAAACTTCTATTCCTTCTCCTTCTTCTCTTTCAGCATTAGCGTCTTCCAATCGCAAAAACTTTTCTGCCTCGTGATAGAATTCCCCCAGATCCATAGGCGGATCCTTAGTTAACGAATTCTTGAATTCTGTGCCGTCAGCTACTCCGGACACAGCTGCCATCATAACCATGGATGGATCTGGCCGATACACCGATGCTGCTGCCGCATTGAACCGCGTCAAGAAATTCCTCAAAGACTCCCCAGCTTTCTGCATTAGCGTTGCCAAACTCATCACATTCTTGGGTCTTGAAATATGAACCCTGAATTGCCTCATAAATTTCTCAATCAAATCGGTCCATGTCCCAATGGAGTCGCTCTCTAGCTGTCTGAACCATAAAGCTGCTATGTCTGTCAAATACAATGGGAAGCACCGGGCCATGACTTCCTGTGATGCCCCCAACACTTCCATGTGCCTTATATACCTCGTTAGATGGACCGCAGGGTCTGTCCTCCCATCATACCTTTCTACTGTTGGCAGTTTGAATTCTGGTGGGTTCCTAGCCAACCTAATCGCAGGAGAAAAGGGACTCTTGTTCACGTCTTCAAGATCTCTGTTTACTAATCCACCTCTCATGGCTTGCCTGACCATCTCTTCCAATCTATCATTATCTCCAAGCTGTAGTCCTTGTTCACTACCTTCGATCTGCCCCCCGAGTCCGTGTGAGCTTTCGGGTGTATGCCCCCCTGGCTGAGAATTCATCCCTCTATCGTCGCCAGGTTGCTCGGATGTCCTTGTCTCTCTTCCCAGGTTCGGATCAACATGTCCTAAGCGTGTGCCCCCCAGCTCCGGCGTTGCGTTAGATGGTCCTGCTCCGTTCTGGATTCTGGTTGCTCCTTGATTTTGTGCTCCAAGTTGTCCGATCTGTTGAAGCAAATTCTGGATCATTTCCTCTTGTCTCTTCATCATTGTCTCCATCTCTTCCCTAGTGATGAAAACTAAAGCTTGGTTTGCTCCTGAGGAAGCCTCTTGACTCCCTTCGTGCTGACTTTGCTCTGGCCTCTGCCTTTTACTTGTTTGTCTTGTCATGATTCTTCGGATCTGAATCTCTTAGCCTTTTGATTCAACTTTCAAATGATAGAACTCCTGAGTTCAATTCTCAGTGAAAGCACCAAAGTGTTTGCGCCAAAATTGGTCACAAACCCGAATGTTGTGAAAGCACCAGTGTATGGATATAAATTAACAATATTCACACACAAATCTCAAATCTAAGCAAACATAGTATCACAATCCAGAAATAATGAACAGAAACACGAGATTTATAGTGGTTCGGCGATCTTGCCTACGTCCACTCTGAAGTTGATGATTTTATTGATGTTCACTCGATGATTACAATCTCTTCTAATGTAGTACAACCGAAATTATATGCTAAGTCTCAATCTAAGGTAGCGGTGGTATTCTGGAGTAAATCTGGCAGAATCTGGGCGCTCTTTAGTACTTGGAATTATCCGACCCCTTTTCTGAATGACCAGGGGCTCTATTTATAGGTGTAGGAGGCTGATATTTCGCCTAAAATGAGGGGAGACCAGTTCTGGTACGTCAGGGGGCCCACATGACCGAAATCTGGAGATCCGGGCCCACTTTGGGATCGATTCGACCCTTGGTTCGGATCGATCAAGAAATCATCCAATCGAGCTGAAATTTGGCATGGACATTCTTCATCATGTGCTTAGGCTTCTGTGAAAATTTCATGGCATTTGGACTTGTAGAACTTGAGTTATGATCGATTCAAGATTGCACTTTCGGTGAAGATGGTGGTTCGAATCGACCCCTTCGAATCGATAGGGTCGAATCGATGCCAGGTGTATGTGCGCGGTGATGTGGTGCGCGCTCTTCTCGAGTTGATCCGGTTTTTTCCTCCGAGTTTTACTGGGTCGACTCTTGAGTTTTAGCCGCGTTTACTTGGTGGACTCGAGACGTTGGATTCGAAGGCTCTCCTCCTTCGAATCGATGGAACAGGAGCTTGTTCGAATCGATCAGGATATGCTACTGTGGATCGATTCGAAGCTGTCTCAATATGGGGGATTCGAAGGATACTTCCTTTGTGGACTCGAAGTAGGGAGCCAGTCTGATGGATTCGAACCAAGGGCATTTGGATGGAGTCGAACTGAGGGCCGAAGTGAGGCTAGGTTTCCATGGATTCGAACTATCGCATTTCGAGGATGGATTCGAGGCGAGGCCCAGTGGGATGGATTCGAAGCATGGTCTGTGGATGGATTCGAATCACTATGTGGCTGATGGATTCGAACGTCGGAGGTTAAAGCACTTTCATGGATTCGAAGTCATCAGGGGAACTTCGTTGGAATCTAGTTTGATGGATTCGACCCTAGGGGATTCGAACCATTGGGAGACGAACTCAAGGCTATGTCCTTCACTTGCGTCGATGATATCTTGGGCGTACGAACTCGGATTGACTTGATATTTGGAACGTTGACTTTCACGGCTCTGCTCGACGTGTCTTGTCAATTGTAGCCCGATCCGGACTCGGACAAAATTCATCGATATCCATGGTGAACCTGCGATGCACAATCGTTGTTCATGACTAGTAGTCATTGATTTTCAGTTAACTTTTTGGTGTCACGGCCTTGCCAAAAGGCGGGATAACAATAGATTTAGTGAGTATAAATGGTTTAACTCAACTAAAACTTTGGGTGTACAAAGAACTTCTAGGTCATGACCTCCACAATTCCTTAATCGTGCTACCCTGTTATCATAGTCAAGAATGACTTCATAATATGACAACCAATCCATACTCAGATAAGCTCATATCCCTCGAAATTTAGAATGTACGCAGTTCATATGAAATCAACGTCGCATATGTCTAACACTAGGTCTTTGTAAATAAGAGAAAGATGGGTCGAACCCCCAATGGGATTGGAAACCTCCATTGGACTGTTGACCATCTGGGTTTAAAGGTTTAAGGAATTTACTACATCCCTAGCTATAAAGGAATGTGATGCCCCTGAATCAAATAGGATACAAATAGTAACTCTAAAAATAAGAGTTATACCTTCTAGAACTGCTTTTTCTTGGTCTCTTGGTGGCTTACGGGCAATAGGGACAACTTCAATAATGTAGGAATGTCTACTTGATCCTTCCTTAGCCATCTTGGGACATTGATTCTTGTGATGCTCTTCCTCATGGCAGTTAAAGCACATTCCTTTAAAGGCTTCATTTCTCATACTCACCCTACAATCTTTAGTTTCATGACCCTTCCTTTGGCATTTCTTTCACACCTTCCCATCCTTCTTAAACTTTCCCTTCGACTTCTTGTTGGCCCCAAAGCTCCCCTTTTCGGACCCTCCATGCTTTAGGGTCAGTGCATACTTCTCCTTCTCTCTTCCCTTATCTTCCCCATTAGCCACATGTAGCATTGTCGTTTCTACCAATATCTCATACATGGCCCCCATAGATATTTAGGTCAACAACATTTCTCTTAGTGGGGAATTTAAGCCCTTCACGAACTTCATGGCCTTTTTCATAGGTGTGTCTATCTGGCTCATCCCGAATTTAGCCAATTCAATAAACTTAGCTATGTACTCATTGAGGGTAGAATCTCCTTGTCTCAGCTGAATGAACTTTTCCAATTGCAAGCTAACCTCTTCTCTAGATATGAATCTCATCTCAAATCAGTCCTTGAATTCATCCCAATGGAACATCCTTCCTGGGTGCTCATTAGTCACAAAGTTCCACCAATTCAAGGCTTCTTCCCTAAGGTGCTAAGCGCTATTCTTCTTCTTAGCTGATCATCCCAGCCAAGCTCTCTAAATATCTTATCTCGGTTACTAATCCAAGCTTTAGCTTTCGAATATCCTTCAGTTCCATAGTTTGTCTTCCCTCCTATATTGAGAAAGTCCTTACACAACTTAGGAAAGTCGACATGATGGGGTGCTGCATCGGTGGGTAGGGCTATGGGTGGGGCAGTGGGTGCTACCGATGCAGCTAGAGGAATAGGAATATGCTCGGCCGTCCTAAGATATTGTTTAAACCGTACGTGCATTCCACGAATGGGTGGTCTTCCACGGGTAGGGTTCCCTTGTTCGGAAGAAGATTGATTATCAACCATATCAATTATCTGTAGGTTAAACCTTTAGTGACAATTTCCTAAGATAGTATTTACAAGCTGAAAAAAAAGTTTCCTAGTGTATGTGCATATGTTCAAGAAGAGAGAGTGTGTATATATATAGTGAAAATTCTTTGAAAATTCTTTTTGAAAAACCTTTTTCAATATAACAAATACGTCTCTTATTCGTATAGTTTTTCCCCGTTGATCGGGTATCCTAAGCTCTGATACCAAATGTAACAACCCACCTCAGAACAGGTCTAAATTTCGACCCAGAAAAGGCCCATCGAAACTTAGATCCATTCTAAGGTAAACTTTTAAATAAAAAGAAATAATATTGCAGAGCCATAACTAATGTGACGCCCCACCTCTATGCTCACAATAATAAAGAGTATTAAAAGAAATGCTGTCTGTTATTACGAAGAATAAGGCTGGATAGGAGCGGCCATCCGTAGTTGGGCCTTACACTAGTATTGGTTACCTCGATAGGAGTGGTATGTATTTTTATTTTTCATCTCTTATTTATTTACTCCCATCGACATACCCAATTCCAGTATAAAACGAACTACGATGGTTCATAATAGTTTAGGACAATAAATATAATAATAACACAGATACTAAAAATGCGGAACACAGATAACAAAAGTCTCATATATATATAACTGATGTCAGTTACAATACATTTGACACGATACATATGATACAACTACAACAGTCGACTCTGGAAGTTATATATACAAGTACATTATCGACTAATATACATGAATACATATCAACCTATACTATGACACGACTACTCCAAAAGATATGAAAAGTCTTCATAGCTCAAACAGCAACCCAAAGCAAGATATCTACAACCTGAAATAACTTGGGTCTGACCCGAGTATTAAATTCAAAAGAAAATAATACATGGGTCAGTCTAATTCAAACTCAGTTATTAATGCACGGAAGCAATAATAATCAAATATCAAATAGACGACAGTCACAGAAATCTCGTATATCCAACTCCTCGATAAGAGAATCAGATAACGGCAGATATAACACTAAACAGTGTTAAACAACTAAACAGCAAATCCAAATCATCAACAAGGATACATAAAAAGATTATCGATGAAGATAATATGAAAACTCCAGAATTGCCTAAACAGCAATTAACAACAAAATCCAATTATTAAATAAATAATTAGAAACTCAGAATCTAATTATCAAATAGATAATTAGACAAATCTCAAAATGATCAATCAAATCAAAGTTCTGTGTGGCTGCAGTACACGCACGCGTGCACTGCCTCGCCACTACAGTACGTGACATCATCACAACAGTGAATACTAACAGCAATCAAACTGCAGAGGTCAAAGTGAAACCCAAGCCAACAAAACAGCGTAAACAACAAAAATCTAATTATCAATATGATAATTAGAAAACACATAATCTAACTTATCTAAAAGATAATTAGATATCAACAAAATCATCAGATTAAACCAAATCAAAATACACTTCAAAATATATTGAATTTGGCAACACGAAACAATTACGACAATTGGAATCATCAATTTAAAACTTCAATTCTGTTTGGCTGCAGTGCACGCACGCGTGCACTGCCTCGCCAATACAGCATATCAAATATGCAAAAGATCAAGTTCACAAATGGGCATAAAGTCAAACCCGAAATGCTGAATTCAAATCAAGTGTGATTTTAAAAACAAATCCAACTGCATCTCTGCAATGCAACCAACAACTCAAGCAAAAAGCAAATCCAAGTCAAACATTATCATTGTATCAAGCCCAGCTCGACAGTGACCACTAAACCAAAATCCAATCATGTCTCAAAGCCCAGTGATGAAATGAAGACCAGTAACAAAATGGAAATGGGCATCAACATAAGAGCAGTTTCAAATTGAACAATACCAAGCCCAACCAATTCAAGCAAATAAACAAATCTGGAAACACATCTATGAATCAGTTCACTGTGCCATGCACTGTACAACACCGAGCTCAACACATTCAAGTGACCAGACTGAACCAGACCACAAAAACATCAAGAAGCCAAGACCAGAAAACACGACCACACTTAAAAATAACTCAAGCTCAGTACAAATCCACCAATATATGCATACACACATACATATGTATATATACACATATATGCAGATTTGAAAATCAACTAAACAGAGAAGTGCACAAGCACAGTTCAAACGATCAAACAATTAAGCATACATACAAGACAGTGTCAACAGTCTCGACCAAAACTAACAAAGGTGATCGAACAACTCAACCCAGTAGCATATGTGATCCAGACTGAACATGCATACTAGAATCAAGTGACATGAACCAGATCAGAAAAATCAAAATGACTTGGCAACTCAAGATACCAACGAACAAGTCGAAGTTTTCAGAAAGCAAATGTAAACTGCCTCGATTGATGTCTCATAACATTAAAAATATAATACCAAGTCAATGCAACAGATAGAACCCAAGTATAGACCTAACTATGCATGCATACACACATACAAGGGTATATATGCACACATATTAATCCACACATGTATGTACACGCTGCACATATAAGTGCAGGCAACTACAAAATCAGGTACAACAAATCAAACTAAACGAAATAAATACACTGCAACTTCAAAAGAGCCCAAACGTCCAAGCAGTGGATAACAAAATGCTTCAACTACATAGAACACATAAGTCGACCATGCAAGCAGTGACATGATCGGGGATGCAGACTCCAGTACATCAAATCGAGAACTTGAAGACATTATCGAGTTAATGTCAAAGTTCAACCAAAACAAGTTCGAACAATTCCAGAGCCGAAGCCACGTTTAAAATGCAGCAAGCACAAATAAAGGCAAGGCAAAATCGAACAAGTCAAGTATACAGGAATGAATATCAAATAACCGAAGTCAATTCTCAAAGCCCAAAAAAATCAAATTTAAAAATCAACTATGACATTGCCGAAGTCATGTACGGTAAGTCAAGTGTGCTACAGAGATTATCCAAACAGCAGTGCTTGAAATCAATGCTACAGGGATGAACGCAACTGGCCAGAGTCGAGCACAGAGCATAATCCAAGTCAACAGAAAATATCATCAGAATAGTCAAGCCGTGACATCAAAGAAATCAAAATCAAAGTCGTGGTAATCAAGGTGTCAAACAAGTTCAAAATCAATGCCGTGAAAAACCAAGTAACCAGGAAATATATGGTTACGAACAAGTCAAAATAGATCACCATTATCCATACGAAAATCAACGGCAAGCCAAAGAATTTACGAATTCGAACAAATCAAAAATCACAGAATTTAAACCCTAATTAAACTTGAGATAAGAATTAGATGTGAGTGGGTGCTCACCTTTTCAATCGATCGAAAGTTTGAAGCTACGACAAGCGGCGCCTTTGAATTTCTGAAGCCCTAGTTTTTGCAAAGGGGACGAGGCCGCCATTTCTAATTCTTTCGTTCATATGTTTTGCTTTTGTTTAGGGTTAAAACGAAAAATGAATGAAAGGGGTCGATCGGGTATTTTTCTTTGATAGTTAACACTGCATAAAGCAAACAATTGAAGACATAGGCTACCATATTAAATTTTTATAGTCCACATAGCATTCACCAAAACATGAAAGAATTTCAATTCGATTAAACTTCCAATAACAATTTGTCAGCAATTTTAATCGTCTAATGGCGATAACTGACTTTTACAAAATCCTGGGTTGCTACAACTAAACTTTCAGAATTCACAGTAGATGGAACAAAAATATAATAGCAAAGTGTACCTATTTATTTCAAAATGATAAAAATGTCATAACACAAAATCACATAAAAAACGTAACATAATATCTATTACAATAATTGTTTAAATACACGGGTACACAATAAAAGCAAGTAATAATAGCAAGTACTGCCACAAGCCAAACTTCTCCATCTCTAAGCATCGTTACTGCCATCACACCGTCCTTAACCTGTGTTGTAATGAGTAGGAAATCTGAACAAGTGTCTGGTGAATAAATCCTCGAGTCTTACCTTTACAATACTTGGGCAGTATATTTCAAAATAAGAATATGTCTATGAACTATTAAAATCATTTAATACTTCTTTATAAGGAAAGGAGGCGGGTCCAACCACTTAATACCTTCCATTCCAGAAGTAGGTTTCTAAAATCTCATATCCCAATCATACGTCATAAATATCTAATAATGTTAGAGACGGTACCCAAGCTACTTAATACCTTTTATTGGAAAATAGGCATACTCTGATAAATCAATACATTAATTAAGGCAGACCCCATCATTTAATACCTATTTCCAAGGCATGCTTCTCAATGGTACTATCTAGCTGACATCATATGGAATCTCATAGGCCACTTAATACTTCTAAGTGGAAAATAGGAAGACTCTGGTCATTTAATACCTTAATTAAGGCAGACCCTATCATTTAAGATCTATTTTCAAAAGCGGACCCCTGTAGAGATACCACCTAACATGTCCCCTTGGCCATTTAATACTTCATCTAGGGAAAAGAGGTGAGTCCTACCACTTAATACCTCAAAACCCAAAAACAGGCCCTTCGTCTTATGACCCATACTTATAATGATGTCTCACAATAGTTCGCTATTCGTAGGAACTGGTAGCCAGATTAGCTGGGCATATTTCCTCTACAGAATTTGGGACCAACCTTGCATTATTATAAATATTTATCATAAAAATATCTCACATCAATAAAAGTGTACAAAACTATTGATAGCCTTAAAGTGAAGGGTAGACTTCCATCTTGTAACTCTATTGGCCTCACACCCTATGACTTAGCAACAAATCAATTACTCTCTCTCTCTCTCTCTTTATATATATATATATAGACACACACATACACTCATCTCACCGTTTCATAAATAAGATCTTATAAGGAATCTTCCTTAGTACGCCTTAAAATAATAATTACGCTATATAAGTGTTTCCTCTTATTTTCGTGTCATAATCGATTACCTTCCTAGTGGGAAAAATAGATGTAAATAAATGTCTAATTAACTACACCATATATGCAATAATTATACGTTAACTACGTAAATAAATATAAATAAATATTCGTGCCTAATAAGTTCTAAACGCATGGATTTTACGCTCTAAACAAGCGTTAAATGTCAATTCCCTAACAAATTATTATCACAAGTCTTTTTTCTTCAAAAGATTTCATGGGATTCTAATATCCAAAGCAGGGAATAAATATTCATAACCAAAAATACAACATCAGACTTGTAAATAAAATGAAAACTCAATTTATTACACCAGTTCAAAGGAATATCTTAAATAATAAGAATTGCAATCTAAAACCCATATTCTATTCAACTCCTCTTTCACAAAGAAACATGTAACAATAAGTGGTGTACACTATGAATAAAATTTGTAATCTAAATCCAAGCGGTATAAACTACGAATAGAATTCATAATCTAAACACCCTTATTGTATTGAAGAATCACAATTTGACCCAACAAAGAAGGAGAAGTGGAATAGAATATGAAACTATCAAAAATTGAATAAACGAAAAAATTCCATCAAATTAATGTAAATAATTGAGAATCTCAATCATAGAATTGACATATCGAAGTAAAAAGGAATTTTGGGGGACTTTATATGTCATATTCTTAAAATCTTAAAATCCCCAAGGCATATTCAAACCCAAAAAGAAATACACTAAACAATTGCTGAAAAGAAATACTAAGATTTCCACTCACAGATTAGCCTTAGCTTCACTTAAATGGATTTGTAGCCTTCCGATCTCTTTCAGAATCTCTCTCTTTTGATATACACACACAATAGGGAAGAGGTATATATATATATATTCATTAGATTTAGAATAATTAGAGAAGAATAGAATAACGATAGATTGGAGGAAGAATAAAAAAATAAGAAATAAGTTGAATTCTTACCTGAATTCTCTGCAGAGTTTCTGAATCTTATTGGAGAGAGATAGCAATGGTAGAATTTCGTCATATTTCCCAAAATAATATGAATAAAAGTGGAGATGATATAGTTCTATTTATAGGGGTTAAAACACACCGAAACCGAAAACGAGTAAATTTAGAGCATACAACTGAATATAACATAGCTTCAAACCCTAACCACACTGGCAACATTCGTTGCCAAGTGGTCGACCGCCTAAGTGCGACCGGTCGATCACTACGGTCGACTGGTCCTCTATTTCAAGGAACATTTATTTTCTTCCTTTGCATGATTATTTTAGTCCTAGTTAATTTTTTTTTTAGAGAAATGTGTGATCCTCGAAAGTAGAGGAGAGCACACATTATTCCTAATTAACTTTTAAACATTAATTAAACATTTACTTATCCCCCAAGCTAAATTTTGAAATTTAAACCCTTAATTTGATTTCTCATTTGAATTTGAATTTAAACTAAATTAATTTAAATCTAAAAACTTCAAATGCTCATAACTTCTTTGTTTGAGCTCCGTTTTTAGCATATCATATATGGAAACAGATCATAATTTCACCACGAATGCAACGAAATAACTTTCATGGTCAAATTTCAACTTTTAAAAAATTTCCATATTCAACCCTTATCATATTTAATTCAATTTACTTTATTTATTATGATTCATTTTACGAGGTGTTACAGTAATGCTTAATAAAGTAAAATTGTATCTTACCAAAACCAAGTAAGCGATAAATTTGGCCAAAATATCACATCACCTGCTAAGTGACGTGTGAATGTTAATATTCGAATAGGTCGATATTAATCGCTGACCAAATTTACGCCTATCGAGTCACAGAATTGGAATGATGAATTCTCTTTTGACCAAATGATTTAAACTAATTTATAACTGTTATATATTGATTAAATTATTTAATATTTATAAAACATTAATTATAAAATTTGATTATGATTTGATTAGTAAATATAATTAAATATATTTGTAAAAGCTATAAATATATCAATCTATACGTGCTATCGATAAGTGATTAAATTAGATTTAATTGGATAATATTTTATTTAGGCTTAAATGGGTTTAAGGTCCATCATAGGGCTAATAATTTTGGCAGCAAGCAAGGGTATAGGCGGCTCAAATTTGAGTAGGAAGGACTTGACTTTGGATGGCTGAGATTAAACGAGAATGAGTAAAAGATGAGATCCATACTACTCTCCTTTCCATCCACTATATAAGCATCTCTACCCTCATACGATTGAGAATTTTTGGAGCCTCCATTCTAAGTCTTTGCTGGTCGGAACATTCAGTCCCCTCTCCATCTTTTTAGAGCTCAAATCAAATCAAGTTAATTGCTATCCGGCTGTAGGTGGTCAACGGTTCAAACCAGCACTCTGTTGAATCAAAAATAGTTTCAAGGGGCAGTTATCATCATTTCAAGGTATACTTCAAAGCATTAGAAGTGAGGTATATTGCTAATCATAATATAATTATTTATGCTCAATTACAATGTTTTATTATATACATATATTATATGTTATTAATTTAGCGATAATTTTGACATGCAAATAATGTTGTCAATAAAATTTCCATTCTTGACGACATTCTTCTCCTCTAATGGCATCCAAGACTTAGCTTCTTCATTCCCACCTCTTTCTAAATCACACATGCATAACTCGCAACAGCTTAGCTATAAAGAAGCGCTACTCAAAAATTTGAACATGAAACCCAATACCGATCGATTGTTTCTCCAATAATCATAATTACGAAGATTTCTTCAAAAACCAAATCGGGTAAAAATTATTTTCGCTGTGGATAGGCTAAAAATTGGGCAAGGGATTGTAGAAATCCATTGATGTGCTTTAAGTGTAAACGCACAGGTGATAAGGGGTTTGCATGTAATCTTTCCTTTGTGAAAAAAATCAAATAGTAAAATGGAGACTGAAAATAGGTGCAAAGTTTTCATTTCATCGGCTGAAATTGATTTTTTTTTCAGAGATCAAGTTCTTGGGTAGTGATCTCTATAATCAAGGACACTTTCAATATTCATCAAATCGAAGAGTTGCTTAGCATTAAATTTCGAAACCTCGCTCTTAGAAATTGGAATTGGTACGTTGAAAGGCTTAACAATGATTTTGTTGCTTAATTTCCCTAGAACTTCTTTTCTAGTGACAATGTAGGCTCGATTATTCACTCTAAATGTATTCTTGGTCTTAGGAGATGGAGCTTACAGGAAGGGTGCTCAAGGATTGGTAGAAGGGTGAGGGTCTGGATAGTACTCAAGAATCTGCCATTAGTTTATAAAAGTCTAGATTTGGTTAGAAGTGTGTTGGCAAAGGTAAGGGAGATCAAGAAACTTTAAAATGATCTTATGAGTGCTGCTGATTTTACTACTTTGAGAGTAGAAATTGAAGTTGTAACCCCATGTATTTTGCATTCTCTCATTAAGTTGTATACTAATGAGTGCTATCATGAAATCACATTAAGAAGGTATATGGGAGATCCAAAATACGTAATGGATTCAAAAGGTTCTAAGAAGAATGTTTTTGAGAAATGTATTAATGGTAGTCTTAAAGTTTGGATGTTTAAAAGGAATTTGGAAAATCCTGGCACGCATGATCATAAAGAAGAAATTGGGAATCCTATTGTGATTACCCCAACCGATAATAATGATGCTGTTATGGTGGAAAATTCTGAGGTTGGAAGTAATATCATTGTTGAAGACGTTGATCTTGGATGTCATAGGGCTTACAAGGAGGCAATGGCAAAAGTGGTTGATATAGAGGCTAGGCATGGAGATTTTGGGAAGTAGGTGGTAGATTATTCTCCACCAGATGTTCTGGAGTGTTCCAATTTGGCTAAAATAAAGGGAAAGAACAACAAGCAGCAGGCTGAAGTTACTATCTTAAGGAGGAGTACAAGGGGGTTGGGAGCTGAGCATCCTCTAGAAGGTAGTATTTTCATCCCTTCTTTTCTTGATAGTTTAACACATAATCGGTTGTATGAGCTTGCTAAATGTTCGTGTTTTATATTAAAAATAATAATGATGATATTTTTGAAATTAAGGAGAAAGAATTAGAGAGGACCAACTCTCTAAATTGATTGTGTTTACATGGAATGTTAGAGTATTAGGCACTGATTTAGAGTGTCTCAAAGTTAGAAATATAATTAATTTTATTAAACCTAACATAGTTATTTTGCAAGAAACAAAACTCAGTTGTCCTGATAATAATTTTTTTTGTGTTTGGGAGGATATTCTTGAAATGACCCATCAGATTATACTCTAATTTCATAAGGAAAATTTTTTTTTTTTTAAAGAGGATATATATATATATATATATCATCCATTTCAATTGTCATTCTCAGGGTCACTTTCTTTTTTCCAATAAATCAAATATATCCAGGATCACAATAAACAACCAATATAAATATATCAGTACATTTACAAAAATAAGCACATACATGTGAGGATGTATATGCCTCTCTTGTTTGAATCAGAGTTTTGAAAAACAAGAGGATATTGGATTGCTAATTTATTTCATATATTATTATTCTTTTTTTTTTTTGATCAACAATCCACTGGGAACAAACACATTAGTCTGTTTATACTAACTAAGAAGTGATCAAGAAATAATCAGTAGTAAACAAGCTTTTAATATAGATGTTTGTGTTAAGTTCTGAATAGTGTCAAAATCAGTATAAAATAAAGTGGATCCTAAGGAAACACAAGCAACATCTAGGCGTAATGGAAACGCGCCTAACTTATACATACAAGGTCACGAGTTCGAGTGCTATGCTGGTCGGTTCAAACACAATTTTTGTTTTTCATATTTTTTTTTTTTGCATTTTTCTTCTGTACAATTTGAAACTTGTTATCTACCTGTCTGCATGTACATATTTTATTTTGCCTAAGATCCATCATACAAAACAAATATCCTTACTTAATCATTTTGAATTCCATTCCTACAACCTAGAAGGCTTCATGATTGAATGATAAGAGTGTTTATCATTTTCCAGGTTTGTATTTCTTCTTATAAGATTTGTCTGGCATTTAAAATGCATTTGGTTAGGATCTGAGTAAAATTCAGATTCTTATTTCAAATACAAAGGAAAAGGTGAGGTAAAAATCTGCACTTAAACATGTTTATGTGCATATATATCTGCAACTATTTGAATCTGGCTTCCATCTATCTTACTACAGGTCCTTTCTTTATTTTAAAAAAATAGGACATGAAGCATTTGTATGGAACAAGTTAAATAAACCTTGCAGCCATATAAAAACATTCAACCTATGTCTATTTCTTTTGCATACATATGTTATATTAGAAAATAAAACCAGTTTGATTATCTGAGGATCAACTCTCCGGATTTTCCAAAAACTTAAATCTTTTTTTTTTAAAGTCTCAAGATTGACTAATACATTTATAAAATGTAATCATTCAAATTTTTTTTTTAACATAGTGTTCTTGCTAAATCTACTTACAAGATTTGATCAAAATCCTTTTTAAGCATAACAGAAATTTAACTAGGTTCATAGATTCCAGATACAAGTCAAATTCTTAACAAAATGCCTAACAAAATATCAATCCAATATTCAACACTTAATACAAGTAGCAATTTAAATTGTCAATACATGCAGATTTCAACATTTAGGCTCTTATCTAACTAAGTTTTAGCATGCTATATCTTCTTCTCAAGGTCTTGCTCCTACTCCTATTTAGTTGCTGCAATCCCTGAAAAAGCATTGGAAACTGCCTCATTTTAAATGAGACACCCCAGATGCCAATAGCACACTAGGGTCAGACACATGTCTGGTATGAGAAAATTCACAAAAGCAATTTGTTAATTAGTTTAAAATCAAGTTAAGTACAAATACATAAGGTTCTGTCCTTTGGAATTAGGTAAATACTTGTGTGCATGCTCTGTGTCATTGTGCATGTGCACACTTAAATTTTTCTTCCCAGAGACTACATATATATATATATATAGCACAAACATTCCAGCATACAATTCAATCATAGACAAACAATCATTCATACCAAACAGGAAAATAACTAATATGAGTTAAATCACTCATTCAATACTCATATTTCAAATCTGGGAAAAACTCTAGTTTTCTCATCTGCTCAAGTATTACTTCCTTGGTATATTTATCTATCCTTGGTCTCACCTGCAATACTTATGAATCAATGGACACACTGTAATGAACTAATTCACTCCATTACACAAAGATCTCAGGACTTAAACAAGCCATGTGTCAACTTATGTTACTCAAGCACACAAGTCATTCCTGCAGTGTTCTTGACCCCAATTTCCTAATCAGGTTTAAGTTAATAATAGCTCTTTTGATTGTTCATGGCAAAACCCTTCAGTGATTCATTTCATTAGCTAAAACATCCATAACATGGCACCTCATATTATTCATAATCATACAGAGACAAACAAGCAACAACCATTTGTGATTACAAAATAAGGTTCTGTATATACATATATTCATCTTGGTATTCTAGAAGGAGTTTAGGCAACTAACATTGGCTTATAGCTTCTGGGAGAGTTTTCTTTTGCAAACATTTGTGCTTGAGTTAAACTCAGAATAATCTGGTTTCACTGAATCACAAAATTTTGTTTGCTATGTATTCTATTGGATCAGGAGCATCAGCACATAGGCAACCCTATTGCACCCCTAATTCCTTTCTATTTCAAGCCTCAGCACTATATACATGAGTATATTGCAGCTCAACATTATTTGCATTTTTCTGGGTTAAGCCAAAACCAATACTACTTGCCTATTCTCAACATTTTATTTTCTGGGTATTTGTTTATATCCCTAAATATTAACATATCAGAGATCTGAGTGTATAAACAGATTCAACACATAAAACTTTGTTATAATAAAACAAATGATCAATCAAAGAAAATCAAAACATATTCAGATTTAAATTCACAGATAAACATATATATATGAAAATACTCTTTAATAAAAATACTTTTATCTGGCTGCCTATATTAGGACTTATTGCCTTAGATTTTTGAGTGAGTTTTCTCACCTAGCTTTCTCCTTTGTTTCCTTAATTGACTGATGAACTCCTGCTCTTATCCTCAAGCTCTCTTTCTTCCCTTGTCTTATGATTTCTGTGGTATTGTTTTTCTTCTTTTTTTTTCAAAATTCTTTTCTGAAGAGAAGAGGAGGCTGCTGCATATACATGTATATATATGCAGGGTCTCTCTTAGGGTTTTGGGTATTGGCTAAAGCCATTTTTGCCCAGCAGAAAATCATGTTATCTGAATTTTAACCCAAAGTTTTACCCCCCTCCTCGGCTTAATTTGGGTGAAGAGAAAAGTGGTTACACATTTTTCTTTCAGAGATTGCTTTTCAGAAAATACTTTTCCCCCCCTTGTCTACAATCATGCTAAAAATGTGACTTGGTTTTGTTATTTATTACATACTCTTTTCTAATTCTGCCTATACCAAGAACTTCTCTGTTTTTATCTTATTTTCCTATTTTTAGCTTTCATGTAAATGGTATGTACCTCCTTCATTTATTTATAAGAGAATTAGTTCTTTTTATATCTTCTTGCCTTTTATTTTCTGCTTATATTAAAATATGTCTATATATATATATATTTTATTTCACTAGTTTGAACTCTAGTATTTTATTAGCACATGTATATGTTTATATATATATATATATCACTCTGTATTGACACACACATGCACATGTATACTTAAGAAAAATATTCAGTAGCATACATATATTTATATTTACTTATGCATTCAGCTTTAAAGATTTTAATATATATATATATATATATATTTATTCCCATACATATCAATATGTATTTATTCTTAAAGTTCAGAGATTTTTTTTTTAGCTTTAGTTCATGTGTATACCCTGTGCACACATGTACACACATACTGATACACTATCAAGCCACAACAATCTCCTTCCAAAATTAATTTAAAAATTATTTTAAATTTATTTATATTTTCCAGAATGAATTCCTAAAATCTTGGGTCATTACATACACCCCTCCTTTTAGAAATTGTGTCCCACAATTTTCCTAAGCTTAAAATAAATTTTAAACTTAATTCAGAGAACAAGTATATTCTCTACCAAATAGATTCTTAGTTCTATACTAACTAAAAATATATTCATCCAAATAAAGAAAACAATCAAAAATCAGAATTACCTTAATCTGAAAATAGCTTAGGATAATTCATCCTAACTTTGTCTTCTAATTTCCATGTGCATTCACTAGGATCTAGACTCCACTGTACCTTCACAAGTTTCAGAGACTTATTCCTCAACTTCTTCACATCTTTTGCCAAAATTCCCACTGGATCCTTTTCATAAATCAAATTAGGATTTATCTGCACTTGGGTTGGGGTTTCAAGAATTTCTGCCTTGTCATGGACCCACCTTCTCAATTGTGATACATGAAAAACATCATGTATGCCTTGCATGTTTTCTGGTAATTCCAACTTATATGCCAAGGGACCAATTCTCTCTAGAATTTTGTATGGTCCAATATATCTTGGGGTTAATTTGCCTTGTTTTCCAAACCTCAACACATTTTTCATGGGTGAGATTTTGATGAAAACAAAATTTCCCACTTCATATTCTACCTGCCTCCTTCTCATGTCTGCAAATTTCTTTTGCCTATCTTGAGCTGCAGTCATTCTTCTTCTTATCAACTCAATTTTCTCCTTGGTTTCTTGTATGTACTCAGGTCCTAAAATAGACCTTTCTCCTGCTTCTACCCAGCAAACTGGTGACAAACAAGGTTTTCCATATAAGGCTTCAAATGGAGCCATTCCTATGGTGCTTTGGTAGCTGTTGTTGTATGTAAATTCAACTAGATGAAGATAATCTTCCCAGTTGCCCCCAAAATCCAGTATACATGCCCTCAACATGTCCTCCAAAACTTTGTTTACCACCTCAGTCTGCCCATCTGATTGAGGATGGTAGGCAGTACTTAAACATAGTTCACTTCCCATTGCTTCTTGAAAGCTTCTCCAGAATTTTGAAGTGAAGATGGTATCCCTATCACTCACAATGGTTTTGGGAATGCCATGTAACCTTACCACTTCTTTTATAAAAATTTGAGCTAGTTTTGGTGCTGTTCTTTCTGACTTGACTGGGATGAAGTGTGCTACCTTGGTTAGCCTATCAACTATCACCCATATACTTGTATTACCTCTCTTAGATCTAGGCAGTCCATCTATGAAGTCCATAGATATGTCTTCCCACTTCCACTGTGGTACACTAAGAGGTTGCATCAACCCTGATGGTCTTTGAGTTTCAGCCTTGACTTGTTGGCAAGTCATACATTTGGCAATGTACTTAGCTATATCAGATTTCATCCCCTTCCACCAGAAGTCTCTTTTCAAATTTTGATACATTTTTGTGTTACCTGGGTGTATGGAGTATTTACTTCTGTGATATTCATCCAATATCTCCTTCTTCAATTCTATGTCCTCTGGTACACACATCCTATTCTGGTATCTCACATAACCATCTTTATCAATGTGGTGATTCATTACTTCCTCCCCTCTTGAGAGGAGCATTCTCTTCTCTAATAAGTGAGCATCTTGTTCTTGCATTTTTCCTACCTTCAGAATTAAATCTGGTTGAAGTGTCATTAAGCTTAACTTCCCTTTATCTTCTTGTGCACCATGCATTTGCTCATTAATGTGCACACAACCATTCTCCTCAATCTCTAACTCAGTTAGCAAAGACAAATCTTTAAATTCTGCCATCATCATCATAGCCAATTTAGCATGCTGTCTACTTAGAGCATCTGCAACTTTGTTTGCTTTGCCTGGTGTATAGAGTATGTCAAAATCATAGGCAGCTAAGAACTCCACCCATCTATGTTGCCTCATGTTCAAATCTTTTTGTGAAAACAAATATTTTAGAGACTTGTGGTCAGTGTAAAGTTCAAACTTAGTGCCTAACAAATAATGTCTCCAAAGTTTTAAAGCATATATCACAGCTGCTAATTCGAGATCATGTGTGGCATACCTTACTTCATGGGGTTTAAGTTGTCTGGATGCATATGCAATGACTTGGCCTTGTTGCATCAACACTGCACCCAAGCCAAATCCACTAGCATCAGTATATACCACTAATTCTTCATTTCCATGTGGTACCTTTAGAATTGGAGCATTCACCAATGCCTCCTTCAACTGTTCAAAAGACTTTTCACATTTTTCTGACCAAACAAAAGCTTGGTTCTTCCTGGTTAGGTTTGTGAGTGGTGTAGAAATTTTTGAAAAATCTTTTATAAACCTTCTATAATATCCTGCCATCCCCATAAATGACCTCACTTCACTCACAGTGCTTGGCCTCTTCCATGCTTGGATAGCCACTACTTTATTGGGGTTCATAGAAATTCCCTTGGCAGATATAACATGGCCAAGAAAATGTACTTCCTCCTTCCAAAACACACATTTTGAAAATTTTGCCTTTAAATCTTTTTCCCTTAGCCTAGACAAAACCAGGTGCAAATGATGCTTATGTTCTTCCACTGTCTTAGAATAAATCAAAATGTCATCTATGAAAATAAGCACAAACTTGTCTAAACAATCTCTAAAGGTTCTGTTCATTAAATCTACAAAGTAAGATGGTGCATTGGTCAAACCAAATGGCATAACCAAAAATTCATACAACCCATACCTAGTGTTAAAGGCAGTGTACTTGATGCTTGATTCTTCCACCTTCATTTGATGAAAACCAGATGCTAAGTCTAGTCTAGAAAATACTTTTGCCCCTGCTAATTGATCAAAAAGATCATCTATTCTTGGCAATGGGTATTTATTTTTAATAGTTACTTTGTTTAATTCTCTATAATCTATGCAGAGTCTTAAAGAACCATCTTGCTTCTTAACAAATACCACTGGTGCTCCCCAGCAAGAATTACTTGGTCTTATAAAACCCTTTTCTTCCAATTCTTCTAACTGTTTCTTTAGTTCCTTTAGTTCATTTGGCCCCATTCTAGTTGGCTTTTTAATCACTGGGCTTGCTCCTGGAACTAAATTGATCTGGAATTCTACTGGTCTATGGTGTGGAATACCCTTGACCTCACCAAACACATCCAAATATTCATTGACTATGGGAATTTCTTCAATGGTTAGTTCACTGAAATCTTTTTCTGAGTCAACTAAATGATATAGTTTTCCTTCCTTAGCTACCTCACATAAAACTGTGATTCTCTGGCCTCTAGAATTTTGCAATGATATGGTGGATGAGTCTAAATTAATTATGGCTTTAAATTGCCTTAACCAGTCTACCCCCAATATAACACCTATATTTGGGTAATTCAAAACATATAAATTGGAAATAAAAATATTTCCCCCTATGTTTAATCCCACATCCACACAAATCATATTTAAAACACTAGAACTCCCCAATGGACTGTGTATATGCAATGGGGTTTCAACCAATATGCAATTCAGTTTTAGCATTCTAACCAGTTCATAAGAAATTAAGGAGTGAGTTGCCCCAGTATCATATACTACTGTTATGGGTATGGTACAAATAAGTAATGTACCTTCCACTTGGCTATGGTTTACAGTGTTACTCTCCACTGTGGCTTTGCCTTTTCCTTCCAAATTTGCCAATTTGCCTTGCTGTTTATACTCAGGACAATTCCTATTCATATGCCCCTCTTTCCCACATAGATAGCATTTGAAAGCTCCTCCTTTCAATTCTGGACATTTTGGTTTGATATGCCCTTCCTTTCCACATTGATGGCACACAATTTTCTTCTTGTCTTCCTTAGCTTTGACATCTCCAGTGCTTTTGTTACTAGCCTCTTCTTTCTTCTTATCATAAGGGTGATACCTCCCCTTACCTTTCTTGTTATTATTGCTCTTAAAATTTCTGAACTTCTCCCTTTCCTTGTCATGCTGCTCCAACCTCAAAGCTAAGTCTATCACATGATCAAAAGTCTTGTCTACATAGGGTAACATGGCTCTACTAAGTCCTGGGTTCAAACCTTTTATGTACCTATCATTTTTAGATGCCTCATCTGCCACAAGCATTGCTCCATATGTGGAAAGCCCCTCAAACTTTTGAGTGTATTCTGTGACAGTCATGGTCCCTTGTCTAAGCCTAATGAATTCTTCTAACAAGGTAGTCTTTGCTGATGCTGGTACAAACCTTGCTTCCAACATCTCTTTGAATTGATTCCAAGTGATTTCATTCTCATTCCTTCCTGCAATGATTACTTCCCACCAGCCTAAAGCTACTCCTTTCAGGTGTCTTGAAGCCACTTGTCTCTTTCTTTGATCATCAAGTTGCATGTCATTGAAAATTCTTTCCAATGTTCTCAACCATGTTTGAATCTCCATGATACTCTCTGTCCCTTCAAAGCTTTTGCCTCCTAAATGAGTATATGTCTTAAGCAATTTTGAGAGTTCTTCATAGGGATTTTCTTGCCTTTGTCCTGCCCCATCCCTAAATGCTCTCACCAAGTCTTGCAGATTGACCATTGGTGGTGCATGGGAAGATCCTGCTCCCTGATTTGGTGGTCTCCCTACCATAGTTTGCTAATAATAATTTACATAGCTGGTTAGTTAGATATTTTAGTTCCTTTTAATTTTATTTCTATCTAAGGACTTGATCCTTATTTCTACTATGTTGAATAACATAGCTCTGATACCAACTGAAATGACCCACCAGATTATACTCTAATTTCATAAGGAAATTTTTTTTTTAAAGAGGATATATATATATATATATATAGATATATCATCCATTTCAATTGTCATTCTCAGGGTCACTTTCTTTTTTCCAATAAATCAAATATATCCAGGATCACAATAAACAACCAATATAAATATATCAGTACATTTACAAAAATAAGCACATACATGTGAGGATGTATATGCCTCTCTTGTTTGAATCAGAGTTTTGAAAAACAAGAGGATATTGGATTGCTAATTTATTTCATATATTATTATTCTTTTTTTTTTTTTGATCAACAATCCACTGGGAACAAACACATTAGTCTGTTTATACTAACTAAGAAGTGATCAAGAAATAATCAGTAGTAAACAAGCTTTTAATATAGATGTTTGTGTTAAGTTCTGAATAGTGTCAAAATCAGTATAAAATAAAGTGGATCCTAAGGAAACACAAGCAACATCTAGGCGTAATGGAAACGCGCCTAACTTATACATACAAGGTCACGAGTTCGAGTGCTATGCTGGTCGGTTCAAACACAATTTTTGTTTTTCATATTTTTTTTTTTGCATTTTTCTTCTGTACAATTTGAAACTTGTTATCTACCTGTCTGCATGTACATATTTTATTTTGCCTAAGATCCATCATACAAAACAAATATCCTTACTTAATCATTTTGAATTCCATTCCTACAACCTAGAAGGCTTCATGATTGAATGATAAGAGTGTTTATCATTTTCCAGGTTTGTATTTCTTCTTATAAGATTTGTCTGGCATTTAAAATGCATTTGGTTAGGATCTGAGTAAAATTCAGATTCTTATTTCAAATACAAAGGAAAAGGTGAGGTAAAAATCTGCACTTAAACATGTTTATGTGCATATATATCTGCAACTATTTGAATCTGGCTTCCATCTATCTTACTACAGGTCCTTTCTTTATTTTAAAAAAATAGGACATGAAGCATTTGTATGGAACAAGTTAAATAAACCTTGCAGCCATATAAAAACATTCAACCTATGTCTATTTCTTTTGCATACATATGTTATATTAGAAAATAAAACCAGTTTGATTATCTGAGGATCAACTCTCCGGATTTTCCAAAAACTTAAATCTTTTTTTTTAAAGTCTCAAGATTGACTAATACATTTATAAAATGTAATCATTCAAATTTTTTTTTTTAACATAGTGTTCTTGCTAAATCTACTTACAAGATTTGATCAAAATCCTTTTTAAGCATAACAGAAATTTAACTAGGTTCATAGATTCCAGATACAAGTCAAATTCTTAACAAAATGCCTAACAAAATATCAATCCAATATTCAACACTTAATACAAGTAGCAATTTAAATTGTCAATACATGCAGATTTCAACATTTAGGCTCTTATCTAACTAAGTTTTAGCATGCTATATCTTCTTCTCAAGGTCTTGCTCCTACTCCTATTTAGTTGCTGCAATCCCTAAAAAGCATTGGAAACTGCCTCATTTTAAATGAGACACCCCAGATGCCAATAGCACACTAGGGTCAGACACATGTCTGGTATGAGAAAATTCACAAAAGCAATTTGTTAATTAGTTTAAAATCAAGTTAAGTACAAATACATAAGGTTCTGTCCTTTGGAATTAGGTAAATACTTGTGTGCATGCTCTGTGTCATTGTGCATGTGCACACTTAAATTTTTCTTCCCAGAGACTACATATATATATATAGCACAAACATTCCAGCATACAATTCAATCATAGACAAACAATCATTCATACCAAACAGGAAAATAACTAATATGAGTTAAATCACTCATTCAATACTCATATTTCAAATCTGGGAAAAACTCTAGTTTTCTCATCTGCTCAAGTATTACTTCCTTGGTATATTTATCTATCCTTGGTCTCACCTGCAATACTTATGAATCAATGGACACACTGTAATGAACTAATTCACTCCATTACACAAAGATCTCAGGACTTAAACAAGCCATGTGTCAACTTATGTTACTCAAGCACACAAGTCATTCCTGCAGTGTTCTTGACCCCAATTTCCTAATCAGGTTTAAGTTAATAATAGCTCTTTTGATTGTTCATGGCAAAACCCTTCAGTGATTCATTTCATTAGCTAAAACATCCATAACATGGCATCTCATATTATTCATAATCATACAGAGACAAACAAGCAACAACCATTTGTGATTACAAAATAAGGTTCTGTATATACATATATTCATCTTGGTATTCTAGAAGGAGTTTAGGCAACTAACATTGGCTTATAGCTTCTGGGAGAGTTTTCTTTTGCAAACATTTGTGCTTGAGTTAAACTCAGAATAATCTGGTTTCACTGAATCACAAAATTTTGTTTGCTATGTATTCTATTGGATCAGGAGCATCAGCACATAGGCAACCCTATTGCACCCCTAATTCCTTTCTATTTCAAGCCTCAGCACTATATACATGAGTATATTGCAGCTCAACATTATTTGCATTTTTCTGGGTTAAGCCAAAACCAATACTACTTGCCTATTCTCAACATTTTATTTTCTGGGTATTTGTTTATATCCCTAAATATTAACATATCAGAGATCTGAGTGTATAAACAGATTCAACACATAAAACTTTGTTATAATAAAACAAATGATCAATCAAAGAAAATCAAAACATATTCAGATTTAAATTCACAGATAAACATATATATATATGAAAATACTCTTTAATAAAAATACTTTTATCTGGCTGCCTATATTAGGACTTATTGCCTTAGATTTTTGAGTGAGTTTTCTCACCTAGCTTTCTCCTTTGTTTCCTTAATTGACTGATGAACTCCTGCTCTTATCCTCAAGCTCTCTTTCTTCCCTTGTCTTATGATTTCTGTGGTATTGTTTTTCTTCTTTTTTTTTCAAAATTCTTTTCTGAAGAGAAGAGGAGGCTGCTGCATATACATGTATATATATGCAGGGTCTCTCTTAGGGTTTTGGGTATTGGCTAAAGCCATTTTTGCCCACCAGAAAATCATGTTATCTGAATTTTAACCCAAAGTTTTACCCCCCTCCTCGGCTTAATTTGGGTGAAGAGAAAAGTGGTTACACATTTTTCTTTCAGAGATTGCTTTTCAGAAAATACTTTTCCCCCCCTTGTCTACAATCATGCTAAAAATGTGACTTGGTTTTGTTATTTATTACATACTCTTTTCTAATTCTGCCTATACCAAGAACTTCTCTGTTTTTATCTTATTTTCCTATTTTTAGCTTTCATGTAAATGGTATGTACCTCCTTCATTTATTTATAAGAGAATTAGTTCTTTTTATATCTTCTTGCCTTTTATTTTCTGCTTATATTAAAATATGTCTATATATATATATATTTTATTTCACTAGTTTGAACTCTAGTATTTTATTAGCACATGTATATGTTTATATATATATATATCACTCTGTATTGACACACACATGCACATGTATACTTAAGAAAAATATTCAGTAGCATACATATATTTATATTTACTTATGCATTCAGCTTTAAAGATTTTAATATATATATATATATATTTATTCCCATACATATCAATATGTATTTATTCTTAAAGTTCAGAGATTTTTTTTTAGCTTTAGTTCATGTGTATACCCTGTGCACACATGTACACACATACTGATACACTATCAAGCCACAACAATCTCCTTCCAAAATTAATTTAAAAATTATTTTAAATTTATTTATATTTTCCAGAATGAATTCCTAAAATCTTGGGTCATTACAATTCTTGGATGAATGGAGCTTTATTGAAGCAAAGGGTAGTGGTGGGGGAATTTTTGTAGGGTGGACTAGTAGACATTGGTCTTTGATGAAAGAAATGAAGAATGTTTATTGCCAGCATGTGGCATTGAAATGTAAATCTTCTGGGGTGTTATATTTTGTCACAAGTGTACATGGACCAAATACTAGAGTTGAAAGAAAGAAATTGTAGGAGGAATGTGTTTCCTTTCAGAATTTAATTCAAGGACCTTGAATGATTGGGGGTATTTTAATACAGCATGGTGCATTGATAAAAGAAATTGTAGAATGGATTGCTTTGTAGAAGATGTGAAGATTTTAGTGAATTTGTGAGGGAATGTAATCTTATTGATATTCCTCTAACTAATAGAAAATTCACTTGTAGCAATAGGAGAGGACCCAACTTTAGTGAAACTGGATTTTTTTTATAAATCCTGAATTTGAAGATTTACTTCCACTGTCCTTTTAGAGGGGTTGGCTTTTGTTATTTCTGATCATTGTCACATTATCTTTGAATCTAGTGAAAACACTTAGAGGAAAGCATTTTTAAGTTCGAACAAATGTGGCGCCTTAAAGAGAATTCAATGAGATGATTGAAAGGAAATAGAATGAGTATTGAAAAGTTAGAGAGGTTGCTTGTACCATGAGTAAAAAGTTGAAGTATCTTAGAATTTTTTTGAAGAAGTGAAACAGAAAAGTGTTTGATGATATTAAGTTGAAGAAGGAAAAATTGGTTAATGCTATTTTGGAACTAAATATATGTTTTGAGAACAGAGGATTGGATGAAGAGGAGTTTGTTATGCTTCATGAAAAAGAGAAGGAGCTCATTAAAATAATTGACCAGGAGGAAATATTTTGGAGACAAAGGTCAAGAACTTAATGGCTATAAGAAGGAGATAGGAATACAGATTATTTTCATAGGATTGCTAATGGGAGGGGAAGATCAAATATGATTTGTGGTGATTTTTATGGGGATGTTGAGATAACTTAGCAAGATGATTAGAATAGAGCTTTCATCGAATATTCTAAAAGAATTTTTGGAAGATATAGAGATAGAAAAGTTGATGTTGATCGGAAGTTATTATATCCTTCTAATATTGACTTACCTAGACACGATGCCAATTTCTCAGAAGCTGAAGTACTTAGTGCTTTGAATGAGATGCCTAAGGACAAAGCTTCTTGACCTGATGGTTTCCCAAATTTCTTCTTCAAAATTATTGATGTTGGTTAAAAACTGATATTATAAGGCTGTTTGAGGGTTTAGAAGCCGAGTCTTTGAATTTAGATAAGTTGAGCTATGCAAATGTGGTGTTGATCCCTAAAAAAGAAGGAAATCTATCTTTACCTAACTTTAGACCCATTAGTCTATTGAATAGTACCTTTAAGTTAATAACTAAAATACTAGCTAATAGATTAAAGGTCAAAATGAATTTGTTGATAGATAGAGCTCAAACTGCCTTTATTAAGGGAAGATCAATTTTGGAGGGAGCTGCTTTGGTGCAGGAAGTGTTGTCATTTTGTAGCAAAAATTCTATCCCTTGCACTTTGTTAAAACTTGATTTCGCTAAGGCATTTGACACTGTAGATTAGGGTTTTATGATTGATTTGTTGCGTGCTAGGGGCTTTAGTGAGAAATGGATTACATGGATTTCGAGTATTTTATCTTCTAGTAAAGCTAACATTTTTATGAATGGAGTGACAGGTAAAACTATAAGCTCAAAGAGAGGATTGAAACAAGGAGATCCACTCTCTCCTCTCTTTTTGATTTAGCTGCTGACGTGTTTACACAAATTTTGAAAATTAGTTGCAGCGATGGTATTTTTAAGAGCTTTGGTAGTGAGTACATCATAGGTGTACCAACTCTTTACACTATGTCGATAATACTGTCATATTCAGTGATCTGAATTGTAAGTATGTAGCAGCTTTAAAATTTATCTTATATGCATTTGAAAGCTTGTCTGGCTTCAAATAAATTTCCATAAAGGTTCGGTTATGGTTTTGGGAGCTGATGCTAAGTTGCTAAAATGACTGTTGATATGTTAAATTGTAAGATATGTGAATTTCCATTGAACTACCTTGGTTTTAGTACAAGGCCTGCTAAGTTATATAAAGAGGATTGGTCATTATCGGTTAGTAAAATTGATAACAAACTTTCTAGATGGAAGGGCTCGATTCCTTAACAATTAATGTTTTATGGCCATTTCTTCATTTGCTACATAATATTTTTTTACGTTGATATGAACTTTTGGATGGTATTATTAGCTTATAGTCATATTTCATAATACATTTGGGTTTTTATACTTGACTTAATGTTAACTCTTTTATGCAATTACTAAGAACCATTTACGTAATTTTCTAGAAACTAATAAAGTTGGTAGATTAATTTTAGTTAACTCATTCATCTTAGCTATTCCTTTATACTAGATTTCATTTTATAAGTGTCCTATTTGGGCAATTAAGAAGACTGATGCCATTAAAAGGAATTTTTTCTAGACTGGGGTGTAAGAGACTAGAGTTTTGAGTTGTTTGATAGCCTGGGACTAATTATGTAAGTCATATGATCAAGGTGGTCTAGGTATTACTAATTTGATGGACATGAATGCTTCTTTGCTTTGTAAATGGTTATAGGACATGTTGACTTGAGAATCGCTTTATGGAAAGACTGCATATTGAAAATTCAATATTATGAAAATTTATTTTAGCATGTTGATAGTAAGAAATGCTCTAAATTCTAGAATGATATTTTGAGTTACTCATAACTTTTTAGAATTTGATTAGGCATTGTAGTAAATAATTGTTGCAATACTTCTTTTTGGTCGGATAGTTGTTTACTTCCTATTCCTTTAGCCATTGAGTTCAATCTTCTTTTTGAACTAGCAATCGATCAGAGAACCTCAATGGCAAGTATGTATGATGAGCAGGCTATTGGGTTTAAGTGGAAGCTTTCCTTTAATAGAATTATTGGATAAAGCTCTTATTCAATTATTGAAGCTTATTCGTCCCTTGGAAGGCAGAGATTTAAATAAAGAAAGGTAGAGTTCAATTGGCAGTTGAATAATAAGAAGAGATATAAAGTTGGCAGCATGTATAGCTTCATAAAATTTTCTGGAAGGAGATTCACTAATTTTGATAATATGTGGAAAGTTAAGGACATACCTAGAAAGGTTAAGATACGTATGTGGATTCTCATTCATGATAAGCTAAATACTTTGAGGATGTTAAAGAGGAAAGGAAAGCATGTTGTTGAGAAATGTGTGTTCTGTGGTGAAGAAGTTGAGAATTATGATCATCTCTTTTGTGATTGTGATATTGCCTTTTATGTTTGGACTAAGTGTTTAGTTCAACTAAATTTCAAGCTTGAATAGAGTGATTTCATTCGTGACCAGTTTTTCTTTTGGACAGTCATTTATGATAATTTTGTTAACAATCGTATGTTTTCCTAGTTTACACCGTTGAACTTTGCTTTATGTTGGTTGTTGTGGAATGAGAGAAACGAGAGATGCTTTAAGGGGGTTGCTGCTAGTTCGAATAATTTTTTTTTTTCAAATTCTTAAGTTTGTTTATATTTAGGCAGGAGTGGATAGGTGGAAATATTCTTAGTGTTTGGCTATAGTATTGGAGCTTGGGTGCATAAAAGAAGGAGAAGCAATAGGCAACAGATGATGGAGAAGCTTTTGAAGTTCTTTAGTTGAAGGTTAAAGCTTATTGAAGTTGTTTGTTTGGTCTCTTTTTGATGTGTTGACGTATTGCTAGCGTCAGTTTGTATATATGTTGTCTTTTTTAGTCTCCTACGTGAGACAGTATTGTTAGCATCATTTTTATTTTGATCTATGTTGATGGGTACTTGTTGTATATACGTTGTGGTGTGGTGTCGTTGAACTTTGTATTTTGTATTTTATGTTTGGTTAAATATGGCGTGGTATAACCACTACCATTTCTATCAAAAAAATATCTCATAATTTTTTTAGTTATATGTATGCATATATTAAAATAATAAAAACTTTATCATAAACAATTTAAGTCAGTACAGCTCAGTAGTTGAAAAAAAACATTTTTTTTCTTATTGAATTAATATGTATTATTTAAATAGAAAAATATAGTTTGTAATTAATTATAACATCATATTGTAGTCAAATATGGCCACATAACTTTATATGTAAAGAATTAAGGCTATGATAATTTTCAGCAATGCTAAAATAATTTTTTATATATTTTATTATTGTTTAACTATTATTTAAATCAATTCATTATATAAATCAATTATATTAATTCAAATATATTATGAAAATTATATTTTATAAAATAATATTATCGGTAAAGGTATTCTCGGCAAATATTTAAAAAAACAATTTTTTATTTGCAACCGAAAATAGAAAAATTATTTGAAAATTATTTTTAAATCAGAAAATTGTGGACTCTTTTTTCAAATCATAAATGTATTTACTAAAAATTTAAAATTCAAAATAAAATTTCGTGATTAATTTTTAATCAATATTTTAATAATTTTCGAATGGATATTTAAAAAAATATATACTTTAAAATTAAAAGAAAATTAAATTGCATTTACCGAGTCGTGCACAAGACCTGGACTTTCATACTTTCAAAAATATTTTTGAGTATTTTATTAACACACACAAGTATGTATATAATTTATTATACAAATACTTGTATATATAAATATTAAAAAAATTATTAATATATTTGTGTGTGTGTATATGTACCGCTTACAGTTTTAATATATATATATATATTATAAATATTTAAAAATAACTTCTTTATATTTAAATAAGTCTATTATAATATATATATATATATATATTCAATATTAATATTTTATTCATATGATTACATACATACATACATATATAAATGTACTTATATACTTCTATAAAATTATTTGAACAAAACTATAATATATATATATATATATATATGCATGTATGTATGTATAACATTTATATATAAACAATAGTGCATATACACATACATATATTTGGACAATATCTTTGCATATTGGATTAGCTAACATGTCTATTGCGATGTAAATCCCAACATCTATATACGTGCATGTTATACCTTGCACGGATTGATATGTTACACATGCACAGATATATGTATATGACACACACACAGACACAAACACACACACACACACACAACATAAACTAAATAAAACTATACAATGTATAAGTTTAAACAAAATAAAAGATTTTATTTAAATGAAATTTAGAAATATTTTAAATAAATTAGACTTCATAGGCCCAATAAAGATCTAATATAGTAAAAAAATTTGAAATTCACCCATAACTTCCACCTCGTACTGACCTAGTTCTAACACCTTTGACTCTTACAGTTTGAATTATCCCACCTCTCAATGTTCTTCATATCATTATAATAACATTCAACTATGACAAAGATGGGGTGTGATCCTTCTAAATGTAAGATCTAGATCACAAAGTCAAGCACAAACAACTTGTTCTCTTACTAATCCTTAAATCTGGTATCAAATAAAATGGGAATATTATTAAAAAATTGGCAGATATAATAATCAAATTAGTTGAAAATGGAATAAAAATAAAGATATACCATATAAGCTCATATCCGAAAATCAACCATAGTAAATTCAAATAATTAGTAAGTCTCTTCTCAAGATACCTAACAAAACATTAATATTAAGTCTTTGGACAATAATATTAATCTAAGTGGCGCTCTTGTTGTAACGATTAAACACCGACAATAAGTTCAAGTCGAATTACAATCTTTCTTTGGGCTGATCATTATTCACTTGTAAAACCTTATTATTATCGCATATATCATCAGACATGTGTAAGTAATTTGACCAAATATTAATCTTTCTTTGCTCTGGCAATGGTTGCAAGAATGTATACACACAAATACCAGATATTTTCATGGACAATTAAAATAAAGGAGGTCACTTTGATGACATGTTATTTCAATTTGCTCACTTGGAATGCATGATAGTTACAATTAATTAGCAAAAGGACACCAAAAATAATTTATAAAAAGACTTCAAATGCTATTTGAAATTATTTTCCATTTTAGTTGTCAAAGATCTCCAGTATTAAAAATTCTAATTACTATGTTTTCTTCATTAAGTGTATTACCCACACAATTGTGACATGAATGGTGGTCATCAATAATAAACATATCTTGAATAACATATGGGCTAATATTCAAATAGCTTTATGATTTCTTTATGAAATGTACTCAAATTTTCATTAGCGAGTATGCACAAGTCTAAAGCATCAAACCATCATAATTAATAGTTAATGTACTTACCTTATAACAATCATTGCCCTATAAATTAGGTTTTCTTCGATAGACACAGATTGTATCAGTATTAACTAAATTGTGCATGTCAAAAGATGAGAAGAATTAAAAATTACTTTAGAATTAAGATCCATCATCTTATTGAAAAACACAATAAACATAGCAATAAATCGCAACAGAAAACTGTTTATGGTAAAATAAAGAGATCTGCTACGATAACTCGCTCATGCACGAGTGGAGCCGCAATTGCTGACGGCTGTCCACTGTTTTTTAATTCTAGTCCAAAATCAAAAGCAAGTGGGATGTTTTGTAACTCATTATGGACTAAAGTGAAAAATTGATGAACATATGTCAGCGTGTTAGGTTCTATTTGCCTTTGTCGCATGTGATTTTAGAATTCTCCTAAAGTAAATTACCATTCTGGGTACGGGTTCAATTCCTCCATCCTCAAGCTGTGTTACATGTGTCCTGCAAATCTCAATCATTGATTATTTGAATAAAAAATTAAATAGTGAGGGCAACATTCAAAATAAATGGTTGGATTTCAAAGAAACTGTGGCACATCAAGTTTGAGGATAGATTATTGCAAAGTTATACAAATACACGGGGTTCATGCTAGGAATAACCAACCTGAAGATGTAAAGGTTTATTCAACAAAACCAAGTAAAGTGTTAGTTCTGGGCAATCATGTGATACCACAAATGCAACATTTATTATTCCATAATATATTTAGAGCTGTTTAGGTAAGAAGCCTTATCATTATCATAATGAGCTATACTAATCGCTTAAAAGCGACTGTAGAAAACACTCGTCATGTTGTTGGTTGCAGAGTTTGCCTCAGTTTATTTTTTGATTTTTTAAAATACAAGTGGGTCCCATCATTTAGTATATTAGCAAATATTACCGTTAACATTTTGTAAATACCGTTATCGTACCGTTTTTACTGGTAAACTAAAATCGTTTACCGTTATTGTTACCGATTGACTGTTATACCGATAATTGATATACCGATAAACTGGTAACCGTTACACTGATAATGCTAAATTACTGTTTGTCTAGAAAAATAATAAATTGATATATTTTTACACTGAATAATGATTCATTATATATCTCATTGGGTCACTTAATAAAGGACATATAAAAGAAGTGTATTTATCATCATTTGAGTTGAATTACTGAAATAAATTGAACTGTTTTCTTGCTTTTAAATGCCCATAATACAACATCTTACATGAATATCAGTGTATTATGAATGGACTGGTAAATTACCGTTACTGTTGGTTTTAAAAAAATATTACCGACGTTTTACCATAAAAAATGGTAAATTTACCGTTACCGTACCGATTATGTTGGTATACCGACTTTATTTTAAAATGGTAACCGATTGACTGGTAATGGTATGGTATTGTAAGCTCTATTAGCAAATGTGCTCCCGAGTGATTACAATAGTCGCCCGCTAGCGAGTTTCTTTAGCATCCCAAAATCCCAATTATCATAATATACATGATAACTCTTTACTTATTAAAGATGAAATGTACAGAATCCATGTTCCAATGTTACAAAAAGAATAACATTATGATGTGATGTTTGAACCTAGAGAGTCATAAACATAGACTAGAAATAATTTGCATAGATTCCTCCTAGCTATGTGAGACAACAGTAATTATTATTGCATATGTTTGACGTATTCTCTAGTCATGGGTACTGTTCAAAAGATCTCATTTTCCATGGTCTCCACGGTCCAAATAGATCCAGACCATTCATTTTATTTATTTTCATTTATTTGAACTTAAAAAGGTAGAAAAAAAAACGAAGGAGTACCGTGGATTCATGGAACCATGAAAAAGTTGGAAACAGTTGATTATTTGTCTAAGAGTACAATTACTTAGTTCAGTGAAATCCATATTGATATCAAACTTAGATCTGACATTTACCATCCACCTAAAACGGTTAAAGTGAACAAAACTTTTATAATTGGGAAACTGTAGATCCATATTTATAATGCTGTCCTTTTTTAATTTAACCCTTCAACAAATTAGAACTGCCTCAATATATACATATTAATGGCATGACAATCATATCTTTTAAGTCGTTTTGTTTTAATTAAAATTTTGATTGTTTTAATTAGATTTTACATCAAAATAGCACTTATTAAATGATCAAAATTGCTGAAATAATCAAACAACAGTTAATTTGCATTTATTATTTAAACAAAAAATTATGAAATTCTAAATATTTGGATTCAAAATGGAAAACCTTTTAAATCCACGTTCAAAATAACCTACTTGTTTGCGCCAAAATTGGTCACAAACCCCGAATGTTGTGAAAGCACCAGTGTATGAATATAAATCAACAATATTCACACACAAATCTAAAATCTAAGCAAACAGAGTATCACAATTCAGAAATAATGAACATAAACACGAGATTTATAGTGGTTCGGCGATCTTGCCTACGTCCACTCTGAAGTTGATGATTTTATTGATGTTCACTTGATGATTACAATTTCTTCTGATGTAGTACAACTGATTGTATGATTATAATCTGAATCTAAGGAAGCAGTGGTGATTCTGAGTAGATCTGGCAGAGTCTGGGCGCTCTTTAGCTCCTAAAATTGTCCGACCCCTTTTCTGAATGACCGGGGGCTCTATTTATAGGTGTAGGAGGCTGATATTTCGCCTAAAATCCGGGGAGACCACTACTGGCACGTGAGGTGCCCACATACCCGCTTTTAGGAAATCCGGGCCCACTTTGGGATCGATTCGACCCTTGCTTCGAATCGATCAAGATTTGCTCCGATTGAGATGAAACTTGGTGTGAACATTCTTCATCATGCGCTTAAGCTTCTGTGAAAATTTCATAGCATTTGGACTTGTAGATCTCAAGTTATGATCGATTCAAGTGATGATCTTCGTCATATGGATTCGATCGAATCGGTAGGGTCGAATCCATATGTTTGGCCTATGGATTCGAACTGAGGCTCGTTCTATGGATTCGAACTAAGGCTCGGCCTATGGATTCGAACTAAGGCTCGTTTTATGGATTCGAACTAAGGCTCGGCCTATGGATTCGAGCTAAGGCTCGTTCTATGGATTCGAACTAAGGCTCGGCCTATGGATTCGAACTAAGGTTCGTTCTATGGATTCGAACTAAGGCTCGGCCTATGGATTCGAACTAAGGCTCGTTCTATGGATTCGAACTAAGGCTCGGCCTATGGATTCGAAGCAAGGTCATAGGATGGATTCGAAGCAAGATCATAGGATGGATTCGAAGTAAAGTCATAGGATGGATTCATAGGATGGATTCGAAGTAAGGTCATTTTCTCTATCTTGAATTGATCATAGCTTGAGCATACGAACTCAGATTGGCTTGAAACTTGAACCACTGGTTTCTACGGCTTTGCTTATCATGTCTTGTCAATTGTGGCTCAATCCGGACTTGGGCAAAATTCATCGATATTCATGGCGAATCAATGTATAACGATCTTTTACGACGAACTATCTTTAGTTTTCCAGTCAACTTTTTGGTGTCACGGCCTTGCCAAAAGGCGAGATAACATTTGCCCCCCAAAACATGCCTTGCGATTGGAAGGTGTGTTTTGTAATGCCATAAGCCGGATGTTCATATCCTGTTGATGACCTGTAAAGAAATTGATAGTCTTTCCTGACCATGAATGACGATCGTTTACGACCATATGTCATTTGAGATGATATGTGACCGTTCGAGGTCAGTTGCCGTTCATGGAAAATAATGAAATGGGACCGTTCGTGGTCGGATGCCGTTCGCGGCAAATAAAGAAATGGGACCGTCCGCGGTCGGATGTCGTTCTAGACGAGTTGAGACCGTTCGTGATCGTGTGTCGTTCTAGGCGAACTATGACCGTTCGCAGTCAGGTGACGTGGAAAGAGGAATGTGATCGTTCGCGATCGCGCGCCGTACGGGGCAAAAATGTGATCGTTCGCGATCGCGTGCCGTATGGGGCAAAAATGTGATCGTTCGCGATCGAATGTCATATTAGGTGAATTGCGACCGTTCGTGGTCGAGTGCCGTACGAGGCAGAGTGTGATCGTTCGTGATCGAATGTTATACTAGATGAAGTGTGACCGTTCGCGGTCGGGTGCCGTTCGAGGCAAATGGTGACCGTTCGAGGTCGGGTGCCGTTCGAGGCTAATGGTGACCGTTTGAGGTCGGGTGCCGTTCGAGGCTAATGGTGATCGTTCGAGGTCGGGTGCTGTTCGAGGCGAATGAGTGTGCCCGGGAGGGGGACTTAGTATTATCAATGTCAGGTTCACGTTCGGGTGAACTTCTGAATCAGCGATCATGGCGGTTCGTCGCCATACAAGGTGTGCTTGTGGACTGTTCACGATCCAAAGCATACGCGAGTAACTTCTTCTACAGAATTGCAAATATCAAATTAACGTTCACAGAAATATTCAAACAAACAAAGTCTAAATGTTCAAATCAACATGAAACAAAAGCAAAGCAAGGATGTCAAAGTGTAAATTCTCACTACGAGACGATCAATAATCATTCAGAGCATGCCTGTGTATCGTTCGCGATCTCATACATGTGTAAATGGTTTGACGTTGTTAGTGAGAAGTTTACGACTCGTTCATCGTTATTCAAATCAATTGATAACCAAACGGTGTCCTGGTTCAGGATCACCCCTAGCTGATGTAGACGGTGGTCGCTCTGGTTCCACCGTTGGAGCTCGCCTCCTCACATACTGAAGTAACCTACCGTTCCTGATATGCCCTTCTACTTCATCCTTCAGGTGTCTGCAATCATTTGTGCTATGTCCATTCAGCTCGTGGAATAAGCAATATTTGTCTGATTTTCTCTCGTCGGTAGTTGGATCCCGTCGTATTGGCCTACGATAGGCAACTTGCTCTCGAGTGTCTTGGTAGATTCGCTCCAAACCCTCGTTTAGTTCTGAATAGGTGGTAAATCGTGGCTCCCTCCGTTGCCGTTTTGACCTATCGTCATTTTCTTCAACTTTTCGCTTCCCTTTATCAGTCTCTGCACCCTTTCCAGGTGAATTACCGCCTCTAACTATGTAAACATCGATTTCTTCTTCTCTCTCTGTACGAGCATCCGCTAATCGTAAAAACTTTTCGGCTTCATGATAAAATTCTCCTAGATCCATAGGCGGATCCTTAGTTAATGAATTTTTGAATTCCGTGCCGTCAGCTATTCCGGACACGGCTGCCATCATAACCATGGATGGATCTGGCCGATACACTGATGCTGCTGCCGCATTGAACCGCGTCAGGAAATTCCTTAGAGACTCCCCAACTTTCTGTTTTAGCGTTGCCAAACTCATCACATTCTCGGGTCTTGAAATGTGAACCCGGAATTGCCTCATAAATTTCTCAATAATCAAATCGGTCCATGTCCCAATGGAGCCGCTCTCTAGCTGTCTGAACCATAAAGCTGCTATGTCTGTCAAATACAATGGGAAGCACCGGGCCATGACTTCCTATGATGCCCCCAACACTTCCATGTGCCTTATATACCTTGTTAGATGGACCGCAGGGTCCGTCCTCCCATCATACCCTTCTACTGTTGGCAGTTTGAATTCTGGTGGGTTCCTAGCCAACCTAATCGCAGGAGAAAAGTGACTCCTGTTAACGTCTTCAAGATCTCTGTTTACTAATCCTCCTCTCATGGCTCGCCTGACCACCTCTGCCAATCTATCATTGTCTCCAAGCTGTAGTCCTCGTTCACTACCTTCGATCTGCCCCCCGAGTCCTTGTGAGCTTTCGGGTGTCTGCCCCCCTGGCTGAGCGTTCATCCCTCTATCGCTGCCAGGTTGCTCGGATGTCCTTGTCTCTCTTCCCGGGTTTGGATCAACATGTCCTAAGTGTGTGCCCCCCAGCTCCGACGCTGCGTTGGATGGTCCTGCTTCGTTCTGGACTCTGATTGTTCCTTGATTTTGCGCTCCAAGTTGCCCAGTCTGTTGAAGTAAGTTCTGTATCATTTCTTCTTGTCTTCTCATCATTGCCTCTATCTCATCCCTGGTGACGAAGGCTGAAGCTTGGTTTGCTTCTAAGGAAGCCTCTTGACTTCCTTCGTGCTGACTTCTCTCAGCTCTTTGCCTTCTACTTGGTTGTCGAGTCATTGTCTTTTAAATTTTCAAATCCTGATTTCAGCCTTCTTAGTGAAAGCACCAAAGTGTTTGCGCCAAAATTGGTCACAAACCCCGAATGTTGTGAAAGCACCAGTGTATGAATATAAATCAATAATATTCACACACAAATCTAAAATCTAAGCAAACAGAGTATCACAATTCAGAAATAATGAACATAAACACGAGATTTATAGTGGTTCGGCGATCTTGCCTACGTCCACTCTGAAGTTGATGATTTTATTGATGTTCACTTGATGATTACAATTTCTTCTGATGTAGTACAACTGATTGTATGATTATAATCTGAATCTAAGGAAGCAGTGGTGATTCTGAGTAGATCTGGCAGAGTCTGGGCGCTCTTTAGCTCCTAAAATTGTCCGACCCCTTTTCTGAATGACCAGGGGCTCTATTTATAGGTGTAGGAGGCTGATATTTCGCCTAAAATCCGGGGAGACCACTTCTGGCACGTGAGGGGGCCCACATACCCGCTTTTAGGAAATCCGGGCCCACTTTGGGATCGATTCGACCCTTGCTTCGAATCGATCAAGATTTGCTCCGATTGAGATGAAACTTGGTGTGAACATTCTTCATCATGCGCTTAAGCTTCTGTGAAAATTTCATAGCATTTGGACTTGTAGATCTCAAGTTATGATCGATTCAAGTGATGATCTTCGTCATATGGATTCGATCGAATCGGTAGGGTCGAATCCATATGTTTGGCCTATGGATTCGAACTAAGGCTCGGCCTATGGATTCGAACTAAGGCTCGTTCTATGGATTCGAACTAAGGCTCGGCCTATGGATTCGAACTAAGGCTCGTTCTATGGATTCGAACTAAGGCTCGGCCTATGGATTCGAACTAAGACTCGTTCTATGGATTCGAACTAAGGTTCGAACTAAGGCTCGTTCTATGGATTCGAACTAAGGCTCGGCCTATGGATTCGAACTAAGGCTCGTTCTATGGATTCGAACTAAGGCTCGGCCTGTGGATTCGAAGCAAGGTCATAGGATGGATTCGAAGCAAGGTCATAGGATGGATTCGAAGTAAGGTCATAGGATGGATTCATAGGATGGATTCGAAGTAAGGTCATTTTCTCTATCTTGAATTGATCATAGCTTGAGCATACGAACTCAGATTGGCTTGAAACTTGAACCGCTGGTTTCTACGGCTTTGCTTATCATGTCTTGTCAATTGTGGCTCAATCCAGACTTGGGCAAAATTCATCGATATTCATGGCGAATCAGTGTATAACGATCTTTTACAACGAAATGTCTTTAGTTTTCCAGTTAACTTTTTGGTGTCACGGCCTTGCCAAAAGACGGGATAAAAATACTCTTATTAGAAGTAGTCTTCAACGGTGTCACATCTCAACAACCATACTAAATTTGATCAATCCACGGCTTGAAGGTAAGATCCTTTATCCTCAAGTTACATAAAGTAGAAGAATGTGAATGTGCTATGATATGTATTTATGCTGTTCTTTTATGCATTTGTGCTGAATGACCTGGTTCTGGATTATGGATGGTACGTTTTGGAGTCTTCGTACATCACTTGCAGCATCATCAGAATCCGGAGCAAAGTTGGATTGTGCTGTTTGAATCAGTGTTTTCACGATCGCACAGAACTGCGGTCCGATCTCGAATAAGACAATGTAATATTTCGGTTCATTTAACTTGATTGAGCCATTCTTACTTTCTCATCATTTTTTTTTAAGAAATAAATAAATATATTGTCAGGTAAAATCTAAAAAACAAACTCCATCATTTTGTTTTTCGCCGCTGCAAGTTCCTTCAAGATCATTGCAAGTTTTGTTAAGTTCGTTGTCACTGAACTTCTGTTTTTGTGCACTACTACTATATACACAACTGGAGTTGTGATGGTATAGTTGTGCACTGCAATAGTACACAACTTTGGTTGCAGACCTTAAAGACCCTTATCTAACATGTTTATTTTAGTATTTTTACATTGTATTCAAATTTGTAAATTTTCGAGAGAAAAAATCTACAACTACAGCGGTTTCATCGGTTAAATCACTAAAATCTTAAATCTTAAGTGATTACGGTTCAACTGACGATCGAGTTAAAATTACAGTTGAATTTAAGATTTAACTGTCTAGATAATGCAGTGTAGCTGCAGAGCAAAAGTTCAACCTCATATTAGACGACTATGGATTTAGTGTTCGGTTGATTGCTAGATGATATTATATTTTGCATTAAGTCGTTCCTTTTTATAGCTAGGAGCCTAGGATTTGCTGAAATTTATTCCCATGCTTGTAGGTTCATTTTCCTGTGCATATTGCCATCCTGGTATCACAAACATGCATTTCCTGATTGAAACTCTTACGTACAATTACCTGGACATCATACATTTTTTTCATTTTAAATAAAAAATGTAAACACACGTAATCCGGCACATATTGTCCTAAGAACAACTGAAAAAAAGCCTGATGTCCATAATTAGTTTGTGTGTTGAACCTTTTAATTTAGTTTAGTGACATTAGAAGAAATTGCTTTCTACTACCATTAAATTTTTAATAAAGTGAATGTTAGGCTAGGGTACTTAAAATCAAAGTTAATGCACGAAAACTCCTCTCCAATGAAAGTTGTAAATTAGGTCCTTAGAATTAAATTGCTGAATTATTGCAGACATTTATGCAATTATATCCAAAAATTGCTAACTGTCGGTAATTATTCAGTTAATATAATTGTGGAAATTTCCGCAATTTTTTGTTTAATAATTGCAGAAATTTATGCAGTTTTTTGAATAAATTGAGGAAATATCTGCAATTTTTAAAAAAAATTACAGATATTTCCACAATTTTTTCAAAAATTGCGGATATTTCCTCAATTTTTCCGTGAGTAATTGCGGAAATGTTTTTAGTTTTTGAATATAATTACATAAATGAATAATTGTATAAATGTATGCAATTATTCAGTAGCTTAATTCTAATAACCTAATTTACATCTTTTTTTTTTGGTAAAGATGTTTGGTGTACTTTAAAATTTAATAAGGACTTTAACTAAACCGTACCTTTAATAAATTTTAATTGTTTTATATGTCATATACCGCTAAATTCTATTTTTTAATTCAGTCTAAAACAATCATTTGTTTTTATTTTACAGTGATTGTTCACTGAACTATATCGTTCAACGTCATTATTCAAATACACTACTACATTAGAAAGTAAGGCTCCGTTTGGTTTGCTGTTTTTAGTTTTGTATTTTCGTCTAAACAAAAATGCGTCTTTCTTATACATTGTTGAAAAACACGCAATTTTGAAAAATGAAATTAACATAGAAAATAGAAAACAAGTTTATTTGATTTTTCGTGTTTTGAGGCATAACAAAAGGACGGAAAACAATTCATCTCCTTCATTTTCCATCGATCGTCGTAATGGCTAAGAATTGTAAAATAATTTTCCTTATTTTATTGTATTTTGTACTGTATGTTGAAAACACAAAACGCAAAACTAAAAACAAAACCAAACAGGCCCTAAGTATTTGAGTATTTACTTGTTAAAATAAAATAATGTACTGTAATAATAAGCTTATAAAATTATAAACAGAATTGGTATGGGATCATTTTTTTTAAGTTCAAGTACCTTAAAATTCAACTTTTCAAAATAACTTACTCTCATTAGTAGTAGTCTTAAAGGGTGTGACATGTGAACAGGTATACTAAATTTGATTAATCACGCCAGAACTTGCGAGTCTTTTTATTTATTTATCAATAAAATGAAATTTAAGTAAACAGGTTTAGTGTAAAGAACTTTGTATACCTTTTATTTTCCGTCACGTTTAGGTAAATTTTTACTCTCGTATGTGAATTTGCAGAAGTTAACTAACTACGCGCTATATGTACTATTTGATTAGTAATTAATAGTCAAACTTCTTGATATGAACTATAGACTATTTCGCATAATGTCACCATCAATCTATTTTCTTTGCAAGTGAATTCGTAACACATTCGTTTTGTCTATTACTTTACCTACATGCATCATTGCATGTACTCTCCCTTCTCCCTTGGTTTTACTAATCTCTCCTTTGAAGCAGTTGGCAATTTTCTCATATTTCTAAATGCAAATCAGTCTTACTTATTTTAAAAATTAGCAATATTACTTGATTAATCAAATTTATTCAGCTAGAATAATACCCATGATTGATTTTAAAAGGAAAATATGTCTAAACTGATTTAAAGGTTAAAGGAAAAAGAGAACGGTATGCGTATCCCTTTGATAAAAATGTAAAGCAGCCTAATAATGAAAAGAAAATCAATACGCTAGCTACTTCACTAGATTGGATACCCAAATGTCTAATCCCTGTCTGTCGACATAATTGATAAGCGCATCTAAACATTATCTATGTTCAGACCAAAGCCTCCGATTTTATATGTTTTGAAGTGTCGGTGTGCATGCATGTAAAACACACTCTTTAGCTCATGCAATGCATAAAAAACATGCAGAATTTCATTTTTTCCACGGTGACGTTATATGATATGCTTCTCATTTTTTGTGACGTTATATAATTTGACGTTCTCCTATATAAACGAGTACACACGTCTCCTCTCTTCGTGCCTATTTGCAGAACAATGGATTTTCAGAAGAGACCTCTTCTCTTTTCCCTGCTCGCCATGGCTCTCATTACATGCTCCAGCGCCGACCTGACCATAGGATTTTACAACAAAACATGCCCATCAGCAGAGAGTTTGGTACAGCAAGCAGTGGCTAAAGCCTTCGCCAACGACTCCGGCGTAGCACCCGGCCTCATCAGGTTGCATTTCCACGACTGTTTCGTCAGAGTAAGCAACTAATTATCCCTCAAATTAATCGCTAGCTACGTTCAAACAAATAACATTTGCATTTGCATATAAAGGGATGCGAAGCCTCGGTACTGCTAGATTCAACAGCCAACAACACAGCAGAGAAAGAGGCACCACCTAACAAGAACAGTCTCCGTGGATTTGAAGTGATCGATGCTGCAAAGTCCGCAGTCGAAGCAAAATGCCCGCAGGTCGTGTCCTGCGCGGACATTATCGCGTTCGCAGCTCGTGACAGCGTCCAACTTACAGGAAATATAACGTACCAAGTTCCTTCAGGGCGCCGCGATGGGAACAAGTCGGTTGCAACTGAAGCGACGGCCAACCTCCCTCCCCCGTTTTTTAACGCCACGCAGCTCATCAACTCCTTTGCTGCAAAGAATCTGACGGCTGAGGAGATGGTCACGCTGTCCGGTGCGCACACTATAGGGATTTCCCACTGCTCGTCGTTTACGAACAGGCTGTACAACGGTTCGAGGATCTCGGTGGATCCAACGCTGAGCGAGGCGTACGCCTCGTTGCTGCAGATGCGGTGTCCGAACACGAACACGACTTCCAATGTCACGGTTGCGTTGGATTTGGTGACGCCTAGGGTGCTGGATAATAAGTATTATGCTGCGCTGCAGCTTAATTTGGGATTGCTGACTTCGGACCAGGCGTTGGTTGCGGATCCGACGCTGAGTGCTGTGGTGAAGAGATACACAGATAGCGAGAATGCGTGGGCTGCGAATTTTACACAGGCGATGGTGAAAATGGGTGAGATTGAGGTTTTGACCGGTACGGCCGGGCAGATTAGGAAGAATTGTAGAGTTGTTAACTCTGCTGGCAGCTCTACCGCGTTGTATTCTTCCATGTAAGAGTTTTGAGTATCTATTTTCTGCATGTAAACCATGGAGGATCTGAAAAATGGTCCAGAGTTCGAGAATAAATTTTTGTGTTTCACACACTTTTCCTTGAAAATGATCTGTCCTAACTGATATAAAGGAGTGACGGTATTCAGGTCGGGCGCAGGAGCAAGCCCACCACCTCCAGGTTGGGGGCAAATTCTTCAAAACCTGCTCGTTGCATAATTACTTCAGTTATACACAAACTTTTTATATCTTGGCAACACATACTTAAATTCAAAATTATATTGATGCGAAACCTATTTTAAAATGAAATTAACTAAAAAAGTGACCCAAATTTAGTTTTGAAAATATTTGCCCAAATTATGAAATTCTGAAACCCAAAAATACTTGGATCTCGTTTGGTTCATTTTGAGTTTTCTTTTTTCTGTTTTCACGAACATTCTTTCCAAAATCGAGGAGAGCATTTAATATTCTAAGTCGTCGATGAAGGAGGATGGCCTTGCTTTTGTTAACATTCAAAACATGATTTTTTTTTTTAATATTTCCCTAGAAGAATCGAGTGGACTTGTAAATTTCCGAGGGGAATTCAATTAAGCATGTTCACTTCAACTCATGGCATCTATAATCCCCAAATACCATTTTTTGCGAGAAATATGTATAAGACAATACTCGAACATAAAATAAATTTATTTTCAATTGTGTATGGTAACTTCATTTTTAAAAATGGATATTTTCCAAAAATCACATGAGCCGTATGCATTTTGTTTGAATGGAAATGCAAAACTGAAAATGGCAAACCAAGTGTACGTTTTCAAAAGCGAAAGTATATTCTAGGAAAAAAAAATTTAAAGGATAAATTAAAGTAAATAATTACTCACAAGGACACACGCAAAAAGTTTTTACCATAAGGACAAAGCCCAAAGTCCAGATACAATTTAAAACAAAACAAAGAATTCCGTTCGTCTTCCTCCTCCTTGCTTTCACTTAGAATTTGATGAAATTTTGCTCGAAAAAAAAATGGTACCGCAAACCAAAAACAAATCTACATCTCCAACACAACCGCAACAATCGACAGCCGACGAACAACTAGCACAACAATCGACAGTCGAAGAAACCTAGCTACATCGGAAGTGGAGCAACAAAGTGAAAATCAAAATGTCGAATCACTTCCAACAGTAGATATTCAAAAAGAAAACGCAATGATAGAAAAGGAAAACCTACCTCTAGTGGAAATGATAGGAAAGACAATAAAGAGAAAAAGCAGCAAGTTAAAACTTAAAAAACCTACATCAGTAGAAGAGGAAAAGCAAAATAGAGAAAAAAGAACAAAAAGAAGACATGAAAAAAATACAGCTATTGAAAGCAGACCAGAAATAATAGAAAGTATACCAGAAAAGACAACTGATACTATAAAATCAAGTATAACAAAGTTAGTATAATTTTATTATAGTAACATTGATTTTTTTTGCACAGAACAAAGAAGAGAACATGCAACAGCAAATAGTTGCAGAGAAAACAGTTGAAGAAAATATGCAAAAAAGAGAACAAAGAACAAAAAGAAGAAATGAAAAAACGATTCAAAAGAAAATACAAACATAAACCGAAGTAACTGAAATTGCAAAATTATGAAACTAATACTAACAATTTCATATTGTTAAATGTATTCTAATATTATCAAAAATGTTAAACATGAAAAATCTCAGAAAGAAGAAGGCAAAAAAGTTGCAGATGAAGAATCAGAGGAAGAACAACTCAATTCGGTAAAATTAGAAGCATTATAACTTTATAACATGATAGATATTGCAAAAATAATACCTGTAAATTATTTGGTAAAAGAAAAGACCGATAATTACAACAAACTGATACCTACTTACAACAAATAATAGTCAGTATCATTTAGTGTAAATCGTTTGGTAAAATAATAGTAAGTATCATTTAGTTGAAATCTGATACTTACAACAAACTGATACCTACTTACAAAAAAATGATACATACTTGAAAAAAATGATACTTACTTACAGAAAACTGATACCTACTTAGTACAAACTGATACCTATTTACCGCAAACTGATACCTAGTTACTGCAAACTTAAAATCGTTACATATTTCACTGAAGATATTTCAGTGCAGCTAATATCCAACCTATTGTTACGTTTCAACATAATTTGTTTCACAAATTACTTACTGTCTTTATTTTGAAATAATAGAATGATGATGATTTTGTTAATCCACATCCAAAATGCATTAAAGGCAGATCACAAACAGAACAGCAGAAAGTATCAAAATCCAAAGACAAAAAGCATGAAACTGCTTATAGATGTGGATTGCAAGTAGTATTCAAAACGGTGAAAATGATAAAACAAAAAAATGCTCTATCCCAAAAGCAGATGGACATATTGAAGAACACTCCTTTCTACAATTTCTTTAGAGTTTTTTATGAAGAGAAAATTATGATGAAAGATTGTAAAAAGCATCAACACAATTTGGATGCTTTATACCAATGCTACTCAGTTGAGGAAGATGCATTCTTATTTGCTAAAGAAAGAATGAAAGTTATAGCAAGAGATATAAGTTTGATTTTTGGCCTACCATTAAAAGGAATTAACATTGAGCCAACTCAGAAAATGACAAATAGAACAATTTCAATGCAGTGCAGAGAATTTGCAAAGAGAAACTTTGGTAATTGCACTTACATAACAAGGAATGTTGTGAAAAAAAGAATAAAGCAAGAAGTGGCAAAGAAGAAAAAGGAGTACGAAGAAGACTTGCCACTGTTAATAGTAATCGAAATACTATTAACATTTTTCTTTCCAAACAACCAGCAAAAGTTAAGATGGGGAATTCTACCATACTTAATTAATGTAGAGACAATGCAATTGGTTTCTTGGCCACTAACGATAGAAAAGAATTTCAGTAAATTTTTCAAGAAGTTCATCCATAAGCCAAGAAACATGTCGGGATGCTCCATGCTTCCATTGGTAAGATAAAATAATCAAAATTATTATTTGATTTTTTTAACAAACATATCTAATCAATTCTTTTTATGTTAACAGTATTGCATTTGTGAGAAATTGCATCTCATTCAACAAAGACAACATTATACTGTAGCTTTACTCAGATTTGCAAAGTGGGACTTAAGGAAACTAAAAGACAAAGCAATCAAAGAAGTTTTTGATAATGTGAAAGTGGGTGATGTAAGTTAAAATTCCATTTCATTTTTGTTAATCAATATGCTTTAACTCTTATGTAGAATAAAGTTTAATTGTATATCCTTTCTTCTATGACATAAAACTGATACTACAGTGAGCAAAAACTGATACCATATCATTACATACTAATAGTATAAGAAATAGAAACTAGAATGCAAAAACTGATACCATATGTTTATTTTCTTGAAACTGATACTAATAGTATCAGAAACTGATACTAGAATGCAAAAACTGATACCATATGATTACATGCTTGAAACTAATTGTAGAAGTATCAAAAACTGATACTAGAATGCAAAACTGGTACCATATGATTTCATGATTGAAACTGATACTAGAAGTACAATAAACTGATACTACAATGCAATAACTGATACCATAGTTTTACATCCTTGAAACTGATACTAATATTATAAAAACCGATACTAGAATTCAAAAACTGATACCCTAGTTTTACATGATTGAAGCTGATATTAATAGTATCAGAAAATTAAGACATTAGCTATTTGTTTTATCGCATAGTATTTCCTCTTTTCGTTATAATAAAAATTCAATTGTCATTGTAAATTGAAATCATAGCTTAAAACTAAAACAATTTTTCCAATACCAATTTTATAGGTGAAAGAAATTACAAATCTCAGCCCATATGAAGAATGTCTACTTCAAACAGTAACTGTAGAACAAAATTTGCTTGAAATTAAAAAGAAAAGCATGGAAAAAAAAAGAAAGTTTGAAGAAACCAAAGAAAGTGCACATTCGTTTGAGGAAGACATAAGCTTCAGGATCTTCCAAATGCATATAAAAGATTTGGAAGAAGAAGCAAAGAAAACAAAAAAAGAATTGGAAGTAGAAAAAAAAGGAGAATTAAAGCAGAGCAAGAAGTTTTGAGTTTGAAAGAAGAGTTGAGAGAAATTAAGTTGAAGTTGAAAGAAAATGAAGAGAAAAGATCGCAGGCTGGAGACAACACTAAGAAATTTGAAGCTGATTTGAATGACAGTGAAGAAAACAGAGAAAAGAAAAATGAAAGTTTCAATGTACAAAGCGACAGTTTACAAACTGAACTAAATGCAGATACTTTTGCAGAAATGGAAACAGGAAGAAATGAACAAGATAAAGAAACAAAAGCTGAAGAGAGTGTACAGAAATCAGCAGATAAAACAGAAGAAATGGAGAAACATATGCCCATCGAAATAGAAAGTGAATTGGATAAAAAACCAAAAAATAAAGAAATACAATATGAACATGAAGAAAAAAAACAAACTCCAACTGAAGTGCATCAAAAAGAAGAGTTGGAAAAAGAAAGTCAAGTGCAGAAAGACAAAACATAAGATACTCAACATCTTGAAGCGGATATAAATGTAAAAAACCAAAATGTACTGTACAACATTTCAGTGCTTGACTTTACCCCTCCATCTTTCAAACTTTACGACACACAAGAGTTTGAAAGTGAAAAAACTAAAGAAAAAAAAAGATGCAGAAAAACCTATGCAACCAGCTGCTAGAAAAGGAAAACAAAAGTGGCAAAATTAAGTGGCAAAAAAATCAAAGCAACACAAAAAAGTACAGCTTCTTATATTCAAAGATTGAAGGCGAGAACAAGAGTGAAAAAACAACGTGACAGCTTTGAATATGGGATGAAACAAAAAAAAGTTGCAAATAAACCAAAACCCGAAAAAAATGAAGTTGTTGAAAACAAAAGTGCATAAGACAACTGTCCAAAGCCACTTGCAGTGATAGAGCCAACACTTTCAGAGATAGGCCTTGGACATTGCAAATGTTTGATCTATCTCAATGTTGAGCAACAAAACATGATCAAAACTTTCTTTTCATTGACGACATCATCACAAAAGTAAGTGTACAAATATGTATATCAATATTAAATATGAAATTAAGTTTATCTAACATATACAAATTGTCTTTGTTAAAATAGTGTAGTGGCATAGGAAGATAAGAACACAATCAGAGGAGGTTGTGTCATAACAAAAAATGCACTAAAACGTGTACTAGAAGGAAACGAGACAGATGATAGGTACATAATTTTTTTTTCTTTACATTAAAACCGATACCAAAATAAAAGCAAAAATGATACCTAAATCCACAGCATGCTTAAGTTGACTTGATGCTTTATTATTTTTATACTTATCAACATACACAGCCATTATTAACATAGTGATACTACTTACTATTTAATATTGCTTCACCAATAAAAAAACTTATACTTTCCTGATTTTAATACATATTATAGATTAGTATATTTCAAGATATGGACTGGAAGAACACAATTATGCTTTCACAACTACAATAACGGTAAATAAAACTTTAATATCCAAGTACATAATAATTGCTTAATTTATTAAATCATAACTTATTTTCATATTAAACAGAAAGAAATTGTGTGTGATATAATGGGTGTGAAAAAAAGTCTGATCCTCCCTATGCTAGAATACATTGTACAAGATAAATTTGCTGAAAGTATATATTTTCCTTTGCATTGTGAAAACCACTGGACATTGGTGACTTTAACATACCCAATAATGCAATGGTGCCATGTTGATTCTAACCGCCCTAGAAGATCAAATGAAAGAAACAATTCCAGTTTAAAAGAAGCTATAAAATTGGTATGAGATTTCTTTTTCTTTTAAAAAATTTACTTATTACAGATAAAAAAGTGAATATGACCTAACTTTTTAACATTTTATCTTTATCAGAGACAAAAAATAGAAGAAATGCTTAAAGAAATCTGGAAAAACAATAACATAACAGACATGAAGGTGAAACCAGATGATATGCATCAAATAAAGTGTGCACAACAAGCACAAGACACGTAAGTCTTTTTTTTTGGTTAAAATGATATCCACTGACAACAAAATGAACAATACAATTGAAACTACTAGTCATAATCAATTGACAGTTGTCAATATTCAAACTATCTGTGTTTTTGCATTATAATATTTCATACATACTTCTATACAACATTATATGCCTTCTATATTTAATTGAATTTGATTCATAACAAAAATATTGAAAAATATTATCTCTCAATTCCATAAACATTTAGTTCAGAATAAACAGTTACTACAGAAAGAAAATTGATACCTACATAAAAGAAACTGATACCTACAGAAACAAAATTGATACCTACATAAAAGAAACCGATACCTATAGAAACAAAACTGATACCTACAAAACTAAAGCTGATACCTACATAATAAAAAATAAAACAAAATATTTAGCAAATATATCTTAAAGTAATAACTACAAACACAAAAATTCATACCGAAATTGATACTAAGTGTGCTACTAAAACTGTTAAATATTTTAATTCAAAGCATACTATATGCTTGTACCATTATCTCTGAAATTCAATGTTTTATATTAGTTATAAATCTGATAATACAACTGATGCAAACTGATACTAACATTACATTTTGGTTTCAACAGGCTTGACTGTGGAATATTTGTAATGATATTCATCATTTCACTAAACAAAAGCAGAATACCAATAAAACTTGAAAAGAAGGAAATATTATCCACAAGAGTAAAGGTTGTACATGCAATATTGACGGATGATGAACACTGCTGGAGTCTGTCTAAATACATGTCAAGCTTAGAAGAAGAAAGAAAAGGAAAGAACTGAATTCACATTGTGTTGTTTCACAATTAAATTTGGTAGTTGTAAAGTAATGTAGTTCTGTTGAAATTTGTACTTATGAAGTAATGATGTTATTTTGCAATTTGGTACTTATGAAGTATTGATGTTCTGTTCTAAAAACAATGCTGCTCTTACTTGTAAAAACAATACTGATCTCCTGGAATGATATGTTGTGGTTGGTGTTCTTTTCTTTTCTTGTTGTTTATATTATAACAAGATTGTATAGTGTAAGTTCTATCATGCAGCTATGGATCCCACATAATATTATCAGTTTTATGATGCAACTATCAGTTGTATAATGATATTATCACATTTCATATCATATTTCAATATAAATCAGTAACCGAGTATCAGTTCTTATGACTAATAGTATCAGTTTTGCTAAAACTGACACTCAACATACTTTATGAAACAACAATTAGTGCTGATGTTAGTTTTTGCTAACACTAGATATCATTCTAATTATTTATTAGTACTGGTGTCAATTCTAGCATGTATTATAATACACGAAACTGATACTAAAGTTGTTTATATCCAATCAAACAAACATTATCTCCAACCAAGCTAACTGATACTGATATTGTAAAAACTAATACTTGTAAAAACTTATAAAAACTGGTACTGTAAAAACTAATACTGTAAAAACTGATACTATAAAAACTGATACTGATACCAAAACTTGTAAAAACAAACACCAGAACTAATACTGTAAAAACATATAACTGATACTAAAACTGATACTATCACTTATACTAAATAACTGAAATTAAAATCAATTTGATAATATGCTATACTGAATACAAATTAATAACAAAAGGTTCAATTACAATAAACCACCAAAACAAGTCACACATCCACTTATTAATCCGAACAAATTCAAAATGTAAAATCAAATTATATCCTCTTCGAAGCTTGACAATTCCGTTTATTATGACCAAACTGCTTGCACTCGCCACATCTGTTTTGCTTGTTCTGAAAATATGAAAATCCTTCTTTGCGCTTGACTGATGGTCTATCAGCGCCATGTTTCTCCTTTGGTGGCTTGATAACATCTTGAATGCTACCATCAACAATAGGCCTATCATAATTTGGAATAGGATTTATAGCATTGGCATAAGAACATCGATAAGCATCAACAGTGAAATAATTCTCGACAAAATCATATACAGAAAACTTAGACTTGTTCATACACTTTATAGCATGAGGACAAGGAAATCCCGTAATTTTCCATTGGTTGAAACTACAAACTCGTTCCTTCAAATCAACACAATGAGAGTTTGGAGATTTCACTTCAAAAGCAAAATCAGAAGATTTATATACATCCCATCCAAATCCTTCTTCAATCAATTTACCTAAACGTAACTCCATAGAAGGGAAAAGATTTGTTCTCCACAAACGACACTCTTCTCTTCTTCTAGCCATTTGTTCCATAATCTTAACACGAATACCTTCTAAACACGAAGTAATAGGCAATGCTCATTCAACTAAAATTCAACTATTAAAACTTTCTGCAACATTCAAACTATATTCACCATAATGTTTCCCTGGAAAAAATAAATCCACCCACTTATCAAATGGCTTATCCTTTAAAAAATTCACACCAGCAACACCACCAATTTGACAGATTAGAAGCTCTAGATCACATTTTGAATAGATCAACAATAGACACATTTTCATTTTTGGCTTTTACCGCTGAAAGAAGATTTTGTTCCATATGCAAATAGCAATAACTGTGATAAGCTGAAGGAAAAACATCATGAACACCTGAAAGCAAACCTTGGTGGCGATCTGACATAAAAACCAAAGTACGATCTTCTTGAAGCATTTGTTTTAAATGGTTCAAAAACCATGTCCAATTATCCACATTTTCTACAGAAACTACACTCATAGCTAAAGGGAAGAAACCTGCAAATGAAAAAATAATTAGTAAAAAAACTAAAACTAATTATGACCATAAATCTGAAACAATTCATGAAACTGATACTAACAGTAAAAAAACTGATACCGAAAACCTGATACGACCATTATAAAAATATTGATAACCACGACAGTATGCACATTAATCTTCATTATAACACAACAAAGTAATGAACATTGACATATATTATGATACAAATGAAATTTCAATTCTACACAACTATATATGATACCATATATTAACATACTTGAAACTGATACTAACATTATACACAAACTGATACTAATCTCCTGCTAAGAAGTATGAAATTATGATACCAAATACAAACTTACAATTCAATACAATGAAAATTCTGATACTAGAAACTTGCTAACTGTAAACTACATATCTTAAAACTGATACCAACATAATACAAATTATGATGACAAATTAATATTAATGCTAATGCTAACTATTATGATCTCAATACAAATAAATAAAAACTAAAAACAAAGACAAACCTTGATCACCATTTTTTGCAGTAGCACCCATCAACACACCAGGATGTCCCTTCAAGTGAGTAGCATCTAAGAATATCATAGGACGACAATACTTGAAACCAAGTAAACAAACGCCAAAAGTAATAACCACCCTCTCAAATTCATTACTACAAGGATCAACATCCATATTAACACAACTAACTGGATTAGACTTCTTCATTGCTTCCAAATACCAACTCAAATCATTATAAGACAAAACATCATTACCATGCAACTCCATTAATGCAAGTTGTTTCACATGATAAGCATAACCATAAGACAACTGAAAATTGTATTCTCTTCTAAAATCAACTATAATATCTTTAGGCTTTTTACTAGGACAATCACGGATCTCGTCAATAATCAACGATTTAACAAACGAACTAGATATATGTGGATTATTCACATTTCTAAGACCAGCCCCACAAGGATGATCAACAACCATATTTCTCATAAAAAACTTCTTTAATTCTCCAGAATCACAAGAACCATGGACTTTGAAAAGACAACCATTCTTATATGAAGAGCAAATTACAGTAACTCTTGTAGCACAATTCTTTAAAATTACTAATTCATACCCATTTTGAATTTGATATGCCATCAAAAATTCTCTAAAATGTTCAACTCCTCCAAAACAAAAACCAACAAAATCAGAAATGCATAATGTCGACCCTCTCCTCAATATATCTTTCAAATAACTTTTACCATTAACAACAACATTTGAACAGACAGATACAACAGAAGATGAAGATGCACGAATATTAGATGAACTTGAAATAGAAGCACCATCAACATATTCCAATTCAGAACCCTTAACCTTAACAGTAAAATCAAAGAAAGAACTTTTCTTGTCTAACTGAAAACAAATTATACTCTGAATATCAGAATTAGTGTCCACTATAATAACTTTTTCCTCAAGTACATAAGAAATTTGAATAGAAGAAGGAGTTAATTGAGACCAACATCGACATATCTCATTCTTCAAATCATACAAAGAGCAATCGATAGACAATCGAGTGCTAAAAGTGTTATTATTCAATAGAAACAGACAAAGAAGACTGTTATCACCACTGCCAAAAAAAATAAAAATAAAAACATTAGTAAAAATATGTTCAATTTACAACATTAGTTTTTCCATTTTAGAAAACTGATACCTACCGTATACAAAACTGATACCTAGTTACTGATAATCAAAAAAATTAATACTAAGAAAAAATAAAAATGATACCAGAAAATTGAACCTAAGATATGATACTTTTCCACTCTATCACAACTTTATATACAACCCAATCAATGATACTTTTCCAATCATCCCAACATTAATGCAAGATAATGCAAGATAAATTAAATGTAAAGCATATTAGAATACAACATTGCATAAAGAAACAAATTTAAAAAAAACCTGCTGCTGCTTCCAAAAGTTGCCATAGAAGAATGAACAAGCAATCAGAAAAATAACACTGCATGTAATTTGTGAAAACGAACACAATTAGAAATCACAAACATTTTTTTTAACTCTATTAGAAAAAGAACAAAAAATAGAATAATATAAGCATACCTACTTAATACAATTTGAAGAAAAACGAGATCACAGTAGAAATATGAAAAGAACGAGAACGACAAATGCGCGTGAGAAAAATTTGATCGATGAACTACAATTTTCAGAAGAACGATATTCAAATGATCGAATGAAGTTGATCGATATTTTGATTGCGAGAGAAATTGGATCGCGACTGGATCGCGACAGAAAAATTTTGATTGAAAGGAAGAAGAAGAAGAAGCGCGCGAAAGTGGGCTGGAAGGAAAATACGATAATTTGTCTTTTAGAGAAAATTATTAGTAGGCTGTCCTACATCCAAAAAAAACCCTAAAAATTGTCCTTGAGGAAAATTTCCTGTATATTCTATACACTTTCGAAAATAATACAATTTCTTGACAAAAATGAATATTATATTACAGTGTAAATCCTGCAAATATTGATACATCATAGAAGGCTAACAATTTAGCATCGCATTATCAACATTATAAAGTTAATAAAGATAGATTAAATGTAAAAGCTCAATAACTTTTATTTTTTGTTTTAAACAATTGATAAACACTGCCTTTAAATAAGCTATTCGTTTCGCTTTCAAAAATATGATTTATTATTTGTTGTCTTGAAAGTTTTCGATCGAATGAGAAAAACTGTCATCAAATATCACCATGTTTTCTCCATGTTTTCTCATGATTCGTTTTTCAAGAATTCAAACATTTTAAATTTGTAAAATTTAAATTATATTGTAAGATATATGTATCTGTATATTTATTACAACATTATAATGTGTATGTTTGAATATTATAATGTGGGACTTATATGAACACATTTTAATAGAAACGAATTTGATTTTTTTTATTTAGAAAAACTTGAACAATAATTTTTCTCCGGATTGGGCAACTCGTTTAATCGGAGTCACCACTACTAGTTTTATTCCTAAAAAAGCAGATTTCGAGTCGATGAGAAGGGGCAATCGAAATCTTTTACATACATTAATTTGGGTTGGAGCAACCTAATTCTTGAACAAGGGCCTAAAAAATTTACCGTTGAATCTTGCTTACAAAAAATAAAATAATGTACATTTCCAAATCCCACATGTCATTTTATGTTTTATAATAAGGTTTAACAAAGTTCTCTCATAAATGTCCATGGTGTCTTCTTTAATAGGCTCACCGTAAATTTATAGGCGAGCAATAGTCGGTTAGAATTAGACCTATCAAACGGGTTGGGTTGGACTAAAATGGGTTGGGTCGAGTTTGACCCAACTCATTTTTGCCCCATTCTTTCTGACCAATTTATGACCCAACATATTTATGAACCAACATATTTATTAAGCGGGTTACCCATTTAACCCATTTAAAGATTTAAAGTTGATTTGACCAACAAGAAACAAATAGATATAAAATAATTCTAATTTTTACGTTTTGAATTTCAATAAAAATCAAAACTTAAAAATTTAAAATTTTAATTCTAATTTTCATCAAAATTCAAATATGGGGATGCGGTCTATTATTTGCTAAGTGCAACAGTTAGTCACCGTGAAGAACTACATTATCCATTCATAAGATAAAATATCCGAGTGTTCCATATTGTCCGTAATTTAGGTGGGAGTTCATCGGTCAAAGTCTCGCCTGATTCCGAGTTAGTATGAATGAGTTATTGCAGTCTGAACTAAAAATAGCGGCTTCTACCTAGGTGGGTTTCAAATAGGAGGTTGTAGTAGCCTGTTATTTTTTAAGTACAATTGTTAGTCACCATTGAAAACTATAGTGTGCGTTCACAAGATGAAGTATTCGACTGTTCCATATTGTCCGTAATTAAAGTGGGAGTTCATCGATCGAAGTCTTGCCTGATTCCGAGTTAGTACGAAGAAGTTACTGCAGTCCGAACAAAAAAATAGCGGCTTCGGTCTAGACGGAGTTCAAATATGGGATGTAGCCTATTATCTCTAAGTAAAACTGTTAGTCACCATAGAGAACTACAGTATGCGTTCACAAGCTAAAGCATCTGAGTGTTCCATATTGTTCGTAATTTAGGTAGGAATTCATCGATCGAAGTCTCGCATGATTCCGAATTAGTGCGACGATGCTACTGTAGTCCAAACAAAAAAAATAGCGGCTTCTGCCTAGGAGGAGTTCAAATATGGGATGTAGCCTATTATTTTTAAGTAAAACTATTAGTCACCATGGAAAACTACAATGTACATTCACAAGATAGAGTATTCGAGTGTTTCATATTGTCCATAATTTAGATGAGAATTCACTAGTCGAAGTCTTGCATGATTTCGAGTTAGTATGAAGAAGTTACTGCAGTCTGAAAAAAATAGCGGCTTCTGCCTAGGCGGACTTCAAATATGGAGATGTAGTCTGTTATTTTCTAAATACAACTATTAGTCACCATGGAGAACTACAACATGTGTTCAAAATTCTTATTTTCAAAATTTATATTTTCAAATTTTAAGTTTTTAATAAATGGATAAATAGGTCACCCATTTATCACCCTTTAAAAAATGGATCAACCGAACCCATAACCCATTTATTAAAAGTCATAAATAGGTTGACCCAACCCGTTTATAAGTAGGGTAAATGGGTTTGGTTAACGTGTCATGTCATATTTTGAAAGGTCTAGTCATAATCGAATTAACCGATCAAACTAGTATATTTCAGTCGGCTCGGTTACGAAATTAAATTAGTTTGAATTCAATTTGTAAAATAATTTTCTTTTGTTATCGCTTTGACCAAATTAATCAAGTCATATTATCCAAATATATGTTATTGTAATACTTTGAAAACAAGTTTAGTATTTAAAAACAAAGTTTGTTTATTGAAAATAGTTTATCTTTTCTTATAAATATAAAAAATATTTAATAAAATCTCTTTAAACATAAATTTATGTTTTCCTTCGACTAAATCAATCATTTCACAATAACATTTGATAATTTCTCTTATTTATCTTTTAAGTTCTATTAAATCGGTAAACGATTGAACTAATCAAAATTAATTTGGTTTGCCTTAGTTCGGTTTTGATTTTTCTCGGTTTTAATTCGATTTTACTTATTTTTACCTCAATAACGACCGAACCAACCGAATGCTCACCCTTATATTGATTAGACCCTCGTAATTTTGAATGATTGATTTGTGATTAAGGTGAATCAATGCAAAGGATTAAAATGTCAACTTTTGCATATGGACAAATTGTACCAAGGAACATTTTCATATGGACGAATTGCTCTAATAAAGGAGATGAACAAGAGAACTTTTCTCCTTAATGGAGGAGAAACAGAAGAGAACTTTTCCCTTTCTTTTATGTTTATAAATTATATGCATTTCCTTTGAAGAAGCAAACTTTGATTAGACATAGTCTTACATAACGTCCTCGACGTCGGACGCAAGGATTATGTCTTTTTGGGTAAGTCAATAATTTTCAAATTGTACTTGCCAACTCTTTAAATATTTATCTTCCCTTCGAACAAATTTCGCTTTCTACGAAATATCAAATATGACATCAGTTCAAAATTAATTATGGGAGCAATAACGATTTGGAGGTTCCAAAAATAAGCGAGTGTGGTGAAGATGACTCAAAATATGAAAACAATAATCGTGAAGAATTTTTTTTGAAATTTTGAAAAGTTCGACAATGATCTCAAAACTCCCTCTAAAGTAATGATGATCAATTTCAACGAACAACTCGTACTTCACACCATGCACTTCTTAATTGGGTTGAATGCGAATGAACAATATTCTGAATTGTCACGAAAACTAAAATCAAGATCTTTTTCAAATAAGAGAGATTATTTCTGGCTTCTTTGTCATACTATCTAGTAAGTATGGTTGAAGTTTCACTTCTCTTATGAAAACCTTTGATTAGTTGGAATGTTCATGTACACAATTAGTCATGGTATGTCACACGGAATGGTAAATGAAAATTTCAACCAAGCAGGGTAAATGTCTTTGTTCATAAGTTGTTATATAATATCTTACTTGTGGACAAAGATGTTATTAAACCGACATATTTCGTTGTTGTTCCTAATGAAATCAAGTATGACTTATGTGGCTAGAAAGATTAAAAAGCATCATTCATTGGTTGAAAATCATTTCCTGTATGATATTCAATATTTCTTCATCCTCCATAGGAAATATATTATCCAGTAATTTTAGGTTACAAGTTTAGAAATGGTTCTATCACCTTATCATAGTAAACAGTATAACATTATGCATTTACAACAAAAATCAAAAAGTTCAAAAAATGAACATGAAAAGTTCAACTTTTGTAACTTAAATTTGTGTACGACCATGAAGGACATCATATTTGGAAAATCAAATTAAATATTTTATAAAACATACTAATAGTTATTTGAAAAAAAAGTTTATAATTACGATATGTATTATTCACAATTTCATAAGAACATAAAACAATGAAGAGCCTTAATTTATGAAGAAATTGTCAAATTAGACACTCCTTTGGATTATAGACTATTTCGCCTGATGCCACCATCAAGTGAATTCGTAATACATTCATTTTGTCTATTACTTTACCTCATACATGCACTCTTCCTTGGTTTTACTAATCTCTCCTTTGAAGCAATTGGTAATTTTCTCATATTTCTAAATGCAAATCAGTCTTACTTATTTTAAAAATTAGCAATATTACTCGATTAATCAAATTTATTCAGCTAGAATAATACCCATGATTGATTTTAAAAGGGAAACATGTCTAATTAAACTGATTTAAAGGTTAAAGAAAAAAAAGAAAAGAGAACGGGATGCGTATCCCTTTGATAAAATGTAAAGCAACCTAATAATGAAAAGAAAATCAATATGCCAGCAACTTTACTAAATTGGATGATCAAATGTCTAATCCCTGTCTAACATAATTGATAAACGCATCTAAACATTATCTATGTTCAGACCAAAGCCTCCGATAATGTTTTGAAGTGTCGGTGTGCATGCATGTAAAAGTAAAACACACTCTTTAGCTCATGCAATGCATAAAACACATGCAGAATTTCATTTTTTCACGGTGACGTTATATGATATGCTTCTCATTTTTTGCGACGCCATATAATTGGACTTTCTCCTATATAAACGACTACACACGTCTCCTCTCTTCGTGCCTATTTGCAGAACCATGGATTTTCAAAAGAGGCCTCTTCTCTTTTCCCTGCTTGCCATGGCTGTCATTACATGCTCCAGCACCGATCTGACACTACAAGAGCGGTTGGCTTTAGCGACGGCAAAAGGCGTCGGCGGCCGTTGCTGGCCGTCGCTATTTACCTCATCACCAACAGAGAAAGCGACGGATTTAGCGACGGCTCCATTGCCATATTAGCGACGCTTAATGACGGCTAAGTGGACACGTGGCAACATCGTAGAAGTTGAAGGGCTGCCGCAAATCGACACCAGCCGTCACTAACCTGGGACCAATCAGCCATTGCTAGCTGTCGCTAACCTAAAACTATTTGAGCGTCGCTAACCGTCGCTAATTTGGAACCATTTTTCTACACCAAACTCCTCCTTATGCCATCCAAACGCATAAATCTCCATCCACATCCTTTACAACACATATACACTCAATTTCACAACTATTACCAATGCAAAAATCGTATAATCTCATACATATCACACATAATCAAATATATAACGCAAATATCAATATTTACACAACCATTTCATCAACCAACACCAATATCTCATCAAACTACAAAACCATACCTACAAACAAGTACATCAAAAAAACATCCTAACTAACTCATATACATCAAACAAAACATCCACTAATCCATTAAACAACCCAACTAACAAACAAGTATCAAATCTATAAATGTAACACATGTCACATATGTACAAAACAAAATGATCAAAATTCATCAGAAACACAACCATACCTACTCATCATCCTCATCGTCGTCATCCTCCCCCGGCATTATCCCATGCTCAGCTAAGTATGTCGTAATATGCTCATCTAGTTGCTGCGCCAACGCCCCACTCTTTCGCCAATTGAGCTATCTCCTCTTTAGCCTGGGATCTCATGTAGGACGACTGAATCATCATGGCCTGTGAATTATTGATGCGGGTTATAATTTATGCTCAATATTAAATATTGCTTATATATTAGTTAATAATGCATTTTACCTCCTGATTTTCGAAACCGTAACGCCTATTTCGTGAAGAAGGGTCAATCAGAGCATATTATATATTGTTTGACTCCTCTAAGGTCAACTGACGGCCAGTGGATTGCGCCACTCGAGCATGCTCTATGTCATATCTTTCTTGCGATCATGAACAAAATTTTGCCACAATAAAAATTTAATTTAGAAGTTTTGAAGTTTGAAGTGAAAAGAATTAAGCATGTTTACCATTATTGATTGTGATTTATCATCTATCCAAATATATGAAACATTGTCTTCCTCATCTTTCTGCTCGACGACGTGCATCATTGTGAAGACCTCAGCCATTGTAGGCTCACGATTTAACTTCCTACGCTGTTACTAATATGATTAAATAATGTTACAAACATGATTAATGAACAATGTTAACGAACAATGTTACAAATATGATTCAATAATGTTACATCTGTTTATAAACGCAATTGCTAAACTTACCAACTATGCGCGATGTTGCTGAAAGGATTTAGATCCACCATGGTGCAAAGCAGGATTTTTATTCCTGTTTGCACAGTTTCGTGCTGATAGTTCCTATAAATTTAAAGATATTTTTAAGTAATTTAATACAACTAATATACGAAATTTAAATAAATTATAATAACAATATGAAATTAGAAAACTTACTTTCATTTCAGGGGTTTCCCACAGTTGGAGAAATTCGACCCAAACATCGACGTTCATCCACGACGGTTTCTTTCTCGCGTTCTTTGCTTTGGAGAGGGTGTCCTTATAATTTTTCCGCATCCTCTAGTTCCAATGATTTGCAAATACATTCAAGACATAGAAAACGACATGTATATTGAAATTAATTAGAATTATGTACATTATATTATTTTCCAAATGAATTATAAATTTATACTTACCATCAAGCCGACCCATATAGCGTTCTTAACATGGTTTGGGATGTCATCCCAATGAGGCCAGCATCCGAACATCCGACCCATGTAGGCCTTCCTGGTTACCTATAGGATATAGTCCGAAGGCTCAACTTCAAAACCCCTGTATAAATTTTAATGTAGGAATTTAATTAGTATAATTTTTAATATTAAAACAAGCAATAAATTTAATACTTACCCCACACTCTTAGTAGAATATTTAATGTTCTTATACTCATTTCCTAATTTTTAAAAAAATCCATTTTAGTAGAATATTTAATGTTCTTATATTCATTTCTTAATTTTGTATAAAATCGATTTTAGTAGAATATTTATTGTTATATTAATTTCAATTTTTAACAAAATCGATTTCAGTGTAATTTTTGTTGTTGTTATATTCATTTCTTAATTTTGTTACAAAATCGATTTCAGTAGAATATTTAATGTTCTTATATTAATTTCTTAATATTTTACAAAATCAATTTTAGAAGAATATTTGTTGTTGTTATATTCATTTCTTAATTTTGTTACAAAATCGATTTAAGTAGAATATTTAATGTTCTTATATTAATTTCTTAATATTTTATAAAATCGATTTTAGAAGAATATCTGTTATTGTTATATTCATTTCTTAATTTTGTTAAAAAATCGATTTCAGTAGAATTATTTGTGTTATATTTATTGCTTAATTTTTTACAAAATCGATTTCAATAGAATATTTGTTGTTGTTATGCTCCTTTCAAAATTTAATAAATCATTCATCTATTTAAATATTTTATTTAATAAATTTGAAAATTTAAAACTTATTTCAAAATTCAGTTAACATTTTAAAATTTTAACTTAACTATTTTGTAAACTAAAATTTTAACTTACTATTTTATACTAACCACTAAAACTTATAATTAACACACACTTATCAAATATTATGTACACTTATCAATAAGCATATTAATCAATGATTACACACTAATTTTTGAGTTTTAAATCAACCCTAATTTTTATTTACAAATTAAACAATCAAACCACTTATTAACATTCCTAAATCAACTAACATACTATTATCATCAACTAATACATAATAATCATCAATTTCAAATCCATAATCAACTAATTTTCTAAATAATGGTTTTAATTTTATCCCCAAATCAACTAATAAACTATTACCATCATCTAATATCAATTATTCTAATATATTCAAACCCATAATCAAATTATTTTTAGAAATTAAGATTTAGAGATTATACCTAGAAATTGAGAAATTGAAGAAGATGGAGGAAACACAGCAGCACCGGAAGGCGATGACGGCTTTTGGAGGCGGTTGGCGGCGGCAGAAGGTGGTTGGAGGGGGGGGGACTCGAGATGGCGGCAACAAATTTGGGGGGAAAGTGAAAATGTTTTCACTTTTTGCTCTCGAGTTCGCGGTATATCAGCAGGTTTAGCGACAGCTAGCGACGGCTGCTTTTTTTAGCCGTCACTAGCCATCGCTAGCTTCCGTCACTAAACCAAGCTTGTTTTGTAGTGTAACCGTAGGATTTTACAACAAAACATTCCCATCAACGGAGAGTTTAGTACAACAAGCTATGGCTACAGCCTTCGCGAATGACTCCGGCGTCGCACCCGGCCTCATCAGGTTGCATTTCCACGATTGTTTCGTCGGAGTAAGTACCTAATTATCCGTCAAATTAATCACTAGCTACGTTAAAACAATAAACATTTTCATTTGGACATAAAGGGATGCGACGCCTCGATACTGATTGATTCAATAGCCAACAACATAGTAGAGAAAGACGTAATACCTAACAAGAATAGTCTCCGTGGATTTGAAGTGATCGATGCTGCAAAATCCGCAGTCGAAGCCAAATTCCCGTAGGTCGTGTCCTACATGGACATTATTTGTTAAACAATAACACTACAAAGGTGTTACGAAACTGTTTGCAAGGATTGTTAACAAAAACGGTAAAAAGTTGTTACGAAACTGTTACAACTATGTTGCAAAATTGCAACAACAAAACTGTCACAACTATGTCGCAAAAACTATTATGAATAGAACTGTGCAGTTGATAAATAATGCAGTAAATATAGTACCAATTAGATTGTCCGAGTCCAGTGTAAAGCTGTTTCCATGAAATAATATTGCTCCCTCTACGGCGCTTAAGGATATCGAGCAATTGTTTCCCAAAATGAAACGGACCTTCTCTGTGATGATGCGCAACAACCACAGAGCAACGACGAACTCAAGAGAGTTTATTTAAGAACAGAGTGTTATGGAGAGGAAGAGAATACATAAAAACTTAAGTGAGTATTATGTTTTTCTTCTGCCTATATATAGGCGCGGGGAGGTGCACCTATTCGGTAATAGGTGCCTGTTCGAACGGTTGCGACTGTTGGAAAGGTTGCGACCTTTTGCTAGGCAATGCGACCGTTTGAGTTTGAATGGACAAAAAAACTGTTCGGTTTGAACAGCCAAACCAACTGTTAAGTGCCTCTAATACGCCTCAAACGCCTATTCGCCCGCGCAGCGGAAGCGGGTGTGGGTGCTGGCTCGGGCACAGGCACGGGCGCGCGTGCGGGGTGGTGCGTTGCACCACCTGTCATGGCTTGTGTCTCTCTTTGTCTCATAGGAATTATAATAGTGTCCACATCATAGTATATAAACACAAATAGTTTATTTTATTCTAAGATGTGGGACTATTCATTTCCCAAGGCATTAAATGCCTTCACATTCCCCAATGCTCATTCATTTCTAACAATCCCCACATGAATGAGTAATTTCCCAATTTGTTCTTAAAATTTTGCGAAACATTTATCGTATCAGTTAAAGTAGCACATTGGTCTTGAACCTTTCTAGTGTTTATCCTTTTGACTTACTGGCGAATCAATGGACTAAGGTTGTCTTTGAACTGTAAGCCTTTTGTGTAAATCTAATATAGACAACATGCAATAAGTGTTTCTAATCCTCCTTGGTTCTCTATTTGTGTTCGTTTTTGCCACGAACACCAGCTTGGTCTCATGAGTGCTTTAGAGAATTTGACCTTACAATTCTCCTTGAAGCGACGCCTTCGCACTCACGTGGGTGATTTTATAACGGGTATTTTCACAATACTCTACTTGGTTCTTTAATATTACCAAGTATAGACATCATTAAAAGTATCAAAACTTATCCTATTCTCCGGCGAGTAGTGCACTGACTTATCTTAGGAATGGTTTGAATATTTACAATGCTATCAAGTTTATCTAAACTTAGTTGTCCCTTTGAACCTAGATATTGGGATCTCCAGTCAACTAGGTGGGGTGGGGTTTACATTTAAAGAAACTTTTTAGTTTATGGGTCTTAACCCCATTCCCATCGATAAGATATTAGCCTTTTCTCTAGGCAAACCTTTTGTTAGCGGATCCGTAATGTTATCATTTGATCTTACATAGTCAATTGTGATAACCTCATTGGAGAGAAGCTGTCTAATAGTTTTATGTCTACGACGAATTTGTCTAGACTTTTCATTATAAAGCTTACTACTGGCCTTCCAATAGATGATTGGCTGTCGTAATGTATGCTTATTGGAGGTACATGTTTTTCCCAATTTGGAATACCTTCTAAGAAACCTTAAAGCCAATCCGCTTCTTCTGCGGATTTGTCTAAGGCAATAAATTCTGATTCCAAGGTCGATCTTTCTATACAAGTTTGTTTAGAGGATCTCCAAGATATTGCCCCACTAGCTAAGGTAAACACATATCCACTAGTGGATTTTGTATTTGATGAACCAGTTAGCCATTTTGCATCACAATACCCTTCTATTACAGATGGGTACCTATCATAATGTAGTCCATGACTTTGTGTTTACCTTAGGTATCCTAGTACTTGAATTATAGCTTTCTAGTGATTCTTTCCTGGGTTGCTAGTATATTTGCTGAGTTTACTTACAGCATATGCTATATCAGGCCTAGTGCAGTTCATTACGTACATAATGCTTCCTAGTATACGAGAGTACTCAAGTTGATAAATACTATTACCACTATTTTTAACCCAGTTTTGGTCAAATCTACGGGTGATTTTGTTGATTTTATATTGTGTTGTTTAAACTTTTCAAGTATTTTCCCAATGTAGTGTGATTGGGACAACACAATCCTTGATTGGTTTTAAGTACTTTTACACCAAGTATCACATCAGCGATTCCTAGATCTTTCATGTCAAATTTGGCGGAGACATATCTTTTGTAGATTTTATTATCTCCTTGTTGCTTTCAAATATTAGTAAATCATCTACATATAGACATACAATGACATATCCCATATTTGTATGTTTAGAATGGACACATTTGTCACATTCATTTATATGAAATCCATTTAGTATCATATTTTCATCAAATTTTTCATGCCATTGTTTAGGTGCTTGTTTAAGCCTATACAGTGATTTTCTTAATCTACAACCCTTACTTTCATTTCCAGTTTTTAGGAAATCATCATGTTGTTTCATGTATATTTCTTCTTCCAGTTCACTATTTATAAATGCTATCTTTACATCCATTTGATGTATTTCTAAATCAAGTGTGGATGCGATTGCTATCGGCATTCTTATTGATGTTATTCTAGTTACTGAAGAGTATGTATCAAAATAGTCCAGGTCTTCTTTTTGTCTGAAACCTTGAACCATAAATCGAGCTTTATACTTGTCTATTGAACCATCAGGTTTTAATTTCTTTTTAAATATCCATTTATTACCTAAGGACTTGCATCCTTGAGGTAAATCAACTAACTCCCATGTATGGTTTTCCATAATGGATTCGATTTCATTGTTAATAGCCTCCTTCCAATAAGGGGCATCGGCGGAGGACATAGCTTCTTTGTATGTTAATGGATCATCTTCTAACATAAATGTGTAAAAGTCTGGTCCAAAGGTTTTTGATGTCCTTGATCTTTTGCTTCTCCTTGGTTCCTCCACTTGTTTATTAGCACTGTTTTGTGGATTATTATCAATATTTTGTTCAGCATCCTCAAGAGAATTGGAGATATCAGTTTCCCTTGGTCTCTTTTGAGAATAATTTTCACTATCCTGTTTTAAAGGGTATACATTTTCGAAAAATCTAGCATTTCTCGACTCAATGATGGTATTTATGTGAATATCATCAATTTCGGATTTGTGTACCAAAAACCGATAAGCGGCACTATTTTGTGCATATCCAATGAATACACTATTAATTGTTTTTGGTCCAATTTTGACTTTCTTTGGTTTAGGTACCTCCACTTTCGCAAGACACCCCCACACTTTTAAGTATTTGTAGGATGGTGGTTTATTTTTTCAAAGTTCGTGGGGAGATTTAAATGTTTTATTTCGTGGTATCTTATTCAAAATATAATTTGCAGAAAGAATAGCTTCTCCCCATAAGTTATTTGGCAAGCTAGAACTAATTAGTAAGGCATTCATCATTTCTTTAAGAGTTATATTTTTCCGTTCGGCTATACCGGTGGATTGAGGTGAATACGAGGCTGGAGTTTAGTGTATAATACCATGTTCGGTGCAGAATTCCTCAAAGGAAAATTCATATTCTCCTCCTCTATCACTTCTTAAAGCTTTTATTTTCTTGTTGAGTTGATTTTCAACTTTTGCTTTATACTGTTTGAACATGTCGAATGCTTCATCCTTACTTCTAAGGAGATACACGTAACAATATCTTGTACAATCATCAATGAAGGTAATGAAATACCTTTTTCCACCTCTAGTTTGATACATTTTTAAGTTACAAACATATGTATGTATTAGGTCTAGAGGTTCTGTTTCTCGTTCAACATGGTGAAACGAGGTTCTTGTCAATTTTGCTTTTGCACAAACTTGACATTTATAGTTGGAATCTATTTTGCAATTTGGTATAAAATCTAGATTAATCAATTTTTGTAAGGAATCAAAATTTACATGACCTAATCTAGAATGCCATATGTTTGAAGAGTCAACAATATAAGTAGAAGATTCAATTTTATTCATATCAGTGTTTGATACAATAGTGGTTACATTTGCTTTAAATAAACCATCATAAACATATCCTCTTCCTACATACACTCCATTCTTTGACAACACAAACTTATCAGACACAAAGGTGAGTTTGAAGCCATCCTTGCTAAGCAGCGATTTGGAAATCAGGTTCTTACGAATCTCTGGAACATGAAGAACATCTACCAAAGTTAGTTTTTTTCCAAAAGTCATTTTCAGTACAATCTTTCCCTTGCCTTTGACTTTTGATACAGATGAATTACCCATAAAAAGTTGTTCGCCCTCAGTAGCAGTTTTTAGGTTGTAAACATCCACTTATTTGCACATATGTGTCGTGTGGCCCCTGTGTCTACAAACCATTCCTTTGAGTCATCAACAAGGTTGAATTCGGACACTACTGCACATAAGTCCATATCAGACATGCCTTCTGAGATGTCAGCCATGTTTGCTTCTGATTTCATTTTCTTGGGTGCGTGACATTCGGCGGCTTTATGTCCTTTCTTTCCACAATTATGGCATGAACCCTGAAATTTCTTTGATTTCTTATGAGCATGCTCATGTTTCCTTTTGTTGGGTTTTTCTGACTCGACTACATTTGCCTTGGCAATCATGGTATGCAAAGTCTTCTCCTCAATCCTCAATCAGATTACAAGTTTCTCCATTGTCATCTCCTTGCACTTGTGCTTAAGGTAGTTTTTTTAAATCTTTCCATGATGGAGGAAGCTTTTCAATTGCAGCGGCAACTTGAAAAGATTCGCTTAGAGTCATTCCTTCATCGTGCAGTTGGTGAGTGATGACTTTAACTCTTGAATCTGGTTGATAACGATCTTCGCATCAATCATTTTGAAGTCAAGGAATTTTCCTGCTAGGAATTTCTTCATGCCCGCATATTCGATTTTGTAATTTTTCTCTAATGTCATCTAGAGTTCTTTGGAAGTTCGAGCAGTACAGTATACATTGCATAGACTGATGTCGAGCCCATTTAATATGTAGTTCTTGCACATAAAGTCAGAACTCTTTCAGACATTCAAGGCTTCAACTTTTGTTGCATCGAGTTTCAATTCTTTGACTATGGGAGCATCTTCTGTAAGAAACTTTGCAAGGCCCAAAGTCGTCAAGTAAAACAACATCTTTTGCTACCAGCATTTGAAGTCCTATCCTGTGAACTTTTCCGGCCGTTCTCCATGAGACTTCGCCATCGTTGGAACCATAGTTGTAGTCTGAGTAGTAATCATAGTCTGTGTTGGTGCAGAAGTGTTGCTTTTATGAGACATTGTCGTCTACAAAAACAGCCAATAATAAATCAATACTGTTTCAAGATGTTAAACAGTAACACTACAAAGGTGTTACGAAACTATCTGCAAGGATTGTTAACAACAACATTACAAAGGTGTTACGAAACTGTTACAACTATGTTGCAAAATTACAACAACAAAACTGTCACAACTATGTCGCAAAAACTGTTACGAATAGAACTGTGCAGTTAACAAATAATGCAGTAAATATAATACCGATTCGATTGTCTGAGTTCGGTGAAAAGCTGTTTCCTTGAAATAATTTTACTCTCTCTAGGTGCTTAAGGATATCGAGCAATTGTTTCTCAAGATGAAACAGACCTCTGTGCTGATGCACAATAACCACAGAGCAACGACGAACTTAAGAGAGTTTATTTAAGAACATAGTGTTATGGAGTGGAAGAGAATACAGAAAAACTTAAGTGGGTATTCTGTTTTTCTTCTGCCTATATATAAGCGCGAGGAGGTGCGCCTATTCGGTCTGAACAGCCACGCCAAGCCAACTGCTAAGTGCCTCTAATACGCCTCAAACGCCCATTCGCCCGTGCCGCGGGTGCGGGCTCAGGCATGCCCGTGCGGGGTGGTGCTTTGCACCACTCGTCATGGCTTGTGTCTCTCTTTGTCTCATAGGAATTATAATAGTGTCAACATCTTAGTATATAAACAAAAATAGTTTATTTTATTCTAAGATGTGGGACTATTTATTTTCCAAGGCATTAAAAGCCTTCACATTCCCAATGCTCATTCATTTCTAACAATTGCGTTCGCGGCTCGTGACAACATCCAAGTTACAGGAAATATAACGTACCAAGTTCCTTAAAGGCGTCGCGATGGAACAACGTGGAACACAGGTGAAGTGCCGGCCAATCTCCCTGCCTCGTTTTTTAACTCCACGCAGCTCATCAACTCCTTTGCTGCATAGAAACTTACTGTTGAGGAGATGGTGACGCTGTCCGGTGTGCACACTATAGGGAGATCTCATTGCTGTAGATGCGGTGTCCGAACATGACTGTCAATGTCACGGTTGCATTAGATTTGGTGACGCCTAAGGTGTTGGATAATAAGTATTACGCTGCACTGCAACTTAATTTATGATTGCTGACTTCGGATCACGCGTTGGTTATGGATCCGAATCCGAGTGCTGCGGTGTAGAGTAAAGTGGATAGTTCGAATGGATGGGCTACGAATTTTACACAGGAAATGGTGAAAATGGGTGAGGTTGAGGTTTTGACCGGTACGACCAGGGAGATTAGGAAGAATTGTAGAGTTCTAAACTCTACTGGCAGCTCTACCCTGTTGTATTCTTCCATGTAAGAGTCTGGATTATCCATTTTCTGCATGTAAACCATAGAGGAACTGAGAAATGGTCCAGAGTTCGAATAAATTTTTATCATGCACTTTTCCTTGGAAATGATATTTCTTAATTGATATAAAGGAGTTATGGTATTCAGGTTGGGCGTAGAAGGAAGCCCACCACCTCCAGGTTGGGGGCAAATTCTTTAAATCTTGAGCTAATCGCATATACTTAAGTTAAACACAAACTTTTTATATGTTGACAACACATACTTAAATTCAAAATTATATTGATATGAAACCTATTTTAAAATGAAATTAACTTAAAAAAATAACCCAAATTTAGTTTTGAAAATATTTGCCCGAATTATGAAATTTTGAAAACGAAAAATGCTTATATAATATATTCTATGTATTTCCCAAAAAAATACAATTTCTTGTAAAAATGAATATCATTACAATGTACCATAAAATTACTCACTTCATGTTTTTTATTCTAAACAATACTTAAAATGAAATATTCGGAATCGAATCCTACAAATAATTGCTACATCGCTATCGCATGTTGAGAAGCATGACACCAAACTATACGAACTGACCATGTGACATTCTGTCATTGGACTGACTATGTCATATCATTGTGAAAAAGTTGACAAAGAATTGTACCACATTCTATGTCGAGCATGTGCCACGTCAGCAAATCAAGACCGTTGATTCTGCTAGATGACACGTATCATGAACCTAAAGGTTGAAATTTACTATAAATAGACATGTACCCCTACTAGAAAGTGAACCAGCTCATACAATCATTCATCATTCATTCATCCATCATCTAATTTTCTTATTTTAGGCTTTCATTGTTAAGTTATCATTAACTTATTTTAGTGATCATCTCTCTAGGCTTCATGTCACTAATTTTGCTCAAACCAAGTCACCTGGTGAAACCGTCAACTCGTTTCCCTATGGGAGCCACCCTGACTCTCGTAAGAGGCCGAATGTAAACTCCCTGAATACATTCTAGTAAGCGTCCTTACTAAGTGTCAATAGCCCCTCTTAGTCCCTAAATCGTTATCGTTTACGTTGTTGAAGGTTCAATTTCTACGTGCTCTATTTCCTCATTTTACATTTTCTTACATGTACAATAAAAAAGCTTGAGGTTGGGATTTCAATGGCCGTTAGATCAAATTAGAATTAAGACTTTGTTATCGAGGACTTGAATAAATTATTTTTTGCGTAATTACTCTCACATGAACTTATGACTTGCACTTGTTTCCTTATGGGCCTATGACATGCACTTGTATCCTTTGACTTGCATATTGAATTCAAGAACCTACCTTCCTTTGAAACCAATGCACATAGAATTAGACCATATTTTGACCTAACTTTAAGTGATGCTTTCACTGAGATTTAAACTCGGGGACACCAACTTTTGGACATAGAACAAAATTTGCCTCGTCTGAATCTTGAATATGGTAGTTAAATCTCAACAAGGATCCTCTGAGCCCTAAACACTTCGGTCTATCTGCGGAGTGCCCAATAATTTAGCAAGGAACAAGAACTTAATATAAGAAATCCAACCCTTCAGACTTTAGAAGAAAAGAAAAGACGCCCAGTATACCCCAAGAAAGTGGAGTTTAAATCCATTCCATATAGAGGAGAAACCATTTTTTGCTTTACCGAATGAATTAAACAGGAAGAAATCAATTCGAGGACATAGAAGAAATACCAAGATAAGGGATGACCCATTTGCTCAAGTAAGAAAAAGTATTCAATTTCAAGCTCGAAGGACAATATTCAAAAATGAGGTAAACCACGACTTTGATAAATTTGCTTAGAAATGAAAAGACATTGTTAACTCGACTCTTAGTGGAAAAGAGAAAAGTTTTCAAATGATGAAAAGGAAACTGAATGAAAACCAAGGGGATGTGATGAACTCGCAAAAGAAGTACCGAAGTGAGTAAGGGAACCGCATAACAGAAGGGCCAAGGAGAAAGATAGTTACTTCCCTTCGTATTTCTCAAGAGAGAGTATATTTTCTTACCAAAGAAAGGTTGGACTATTTGACTTCGAAGAAAACATCGCGAAGTGAAGAAAACGCGAAGAGAGGAATACTGCCATTATCATAGAACAAATGAGTACCATACTAATAATTGTAGAGCTTTTTCAGTAATTATAGAATATTATGTGAGAAAAGGGGAGATGTAGGAGTTTTTTGTATACGAGCTTTTGAAAAACTAGAGAAAGGGCAAACATAATTTTAGATAATGATGGATGTATATTCTGAAAGACGAAACTAATGAGAGCCGTGTTTTCAAAAAGAAAAGACTTTGAATGTAATGGAATAGAAACCAAATAAAAGCCTTAGGTCCTACCGCAAGGCCTGGCCGAAGCACCGATCTAAAGAGTGATGGTTAATTAAACCTTTGGTCCTGCTACCAGGCCTGACCGAAGCACCCATCCAAGCGAGATGGACACAAAGCCTTCGGTCCCGGTGTAAGGCCTGACCAAAACATCCATCCAAAGAGTAATGTTCAATTAAGCATTTGGTCCTATCGTTATGCCTAGCCAAATCACCCATACAAGGGAGATGGACGAAAAGCCTTTGGTCCCGCCGCAAGGCTTGGCCGAAGCACCCATCTAAAGAGTGATGGTCAATTAAGCATTTGGTCCCGTCATAGGGCTTATCCAAAGAACACGTCTAATGGAGATGGATGAAAAGCTTTCGGTCCCACCCCAAGGCCTGGCCGAAGCATCCATCCAAAGAGTGATGGTCAATTAAGCCTTTAGTCCCACCATCAGGCCTGGCCAAAACACCCATCCAAGGGAGATGGATGAAAAGCCTTCGGTCCCGCCATAAGGCATGGCCGAAGCACCCAACCGAAGAGTGATGGTCAATTAAGCTTTTTGTCCAACCACTTGGCTTGTCCAAAGCACCCATCCAAGGGATATGGACAAAAGGTGACCAATCTCACCCCTAAATAGGGCTGTCAATGGATACTCAAAAAATCCAAAATTTGTTCGCATCCGTATCCGAAAAAGGATAAATATCTAATATCTGAAAAAACGGATGCGGATACGAAGAAAATTATCCGTTTGGTTTTTGCCAAGATTATAGTTTAAATTATATATGTTTTACTACAATGAAAGATATTTATTTATTGTTTTATTAAGTTAGTAGTTTATATTATATGCACTTAATGCATATTAACCGCTTAAAACAGTTTATTATTATCATAATTGTTTATTTTTAACACTTTTATAATCAATAGGATTGAAAAAAATATGTTAAACTAAAATTTTATATTTATATTTCTTTATTTATCAGTCGTTAGCGGATAGGATAATTATCCGATATCCATCCATATCCACGGATGCGGATATCCGATATCCAAAAATGATTTAGGATGCAGATGCAGATACGACAAAATCCGCATTCAAAAGTATCCATTGATAGGCCTACCCCCAAAGCCTTATCAAAACACTTATGCAAGGGAGATAGAGACAAAGCTTCCTAATTCTATTATTAGATCCTATCAAATCATTTGTGAGAAGGACATAAAAGATATATTGCAAAGCACAAGCATATAATTCATTATGAAGCATTATGGAACATGTACACAAAATTTTATTACACAAGAGTTATGTTACAACAATAATTCTTGTTTACAATAAGGTTGACTTCTAGAAAATTCATGGCTTTGGAGGGTAAGGAAGAGGGCGATGTTGATAAACAGGCTCTTTTCCTTTCTCTTCGACTTCTAAAATGCAATATTGGGACCCATTGGACAAACTCACATTTTTATATAAAATGGGAGGACCTCGAATTTTCTGAAGAGCATCAGAGCATCCATACCGGAATAAATATTGATATCTCTGATAGCTAGAAGTAACGACCTTCAATTTCTTAATTAGCAATCTCTTTCCGAGTCTAAAAATGAGAAGTCGTTTTTTAAGTCAAAAAGAAACTATGACTTCAACTAAGTAATCTACTAGTGAATCAAGTTGAGATGTCCTAGAAGAGTAGAATTGCATCAATTCTAATTGGCCTTTAAGCTCTTCTACCTTTTTCATTAAAGTTTCCAACGTGGAAGGAGGATTAACTATATGTTGAAATGTAATAACAAGATATTTCTTTAATGTCTTCTCCTTGTAATGAATAACAATAAGAGAATCAATAGTGTAACACCCCAAAATTGTAACAATCAAATATTTAAATGATTAGTTTAAATATTTAATCATTAATTAATGGAACGTCCATTATACTAGATTTTTCAAAAACCGATGAATTAGAATTTGAGACAACCATAGTTGAGACCGCTTTTCCATCATGAGAAAAATGAGTATAAACTTGACTATATTTGGAGTCGATTAGTTTTTGGATGAATAGTGATTTCTTAAGAAAGAAACGAATTTGGACTAAGGCGCATTAGCTTGCCTATAAGTATGCAGGTATCGAAGTGAAAGACCACTTTTGGCTAATCCCTTCACCACTTTCATTTCATTCTCATTTCACATTACTTTTCATTTCCATCTCCTGATCATTTTCCTTGATCACTCTGTTAAGCCTAGCCCTAAATCAACCAAATCATGTTGTAATAAAATTCTTAAATTCAAACTAAATTCACCCTAATTTCTCTCTACTTATTCCTCACATAACCCATCAATGAATTAGCATAAAGTGAAGTTTGGAGTTTAATCTCAACTTTAAAGAGAGCATGTAATGGAATTTTGGTGATTAAAGCTTGATTTGGTGAAGGAGAAGGTGAGTGGGATGATTCTCCATCTATATTTTTATGTGCTAACCTTCATATTTTTGTTTATTGTTTAATATTGAATTATATGAAGTGATTTGAAGATTGCATGGACTGATTTAGACTTGTATTCATGTTATAAACATGCTTATATTTAACTCATTATTTGTTTAAGACCTTGATATCTACTTTTGAAATAGTTAGTAAGCTAAGATTTAGATTTTGGGTTAATTGAATGATTATATGTGATCTTGCGATAGATTAAAGACTAATTACATGAGATAATTAGGTACATGTCTTTAGTTAGTAACAATGAAACTAATTTAAAGGGTTTTGGAAAAGTTAGTTGGCTAATTAAGTGAATTTGAACTCTACACTTATTATTAAAGTGATTAGAAGGTTAATGAAGCTTAATTAGCACTTGCGAATATTATTTAGAAATAAAGAAACGATCTTTATTAATGAATAGTTTACTTATAAATGTTATTTAAGTAAAGAAATGATTTTTATAAGTAAAAGAGATATTTTATAAACTTGTATTTTATAAAATAGTATAATGAAGCTTAATTAGTAATGATAAGATGGTTATATGCTTTTATAAATGAAGTATAGATTTTATAAAATGGAAATAAGATTTTATAAAATAGAAATAAGATGTATACTTAATTTTAATGAAGTAATTAAGTATTTAATGGCTTAAAAATGATTAATAAGCTAATAATCTATTTTATAAAATAGTTGTAAGATTTTATAAAATAGTACGAAATCATACTAGACTTTTATGGAAAAGATTTAATAAATAAAAGTGAGATTAGATTAAGTAATAAATGGATTACATGTTTAAATATACGTGTATGTATATGTATATGTATATAGGTAAGCATAGGAAGATATAAAACAATCAAAACAATTTGTGTATTGTAGTTAGAATTGTTGTGTATGTTTGTTCGTTTATATTTATGTGTGCAATTGTTTGAATATATTTATATATTGATGTGTACAAGTGCGTTGCAGGCATTTTACATAGCCACAGTGGCTATCGGGTATGCTATGTTGAGTGAGAGTACATCAGGCCGAGTAATCGCTTCGCTGAAGTCTGAAACATGATTTGTGCTGTGAAATGTGCTTGTGTACATGTGTGTAAATATGCGCAAAGGAGTGTGATAGCACGTGTAGGCATCACGTATGGCTAGATGGCCGGCGTTTTGGCATGATTAGAGGAAGTCGAGTCGCTATAGTCGCCCGTTGAACTCTACACATGCAAAATGTGGATTTTGTGTCGAAATTGGTTTTTGAACATATAAGGAACCACTTCTAAAAAATCAACCAATGAGCTTTGGGATAGGTCTAATGCGATAGAGGCAGGCTTAATTAGCAAGGCGGCTCGTCGGGCGAAGCTGAGAAGGAAACAATGCATGAATAGGCGACCTAATGGATTTAGTGGCACCTTCTGCAGGCATTATTGCCTCAGACAGGCTACCACTGGTCTATTGGTGGTGGACCATCGGTGGACCGGTGGAGCACTGGCCCGGGTGATAATGCCTAGGCCAGGTGTAGTTTTTGGGGGGATTTCTCCCCATTTCAAGCATGGTTCTTCGTGAGTTCTTGGCACGGTTTTGAAGAGGCTTCGGGCTACTCAGGAAAGTGGGATGCAAGGCCAAGCACGAGATCCAAATGTGGATGCAAGGCGATGCATGGTGATTGGGAATGGTAAATAAGGCATTCGGGTAAGCGATCGAGGGCAACGATTGAGGCAAGGAGCACAAGGCACCGATTAACCATACGGGAATAGTTGAAGATCGAAATAGCGATCGAGAGCCAATCGAATACGAGATCGGATGGGGACCGAATTTATGGTCATATATGGTAAGCATGTTCGATTGGAGGGAGCACATGATGGCGAGGAGTTGGTTCCAGACTCAGGCAGATGTGGGAGCATGTGACGACAACGATTGGTTCCAGATCGGGCAAATATGTAGATTGTTGATTAGCATAGATTCCATGATTCAAAGTGTCATTGTGCTTGAGTGATCCATTGGGGTCAAACCAAGTACACAACAATGTAATCATGGGGTAGGTGATTAGATTTGGGTCATAGTGCAGTTCCAGTGCTACGCACCCATTTAGACATTATTTCATGGTTTCAGACCAAGCCTTTGAGAGGGTCCGTAGGGACACTTAAGGGGTACTTGTACCCAGTAGCGATAGCGTAGATATAAATGCTAGGGAGCACTGTAGTGGTAGGGGTTTTCATTGTTGCTAGGAGAGAGATCTAGGTCTGTATGAGGGCACCTGTACAGATAGGAGGTCATACAGGGATGTTCAATTCCATTCATGGACTCTCAAGGGTAGGAATATATATATATCCAAGACTATATAAGCCGTGGTTGCTCCATTTATATATTTCGTTCAATACGAGACGATAGTAGATATTCTCTATTTGACACACTTTTATGTTGTGCTTGTGCTATACTAGTTGATTGATATTATCATTGTGTGTAGTATAGTTTAGACTTATATTATGACACTCTTATTACCCCTACACTTGTATATTGTTACATATCAGTTTTGCTGACTCGTCGATGACAGGAGAAGAGCGGGTAATGGACATACTGGATTACCCCTGAGCCACAATCGTGTAGAGGATCAGCTGGGCCTTAGTAGTTTCTTGTTTAATTGTATATAGTTTTGATATATAGTATTTTGATATAGTTCCCCTCACACTAGGCTTTAAGTCAGACCCATGCTTTGTCTTTGTTTGTTTATGTCATGAGAACTCTCGACTGCTCGATTGGGTAGTTTGAGAGTCGGTGCTTTTTGGGGATACGCTATCGGGATGCGCAGTTGGAGTATTTTGGAGGCGTGGCATCTTTATTTTGGATATGTATACTTAATACTTTAGTAGTACATGACAGACCTATTATTTGTATATGAGACCTGTTGTATCAGATATTTATTCAGAACTCCGTGTTGTTGGGAATTGATGTATTCTGACTTTTTGTATTGATATTAATTTATTAGTTGCTTCCGCTAGTGTAGTCCCTTATATATTGTCATCCTATTCTGTTTATATATATTCAGTATATTATATGTTATCATTCCATTGTGAGACCTTATCGATGTCTTGGTTTGGTGTTTTCTGTCTTTTGTGGTACACAAAAATCAGATGGTGATGTAAAGCACTAATTTTCGGGTATTACGAAGTGAGGGTTGTTACATTTGGTATCAGAGCATAGGCTCAATACTCGGACCAAGTAGACCAGTTTGAATTAATCAATCTGGTAGAAGGAGATACATTGAGAGAGCGTACTTGTACTTTTCTTTTATATTATACTGTATGCACCGCTTGTCTTCTGGACTTCGATTTATTTCTATTGCTAGTTGCTAAGGTATCTTCGTCAGGTTATCGGTATAGGAAAACATAGTACAGGAGCAACTACAGATGGGAAGTCTAAGATGCCTGGTTAGTTTAGAGACTATTTAGTTTCCGCAAGGGATATTCCGCCGCTCGCGAACATTTCCCGCAAATGCGGTTGGTGTTAGAGGTGGTGTGGCTCTTAGGGCATCTGTGTTTCTAGCTCCACCAGCTTTTGGCTCTTCAAAGCTATGTCGGAATTTCCTTAGCCTTGGAGTGAAGCCATATATAGGTCCTGAGACTATTGCTGAAACACGGCCTTGGACACGTGCTTGAGAGGGCTTCCATCGAAATAGATCTAGAAAATGCATTTTATAATGAAAATTGCTTCTCAACATTTGAAGATGAGAGACTTTGGCTGGGTAGGATATAGTTTTTATGTGGCTGGTGAGCAGGCCCATGACTTTGAATGAATTTAGGCATCGCTTTGGTTCTCATTTCATTGCTAAGATCGAAAAGGGCATGTAGCTTGAACATTCAGTTCCATCTTATGTAGAGTAGCTTGTCAGCAAAGCAGTATGTTGACCAATTCATGAAAGTCGCTATGGATTGAGTAATATGAATCGTTCAACTAAATTAAAACTTGTATAACAATAGCTTAAATAAAAATGCTCTAAAGTAAAGTGCATCAGAGATTTTTATACTAGTTCAGACTTCCCGTCCAATATCTAGTCCCAAACTCCTTTTGGGTTTAAATAATAATCCCCACTTAACCCAGATAAACATGTATCTTACAAAACCAACTGAGCTACCGAGTAGGACTTCATGCTTGTAGATCTCCAATAGGACTTCAACTATAAAGGTAGTAAAAAGTTGCCTTCATGTGTTCTAAATAACACGGATGAGTCGATAGAGTATACCCTTCCTATAATATTCTTTGTAAGTGGTATATCATGTATATGTGGAAGAATGGAAGTAAATTATCACTTAAATAATATTTCTTGAATGTTCAAGTGATCAATATTGTAAATGAAAGCTTTGAATGCAAGAATAGATTTCATGAGATTTTGAGAGAGAAGCAATGGAAATTGATTGTTTGATTCTTGAATCAAAGTGCTACATATAATGATTGAAGAGTTATATGCATTCATGAGAAGTAGCTATTATTAGAAATAAGTGCAACCCTTCATGGAAGGAAATGTCCTTTCACTTGAGGAATAAGACTCTTTGGAAATTTGAAAAATATGGCAGTTATAAGTAAACATTCGACTGGTAGTGTACCAATCAGTCGATTGGTTAAAGTCGAAAAAGTGAACTTTCAAAAAGAAAGAAAACATTTTATTTTTGCCTCTTTTTAGTGGACTGAAGCCGTGGATCCAGTCGACAGTTTGATGCATCGATCGACTGTTTCTATGGTTTTAGTCAACTGGTTATGTTGTTTTATAAAAAATAAAACGTACAAGTAAATCAGTCGACTAAACAAGTTTGACCAAACGATTGATGTTGTAGCAGTCAACTGGTTGAGTGGTTTTAGTCGACTTCTTCTATGTATTTCTGTTTTTAAAATGGAAATGCAACTTTGATGATTTGTATGGGTGTATACCATTTGAAGAGATTTGAACAATCATATACTACTAGACACAAAACACTATGACTAATGTAACTTTGTTCGTCATCTTTGTATTGTCTTCGTCGTTGTATCTCTTCATTGGTCGATATATTTTCTTGCAAGGTTAGGTATATACAGAAATATTTTCTGTCTAATTGTCACTATCAAAATATCAAATTATGAGGTTCTAACTTTCTCCCTCCTTTTGATGACGATAACTATACAAGTTATAAGATAAATTTTTATGATAAGATAGTTCTCCCCATGTTATACCGCCTTTCAGCCAAGGCAGTATATCATGGATTTAGCCAAACGGATTTCGTGATCATCGAGGGAGGAAGCCCAGAGAGATGATTATCAGGCTCAGAGATCAGTTATAAACAAGGCTATGGACGATGGTCGAGCGAATCTGGACGAATGACATTCTAGAATTGGCTAAGTATGGAATTAACACTTCCCTTAGGCAAGGGATTAGATCAGAATACTTCCCCTAGGTAAGGGATCAGATCGGAGTAATGTGGCTATGGATCACTCGGATTAGCAGCATAACTCAACGATGATTGCTCAATAACTCAATGAACAACGCATCAACTCAGGATTCAACTTTGGAAACAAGAAGTAGGCAACATGGGGGACTGCTTGACCTCAATTCATGCATTTTCTTGATGTATATTTTACCTTAAAATTTGTACTACGCATTGCATTTTGTATGTGTTTTACAGGTTTTTAAGGCGAGACTAAAGACTGAAGAATCATAAAGAAAACCCACCAAAATGAAGATTTATTATGCAAAAACATCAGTGGTTTAGTGGTTATGCTTCAGATTGTACACCACGAGGTCAATAGTTCGAGGCCTGGATAACGCATTATTTTGTTGGAAGTTTATCAACAAAAAAAGCGAAGTCCCATAGATGGCATGCATTGACGATATATTATACACGTGGATTTGAGTAGATATCATATCCGCCTTTTGGGTGAGAAGATATCATTTTTATGAAGGAAAATATGCTAATGGATTTGATTAGAGCCAATTATGGATGTATCTATTTGAGAGAATATCTAATGGACCAAATCATTCAAAATCAAAACTTGCCATTTTCTACATCATTGGATTGATTTTATGGCATATACATTGCTCTTCACTTGGATGATATTTGGGCTAGATTCATTACTTCTACATAAAGAAATGGGCTCTCCACACCTATAAATACTCTCAAGTGAAGACCATCGAAGTATCCCATTTTTAGAATAGTCTTTCTTCTTATTTTTATTTTATTCGCTTGTAATGGTAGTTAGTTAACAATGGCTGCCAAATAGGTTTGACAACATTTTAACCACTACTAAGTTTTTGTTTTTTCTTCTTCTCAATCATTGTTATTTTCTTTTATGCAAACTTTAATAAAGTTCTGTTCTTCTTCTCTTATTTTATTTCGCATTTTTCTACATAGTTAATTGTGTTTTCTAGTCAATTAGATTTGCTAGAATATAATTACTATTTTATTTTCCATTCTATGTTCTTTTGTTTAATTGTTTTTATTATTTTAACTAACTATTTTATTTTATTTAGATTCGATTAGGTTCGAATTTATCTCAAATATAATATTAGTCTTTTTTTTAAAAAATCACCTCTCAATTTCCTTTAACACGCCCAAGGTTTTCTTTTAGAAACAATGAATATTTAATAACTCCCTGTGTTCGACCTGCATACTACACGCCTGTGCACTTGCCAAATTTATTATAATTTGTGCATTTCTAATCTCTTAGAAAAGTCCATCAACTTTTTGGCGCCGTTGCCAGGGAGTTAATTTGATTTTTATTGTTTTTTTAAGCTAGATTCGTGTTAATTTCTTTCCCGTTTTGTTTTTGTATTTCTTAAAAAAAATCTTTTCATCTTTATTGTTTATTTCTCTTTTTATTTCCTTTGTTTTTTTAATTTCAATAAAAAAAATCATTCTTGATTGTTAGAATTGGCATATTATTTCTACATGTTACATATGATATAGTCAAAATCTAAACAAGAATTTAAAAAAAAATCCATCTTATTTCTTTTCCTTTGCAATTCTGTTTCCATTTTTAACATTAAAAAAAATCTTTGTATTGTACTTCTTTCCATTTACCATTTTCTAACGTTTGTTTCTCTCAAAAGAAAATGAAAATATTGCGTGAGAACAAAAATAAAGGAGGGAAATATGGCGGCTGTGTTTTTTATCGAAGGATTGATTTTTTTTATTTTGTTCCCCTTGTTTATGTTTCTAGTTTTTTTCTTCCATCGTTTTTTATTGTTTTCTGTCTCCATCTTATCATTCCTTTTTCTTTAAAAAAAGCAAAAAAAAAGAATAAAAACAAAACTTCAAGGGCCAAAGAAAAAAAGTCAAGCAAGGAAACAAAGATCTAGGGTTCGAGCGATTGCAAACAGTGGAGTTTGAGTCGCTAGTGCTACTCAATCGCTAGCGCTACTCAATCACTAGCGCTACTCAGACTTTCCTTTAGACACCTAACCATCGAACTAAACATTTTCAATCTTAATAAACAACCAAGGGATTTTGAAATAGATGAAGTTGACATGATCTAAACATTTGTAGATGGAATTTTTGGTGACACGTCAGACTCTCTGATGATGTGTCTCGATCGCTTTAATTCTGATTTCAATGTACATGAATACACCTCTGAATTAAATGATTTGCTAGACCACTCTCACAATTCACAAAAATTTGATCAACTAATGTCAATTGAAGTCGCAACAGAAGAACCTCCTAAGTTGGACCTCAAACCTCTTCCAAAATGATCTTAAGTACGCATTCTTGGATTCATCTGAATGCCTCCCTGTAATTTTGGCCTCAGTTCTCAATAAGGATCAAGAAAAACAACTTTTGGAAATCCTAAGGGAAAATATAGAGGCATTGGGATGGGTTATCGTGGACATCAAAAGAATAAACCCCTCAATCATTTAACATCGTATTCATTTAATTGACGAGGCCAAGCCCACTCGCCAAGCTCAAAGGCATCTAAATCCCAACATAAGAGAAGTGGTGAAGGAGGAGATCATTAAATGTTTGGACAATGAAATCATCTTCCCAAATTTTGATGGTACATGGGTCAGTCTGGTACAAGTTATCCCAAAGAAAACGAGGATAACCGTGATTGCGAACGATAATAATGAACTTATTCCTACAAATATAAAACAAAATGGCAAGTTTGTATTGATTATCGAAAGCTTAATTCAGCCACCAAAAAAGATCACTTTTCCCTTCCCTTTCATCGATCAAATACTTGAATGCTTGGCCGGCCACAAATATTATTGTTTCCTTGATGGTTATTCTGGCTATAACCAAATCCCTATTGTACTAGAAGACCAACACAAAACGAATTTCACTTGTCCCTTTGGAACTTTCGGTTATCGTCGCATGCCCTTTGGTTTTTTTAATGATCCTACCACTTTGCAAAGATGTATGATGAGTATATTCTCTGATATGATGGTGGATTTTTTGGAAATATTCATGGACAATTTTTCTATCTATGGGTGATCCTTCGATCAATGCCTCCACCGTTTAGAACGTGTCTTAAAACGATGTAAGGAAAAGTCACTCGTGCTTAACTGGGAAAAATGTAATTTCATGGTGACGAGAGGAATAGTCTTAGGCCATGTTGTTTCAAAAGATGGTTTCGAGGTTGATAAACCAAAGTTGACTTAATTGCTAACCTACCTCCTCCTAAGTCGGTTAAGGAAGTTCGCCCATTTCTTGGCCGTGCTGGATTTTATAGAAGGTTCATCAAAGATTTTTCAAAAATTTCCAAACCACTTTCAAGTCTGCTTACAAAAGACGTTAAATTTGACTTTTCAAATGAATGCAAAACGTCTTTTGAAACCATGAAATTGATCTTGACCTCAGCACCTATAATCCAACCCCTGGACTGGACTCTGCCTTTCGAACTAATGTGTGATGCCTCTGACTTTGCCGTTGGAGCAATCTTCGGCCAACGTGTCGATAAACTCCCTTGTGTCATCTATTATGCTAGGAAAACTCTAAACGATGCACAGTTGAATTACTCAACAACTGAAAAATAATTTTTAGCAGTAGTCTTCGCTAAGTTCAGATCATATCTTATAGGTTCTAAGGTCATATTTTACACCGATCATGCCACATTGCGCTATCTGCTTTCGAATAAAGATGCTAAGGCCCACTTAATCCGTTGGATACTCCTTAAAGAATTTGACCTAGAAATACAAGATAAAAAAGGTTCTGAAAATGTCGTAGCCGATCATCTCTCTTGTATTATGCATAAGAATGCCAATGACGCTCAGATCAACGATCACTTTCCTGATGAATAGATACTTTCCATTTCTAGTACACCTTGGTATGCCGACATGGTAAATTATCTTGTCACAAATGAAATACCTTCTCATTGGTCGAAACAAGACAAACCAAAATTTCTCTCTAATGTTCGAAACTTTTATTGGGACGATCCTTATCTCTTTAAATATTGTCCTGATCAAATCATTCGTAGATTTGTCCCCGATCACGACTGTCACAGTATTCTCTCTTTTTCACATGATCAAGCATGTGGAGGACACTTTGGAGCAAAGAAAACCGCTGCAAGGATTTTGCAGTGTGGATTCTATCGGCCTACTCTTTTTTGTGACGCACAAGAATTTTGTGCTAAGTGTGCTCGATGCCTGCAAATGAGCCGAATCTCGAAGCGAAACATGATGCCTCTAAACCCAATCCTTGTCATCAAAATTTTCGACGTTTGAGGCATCAATTTTATGGGCTCATTTCCTAATTCCTTTAGAAATATTTACATCTTACTTGCTGTAGACTACGTCTCTAAATGGGTTGAGGCCATTCCTACCAGAACGAGCGACAACAAAGTTATTGTCGAATTTCTGAAAGAGAACATATTTTCTCGTTTTGGTATGCCTTGAGATATTATAAGTGACAACGGTACTCATTTCTATAGTCGTTCCTTTGAATCTCTTCTTAAGAAATACTCGATCCCTCATAAACTGTCTACTCCATATCATCCACAAACCAGCGGCCAAGTCAAAATTTCCAACGGACAAATCAAACAGATTCTTGAAAAGACATTCAATTCCAACAGAAAAGATTGGTCATCTAAATTGACTGATGTCCTTTTGGAATTTTGCACAGCTTATAAAACCAACCTTAGAATGTCACCATATTGCTTGATCTTTGGAAAAGCATGTCACCTCCCTGCCGAACTGGAACATCAAGCACTTTAGGCAATCCAATACCTTAATTTTGACTTGGAAAATGCAGGATCACATCGAAAGCTACAACTGTCAGAAGTGGAAGAACTGATAAATGAAGCTTACGAAAATGCAATGATTTATAAAAAGAAAACTAAAATGTATCATGATAAATCCATACTTCGAAAGACATTTGAAGTAGGCTAAAAAGTTCCCTTATATAACTCTAGACTTCATTTATTTCCAGGCTAACTAAGTTCTCGATAGACTGGACCATATTTGTAAAGACGGTTTTCCCATATAGCATAACTGAAATCGAAAATTCAATGGATGGATCTATTTCAAAGGTCAATGGGCAACGACTGAAGCCATTCCTAGAGTTTGAGCAATACGAGGACAACAAATTCTTGGACCTCCACGAACCCAGTTATGCTTCATGAGACACCTTGATCATGTCAGGTTGTAAATATTCTATTTTCCTTTTTTTAGCATTTGCATGATTTAGACAGTGGGGGCACTGCCTCAGTCAACCATGGGGGGTATCATTTACATTTCATTTGTGCATCATTCATTTATTATCTCATGTTTCTAAAAAATAATTCAAACACGACTTGTTTTAGACTGGTACAACAAAGTAAGTTAACGATTTTAGTTATTTGATGGAACTTTTTTTGTGATTCACTAATATCCAATGAAAGATATAATGAAAAGTTCAATTACGAGCGATAATAGTGTAATTAGCATATATGGAGATTCATAGGTGATAATAATGAAGTCTATTCTAAATTGTAGTCTTTATTTAATAAGTGGTTGATTTAAAGTACATGCGTTGACATTTTTAAATCTTTAGACATTTTAAAATCTTTAAAGCTAAGTGGTGCTAAGATGATTTTGTGTAACTCTCTATTATTCTTCTCTTAAAAAAACAAAAAAAAACTTTATAGATAAAACAGAATGCCTAAGTTACTTGTGTTCACTAGTCATGCTCTATATCATTCTCACGTAAGCTCGCGATACAATACATGGACGGTATACCTTAGCCTTGTATGTTCACTCGTCATGCTCTGTACCATTCTCATGTAAGCCCGCAAGGCAGTGCATGGATGGTACACCATGGCCTCAGTTTTCCGAGTTAGGTGTGTTAAAAAAAGTAAAATCCTTTTTTTTCATTTTATTTTTAATAGAGAGAGTAAGCAACTGAAATCCAAGCACCTTGTTGACTTTACTGATTTGACTAGTTACAAAAAAGAAATAAAAATACCACTTTGCCAACTGTGACAAGCAAATAAAGAATTTATTTCATGGCTGCACTATATTATCAACCGAAACAACTGGCCAAACTAGAGTTTAACGTACGAAAAATTGAATTATGATGGGAATTTGTGATTAGTTGAGGGACCAAAAATTTCTAGAGATTGACTTAGACTTATATACATTACTATGTTGCAACTATTCAGAAATAAATCGAGTTTTCATTTGTATATAAAATTTGCATTCATATAGGTATATTAAGAGCATCGCATATTGCATTTGGATTTTGCAAGTAGTATCCGTTGAAAACCCTCATGAGATATCACTCGTCCTACTAGGGACACCTAGAGGTTTAACGGCTTGTTGCATACGCCCAATGCAACCGTGCTTTCTATGAAAGTGTGACGAATATATTGGCTAGGTTAGGTAAATAAACAGTCTTTATTCGAGGATGAATAAAAGTTCAAGTGTGGGGGAATTGTTTGACCATAATGTATGTATTTTCTTTATGTATATTTTACCTTAAAAACAGTACTACGCATTGCATTTTGTATGTGTTTTACAGATTTTTAAGCGAGACCAAAGACTAAAGAATCATGAAGAAAAGCCACGAAATTGAAGATTTATTATGGAAAAACATCAGTGGTCCAGTAGTTATGCTTAAAATTATACACCACGTGGTCAAGAGTTCGAGGCTTGGACAACGCATTATTTTTGTTGGAAGTCCATCAACCAAAAAAGTGAAGATTCTCCCATTGATGGCATGCGCTGACGAGATATTATACATATGGATTTGAGTGGATATCGTATCCACTTTTTTGGTGAGGAGATATTATTTTATAAAGGAAAATATACTCATGGATTTGATTAGAGCCAATTATGGATGTATCTATTGGAGTGAATATCTCATGGATCTACCAAATCATTCAAAATCAAAACTTGCCATTTTCTACATCATTGGAATAATTTTATGGCCATATACATTGCTCTTCACTTGGTTGATATTTGGGCCAGATTCACTACTTCTACATGAAGAAAAGGGCTCTCCACACCTATAAATACTCTCAAGTAAAGACCATTGAAGTATCCCTTTTTAGAAAAGTCTTTCTGACTGTTTTTATTTTATTCGCTTATAATAGTAGCTGTAAACAATGGCTGCCAAATAGGTTTGATAGCATTTCAACTACTACTAAGTTTTTATTTTTTTTCTTCTCAATCATTGTTATTTTCTTTTATGTAAACTTTAATAAAGTACTGTTCTTCTTCTCTTATTTCATTTTGTATTTTTCTACATAGTTAATTGTGTTGTCTAGTCAATTAGATTTACTAGAACACAATTACTATTTTATTTTCCATTCTTTGTTCTTCTGTTTAATTATTTTTACCATTTTAACTAACTATTGTATTTGATATAGATCTTATTAGGTTCGAATTTGTTTCAAATATAATATTAGTTTTTTAAAAAAAAATTCACCTCTCAATTTCGTTTAACATACCCAAGATTTTCTTTTAGAAACATGAATTTTTAATTACTCCCTATGTTCTACCTGCATACTACACGCCTGTGCATTTGTAGAATTTATTATAATTTGTGCTTTTCTAATCTCTTAGAAAAGTCCATCAAGTTTTTAGCGCCGTTGTCAGGGAGTTAATTTGATTTTTATTGTTTTTTTAAACTAAATTGGTGCTAATTTCTTTCCCGTTTAGTTTTTGTATTTCTTAAAAAATCTTTTCATCTTTATTGTTTGTTTCTCCTTTTATTTCCTTTTTTTATTTTCAATAATAAAAATAATCATTCTTGATCGTCAGAATTGGCATATTATTTCTACATGTTAGATATGATATGGTCATAATCTAAACAAAAATACAAAAAATCTCATCTTATTTCTTTCCCTTCGCAATTCTGTTTTCACTTTTAACATTAAAAAAAATCTTTGTATTGTATTTCTTTTCATTTACCATTTGCTTTTACATTTGTTTCTCTCAAAAACAAGAAACAAAAATTACATGACAACAAAATTAAAGGAGGGATATAAGGTGGCTGTATTTTTCTTATCCAAGGGCTGTTTTTTTATTTTGTTCCCCTTATTTCTGTTTCTAGTTTTTTTTCTTCCATCGTTTTTTTATTTTTTTTCTCCATCTTATCATTCCTTTTTCTTTAAGAACAATAGCAGAAAAAAGTACTTTAAGGACCAATGGAAAAGATGTCAGGCAAGGAAACACGGATCTAGGGGTCGAGCGATTGCAAATAATGGAGTTTGAATCTCTAGCGCTACTCAATTGCTTTGGATGAACTGTCATACCCTACTGTAAGTTGCTCTTTCCCTACAGTTGCCACACTCCGTCGTACACAATTGCTTGTAAAAAAATGCAGGTGCAGCGACTTGCTTGTAAAATTTTAATTTTTGCAATTATTGTCTGGCTGGTATATTGGTTGCATTTCTAAATGAATTTAGTTAGGAGCAAAATCCAATAATGAACATAAGATGGGGGAAGTCATTGCCCTTTCCTTGGCTCCAAAATAATTAAATTCATTACCTCATTGTCTTTCTACTTTAAAAGACATTAGACGTTGGCCTTAGGACAAACATGAGCTCATATGAGAAAATAGTTATAATTGAAAAGAGGTGCTTTGTGAAATTGATTGTCTCAAATAATTAGATCACGTATATATAGTAGTTCATTTTTTATTGACTATTAGCAAAAGAGGTTGCATATGACCCGTAAAACATTGGTCGTATCCGTTAGTATTTTATACTATATGTGAATGACCATAAGATGCTCTTCCCCCTTCTAATTGAGTCAGTCAACTAATAGAGTACAACTTAGTATTTTATACTATTTTGAAGTAAGAGCCATTTCTGTTAAAACTTTTCAAAAAAAATGAGTGAAAAAAGCATAAGCAACTGAAATTCACTAAGGGGATCACAGATAAATCAAAACTTTTCAAATGAGATTGGTCAACAAAATTTAATGAATAAACACTTTCAAAATCTCAACGTAAGCGAGGCAGACCCTTATCTCTTAGGGAGCTATGCTATCCAACAAGGATTGTCCAACCTTCAGCTATTCTTTTTCCACCAGTCGAAGGAAATAACTTCGAATTAAAAAGCACTTTCATCCAAGGGCTTCCAAAATTCATGGCTTCAGAAAACACATACGAGTTTCTTCTAGATTTCCAATTCTACACTTCCACGCTGAATATGAAACAATTGTCAAACGAGTCCATTAAGCTTCGATTAATTCCATTTGTTCTACAAGCTAGCGCAAAAGGATGGCTAAATTCTCTACCACCGCACTCTATTCGAAGTTGGAACGAGTTCGACAATATTTTTGTGAAAATTTTTTCCTTTCCATAAAACTCTTAAAATTAGAAATGAGATTAATCAGTTCACTCAAAATGAAGAAGAAACTTTTTCACAATATTTTGAATGATTTAAGAAACTCTTATATAGTTGCCCTCATCATGGAATATCCAAAACCATTCTATGCCAAGTTGCATATGAAGGGCTCAACTATCCAACTCGAATACAACTTGAAACTATGTGTCAAAATGATTTTATGAGCAAATCAACCGATGAGGCTTGGGCCTTCCTCGAAGATTATGCTAAAAAGGACCAACAATGGAAATCGATTCATGTCCCATTCCGTGAACATACGAGAGGAGTACACGCAATATACCTCTCATTGTTCCCCGTTGAGGACTCCCAAGTCGAAGGAGGAACATCCCAAGTGTACCCTTCGGAACAGGCTAATGTCCTAGCCCACAGTAAATCTCACACTCCTTAATATCTTCCCAACTGGCGAAACCATCCAAATCTATCGTGGTCAAACCGTAATAATTTTGCGTACCCTTCGCACTTTTATCCCACGAACCAAAATGCTCCAACTTCTCAAACTACCTCTCGATCTAAACCTTTGAATCAACCATATAGGCATCCTAACTCATCAGCTCAACCTTTTAAACCTCCTCCTCCACAATCGCAAGACATCACTCGTCTAGAAAACAAATGTCAAAAAATAACGATAGGTTGGAGCAAATCATAAATGACAAAGTGGAGAAAACGATGAAATAGCTTTTGAGTAATTCAAACAACAAAAATTGAAAATTACCTAGTCAACTCGTAGTGAACCCAAAGTATAATTCTCGAGGAGTGCATTTTTGTGATGATGAAATTGCGAATCCGGTTAATGCTGTCACCATGTTGAGGTCAAGAAAGAAGGTAGACAACCAAGTCGACAACCCTGACATTCTTCCAAAGTCTACCCATGTTCAAAATTCTAAAACTCATTTGACACCCACTCTTGTCGATCCAATCAACTCTCATTCTTCATCCAAGGTTAGCAATCCCGACCACTCTTCATCTTTTGATGTTGGCAATCCCAACATTCCAGATTCTATAGCTTCATCACCTTCACCTCCTAATGCGACATCCTCTACTTCAAATGAAAAGAATGACAAAAAAGTTCATAAACTCCAAGCTCCTTTTCCTCATAGACTCAACACAAAGTAGTCCACCAATTTCGATAAAATTCTTGAAATTTTCAAACTCGTTCGAATCAGTATCCCACTCCTCGAAACCATTAAGAAGATTCCCCAATGTGCGAAATGTCTCAAAGGGCTTTGTACTAAAAAACCTGCCACTAACGTCCCTAAAACCGCATTTCTGACTGTGAATACTAGCTCTGTCTTTACGAATTGTGCCCCAATCAAGTATAAGGACCCCGGTTGTCCCATAATCGGTTGTCGAATAAGTAACACTCGCATCAATCATGCTTTACTTGACCTCACAACAAGTGTTAGTCTTTTGCCTTATACTGTGTATTGTCAACTAGGACTAGGGGAATTGAAACCTATGAACATCTCGATTCAACTAACTAATCGATCTGTCAAAAACCCTTGGGCAGTTGTGGATGTGCTGATCCAAACTGAGCAATTTTATTTCCCCATGGATTTCATAGTCCTAGAAACCGAACCTGTTTCAAATCCTAACGGTCAAATCCCTTTGATATTAGGTCGTCCCTTCTTAGCAATTTCAAACGCTATCATAAACTGTAGGAATGGTCAACCCAGACTTTCCTTTGGACACCTAACCATCAAACTAAAAAATTTCAATCTTAATAAACAACCAAGGGATTTTGAAACAGACAAAATTGACATGATCCAAACACTTGTAGATGGAAATTTTGGTGATACGTCAGACTCTCTGATGATGTGTCTCGATCGCTTTAATTTCGATTTCAATATACATGAATACACCTTTGAATTAAATGATTTGCTAGACCTCTCTCACAATTAACAAAAGTTCGATCAACTAATGTCAACTAAAGTCTCAACAGAAGGACCTCCTAAGTTGGACCTCAAACCTCTTCCAAATGACCTTAAGTACGCATTCTTGGATTCATCTGAAAATCTTCCTTTAATTTTGGGCTTCGATCTCAATAAGGATCAAGCGATATATACTTTGGTTAATGGAATTTGGAATGCTTAAATCTGGTTTAATATAATAAATAACAGGTCGTGGTTGTCCCGACCAGAGCGATGAGGCAATAACCGCAAGGTACAAGTCTCTTCGTTGGAGAGCGACAGGATGGACTTGTACATGGATTAAGTCCTCGACTGGGGATCAAGGCCGAAGAAGTATACCCCCAACAATCACGCTATGTCCCGACCGGAGAGACGGGACCGAAGAAGCAAGAAGTAGGCCGCTTCTTCGGAGACCCGCTTTTCCGGAGAGCGACATGATCGGCCTACTTATCATTGTGCCTATCTAGCCGAAGAGTGAGCGAGGTCCAGCAAGGGTCCGGAGAGACCGTGGTTGGCCTAGAAAGGCCATGATTCATACTTATTGGTCATTGTTCCACCTTTCGCTGGAGAGCGACTGGATGGGGTCCTATAATAGTCTGGAGATACCTTGATCGACCTAGGCAGGCGATTACATTGCGGTATGTTCAGGGACACTGAACCATAGTGCAGGAAGTGATGCCGCTTCACCGGAGAGTGACAGGATTAGCTTACTTGTCATTGTTCCTCCTTCGCCAGAGAGTGACAAGATGGGGTCCAGCAAGAGTTTAAAAAGGCCGTAATCGGTCCGGAGAGACTACAAACTTGGCTATTGGTCCAGCGAGACCTTAGAATTGGCTAACGATCTGGAGAGATCGAGGTTTTGGATTTGGAAAATGATCTAGTGAGATCATGTACCTGGTTAGGCTTTGGATGGACATGGACCTGGTTACAGATTCAGAATTGACTCTCGACTTGGAGCAGTCATGGGTTTCATTAAAAAATTCTCGAGCGGACACGGAACGACTTATGGCAATTTGGCTTGGCAATGGATCAGATTCTAGATTTTAAAATACGGCTACCAGTGGATTCTAGACTTCAGACTTATGTTGATTGAAAACATACCTTCCTACCACAAGGCTTGTTTTCAGGGGAAATTGTTATACCGCCTTTCTGCCAAGGTAGTATATTATGGATTTGGCCAAACAGATTTCGTGATCATCAAGGGAGGAAGTTTGGAGAGATGATTATCAGGCTTGGAGATTGGTTATAAATACGACTATGGATGATGGTCGAGCGGATTCAGTCGAATGACATTTTGGAATTGGCTAAGTATGGAATTGACAATTCTTTTGTGCAAGGGATCAGATCAGAATATTTCCTCTAGGCAAGGGATTGGAGTAATATGGCTATGGATCGCTCGGATTGGCAGCACAACTCAATGATGATCGCTCAATAACTCAACGAACAATGCATCGACTTAGGAGTCAACTTTGGAAACAAGAAGAAGGCAACATGAGGGACCCATAGGAGGGGGCGCACGCTGCCACATGGCATGGAGGAGGTGTCGGAGCCGATCCCTCCATAGGGGTGCGATCGGTTTGGATTTTTGTTGGTTAGGTCATCTTGGCTGGGAGGTTCCAGATTCGAATTTTGAGTGAGATGTTTACATGTCTTCTCCTATAAATACACCAGGCTTAGCATCCATTCAGGGATCTTTTGGCTGGCTATTCTTCATCACTCTTTTCTCTTCCTTCATTAATTTTCTAAGGAAAGAAAAACTGTACTTGTAATCTTACAGTATAAATAATAAGATTATTGGAGTGGACGTAGGCCAGAGTTTGTCGAACCACTATAAAATTAGCGTGTTCATTTACTTTTCTGCATTAAATCTGTGATATGTGAACTTATATTATTCTCTGATTGGTATTGTGACCGGATTGGTGGTGCTTCCACATTACTTGGATGTTGGTAGCCATTTTTGTCGTCAACACCCCCTTACTATATACTCCCATTATCGATATGACAATATAGTTTTCTCCCCCTTTGTCATCGACAAAAAGGAAACATGTATCACTTATGGTAATACCATAATCATTCAAAAAAACATTAACCTTATTATCAAAAATATTATCACATCACAATTATGTAAATTAACATCAATTTTTTTTGAAAGAAACATCAGTAGATAATATCACATGAGTTACATTATGGACATAAGCATTCTCTAACAACAATACAACAAATTTAAACCTCATAAACAATTACTAATAAGAACCTAAAAGGTGAACTACTAAATCAAACTTACTAAATCATAAAGTTCCAAAGCAAAAAACTTAAAATAACACCAATCAAACAAACCTTTTACTTACTCTTCATCGCTTCCATGATGTTCTCCTTCCACATTCTCCTCTTCTTCTTCATCCAAATCCCAATTCTAAGAAGCTTCCGTAGTTAGTTCTCCTTTTAGAGGAGGAGGAGAACCTGAAGTTGAGGCCTTTGTACAGCTAAATTTCTTCCAAATTTTGTCTAAAAAGCCCATCATTTTGTCAACTTTTGATTCAATTCAGGTTAGTCGAACATCCAACTTTCTTTAATTTTTAGGAGATGGTAGTGAAGGAGTTCTCATAGATGATTCTATCGGTACTTCAAATATTTCTTCATCTCCTTCGTATTCACTTGCAGCTTCATGAATACTTGGTGGAGATGAGTGAGTAGTAGGTGGTGCACCTATGGATAAAGCTTGATGTTGTAACCATTCGGCATAAGTCATATGTCCTTCGTTTCTTTTTGGAACCTTCATTAATTTTAAAGTTTTTCCCCTAAGGCATTTCACACTAATAAACTCTAAGTCAAGTATATTAATATGAAAATGATAGGAGATTCTCATTATGTAAGGAGCGTAATGAATGGTTTTTCTTTTTCGGTTGTGGAAGCAACAAATCTCATCCATGATAATTTTTGCCCAATTGATTTTCTTGTCGGCGTACATTCCGTATAAAGCATGATAATTATTTTCATATACCTCATCATAACTAGTGGTTCGAGGCATGATGGAGTGAATTAGGATGCTATGGATGATCCTAGCTTTAGGCTTTAGTGACCAAATGAGACGACCGCCCTACACCATCGATGCTCATATGACCGAAAGTGCATTGCTAGAGCATCCGGATGATGCAGGACGGTTGTCAAGGGAAAGAAATAGAATAAGAAGAGGAAATAGAAAAGAAGAGAAGAGAATAGAAGAAAAGAGAAGGAAATAAAACAATCACACAATCACATAACCTGTCGTATATCTCATAGCGCATCAGATAAAATACAATAGTCATCACTGATATAAAATAGGCGAGATGGTAATAACTATATAAATCGCATAATCAAAGTACACATGCTCATATAGTTATACAAAATAGCAATAGAGTTTATACAATTGATAAATAAACTCAACTGATAAATTGTCTCTAATAATGGTAAGTCAACGCTACCAACGCTCCACAGTGTCACACAGCGGAATAAATAGTAATAACTCAAAAAAATATATGAGAAAGCATCACCATTTGCTAGTCCATCTGCACAGTTTCAAGTGCCTTTTACACCAGCTATCTAGTCTACTCATTTAAGAGCGCTTGAGATAATAAGAAGCAGAGCAACCTCAAGTTAGACAACAGTCTTGTGTGAGCGATAAAGAATCTCAAAACACTATAAAAGTCGGTATACTATATGGAACAGTGGGTATGGAGAATCATAGCTAACTTGTCCCTACATCCATAGAGTTAGCACATGCATCGAACATATGTTACTCTATGATAGTCATCAAGGGTGTACTATACGTCAAAGTACTAAGGGTGTCTATATATCGGCATCGGTAATATCTACATCATGTGACATCCTTAAGGTGATAAAAGAAATGCAGAAAACATGGCATCCATCATCCGTCCTCATATTCATTAACTCAGTGCATTGGATATACGATAACGCTCGGTTCCTCAATACTCAAATCCATGTCGCTCAGTAGGCCAGGACCTAAGTTGTGCCAACATGCACAACTCAAGGTAAGGGCCCGACGTGGTCCAAGTAGATGCCATAAATTTCCCGACTTGGAAATAATCTCCCAACGTGGAGATAAGGACCCGACGTGGCCCAAATGGACATCACACAAATACCCCTTCTTCCTGAGTACCGCCGAAACCTTATGAAATCCAAAATCCTTTTGCACATGTCATCTACAACAGAGCTCGTCTCGAAACTGCCCATACAACCCCCGTCTGAAGTCGTCACGGCTGGGAACTACTCTAGACAACTATCATAAATCATAGAGTGTCATTACATGTCCCATAGCCTCTCTCCAATAGTCCCCTCAACATGACTCATAGTCCACTACTATGCGTCTCGAAGTACATCTTTCCATCATTGAAACCACTACTTCCCATCATGGAATCATCATCGTCGAATGACGAAATCTTTGCATCGAAGCATAACATTCTTGCCTCAATGCCAAAACCACTGGTCGAAGAGCCATCACATCGAAATCACTGTAAAACAGACCATTACACCAAGCTCCTCGAAGTCTCACCGTCGTCCACATCCCAACTGGCCAAATCGGTAATCATCAATGGTAGTAGATATCGACCACTTTCAAAGTAGTCGATAAGTACTACTCGGTCGCATACTTAACTAAAATGGCTAGTGGCGACCAGACCAAAACGTCCGACATCTTCTTGAAGTTCGAAGCAAATATCTAAGTCTATTGTCCTCCGTCTTCAGATTAGTCGACACGCTCCAATGCTCCTTCAGATATTTATCCCAACCGTTCGAGTTTTCATTATTTGTGTGCTCAATCAAGATGCACTAAACTCTATCACATCCTTAGAGTCACTATAGTGTGCATTTAATCGATATACACTAAACTCTAGCAAATGAGATTTTCCTAATACTATATCACATGCGAACGACGTTTTTAACTATACGAAGCCAACAAGCAAACATGCAGCCAATAATCATATTAACATCTGTAATAGCATACAAGCATCCATAATAACACGCATACAACACATAGAACCTATCTAAAGTGATTAATGTGGGATTAATGTCAAAATAGCCTAACTCTAGCAATACGTCGAAACCGTGCGTCAAATGGGAAAAATGTGATATCTAACATAAAACCATTTTAAAACACTTTTAATTCTTTTTATAAAATAATATATAGATTTAACTATTTTAGAAATCCCATTTTAAATTTAGAAAACATTTTAAAATGTCGTTTTAATACTATACTAACAATCATAGTATGGTGAGAGACAATATCACTCACCTTATCCAAATCTGTCCAAACCAACGCTAAATCGAAGAGCTCTCCATCACGAGCGCAATGCAGGAAACGATGTCCAAAACAGACTTCATATGCAAAAGATATAGCGTATATAAGTTAGTGGATTATTTAATAAATAATGTAATTAACTTAACTATAATTAACTTAGTTAATTACCTTGCTTAAGTTAGTCCCCTCTCTTCCCAAATGTGCATGTCGTACATGTATGTGAGCATAAACCTATGGCTGAATGTTCAAGCTTCGATCTCTCACTCCCTTGTCGATGGAATCACGAGCTATCTTTGCTAAAATGCTTATCTACACGCCCTCTCCACCCCGGTACCCAAGACGTGATGCTCGACTGCCCGTTGAAGATCGCGACTTGGCCACGCTGCTTGTCCAAGGAAAATGATGCATTTCGCTTGGAGCTTCCTAGAATGTTGAAACTAGGTGGCAAGGCATATATCGGCAAGAGAAAGATAATGGCGGTGTCCGTTGCGTATTTTGTTGCTTCAATCGGTGAGGAGGTGAAACCCTAGAATCGGCCTAGAAAGTGGTCCTGGCCATGGCATGTCGTCGGCCATAAAATGGAGTTCTATGGAATAAGTGGATAGCGGCCATTGAAACTAATGGAACAAGGGGAATACGAGTTCGATGGAGGTCGTCTCGCAATTTATTATAGGGTAAATCGGCCAATTTTAATTTTTGAATGGAACAAGAGGATAGCGGCCATTGAAACTAATGGAACAGTAATCTCTAAAATGAAAGAAGAGGGTTCTATGGATAAGGGTCTTAATTAATTAATATTTTATTTCTTTTATTTGAATTCTCCAAATACAACAGTATGCATTTTGAGCTCGTACGATCAAATGACGGGTTCGATCGTCACGAAACTCTTCTGCGTGCATCACTTTATTTTTCGATCTCGATGGTATAAATTTTATCGCTATCTGAGACAGTGCCCCAGGATGATAATTTCACGCTTTTCAAGACTGTTTCGGCCATCGGATTGCCCGATCTCCAAATATAGCGATCCTTATACTCATTTCAATCCGCAACGTCGACACAAACTCAACGGAAGTGGTCTCGAGTCCTGATTCAACGTATGTGAAAAATCATATTTTTTAGGGCCGTCAATTAATTAACAATTCAACATTTAAATAAATTATTTAAATATCCAACCGTTAAAAATACAGGTCGTTACATATAGCTATCAAATTTCTATGGTCATCACTCAAAATATTTTGGCTTTCTTCATCCTTAGTATAGTCTTTATAATCAATATCATTTTATATCCACCCATTCTATGGAGAATTTAAAATTTGGGCGAAGTATTTGTATTTAAATAACAATCCTTTCACCAAAAATTAAACTCCACATAATATCTTCGGTGGAATAAGGTTTGTGGAAGTCTAAGTTGAGGTTAGCATAGAAAAGTTTCGCTATTAGGGGAATAATTTTCATATTGTTTGAATTGAAATCAATAAAACTCAAAATACCATGATCTTGTGCAAATTCATAGATAGCATATGCAGAAAATTCCTCAGTCTGAGCGAAGGACCCTTCAAAAATCTGAAGATTCTTTATCCCTTCATATCTCTTTATGGCAATATCATTGTGATGCTACTTCCAGATTTGGCTTTCCATTGGCTCATTTGATGAAGAGGAAGATCTTACTTTTCTCTTTGGTGTAATTGCTTTTGATTTTTGGAAGAAGATTTAGTTTTTCTTTAGATTTAGGAGGTGTGGTTTTGAGAATTTTGATTTGGTGAAGATAAATGAGCATTGTAATAGTATTGATAAAGGGTTGAAAAGGTGTTGGTTGGGAAGTGAATGGGTACAAGCATAAAAAGTTGTGCCCGTTTGACCAATTTCCGTTTGTAAAAAAATTTCTATACGAGAACCAGTCGATTAAAAGTGGGGTGGCAGTCGACGGTTGAGTGTCAAAATACAGAGTGCCAAACAGATAGTAAACAGTGTAAAATTAGGGTCTTTTAATCACTAAAATTTGATAATCAACTGACCGACGAGGGTATCTGTCGACTGATTTTGTCAGAATGAAATTTTTTTTACTTATATCATACAAGATGTATATTTATAAAAACGATATATATATATATATATATATATCAACACTCATTCATTGTTCCCCAAAGGTTTTGATTCTTCTTCGGATGGCTCCGGTTCCCATGAGTTTGCTAGTTTGGGTTCGTATATTTTTAGTGGGGTTTTTGTATTTTTAATAAGAGAGTTTTTATGAATTCTATTCTTAGTTGGTGATCTACCACATCATGCCAATAAAGATCTCTTAATAAAATTAAGATGCACTCCCTGTCTACGCGATTCCAAGCACATTTATTTTTGAAGTCCGAGCATTTCTTTTTTATAATGGTTGAGTTCATCAATGCGATAGTCATTGGTAGTTTTTAATACGCCATTAAATTTAAAAGACTGTTTCACCTTCTTTCCTCTAGGGAAATTGCCGGAGTGATCGGTTTGTAGTGTAGTACTCTTTAGTAAAGATGAACTATCCTTTGAAGGAGATGTGAATCGTGATGATGATGAGGATATGTACTTTGATGAGGCCATTATTAACTTTGAATAAAATTTGGTTGAACTGGATTGTTTCTTGTGCTTTGAAATACTTTCTATGGAAGGCTTTAAATATGAGAGAAATATCTTAATATAGGTAAGTTCTATATGGTTTAAAACTTAATAAAGTTTCTAACCAGAATGATAGTTTTCTTCTTTTTTAGAGATAGAAATTTGTTTTAATATTAACCACTTAAAGTTTAGTTTTATTTTCTAACGTCTCCTTATATTAGCTCTCTTTTGTTGCTAGCTATCATACTTTACAATATTATATTGTTTCTTGTAATGAACAAATTCCTAGTTTTCTTCGAAGTTTAATGAATGTATTTTCATTTAATGGTTTTGTAAATATGTTAGCTATTTGATTTTTGGAAGTTACGAATTCTAGTGCAATGATTTTCTTTTCTATATTGTTTCGTAAAAAGTGATGACGAATGTCCATATGTTTAGTACGAGAATGATTGATTGGGTTTTTAGATAAGTTTATAGTACTTGTTATATCACAAAATATTGAAGATTTTTGTAAAATTATTCTGAAGTCTTGAAGCGTTTGTTTCATATAGATTACTTGAGCACATGCCAAAGCAGTAGAAAAATATTCTGCTTCACACGTCGAAAGTGAAACACATTTTTGTTTCTTATTAAATCATGATATTAGATACTGCCCGATGAAATGATAGGTACTGCTCGTACTCTTTCTATTTGTCCTACATCCTCCAAAATGAAAATCACTATACGATACTAATTCATAAGGACATTCTTTCGGGTAAAAGAGTCTGTAGTTTCTAGTGTTGGTTAAGTAGCACAAAATTCATTTTATTGCTCGATAATGTGATTCTTTGTATTTGCTTGAAAGCATGCACATAAAAAAACACTCATCATAATATCGAGACGACTTGTGGGTTAGATATAACAATGATCTAATCATACTTCGTTGGAGATATAACAATGATCTTACCATTTTCATCTTTATCTAGATGTATCGTGGTACTCATTGGTGTCGGTTTACTAGAAGTGTTTTCCATACCAAAACTTTTAAGTGAATTGTCACAATATTTTTCTTGATTAAAAAAATGAGATTTTTTAGTTGCTTAATTTTTAAACCAAGAAAATATGAAAGTTATCCCATATAAGACATCTCAATTCACGTTTCATAGTATTTTCAAATTCATTACATAGTTTTTCATTTATAGAACCAAATATAATGTCGTCACCATATACTTGTGTAATTAAAATATCTTTATTTTCTTGTTTCATAAAAAAAATTGATCTACCTTTATTTCAAATCTAGAAGTTATAAGATATTTTTTTAATCGTTCATACCAAACATGAGGTGCTTGTTTTAAACCATAATGAGCTTTGTTCGGCTTATAGATACGATCAGGGAATTTTTCATGTATAAATAAAGGAAGTTGTTCTACAAATATATTTTCTTTTATAAAGCCATTTAAAAACGCGCTTTTAATGTCCATTTAATATAATTTAAAGTTATGGTGACAAGAGAAAGCTAATAAAATATGTATTGCTTCTAATCTAGCTACATGAGCAAACATTTCTTCATTATCTATACCTTCTTCTTGAATATATCCCTATGCAACAAGCCTGCCTTTATTTCTAGCTATATCTCCATTTTCATCAACTTCATTTTTGTAAACCCATTTCGTTCCAATGACAGTTTGACCATTTGGTCTTGGAACCAATTCCCAAACATCGTTATGTTCAAATTGATTAAATTCTTCTTGCATCACAAGAATCCAAAAATCATCGTTCGATGCTTCTTTATAATTTTTAGGTTCAATATTTGATATAAAATCTACATGAACCATTTGATTTAATTAACTTCTACTTTTAGCGTTTTTATTTACTTCACCGGTTATATTTCCTACCGGATGATCTTTTAATAAACGTGGAGGTGATTTATAATCAATTATAATATGAGTTTCTTGAGGAGGATTATCTAATGTTGGTGAATTATTAATTGTGATTTCTCGAGGAGAATTATCTAATGTTGATGAATTATTAATTACAATTTCTTCTTCATCATCCTTGCTATTTCTAAAGTTTTAATCAAAAAATACATGAAAAGTTTCTTTATTTATTTTTTATCTTTTATTAAAAATTCTATATGCTTTACTTCATTTCGAATATCCAATAAATATGCCTTCATCGGATTTTGGATCGAATTTTACCCGACCTTTTGTATTTAAGATAAAACATTTAGAATCAAAAATTCTAAAATAGACAATATTTGGTTTTCTACCATTAAATAGTTCGTATAGTGTGTGTTTTGTTAGAGGTTTTATAGTGACACAATTTATAATATAAAAAGCAGTAGACACAGCTTCTGCCCAAAAGTTCTTTGGTAATTTGCTACTACTCAATAAAGTTCTAGCGCATTCTTGTAGAGTTCTATTTTTCCTTTCTACAACACAATTTTGTTGTGGAGTTCTATAAAAGGTGAAATTATGGCTAATACCTTTTTATTTCAAAAATTATTGAATAGTTCATTTTCAAATTCGCCACCATGATCACTTCAAATATTTTTAATTTTAGATTCTTTAAATTTTGAAACCTTTATGCAAAAAAATTAAAAACTTCGAAAGTATCACTTTTATGTTATAAAAATAATGTCCAAGTGTAATTAGAGAAATCATCTACTATAACAAAAATATATTTGTTATGGTTTGTATTTTGTACTTATGCCGGACCAAAAAGATTCGGATGAAGTAGTTCTAAAGGTTGTAACGTAGATATTACTTTCTTAGATTTAAATGAAGATTCTGTTAATTTTCCTAATTGACAAGCGTCACATAAATTATTAACTTTAAAATTCATTTTAGGTAATCCTTTTACTAAATCAATTTTAGATAGTTTATTTAGGGATTTAAAGTTGATGTGACAAAATATTTTATGCCAAAGCCGAAGATCATTACCTTTAGCCAATAAGCACATATCAATATTATGATTTATTTTCATATTTATAACAATTTTATTTTTCTAATTCCTTCAAAAATTAAAATTTTATTTTGGTCAAAAATATTACATTTATTTTTTTCAAAAGGAACGCTAAAAACTTTGTTACAAAGTTAACTAATGTTAAGTAGATTGTGTTTTAAGTTCTTAATTAATAAAACATGTGTATTAAGAGGTGAATCTAACATACCATCATTTCTCACATTGCCTTTCCCAATGACGTATCCTTTGGAGTTATCTCCAAAAGTGGCGGTTCGTCCATCTGAGTAGATAATGTTTAATAACATTCTTTGCTTCCCGTCATGTGCTTAGAGCAACCACGTCGAGTATCCATTTTCCATTTTTTGTTATTTGGTACTTGCAAAACATATTAATTTGAATTGATACCCACTTCCTATGTTAGGGTCCTAAAAGTTAGGTCTTACGAAACCATACCCAAGAAGGTTTGGAGTTCCCTTTAAAAATAAAATCAGAATATTTATGTACAGTAGATATAAAAGTTTTTTATACTTATTTCTAATGAGAAAATTGTTAGTCTTTGGAACCTATATCATAAAAGATTTATTACTTTTAGTAATAAGTTCTGATTAGCTAACTTTCTTTTCCTTTTTAAAATTAGTATATAGTGAACTAAAATGTTTAGGACTACATTTTGATTTGTTTTTGTTTTTAAAACCTAAACCGATTTTATTTGTAGAAGATTGTGAGTTATTTATGATTTTAGATAAATTCTCTTTTACTTTATTAAAATTTAAAACATTCATAAATAGAATTTCAAAATTATTTCTAAGTTCTTTTATCTTTATACCAAGTGAATCAATATTAGAATTTAAATTACAATTCTCTTTTGTTAATTTAACATTCTTATTTTTATAAATATCAACTTCACTACTGAAGATAGTGATTTGAGATGTTAAAATATCACAAGATTCTTAGGATTTAACTAGTTCTTCCTCTAGAATTGTCTTTTCATCTTTCAATAAAGCTACTTCTAATTCAGTTTTATTTAATTTTCCTAAGGTTTCTTTAGTATTATTTTAAGAACTTTTGATTTATCTAATAGTTCCTAATTGATTTCTGCAAGATCATCAAAGAAAATATCATTTACATCGTCATTCGAGGCTATGAAACAAATATTTGCTTGTTCTAAATCGCTTTCGCTTTCTGAATATGAAGACGAGTCTGAATCATCCCATTTAACTTGAAAGGCTTGCTTCTTCTTCTTGAAAAATCTTTCGGTTCTATTCTTGAAGCTATTGTTCTTCTTTTTAAGATTCAGATAGTCTTTATGTGGTCAAATTTGTCACATTCATAGCATTTGAGTAATGAAGATGATTTGTTGTCTTTGTGGTTTCCAAAACTTCTATTCCTTTTGAGATTCAGGAATTTCTTGAAATTTTTGGCTAGAAGTGCAAAACAATCGTCATCAACATCATATTATTTTTCTACTTCTGCTTGAAACACTATTATTTTCCTTTCTTGAGCTTGATCTCTTTTTACCAACAAATCCACTTCGTATGACATGAGATTTCCTATTAAATATTTGGGTTTTATGGTAGAAAGATCATTAGCTTCTTTGATAGCTAAGACTTTTCATTCACATTCTTCTGTTAAAGTGTTAAGGATTTTTGAAACAATATCGAAATCTATTATTGTCTCTCCTAGTGCTATAAGAGAATGTTGAATGCCTTGAAATCGTGAATACATATCACTAATATTTTCATTTTGTTTCATTTTGAAATTGGTTTTTCAACATTGAAATTTAAGTTTGTTTACTTTGTTTGTTCCTACATGAGTTACTTTTAAAGTTTGCCAAATTTCATAAGCAAATGTGCACACACTAATTCTATTGAATTCATTCTTGTCTAGACAATAAAATAGCATGTTGCTTTAGCATTGCTAGTAGCTTCTAGTTTTTGGGTGTTCGACCATTGTGCATAATCAGTGGTAGGAATAATGTATTACAATTGTGTAATATTTCAAGTGTCATAACCATCAGCCTGCATATATATTCTCATCCTAGTTGACCAATACGTATAGTTTAATCCGTTAAATAGTGGTGGTCGTGTAGTAGATTGTCCTTCAACAAAAGTAGAAGTAGTGTTTACCATATTACTTGTATGATATTTTATAAACTTCTTTACAGTTGTATGAAAACCTTGCTCTAATACCAAATGAAAGTCGCTATGATTGAGTACTATGAACCGTTCTACTAAATTAAAACTTGTATAACAATAGCTTAAATAAAAATGCTCTAAAGTAAAGTTCACCAAAAAAATTTATACTGGTTCAGACTTCCCGTCCTACATCCAGTCATAGACTCCTTCCGGATTTAAACAATAACCCTTACTTAACCTGGAAGTACACGTATCTTACGAAACCACCTGAGCTATGGAACAGAACTTCATGCCTGAAGATCTTCAACTAGACTTCAACTATAAAAGTAGTACAAAGTTGACTTCATGTGTTCTAAATAACATGGATGAGTTGATAGAGTACACCCTTCCTATAATCTTCTTCGTAAGTGGTATATCGTATATATGTGGAAGAATGGACGTACATGATCACTTAAATAATATTTCTTAAATTGTTATGTGATCAATATTGCAAATGAAAGCCTTTGAATGCAAGAACAGATTTCAAGAATTTAGAGAGAGAAATAATGGAAATTGATTGTTTGATTCTTGAATCAAAGTGCTATATATAATGATTTAAGATTTGTATGCATTCATGAGAAGTGGCTACTATCATAATAGGTGCAACTCTTCATGGATGGAAATGTCCTTTTGCTTGAGGAAGTAGACTCTTTAGAAATTTGAAAAATATGATAGTTATAAGTAAACAGTCGACTGGTAGTGTACCAGTTAGTCGACGGGTTAAAGTCGAAAAAGTTAATTTTCAAACAGAAAGTAAACAGATTATTTTTGCCTTTTTTAGTCGACCGAAACTATGGAACCAGTCGACTATTTGAGGCATCAATCGACTGTTTCTATAGTTTTAGTCGACTGGTTATGTTGTTTTATAAAAAATAGAATGTACAGGTAAATCAGTTGACTAAAATAGTTTGATCAATCGAACGATATTGTTGTAGTCGACTGGTTGAGTAGTTTTAGTTGACTTATTCTGTGTATTTCTATTTTTAAAAATGGAAATACAACTTTGATAATTTATGTGTGCTTACAACTTCGAAGAGATTTTAACAATCATATACTACTAGACGAAAAACACCATTGTTACACCGTGCTTCTCAAGCTACGTTAAAAGGGAATTAAATAAGGCACAGTTCCGAGGGAGCTGCCTCCACAATAAAAGTTAAGATGAAAAGAGAAGAGGTTAAAGTGATCCAGCCAATACTGCACAAAAAATCGACCTGCGGTCGCGACACCAGATCCAACCAAAATAACTGCAGCTAAAAGGCAGGAAGCAGTAATATAACGAAATACTGCGTCCATAAGGAAGGCTACAAAGACATCAAATCTGCACCTGTACCTCAGTATCAATACTTCATGATGATGCTAAAACCAAGATCTAACATAGTCACAAGGAGTGGGCAATGGAGTATTGTACCTATAAGCCATAATAAATGACTGATTGAATTGCCCTGCCAACATCCCCAAAACTCATACTTTGTTAACACCCTCAAGGTTGATCTATACTACGCATACTGAGGTCTACCCAAGCAGTATTGAACGAGATCAGAAGCATCCCAAAGGGCTGCACACAGGGCCACTTAAACAACGCTCTAATGCAAATCCACACTTACATGTAGATAACAAGGATGTGATTCACCCATATCAATAACTCATGCGTACTACCAACCAGGGCGACTCGAATCATAGCCAGCTCGGATCATAGCTAGCTCAGATCACAATCAGCTCAGACCGTAGCCGGTTCAGGTCGATTTTGTACAAGTACTGAACTAACCCTCAGAAAACCACAAGTCGTGCACCCTAAAGCCCAAAGTAGCTCAGAACGATCACACTTGGGTGTCAGGCAGACACAACAGCATCATGTAGGGTAGTGCACTTAATCGTTACTTTATAAAATTAGAAATGTATAACCTACTAAATTCTCCCGCCTGAATTTCAGGAGTTCCCACCTTCATCTAAAATTTCTCGCCAAAAAACTATAATTCAACCACCCAAATTATACCTTTCCACCAAAGACATGTCAGCAATCCAAGTGTATCAAACCAAAAATGTGGATGAAAGACACGTGGCATGATCGGAAGGTGGAAACATGATGGCGAAGGAAAGGTTGGTGACAATCCACTCACATCCTCGACATAATAAATAGAAGATGATCGGGAATATGGAAGGGACTTCATTTTCAATTTCTTTCCTTAGGGAATAAGAGAAATTGTATCTGTAGATTTCATAAAACAAGTTATATCGAAAGAAATGAAATAAGAAAAAACTTCACCCATGGACTAAGGATTCAATAGAATCCGAACCACGTAAAAATATTTGTGTTCCTTTACTTTCTTGCATCATTATCTATTCACATTTGTATTGGATTATAACCCATGATAAAAATGCGAACTGGATTTGACATTCTAATGAACCGTTAGAATGCAATTACATAATTAAGTAAACATCCAACGTCATAGTTACTACCCCAAAGGCAAACTTAATACGACTTATGTTTGTTGATTAAAATCTAGAAAGGAACTTTTAAGTAATTGCTTTCTTAATCAATTGAGGTGTTGTGGGAGGAAAAACAGACCAACATTTTTTGACGCTAGAAGGAGGGCTTGAACCTCCGTTCCCTTTTTCTAATCTTCAGCAAATCTATTGAACCTCCGTTTCCAGCGAGTTTACCAACACTCCCCTACGAATCATGCATCCCTGTGGTCCATCCATCCCCTTCTTCTTGAAATGGCACATATAGTTCTCGAAGGGCTAAAGGGAATAACGATCTAAAATACGCCGCTGTTATCCCGCTTTTTGGTCAAAGCCGGAACATCAAACAAATCGACAGGAAAGGATGGATATCAGGATTGGGGGTCGATTGGAAAAAAGGCTACGATGGATATCGTCAAAATTTGACCGGGCTCCGATCGAGACGAAATCGATTGGAGATGATGATGAGGACTAGGAGAGGCTACGTTTCAAGTTTCAGGTTAATCGGAGTTTGTACGGAGGAGATACGATCGATACAAGGTAGGAAGAAGCACAGAGTCTTAGTTCGTATCCATCAAGGTCGACTCCATCGAACATGCCTTCACTTCGAATCGATCGGAGTAGAAGACCTTCGAATCGATGGAGGGTAAGTGCTTCGAATCCACGAAGCATAAGCCCTACTTCGAATCCATTAGGCAAACCATGGTACGAATCGACCAGATCATTCTCCACTTCGGATCCATGAAGGTGAAAGAGGTTCGACTCCATCCCACGACTACCTTCGAATCGATTCAGCCAAGAAGCTTTCGTATCGATCGACAACCGTGATCGATTCGAAGGGAACATCCATTCGATCGATTCGAAGGAAGGAAACTTCGAATCCAACGTCTCGAGTCCACCAGGTAAGCACGGCTAGAACCAAGGATTCAACCCGGTCAACTCGGAGAAAAAGGAGGATCGACTCGAAGATTGCGCGTCACATCACCGCGAGCGCGCGTGCCATGATCGATTCGAAGCAATCGATTCGAACATAATCGATTCGAAGGGAACTTATCAACTGGAAACCTGATCTCTATTCGATCATATCTTGAGATTTACAAGTCCAAATGCTATGAAATTTTCACAGAAGCTTAAGCGCATGATGAAGAATGTTCACACCAAATTTCAGCTCGATTGGACAATTTCTTGATCGAGTCGAACGTAGCTTCGAATCGATCCCAAAGTGGGCCCGGATTCCCAGAAAGCGGGCATGTAGGCCCCCTCACGTGCCAGAACTGGTCTCCCCTCAATTTAGGCGAAATATCAGCCTCCTACACCTATAAATAGACCCCCAGGTCATTCAGAAAAGGGGTCGGACAATTTTGAGAGCTAAGAAGCGCCCGGACTCTGCCAGATTTACTCCAGATCACCATTGCTGCCTTGGATTCAGATTATAGTCATAAAATCCGTTGTATTACGCGATAGGAAATTGTAATCTTCAAGCATCGATCAATAAAAGATAAAAACTTTGGAGTGGACGTAGGCCGGAGATAGCCGAACCACTATAAATCTCGTGTTTTTGTTCATTATTTCTGGATTGCTGTTTGTTGCTTGTTTAGATCTGAGATTTGTGTTTGAATATTGTTGATTTGTATTCATACTCTGGTGCTTTCACAACATTCGGGGTTTGTGACCATTTTTGGCGCAAACACTTTGGTGCTTTCACTGAGAAGGACTAGCACCCGCTACATCGGATTGGAGTTTATATTTGAAAGTTTGAAGGATTCAGATTGACTCAACAATGACTCGACAAACAAGGCAAAGAGCTGAGAGAAGCCAACAGGGAGGAAGTCAAGAGGCATCCTCTGGCGCTGGAGAAGGACAAGCTTCGATCTACATTACTAGAGACGAAATGGAAGCTATGGCGAATTCATTACATGAGAGGTTGCTGAAGAGTCAACAGGATATGATGCAGACTTTCTTCGAGCAGATGAGAGCTGCAGGAACACAGAACCTTGGACCAACTATAGCAACTGCAAATGTGGAACAAGGAACTAGGGTTGCAGAACCCAATGGAGGACAGAATACAGAACCGGAAGATAATCAACAAGGGCTTGGGAGCAGGCCCACAGGATCCCATGCAGAAGGACCTTTGGAAGGAGTTCAACAGGCTAGAGCCAACGTGGCGGCTAATGAGCCACATGAAGAATATGTGCCGGAATTCCCTCGGGAACATGGGGGGCAACACCTAACAGGCAACGCTGGATTAATGGAAATCATCAGGAAGACTATGCGTGGAGGTTTGGCCAATAGAGACTTGGAAGGAGTAAACAGGAGTCCGTTCGCTCGGGAAATCAGGACGGCTCAGAATCCACCTAAGTTCAAGTTACCTAGCGTGGAAGTATACGATGGCAAGGCTGACCCGACAGATCACTTGATGAGATATACTAGACACATGGAAGTGCTGGGGGCATCGGAGGAAGTGATGGCCAGATGTTTCCCTTTATACTTGACAGACCTAGCGGCAATGTGGTTTAGGCAGCTGGAGGAAGGATCTATCAGGAATTGGAGGGAATTGGTGGACAGGTTTTTGGGACAGTTTCGGGTTCACATCAAAAGACCTAAGAACGTGATGACGTTAACATCGGTAAAGCAAAGAACGGATGAATCGCTTAGAGCATTTTTAACTCGATTTAATGCGGCGGTTTCTTCGGTGGATCGGCCAGATCCGTCAATGGTTTTGATGGCGGCAGTGTCGGGAGTCAGAGAGGATTCAGATTTTAAGGTATCTTTAGTACGAGACCCACCATTGGATCTCGGGGAATTCTTTCACGAAGCTGAAAGATTTCTTCGGCAAGAAGATGCATGTATGGATTTAAAGCTAAAGGAGGTGAATGTGACTGGGGGTGGAGGACCATCCAACGGAAGCTCAGACAAAGATAAAGGAAAAAGGAAGCTGGATGACGATTCAGGAAAAACCAGGAAGCAATGGAAGGATCCAAAGTTTTCCACATACACAGAATTAAATGAGACGCAGGAGCGGATATACATGGAAACTCGGAATCGCCTTCCTTACCGGAGGCCGACTAGGAGAGAACCATCCGAGCGGGAGAGGGCATCAGGAAAGCATTGTCTCTTCCACGATTTGGACGGGCATGATACCAACAGCTGCAGGCATTTAAAGGACATAATTGAGGAGCATGTGAGGAATGGGCAGTTGAGGCAGTATGTTGGGGCTCGGAATGCAGCGGTGGAGCAGGAGCAACCACCGCCTACCTCAAACCATGAGGATATGAGGCACAGGAATAATGGTCGATTGGTCATCAATTGATCAGGATAATCTGAAATAAGTAACAAACCATTGGCGAGCAACCGAGTCATTTACACATGTATGGGGACGGAGATAGCCCCTAGGCATGCTCTGAATGATGATAAAATGCGAAGCCGTGGTTTGCGAAATCTGTTTTCTTTTGTTTTTGGATTGGACACTTATTTTTCTGGTTTGGTTTTTGGAGTTTGGATTGAACTCCTGATTTTGCTCGTTTCTCTGGTTTTGGCATTCACTCGGATGATTGTTCTCCGTTTTGGATGTTGATTTTGATTTCTGGTTTTCCGATTTGATTTGGATTTTGGATTGGATCTTGACTGGATTCTTTTTGGTTTTTGATAAACGGTCGTCAGGTATGGATTATGCCTGACAAGGGGTGAGTCGTTCTGCCCGAACGCGGTAAAGTGACTCATTCAGGTCGTCGAGTATGGACTGTACTCGGCAAGGGTCCGGAGTGACCAGGATTTGGCCTAGGACTTAGGCCCCCTACTATCGATTATTGTTTCAGGTCGTTGAGTATGGACTATGCTCAACAAGGGTCCGGAGTGACCAGGATTCGGCTTAGGACTTAAACCATGGCATTACTTACGTCCAGGGACACTGGACCACGGTCATCGAGTGTGGATTGCGCTTGACAAGAACCCGGAGAGGTTAGCTTAGCGTCCACGGACACTGGACCACAGTCGTCGAGTGTGGATTGCGCTTGGCAAGAGCCCAGAGAGGTTATGGATTTGGATATCGACCCGGAGAGGTCCTGGATTCGGTTATTGGCTGTTGGACAAGGATGGATTAGGATTCGGTCGTCGGGTTCAAACGGATATGGATTTGTCTAAGGCTTTGGTTATTGGGTTTGGAGTTGGGCATCGACTACGAGCAGTCAAGGATGATGCACTTGGATGATGTGGCTATGGACTTTGGATATCGGATACGGAACTATTCAAAACACGCCTTCTTATCACAAGGCATGTTTTGGGGGGCAAATGTTATCCCGCTTTTTGGTCAATGCCGGAACATCAAACAAATCGACAGGAAAGGATGGATATCAGGATTGGGGGTCGATTGGAAAAAAGGCTACGATGGATATCGTCAAAATTTGACCGGGCTCCGATCGAGACGAAATCGATTGGAGATGATGATGAGGACTAGGAGAGGCTACGTTTCAAGTTTCAGGTTAATCGGAGTTTGTACGGAGGAGATACGATCGATACAAGGTAGGAAGAAGCACAGAGTCTTAGTTCGTATCCATCAAGGTCGACTCCATCAAACATGCCTTCACTTCGAATCGATCGGAGTAGAAGACCTTCGAATCGATGGAGGGTAAGTGCTTCGAATCCACGAAGCATAAGCCCTACTTCGAATCCATTAGGCAAACCATGGTACGAATCGACCAGATCATTCTCCACTTCGGATCCATGAAGGTGAAAGAGGTTCGACTCCATCCCACGACTACCTTCGAATCGATTCAGCCAAGAAGCTTTCGTATCGATCGACAACCGTGATCGATTCGAAGGGAACATCCATTCGATCGATTCGAAGGAAGGAAACTTCGAATCCAACGTCTCGAGTCCACCAGGTAAGCACGGCTAGAACCAAGGATTCAACCCGGTCAACTCGGAGAAAAAGGAGGATCGACTCGAAGATTGTGCGTCACATCACCGCGAGCGCGCGTGCCATGATCGATTCGAAGCAATCGATTCGAACATAATCGATTCGAAGGGAACTTATCAACTGGAAACCTGATCTCGATTCGATCATATCTTGAGATTTACAAGTCCAAATGCTATGAAATTTTCACAGAAGCTTAAGCGCATGATGAAGAATGTTCACACCAAATTTCAGCTCGATTGGACAATTTCTTGATCGAGTCGAACGTAGCTTCGAATCGATCCCAAAGTGGGCCCGGATTCCCAGAAAGCGGGCATGTAGGCCCCCTCACGTGCCAGAACTGGTCTCCCCTCAATTTAGGCGAAATATCAGCCTCCTACACCTATAAATAGACCCCCAGGTCATTCAGAAAAGGGGTCGGACAATTTTGAGAGCTAAGAAGCGCCCGGACTCTGCCAGATTTACTCCAGATCACCATTGCTGCCTTGGATTCAGATTATAGTCATAAAATCCGTTGTATTACGCGATAGGAAATTGTAATCTTCAAGCATCGATCAATAAAAGATAAAAACTTTGGAGTGGACGTAGGCCGGAGATAGCCGAACCACTATAAATCTCGTGTTTTTGTTCATTATTTCTGGATTGCTGTTTGTTGCTTGTTTAGATCTGAGATTTGTGTTTGAATATTGTTGATTTGTATTCATACTCTGGTGCTTTCACAACATTCGGGGTTTGTGACCATTTTTGGCGCAAACACTTTGGTGCTTTCACTGAGAAGGACTAGCACCCGCTACATCGGATTGGAGTTTATATTTGAAAATTTGAAGGATTCAGATTGACTCAACAATGACTCGACAAACAAGGCAAAGAGCTGAGAGAAGCCAACAGGGAGGAAGTCAAGAGGCATCCTCTGGCGCTGGAGAAGGACAAGCTTCGATCTACATTACTAGAGACGAAATGGAAGCTATGGCGAATTCATTACATGAGAGGTTGCTGAAGAGTCAACAGGATATGATGCAGACTTTCTTCGAGCAGATGAGAGCTGCAGGAACACAGAACCTTGGACCAACTATAGCAACTGCAAATGTGGAACAAGGAACTAGGGTTGCAGAACCCAATGGAGGACAGAATACAGAACCGGAAGATAATCAACAAGGGCTTGGGAGCAGGCCCACAGGATCCCATGCAGAAGGACCTTTGGAAGGAGTTCAACAGGCTAGAGCCAACGTGGCGGCTAATGAGCCACATGAAGAATATGTGCCGGAATTCCCTCGGGAACATGGGGGGCAACACCTAACAGGCAACGCTGGATTAATGGAAATCATCAGGAAGACTATGCGTGGAGGTTTGGCCAATAGAGACTTGGAAGGAGTAAACAGGAGTCCGTTCGCTCGGGAAATCAGGACGGCTCAGAATCCACCTAAGTTCAAGTTACCTAGCGTGGAAGTATACGATGGCAAGGCTGACCCGACAGATCACTTGATGAGATATACTAGACACATGGAAGTGCTGGGGGCATCGGAGGAAGTGATGGCCAGATGTTTCCCTTTATACTTGACAGACCTAGCGGCAATGTGGTTTAGGCAGCTGGAGGAAGGATCTATCAGGAATTGGAGGGAATTGGTGGACAGGTTTTTGGGACAGTTTCGGGTTCACATCAAAAGACCTAAGAACGTGATGACGTTAACATCGGTAAAGCAAAGAACGGATGAATCGCTTAGAGCATTTTTAACTCGATTTAATGCGGCGGTTTCTTCGGTGGATCGGCCAGATCCGTCAATGGTTTTGATGGCGGCAGTGTCGGGAGTCAGAGAGGATTCAGATTTTAAGGTATCTTTAGTACGAGACCCACCATTGGATCTCGGGGAATTCTTTCACGAAGCTGAAAGATTTCTTCGGCAAGAAGATGCATGTATGGATTTAAAGCTAAAGGAGGTGAATGTGACTGGGGGTGGAGGACCATCCAACGGAAGCTCAGACAAAGATAAAGGAAAAAGGAAGCTGGATGACGATTCAGGAAAAACCAGGAAGCAATGGAAGGATCCAAAGTTTTCCACATACACAGAATTAAATGAGACGCAGGAGCGGATATACATGGAAACTCGGAATCGCCTTCCTTACCGGAGGCCGACTAGGAGAGAACCATCCGAGCGGGAGAGGGCATCAGGAAAGCATTGTCTCTTCCACGATTTGGACGGGCATGATACCAACAGCTGCAGGCATTTAAAGGACATAATTGAGGAGCATGTGAGGAATGGGCAGTTGAGGCAGTATGTTGGGGCTCGGAATGCAGCGGTGGAGCAGGAGCAACCACCGCCTACCTCAAACCATGAGGATATGAGGCACAGGAATAATGGTCGATTGGTCATCAATTGATCAGGATAATCTGAAATAAGTAACAAACCATTGGCGAGCAACCGAGTCATTTACACATGTATGGGGACGGAGATAGCCCCTAGGCATGCTCTGAATGATGATAAAATGCGAAGCCGTGGTTTGCGAAATCTGTTTTCTTTTGTTTTTGGATTGGACACTTATTTTTCTGGTTTGGTTTTTGGAGTTTGGATTGAACTCCTGATTTTGCTCGTTTCTCTGGTTTTGGCATTCACTCGGATGATTGTTCTCCGTTTTGGATGTTGATTTTGATTTCTGGTTTTCCGATTTGATTTGGATTTTGGATTGGATCTTGACTGGATTCTTTTTGGTTTTTGATAAACGGTCGTCAGGTATGGATTATGCCTGACAAGGGGTGAGTCGTTCTGCCCGAACGCGGTAAAGTGACTCATTCAGGTCGTCGAGTATGGACTGTACTCGGCAAGGGTCCGGAGTGACCAGGATTTGGCCTAGGACTTAGGCCCCCTACTATCGATTATTGTTTCAGGTCGTTGAGTATGGACTATGCTCAACAAGGGTCCGGAGTGACCAGGATTCGGCTTAGGACTTAAACCATGGCATTACTTACGTCCAGGGACACTGGACCACGGTCGTCGAGTGTGGATTGCGCTTGACAAGAACCCGGAGAGGTTAGCTTAGCGTCCACGGACACTGGACCACAGTCGTCGAGTGTGGATTGCGCTTGGCAAGAGCCCAGAGAGGTTATGGATTTGGATATCGACCCGGAGAGGTCCTGGATTCGGTTATTGGCTGTTGGACAAGGATGGATTAGGATTCGGTCGTCGGGTTCAAACGGATATGGATTTGTCTAAGGCTTTGGTTATTGGGTTTGGAGTTGGGCATCGACTACGAGCAGTCAAGGATGATGCACTTGGATGATGTGGCTATGGACTTTGGATATCGGATACGGAACTATTCAAAACACGCCTTCTTATCACAAGGCATGTTTTGGGGGGCAAATGTTATCCCGCTTTTTGGTCAAAGCCGGAACATCAAACAAATCGACAGGAAAGGATGGATATCAGGATTGGGGGTCGATTGGAAAAAAGGCTACGATGGATATCGTCAAAATTTGACCGGGCTCCGATCGAGACGAAATCGATTGGAGATGATGATGAGGACTAGGAGAGGCTATGTTTCAAGTTTCAGGTTAATCGGAGTTTGTACGGAGGAGATACGATCGATACAAGGTAGGAAGAAGCACAGAGTCTTAGTTCGTATCCATCAAGGTCGACTCCATCAAACATGCCTTCACTTCGAATCGATCGGAGTAGAAGACCTTCGAATCGATGGAGGGTAAGTGCTTCGAATCCACGAAGCATAAGCCCTACTTCGAATCCATTAGGCAAACCATGGTACGAATCGACCAGATCATTCTCCACTTCGGATCCATGAAGGTGAAAGAGGTTCGACTCCATCCCACGACTACCTTCGAATCGATTCAGCCAAGAAGCTTTCGTATCGATCGACAACCGTGATCGATTCGAAGGGAACATCCATTCGATCGATTCGAAGGAAGGAAACTTCGAATCCAACGTCTCGAGTCCACCAGGTAAGCACGGCTAGAACCAAGGATTCAACCCGGTCAACTCGGAGAAAAAGGAGGATCGACTCGAAGATTGCGCGTCACATCACCGCGAGCGCGCGTGCCATGATCGATTCGAAGCAATCGATTCGAACATAATCGATTCGAAGGGAACTTATCAACTGGAAACCTGATCTCGAATCGATCATATCTTGAGATTTACAAGTCCAAATGCTATGAAATTTTCACAGAAGCTTAAGCGCATGATGAAGAATGTTCACACCAAATTTCAGCTCGATTGGACAATTTCTTGATCGAGTCGAACGTAGCTTCGAATCGATCCCAAAGTGGGCCCGGATTCCCAGAAAGCGGGCATGTAGGCCCCCTCACGTGCCAGAACTGGTCTCCCCTCAATTTAGGCGAAATATCAGCCTCCTACACCTATAAATAGACCCCCAGGTCATTCAGAAAAGGGGTCGGACAATTTTGAGAGCTAAGAAGCGCCCGGACTCTGCCAGATTTACTCCAGATCACCATTGCTGCCTTGGATTCAGATTATAGTCATAAAATCCGTTGTATTACGCGATAGGAAATTGTAATCTTCAAGCATCGATCAATAAAAGATAAAAACTTTGGAGTGGACGTAGGCCGGAGATAGCCGAACCACTATAAATCTCGTGTTTTTGTTCATTATTTCTGGATTGCTGTTTGTTGCTTGTTTAGATCTGAGATTTGTGTTTGAATATTGTTGATTTGTATTCATACTCTGGTGCTTTCACAACATTCGGGGTTTGTGACCATTTTTGGCGCAAACAGCCGCCAAGCTAATTTATCATTCACCCATGGTTCATCACCTTCAATTACCAGTTGCATTGACTATGGAGCAGGTAAGTGACAACGACACTCTCAGAAATGAGAATGATGAAATCAGATTGCACATAAAATCCCTAGCTTATCTGACATCAATCCTCCAACTACTTTATCAAAAGACTCAATAATCAATGGTGTTGCATGGAATCAAGTTGAACGGCTACTACCACTTGACCATCATCCTCCTTTATCAATCAATGACCATAATTTGGGGAAGAACACACCGGTATTTGTTGATATAGACAGCGATTCCGATGATGGCATGAAACCAAGAGCCGGAACCTAAGGATCAATAACACCATGCTACAATGACTTAGAAAAGACCCTCATACTGTAGTCACATTGATAAGGACATTTGAGCCTTCTGCTCGAATATCGGGAGATTCAATTGTGATGCACTTCAATGTTGGCCCTGACAACAAGCTGAAGTGATTGAAATGCACACCGATTTGAAAAATCAGCTACCATCCCCTACTAGAACCAAACCCAACTGTTAGCGCTGGGATTATTGATGCTTCTCTCCCTAACCCGAGGGAGCACCTATATCAGACAGATAAGCGAGATCGGGAGCATGATGGATTCAAAATTTGATGGAGGAGCTAAAGTTGAAGCATCAACTATAGCAGCAAAAGTTAAGTGTCCCAATCTGCGCTGGAAATCGTAGACCTAATCCTGAATGATCTGCACTACTTATGTAACAAGCATTGTAATTATTATATAAAGTAATAATATAATGAACTGGATGTAGGGATAATAGACGGTCCGAACTGGTATAAAATTATCTCTGTGTTAATTATGTTGACATAGTTAAAAAAAACTCACGCTGGATGTAGGAATATTAAACAACTCGAACGAGCTAACAAAAAAACTGCATAACGCAGATCAGCTTCTCAGCCAAACTGGACGTAGGGATATTAGACTTCCCGAACCAGTTATCAAAAAGGAACCGCACAGCGTGCAACTCAACTTTCTCAACCAAACTAGCTGTAGGGATATTATACGGCCCGAACCAATATAAAACCCCTTTATGATTAGTACTCCTAACATAGCACACTGGACATACATATATTAGACAGCCAGAACCGGTACAAAAAATCATGCGCATGCGAAGGTTGTAAACAGGCGACCTAACTTCACAGTCAAATATCTATCTTCCCCCAACTAGCGGGGTAGACCGTGCCAAGTGCACGAACGTGAACCTATCTCTGGAAAAGGTGGCAAGTCATGCCCCACATACAGCAGAACATGCATATCATAAGAGCAGTTAAGCATTCATGAACTGCACAAGAAATCAATTCAAAAAATGGTAAGGAAAAGCGAAAAATGGAATGTACCGCAGTTCACAAATTAGGTGCGACTCCAAAAAGTAAAGCTTGCCATGTAAACATCAGAAACTAAGTAAAAAACTTACTCAAGTTCCTTTAGTTCTATTTTTACTTATTAAAAAACTTTGTGTGTGATTCAATACATATACACATACTTCACAAGTGGAAATAGTCAAAACAATCATAACACAAGTTACATTAATGAGCTCTAAAACAACACTAAGAATCTAACTTGGGCTCAAAAGAAGAGCTCGACACGATCATTCTGCGATGTGATGATCCATGAGAATGCTACGTCAGACGTAGAGGAGAATTGTCCAATAGTTGGAGACCAGGAGGCGAACCATTCGACTCGGTAATAATAACTGACGAACGAATGGGAATGGAACAACCGTAAGCAGTACTGCCATTAACCATGCATGGGTCGTAATTGGCACCCACCCAAGTATTTTTATAGTCTTTAGGTTATACTCGTAATCAGCGCGGTTGTATAAAAAAGATAGGTCAAGTCTAGGTAAGAAACATTTAAAAACATTGATTGCATGCCTCCTACCGATCTTTGCCATTACCTTCATTACTTTCTCATCATGTAGTTACTCTACCAAGGAAGCCCTGTCCATCTTACCTCGGGAAATAGCAATGGAGTCCAGACGAGCTTCACATTCTAATTTGAATATCTTATTCTCAAGGGCATTCACACGTCCCATAGACACCCTACTTACTCTTTCAATTTCACCCAAAAGATGCTCCCTTGTTTTTATAGCATTCCTAGAGGAAGGGCCAAAAAGTTCTTATGCAGTAGAAATGAAGGGAGAAACACGAGTATCCGGTGTACCCATTTCTTTCTTATAATGATCCTCTAATTTGTTAAACTTGGCTTCGTAGTAATTTTTCAAGTCGCTCTTCCACTTTAAAACTTCGTCCAGGTTGGCCCCAGAGGGGGCGTGGGGGCAACACCTTGTTTGGAGGAAGAGCCACCGGCCAGTGTTGTAGAGGGGATGTCTTCTATGCTAGTTCGCCATGCAATCTTCCCATCTAGTTCCTCAACCATACGTTTTAGAACTTTAATTTCATTCGTATATACGATGTCGTATGTACTTTCGACATCCTTCAAAAAACCTTCCAGTTCTGCTACTCTGGCCAGGGCAGAATCCAGCTTTTCGATAAGAACGACAACCTCCGAATCTTTACCAAAAGGAGAAGGCTGAAAATCAGACGAGCCTGCATAAAATAAAATCAAAGGAGAGAGTGCAAATTAATAAAGTAAGTACAAAAGTCTCTCGGACTTCACAAAGAAATATCAATTCACATAACATAACCACGAACATGATGTAAATTACAAAGTCATTTTCTAAACGATACTATCCCAAAACATCTAAGGCATGAAAACTAAGGGTAGAGCAGAACTAACGAAGAAGGTCCTTCGGGGGTCATAACAAGCCCCAACCCAATGGTCGACTAGCCCTTCTGCAGTTACTTCGAATCCCACGATATTACATAAGAAATTCTGATCAGGAGAAGGAAAGAAAAATCCAAGAGCATCTCTCGCATGCTACAAGCGAATCTGCCCCGACTTACTTTTAATTTTCTCCCTCTTAAGTTTCTCCGAGTAGGAAGCAATTCTGTCTTGAGCATCACATAAGGAATCCTTGAGAGCATGAATCCTCAATACAGCCTCCTCCCTTATTTTCTCTAAAGTATTGATTTGCTCAGCCCTAGTCTTCCTGTTTCATCTCGAAAAAGCACCGAAGAACCTATGGGCATCGGTTCTCCATCTTTCATCCCGTAAACGGGAAGGCCCCCTCGACTCCACTACCCTTGTCTAATCGGTCATCAGAGAAGGCCTTGAACCCATAGGAAGAACAGTAACGATATCAGAGTGGGATACCGCAACCACCCTCTCGCTTCTAGCAGCCTCTTTCTCTCAGATTAAGGGAGCATTCTCCGCAAACATGTCCTCAATTGTTTTCTTATGCTGTTTAATCTCCTTTGGAAGAACAATCCCATAAAAGTTCTCCCCATCTTTCATTAACTACTGCATCACACTTAACTTCAATTCAGTAGCGTTAAGCCCAATACGTAAACTGCTATTCTGCTCATTCCAATGGGTAAGCGCATCTTCGGCTTCTTTAAGCTCCCTACGAACATGCTCTAACTCCCTTCCAAGTATGACATTCTTAGCTTGGAGGAAACTAACCTTTGCTTCAATACTGGCAGAAGGACCCTTCACCTCAACCCTAAATTCTGACATGCCCATCTCATTCAACTCAGGAATGATGGGCTCTGAAAGAGGGTCATGTGTGGAGAGTTATTGGAGTACATGCACCATTTTATATAAGCTGGTCTAATTAGTAACAAAAGAAAAAATGTGTAGTCTCAAAGATAATTAAAAGACACCAAATAAAGTTCCAATAGAAAATTCTCTTATTAACTACATTAATTCAACAGAACCATATACAAAGAAGCGACAAAGGTAAAATGAAGGTCAACCCTTATGCTACCTTGTAAGCCTAAGCATAAATCATTCCAAGTGAGGATTATCGGATGAAACAGAATTATTTTCTAGGGTATATTTCCATCGATGCAGTACAAAGTCACCAAGCGCCACTTTTTCTTTAACTACTTGATCAATTGTAACGACTCTAATTTTTAGTAACATTATTTAGGATATTTAATTGGTTAAATTAAATAAAATAATGTAATGATGAAGGGATTGAGATTTGTGATTAGTAAGGGTAGCCATGCCATGTTAACCAATGAACTAACATGAGTTAAAATAAAATAAGTTAGGAAGTTAGATAAGGGGAAAAATAGGAATAAGTAGATCCTTATACCCTAAACCCTTACACTCATTCATTTCTTACGTTCATTTGCAAAAATTAGAACTAAGAGGCCGACCACCATTAAGCAAGAACAATAGGAGGATAAGCTAAAGGAAGAAGCTAAATCAACTTAATCCATTCTCAAACCTCAAACTCCTTAATCACAAAGCTAAGGTGAATAATGACTACATCTCATGTTTTCTAATGTTTTCGGTTTTAGGTTAAATCCGAATTATTTTGCAAGGTTTTGCCATGTTTTGATTGTTAAAAATAAATATATATGCTTGTTGATGATTTATGATATTTCATATAGATTTTATGATATGTTTAATGTGAAAACCCTATTAAATGACATCCAAATGCCTTTGCAATTTTAGATTTAGATCAGAAATAATATTTTAGAGATGAATTTCAATTTTCATAATTTTCCAAATTAATGTGAATTTATATTAATTTTATAGTGAGGAGAATGGATATTTGGGTTTAAAATAATTTACGGCTAAATTATATATGTTTTGGGTCTGAAATTTATATGTGTTAGAAAATATATTAAAAATGATTTATAGAAATTTTTTAGAATTTTTCTAAGTGTTTTAATGAATATATAAAATTATTTAAGGTATGGGACATAAATGTTTTATATATTTATGAAAGGAGAATGGTATTTTGTAAATAAATTAAATTGTTTATTTTCGAAATTTCGGCAGAACTTTTAAAAAAGAAAATTAGCAACCAATAATACTTTGACAAACAAGGCAGGTTAGTTGAAAAGATTAAAAAGCTGAAAATCATATTTTACATGCTTTTTACATGCTTTTTACATATTTCGCCACTTTCGGCACCTAGGTTTCGATTGAGTACTTCTGCCTCCATCACCATCGAAACCAATGCACATAGTATCAAAGACTTGGTACATAGTGAATTGGATATACATGAAAGGTACTGGGTCGAGACAATGGGTTCCGATGGGGGTCGAAACCTTACTTCGCTTTCAAATGGAAATGCGCCTTCTTTGCTTTCGAAAGGAATTCTTTCAACTTGGTTGGCTTCTGACCAGGTCAAATTAATTTAAGGAATGGCTTCGACTGGGGTTGCACCTTTTGTTTTAAGTAATTGCTTTCGAAGGGGCCAAAACCCCTTCCTGCCGCTTTTTACCTTTCGAAGCAAATGGTTTCGAAAGGATACTTTGTTATTAAAACCCGGCCACTTCTCGAATGCTTTCGAAGTGTTGGTTTCGACACCATCATTTCTTTACTTAGGAAATAGCTTTCGGAAGAGTGCTTTCGACTTAGATAAGGTAGAATCCAAAGGTCTTGAAAGGAATGGTTTTTAAATGGTTTTGAAACGTTTCCACATGTTTTACTTGAACCCAAATGCTTTCGAAAGGTTTGATGTTTACAAAGGATTTTAATGCTTTTGAAAGGTCTAAATGAAGGTTTCGAAAGGGCGGTTCCCCAATGGTTTTGAAAGGTTTAAAAGGAAGGTTTCTAATGTTTTTGAAAGGCAATGTTAAGTGTTTTAAAGATAGGATGTCTAAGGTTTTAAAGCTTTCGAAGGTGATGTTTTTCAATGATTTCGAAAGGTTTATTATGAAGGGATTAGAAAGGGTATGTTTTGGCCTTCGGCCTAAGGTTAAAAATCAAAGTGGTTTACTTAGTTTCGAAGGGATACTTTCAATGGATTCGAAAGGGGTACTTTCAAAGGTTAAATGTTTTCATCAACAAAGTTTTATGTAAAGTATATATATAACATGGCAAGATGAGTTGAGTAAAGCATAAAGTATATTTTCCTTGTTTAAAGAATGATTTAAAGGTTTAAATCAATTTAAAAGAAAAGGTTTTCAAGGAAAATTTATGGGAAGATGACCCTAATTATAATGACTCGGATATTAGAATACCAGATGTGACTGGTATAGGGTTGCGCCCTATACATTAGCTATTAGGCCCTAGCTAATTTAGTTCAAAATTCCAGTGTGTAGGGCTTTGTCACAAGTAAGGCTAAAATGATGTTACACATAGAAAGGAATATATAGAGTGAGGAAAGGTTATTGGTGAGCCCACAAAACCAATAGGATTAGTTGACCCTGAAGTAGTAAGTTAGGGACAGATCGTCCAGAAAAGGAGTATCTAACAAAAGTTAGATTATTTTTTTATTTTGTCCGGTAGGCTCGAGTCAGCCAAAGATTAGTAGTTAGCCAAACAAATATATATTGTTCGGACAGATTGTACATTTGTTACCTGATTTATATGCTTTCATGGTATTGATATTATTATTTTAACCAGTTTTGGTTGCAGGATTAAGATTTGCAAAATATATGTTTTAAAAGGATATTAGTGAGGGGAAACCCATTTCGCTAAGCGATGTGGTCTCACTTAATATAAAATAACCGAGATGCATAGTATTATTCACACAAGGCTTTATGTCTGACTCGAAGTTTATGTTACTCTCCTTAAACTCTCGGGTGCTCATAATTGATTTGTATAGGCTGAGGGTTGAGGATTTTTAGGTTTTACTAGGTGGACGAATAAAACTTCCGAAGATGAGCAAGAGGCTGAAGTTAGCTATGTAGGAGTTGTTATGTTTTTATTTCCACTGTATTGTATTAAGTCTGTTATGACTATTTAGTACTTTGGTCAACCAAGGGGGCATCTTCATATGTCGCTCTTGGCGTATTTTGTAATGATTATATTTGATCTAAACCTAGGAAACGTTTGGGATTATGTAACTTGGATATGAAATGTTTTTTTGAAATGTAATTAGAAAAATGTTTTAATCTGTGATGATTTTATTTCATATTCAAGTGCTTCTGATATTATGGATACCATTAACATTACCGTATTTGGTCACCGGAAGTTAATACTATGGATGACTGTAGCATCTGTAGTGCTTAGCTTTGGGCCTCCAGATAGGGGATGTTACAACTTGGTATCAGAGCATAGGTTTATGAAAAACTTTAAACTAAAATGATTTTTGAAAACATAATCCTAAGGAATTAGAGTAAGATTGGGGTATGGGATAACGCTATAGTAACGTACTTGTATTTGCTATATATAAGTATACGATATATCTCTATTCTCCTATCTCCCTTAGGCTATTCTTCTGTATCTCACGAGGCTTGAATACAGATATGGATGCTATAAGTGGAAGAGTTAATCTTGGAGGGGGAAGCACCATAACAAATGGAAATGCCAGACCAAATACTAGGAGAAACCCAGGTCAAGCACAAGCTGGAAATGTGGGGCTGGAGTCTCGCAAGTTGACATGGGAGTAATGTATCAGTTCTTTGTGAACATGATGCAGGCGGGCATTGCTGCTGGAGTAGTTGGAGGAGGAGTTCAGGAAGCTCTGGTGGTGAATAACCATGCTATTCTGAGTAGGGATTACGCTCAGTCGGGAGGAAAGCCGTTCATTAGAACTGAAGACACTATTGAAGTAGAAAACTAGTTGCTACATTATGAGAGGATCTTTGCATATTTTGGGCTCAATGACGAGCAGAAGAGAAGGCTTACTTCTAGACAGTTTCAATGAGTAGCGCTGTACTGGTGGAACAACGTTACAGTTGGAGTTAATGAGGAGACAACGACATGAGTTGAGTTCAAGAGGAGATTTGAGGAAAGGTTTATGTCCGAGATTGCGAAGTCCACTCTGCTAAGGAAGTTCGCTGAGTTGGAGCAAGGGGATATGATTGTACTTGAGTATGCGAGGAGGTTTGAGGAGCTAGCAAGATATGGCTATGCTACGGTTGATACTAATATTAAAAGGAATGAGAAGTTCATTCGGGGGTTGAAGCCTGAGCTTGCTAGGGTAATGTTACCACGTACACATATCAGGGATCCTTGTGATGTTGTAGTAGAGATGGCTTTGAGGAACGAAGAGATGCTTACTTTTCTGGAGAGAAACAAGGCAAAGGAAGTCCAGGTGGGGCAGAGTTAGAAAAGGAAGTTCTTCCATAAGAAAGGAGCTCATAAGGGTGAAGTTGCTAAGAAGGGAAAGGCAGAAGTAGTCTGTTATAAGTGAGACAAGAAGGGACACTATGCTCGTGAGTGCTGGACAGACAAAGGAAAGAAAGCCGCGGAGAAGAAAGGGGTATGGTGTTTCCACTGCGATCAAATTGGTCATTACAAAAACCAATGCAAGGAGCTTACTAAGGGTGGGAAAGGCAAGGTGGGCAAGGTGTATGCATTGGAACCAGCTACCTCAAGGCCAACAACAGAGGCAAAAGGGAAGGTGGTGTTGGGAGGTACGCTTCTGATTCATGGTATGTCAGTTAGCATTTCGTTTGATATTGGTGCATCACATTATTTTATATCTCGTTGTTTGGTAGATAAGTTTAATCTAGAACCCTCATATTTAGTTACTTCTTTAAGGGTTGCAAATCCGATAGGAGGGTATGCGACACTTGGGATGAAGTGTGACCACATAGAGTTTGAGTTGTTAGGTTATACCTTTGTTTGCAGTTTGCATGTGTTTGACTTCGTGGGGTTCCGGATCATTTTGGGTATGGATTGGTTAAGTAAGTACGATGCTAAGATATTTTGCCTTGATAGGAAAATATCACTTAGACACCCTGACTATAGTGATCGGATTGTATATACTATAGAAAAACCTAGTCGTGAGGTGAATGCTTTGTTGGGTGTTGTGGAGGTAAAAGATGAGTTAAATCGAGTTTTCGTGTTAGAGAATTCGCAGATATTTTTGAACCCGTAGTTTGGATTGCCATCGAAACGAGCCATTGAGTTTTGGATAGATTTGGTGCCGAGAGCAGATCCAGTAAGTAGACTGCCAAGCAGGATGACGCCTATCGAGATGAGGGAGTTGAAGGTGCAGTTAGTAGATTTGGATGGCAAGAATTTTATTAGACCTAGTAGTTCACCTTGGGGAGCAGCCGTAGTATTTGATAAGAAGCCGGACGGAACGTTAAGGTTATGTATAGATTATTATAAATTGAATGAGAAGAGGATAAAGAATCGATATCCGTTGCCTAGAATTGGCGATTTATTCAATCAGTTGAGTGGAGCCAAGGTATTTTCACAGTTGGATTTGGCAATAGTTTTCCATCAGCATAGAGTAGTAGAGGATAGTATTCATTTGACAGTGTTTAGAACTAAATATGGATCGTACGAATGGTTAGTAATGCCATTCAGACAAACTAATGCGCCAGCATTCTTTGTCGATTTGATCAACCAAGTTTTCCGAGTGCACTTGGATAGGTTTGTGTTGGTATTCATAGATGATATTTTAATATAATCTAAGGTTGAAAGGGAGCATGAAGTTCATCTTAGGGTGGTGCTTGAGACGTTGAGGCAGTATCAACCGAGGGCGAAGTTTTTGAAGTGTCATTTTTGGAAGAAGGAAGTGAAGTTTCTTGGTTGTGTAGTCTTTGAGAAAGGGTTGTCTGTAGATCCGACTAAGATTGAAGCGGTGAATAATTGGAAGAGACCCGAGACAATGACTGAGATAAAGAGTTTTCTTGGATTAGTTGGATATTATCGAAGATTCATAAAGGATTTTTCATGAATAGTAGCACCGATGACTAAGCTAACTTGAAAGGATGTGAAGTTTGTTTCGACCGATAAGTGTGAGGAAGCATTCCAGAGATTGAAACACTTTTTGACTCATGCACATGTATTGGTTGTTTCAGAAGGGAATCGGGATTTGGTAGTTTATACAGATGCGTGTGGAACTGGATTAGGAGCTGTGTTAATGTAGAGAGGTAAAGTGATTGCGTATGCTTCTCGATAGCTTAGACCGCATGAGGTTAGGTACCCGACGCATGATTTGGAATTAGCTGCAGTGATTTTTGCGTTGAAGGTGTGGAGACATTACCTTTTGGGAGAAAGATTTGAGCTTTATACGAATCATAAGTCGTTGAAGTATTTATTCTCTCAGAAGGAGCTGAACATGAGGCTGCAAAGATGGTTGGAGTTTATTGCTGCTTATGACTTTGGAATTGAATACACACCAGGGAAAGGCAATAAGGTTGCATATGCGCTTAGCAGGAAACATCAGAATGCAGTGTTGGCAATGATAGCCGAGTGGAAAGATTTGGAAGCATTGACAACATGCATGATACAGTGGAGATCTGAGGTTAGATCTAGTAAGGAGTCCGTTATTTTATCATGTTTAGAAGTTCGACCGATGATGATCGAAAAGATTGCTTCTAAACAGATGGAGGATCCAATATTAGTTGAACGGATCAGGAAGTTAAGGGATGGAATAGAGAGCGATGACTTGAAGGATTTTAGTCTTGACCAGAATGGGTGGTTAAGGAAGAAAAGAAGGTTATGTGTTCCAAATGTGGGAGACATAAGGAAGGAGGTTCTTGTGGATGCCATCGTTCGAAGCTCACTATTCAACCGGGAGGAACTAAGATGTATCGGGACATGAAGAGGAGTTTCTTCTGGGAAGGTATGAAGAGGGATGTAGGCTTATGGGTGAAGTAGTGTCTGAACTGCCAACAAGTAAAGGCCGAACATCAGAAGCCAAGTGGGTTGCTTCAGCCATTAGATATTCCAATATAGAAGTGGGATTTTATTTCTCTGGATTATGTAGACGGGTTGCCAAGATATAATAGAGGAAATAAAAGCATATAGGTCATAGTGGATAGATTAACCAAGAGTGGTCATTTCATTCCAGTTAAGTCAACTAGGATGGCACCTGTTTTAGCTAAGTTATTTATGAAGAATATAGTTAGACTTCATGTAATTCCTAGTAGTATCGTAAGCAATAGAGATTTCTTGTTCACTAGCGAGTTCTTGAGAAGGCTACGGGAGATTTTAGGAACCAAGCTCGAGATGAGTACCGCTTACCATCCACAAACCGATGGGCAAACAGAAAGATTTAACAAAGTCTTGGAAGATTTGTTACGAGCATGTGTGTTAGGTTTTGGAGGATCATGGGAAGACCATCTACACTTAGTCGAGTTTTCGTATAACAACAGTTATCAGGCTAGTAAAGGGATGGCACCGTTTGAAGCTTTTTATGGAAGGCCATGCAAATCTCCCGTTTGTTGGCTAGAGACCGGGGATAGATTGGTTCTTGGTCCGGATTTAGTTAGAGAAGCTGCAGAGAAGATTGAGTTAATTCGAGCTAGGATGAAGGAAGCTCAGTCTAAGTAGAAGAGTTACGCTGACAAAAGACGGAAAGACTTAGAGTTCTCTGTTGGAGATCATGTTTTCATTAAGGTATCACCAATGAAAGGTGTAATCAGATCTGAAAGGTCAGGGAAGTTGGCACCGAGATTTGTAGGACCATTTCCTATTGTAGAGAGAATCGGGAACTCGCATATAGAGTAGAGTTACGATTTCACGATGTTTTTCATGTTTCTCATCTGAGAAAGTGTATTAGAGACCCGAAGACTACTATAGCACCAACTGTGTTGGAGGACTTATTAGTAGAGGCGAATTTGACTATAGTTAGAAAGCTGGTTCGTATAATTGCGAGAGATGAGAAGAGGCTAAGGAACAAGACAGTCAGATTAGTTAAAGTCCAGTGGAGCGACGATGAGAGAGACTGTACCTGGGAGACTGAGAGAAGGATTAGAGATGCTTGTCCTGATTTGTTTGATGGTACGTTTTATCTTTTTGATTGACTTGTTGTGTACCTTATCATAATTTCGAGGACGAAATTCCTTAAGGAGGGGAGTCTGTAACGACCCTAAGTTTTAGTAACATTATTTAGGATATTTAATTGGTTAAATTAAATAAAATAATGTAATGATTAAGGGATTGAGATTTGTGATTACTAAGGGTAGCCGTGCCATGTTTACCAATGAACTAACATGAGTTAAAATAAAATAAGTTAGGGAAGTTAGATAAGGGGCAAAATAGGAATAAGTAGATCCTTATACCCTAAGCCCTTACACTCATTCATTTCTTACGTTCATTTGCAAAAAGTAAAACTAAGAGGCCGACCACCATTAAGCAAGAACAAGAGGAAGATAAGCTAAGGAAGAAGCTAAATCAACTTAATCCATACTCAAATCTCAAACTCCTTAATCATAAAGCTAAGGTGAATAATGACTAAATCTCATGTTTTCTAATTGTTTTCAGTTTTAGGGTTAAATCCGAATTATTTTGCAAGGTTTTTCCATGTTTTGATTGTTAGAAATAAATATATATGCTTGTTGATGATTTATGATATTTCATATGGATTTTATGATATGTTTTAATGTGAAAACGCTATTAAATGACATCCAAACGCCTTGCGATTTTAGATTTAGATCAAAAACGATATTTTAGAGATGGGTTTCAATTTTCATAATTTTCTGAATTAATGTGGAATTTATATTAATTTTCTAGTGAGGAAAATGGATATTTGGGTTTAAAATAATTTACGGCTAAATTATATATGTTTTGGGTCTGAAATTATATGTTAGAAAATATATTAAAAATGATTTATAGGAATTTTGTAGAATTTTCCTAAGTGTTTTAATGAATATATAAAATTATTTAAGGTATGAGACTTAAATGTTTTATATACTTATAAAAGGAGAAGGGATATTTTGTAAATAAATTAAATTGTTTATTTTTGAAATTTCGGCAGAACTTTTAGAAAAGGAAATTAGAAACCAATAATACTTTGACAAACAAGGCAGGTTAGTTGAAAAGATTACTTAAAAAGCTAAAAATCAGATTTTACATGCTTTTTACATGTTTCGCCACTTTCGACACCTAGGTTTCGATTGAGTACTTCCGCCTCCATCGCCATCGAAACCAATGCACATAGTATCAAAGACTTGGTACATAGTGAATTGGATATAGGCGAAAGGTACGGGGTCGAGATATTGGGTTTCGATGGGGCTCGAAACCTTACTTTGCTTTCAAATGGAAATGCGCCTTCTTTACTTTCGAAAGGAATGCTTTCAACTTGGTTGGCTTCCGACTGGGTCAAATTGATTTAAGGAATGGTTTCGAATGAGGTTGCGCCTTTTGTTTAAGTAAATGCTTTCGAAGGGGCTGAATCCCCTTGCTGCCGCTTTTTACCTTTCGGAACAAATGGTTTCGAAAGGATACTTTGTTTTTAAAACCTAGCCACTTCTCCAACGATTTTGAAGTGTTGGTTTCGACACCATCACTTCTTTACTTAGGAAATAGCTTTGGGAAGAATGCTTTCGACTTAGATGTTTTATGGCCCTTTTGTCATGTTGAAGGTAGAATCCAAAAGTTTCGAAAGGAAAAGTTTTTAAATGGTTTCGAAAGGTTTCCACATGTTTTACTTAAACCCAAATGTTTTCGAAAGGTTTGATGTTTACCAAGGATTTTAATGCTTTCGAAAGGTCTAAATGAAGGTTTCGAAGGGGTGGTTCCCCAATGGTTTCGAAAGGTTCAAAAAGAAGGTTTCTAATGTTTTCAAAAGGCAATGTTAAGTGTTTTAAAGATAAGATGTCTAAGGTTTTAAAGCTTTCGAAGTTGATTTTTTTCAATGATTTCGAAAGGTTTATTATGAAAGGATTCGAAAGGGTATGTTTTGGCCTTCGGCCTAAGGTTAAAAATCAAAGTGGTTTACTTGGTTTTGAAAGGGATACATTCAATGGATTCAAAAAGGGTATTTTCAAATGTTAAATGTTTTCATCAACAAAGTTTTGTGTAAAGTATATATATAACATAGCAAGGTGAGTTGAGTAAAGCATAGAGTATATTTTCCTTGTTTAAAGAATGATTTAAAGGTTTAAATCAATTTGAAAGAAAAGGTTTTCAAGAAAAATTTATGGGCAGATGACCCTAAGAATAATGACTCAGATATCAGAATACCAGATGGGATTGGTATAGAGTCGCACCTTATACATTAGCTATTAGCTCCTAACTAATTTAGTGTAAAATTCCAGTGTGTAGGGCTTTGTCACAGGTAAGGGTAAAATGATTTTACACACAGAAAGGAATATACAGAGTGAGGAAAGGATATTGGTGGGCTCGCAAAACCATTAGGATCAGTTGACCCTGGAGAAGTAAGTTAGTGACAGACCGTCCAGAAGAGGAGTATCTAACAGAAGTTAGATTATTTTTTATTTTGTCCAGTAGGCCCGAGTTAGCCAAAGGTTGTCCAGATAGGGGATGTTACATCAATCCTCGAAAGCAACCCCTGGGTTTCATCCCTAAATCTATATTAAGACTCATCTAACTCTCTCTCGTGCTTACTAATGACTGCGGTGCTGAGACCAAGACAATCTAAAGTTTGGGCTGCGAGCCTATCCTCGCTTTCCTTCAAAAGCTTAGTGAACAAAGCTTCTTCAAATGACTAAACAAACAAAAAATGACCCAATCGTTTGTTAAGCAATAACAAAGTAAAGTAACTACAACATATCATTCATAACAAAGTCAACAAACAAGTCCAATACAGTCACACGTCTAATTGTTAATACAAAGGTTTTTAAGTATTTACAATGAGATTTGAAATGACCTCAGTCTCAGTATTCGCATCAATGTCCTTAGGCCCCTCATCTTCTTTGGTATTTTCCCCTTTATATTCTTTCCCTCTTAAAAAGTCAGAAGGAGTGGCATTCTCTACAACATCCTTCTCAGAAAACTACTTATTCCATTGAGCTCAACAGTAAGCTTAACCCCCATCAATCATAGACTGGTTCCACATAAAATTGAGACCGATCTTCTTCTTAAATTCACTTCGAGCTGAAGCATATAGGTTGTAAGTTATAGCTGAGAGGCTTTCATTAAGCTCTTTCTGCATTTCTTTCAACTCCTCTTGCACCATTTTCAACTCTTCCCGCGAGATGCTATCTCTTTCTCCTCCTTTAACTTGTGATCTTTCAAGACTAGGATGTCCGCAACAGATTTGGAATCTTTTTCAAACTTTTTTAGAAACATTTTAAAATCTTCCTCGACCTAGGCCTTTGCGGAAGCAAGACTAACCTTATCAGTGTTGGCTAGAGCAAAGTTCTCTTCAAGTTTGGTCATCCGATCAAAAGTGGTTGCTTGCTTACCCTCCCTCTCCCGCGCTTCTACCATGAGGGCAGCATTCTATAAAAATGTACGATTAGAAAAAAGATACGAGAAGTAGAAAAAGAATATTGCTTACATAAAACTAGGACTTTTCTAGTTCGTCCATTAATTCGCAGTAAGAGAGCATAGGAAGAGGAAGGGGACGAAGAGAGAATGGAGAGGATATGGATATATAAGACAATGTACGCATCCAGTTTTTCCCACTTTCTCTGCTAAGTCAGATATAGCCCCCTTGGAGGAAGGTAAGTAGCGAGTACAAGGGGGCATGACTAATCTGCAAAGGAGGAACATGCGGCGCCATTGGATTAGAAGGGAACCTCTATGGAAAAAGGAGAGGAGAAAATGGCCGCCTTTTTGGAACCCTGGTTAGAATCATGGATCGAATCACGGTTCTTTTCTTAGTGACCGCTTGCGATGCTCTCCTCCATTGGTAAAGAGTGGCTATAAAAGAAGCATTCATTTTGCCTCTATATAAAAAAAGAAAAATGTAAAAATCAGGAACAGTTTCTATGAAAAATAGAACCATAAGAGTAATAAGTCTAAAGAATATTATAAACAAGTTATACCACTAGGATCAGCCGAAGTCAACGAGGGCTTAAAAATATCACGAGAGAATACGTGATGTGGGCCTAAAAAATTATGTTGCTTTGTTTGTTTTCCTCTCCTTTTCTTCCAATTCCAAAATGCGACCCCTACGCGATTCATACAATTTGATGTCTTCCTCAAAACACGAATTGCGTAGGACATTGGTGAAAGGATTAAGGAAAATTATCTAAATTAGAAACAAAGAAATACAATTCAGCCCATTTCTGGATCTTTGAGGGAACGTTTGGAAGAACCGACGTTTTGGCTTGGGTATAGAAAAAGCCATCCCTCAAAGGATTATTATGAATGTCAAATAGAAACCAAAGCTCCTCGCAAGTACGGGCGAGATTATTCTTAGCATAGAGGATAAAAGTGTTTATCACAATGGTATAAGAAAGAGGGGAAAGTTGAATAGGTATGAGATCGAGGGAAGAAAACCATTGGCGAAGAATTGAATGTGGAGGAAAGTAAAGACCACAACATATGTGCTCAGGAGTAATGGAAGTAAACCCATCTGGGGGAGTATTAATATGTTCGTGGTGTTCAGGAACTCTAGTTTTGTAACCCAAAAACCCGAATTGATTAAGGATACCATTGGTTTCTTCCAATCGAGTAATTCTAGGCGGCAGGTGTGAGGGGGGAAGATGAAGAGGAAGCCATTTCGAAAATCTCAAGGTTAAATAAAAGAAAAGATATTAAACTAAAGAGATCCAACATAAAATAAAACAAAAAAAATATTCTTACTTTGAATTACAAAATACGAATGCAGATGCATAATTGATTTCGAAACTTTCTTTCCTTCTTTTCTTTTCTTGAATAAAAATGTAAAAAATGAATAAAGAAAAGGTGAAAGAAGTATATGTATACCTAAATTTGAGTGGTGGCTACATGATTGAAATAACGAAGGAATTTGTGAGATGTTGATCAATTGAGTTGTCAAAATAATGAATAAAAAAATTGATGTAGATTTACCTGGAAAAACGAAAGGTTTGATTTAACAACGATTCAGATAGTGGTCCAATGAGGGAACAACACATGGATAAGAGCATTAAATGCAAAAGCAGCTGATAAGGCCTTTTACTATTAATGAAAAGAAAGAAGGAAAAAAGCGACAGGATGTGTAGACTGAATTTAAATAACGACAACTCTACGTCGATCTACGATCAGTGCGGACTTGGGGGAAAAGTGTTACACTCGTGCTTCTCAAGCTATGTTTAAGGGGAATTAAATAAGGCACAATTCCGAGGGAGCTTCCCCATAATAAAAGTTAAGATGAAAAGAGAAGAGGTTGAAGTGATCCATTCAATACTGCACAAAAAATTGACCTGCGGTCATGACATCAGATCCAACCAAATAACTGCAGCCAAAAAAGGAAGCGGTAACAGAACAAAATATTGTGCCCATGTGGAAGGCCACAATGACATCATATCTGCACTTATACCTCAGTTTCACTACTGTATGATGGCGCTAAAACCAAGATCTGGCACAGTCATAAGGAGTGGGCAGTGAAATACTGTGCCTACAAGCCACAATAAATGACTAATTGAACTGCGCTGCCAACATCCTCTGAACTCATACTTTGTTGATACCCTCAAGGCGGACATGTACTGCACATACTTAGATCTACCTAAGCAGTACCAGACGGGGTCAGAAGCTTTCCAAAGGGCTGCATACATGGCCACTCAAAAAACACTCCAATGCAGATCTACACTTACAGGTAGAAAGCAAGGATGTGAGTCACCCTTATCAATAATTCATGCATACTGGCAACCAAGATAACTAGGATCATAGTCACCTCAAATCACATCTAGCTTGGATCACAGTTAGCTCAGACCGCAGCCGGTTCAGGTCGCTTTCGTATAGGTACTGAATTAATCCTCAGAAAACAACAAGTCGTGCACCCTAAAGCCCAAAACAGCTTAGAATGATCACACATGGGTGTCAGGCAGGCACAACAGCACCATGTAAGGCAGTACGTAGGCTCGTTACTTTATCAAATTAGAAATGTATAACCCATTAAGATCTACCGCCTCAATTTCAGGAGTTCCCACCTTCATCTCAAATTTCTCGCCAAAAAACCGCAATCCAACCGCCTAAATTATACCTTTCTGCCAAAGACATGTCAACAATCCAAGTTTATCAAACCAAAAATGTGGACGAAATACACGAGGCATGATCAAAAGGTGGAAACATTATGACAAAGGAAAGGTTGGTCGTAATCCACATGCAACCTCGACACAATAAATAGGAGATGATCGAGAATATAGAAGGGACTTTTTTTCCTTTTCTTTTCTTGGGGAATAAGAGAACTTGTATCCATAAATTTCATAAAAACAAGTTGTATCAAAAGAAATAGAAATAAGAAAAGAACTTGACTTGTGGATATATGATTCAACAGAATCTGAACCATGTAAAAATCTATGTGTTCCTTTACTTTGTTGTATCATTATTTTTTTACATTTGTATAGGATTATAACCCATGATAAAAATGTGAATTGGATTTGACATTCTCACGAACAGTTAGAGTGCAACTACATAATTATGCAAGCATCCATCGATATAATTACTACCCCAAAGGAAAACTTAATACGACTTATGTTTATTGGTTGGGGATTCATTTCTTAGTTTGATCCTTGTTTAGGTCCACTTTTGAAGTCTAGTTGGGACGGTTCTCCTCCATGAGCGTACCTACGAGGTACCGTTGGAGGTAGTGAAAGTGGAAAGCAAACCGGAGATCTAATCGAAGTGCATAGACCAAGATACAACGACGATCAAGCTTATGAGAAGAAGATGGCTGGCCTAGTATGTCAGTCTTATGGCATATAGGGGCATTTTGCTAGGAGATGTCACCCAGCAAAAGCAAAGCGTAAGTGCTTCGATTACAATTGGCTTGATCACTCGAAGAAGGACTGTCCTACGTTTCAGGGAGGTGGACAAGTGATGATGACCTATGCCTTATGGGCATTACCTAAACTTGACACCTTTCATTGTTAGTAAATTCTTCAGTAAAGATAAACCTTGTATTAGTAACCTTAGTTGTAAAGCTGAGGGGGAGCAACCGAGAGCACTACCATTCGATCTTGATGCACGAGCTTTCAAGTTGAGTGGGGTTGGTCAATGTGAAAGTGACTAAGGATCGTGCAATATGGAATATTAAATAAACTATCTACTTATGCAGAATGTAAACGTAAAATTAAAGTAATAAAATAAATGACACCAGAGATTTTTATACTGGTTCAAACTTCCCGTTCTACGTCCAGTCCCGGACTCCTTCTGGAATTTAACTATCAACCCTCACTTAACCTGGAGGAACATGTATTACACCGCCTGAACAACTGAATAGGACTTCAATCACCTAAGCAACAGAATAGGACTTTAACTGCCTGAGCAATCGAATAGGACTTCAATAATAAAGAAAATTATTTGACTGAATGTGCTCTTATAATAGCACGGAAAATTCTTTAGAGAACACCCTTCCTATAATCTTTTCCTTTGTGGTATATCGTGTAATTCGTGAAGACACCAATTTTATTAGATCACCAATGAAGTATTCTTGAATGAACAAATGATTTGAATGAAGTTTTTAAGTATTGAATGCTTAGAGTTCAAATAGCAAGATAGATTAGAAATAAGAATAAGAATTGATTATTAAAACAATGGAATTCATGGCTATTTATAGAGATTAAGAGTTGTATTCGTTCATGAAAGATAGCCATAAATATATGGAAGCAACTCTTGAATCAAGAGTTGTTTTTGTTCTTTAAAATGAAGTGTCTCTTGAAAAACTAGCTGTTATGAAGATTCAGCCGTCTGAATAGAGTAACTCAGCCAGCTAAATTGATTAAAAATCAAAACAGCAAAGAAATAGTGCAAAAATGGTATAATTCAACCGTCTGAATGTTCCAAGTCAGCCGGTTGAATGTTCTTATTATTTTTTGAACATGCACAACATTCAGTCGACTGACAAGGATCATTCAGCCAGTTGAATGTAGTGCTTTCATGTAGCTCCTTTGATTTTCCAATGTTTTTATTTTGAGTGCATGTATATACCACTTCGGAGAGATTTTAACTTCTATCTGCATCTAGACTCAGACTCTATGCCTAACATAAATATTGTAGTAATAATCTGGAATCTAGAATCTGAATCTGGTCTTCATATGTCTTTGGGTATCTTCTCTTGCAATCTTGGTTAGTTCATATAATATTTACTTATATAGTTGTCACAATCAAAAATCAAAATTCGAGGTTCTAACATTCTCCCTCTTTTGATGATGACAACTATGTAAGTTATATGAATAAAGAATAGATTTATACGCGATATTTTGAGCAATTCAAGTCCGACATGTGCGGATGCGAATGGTTGAAAATATCGGGTCGTTACATGTGGTATCAGAGCTATGGTTTTAGGCAAACTCAGCATATATAGTAGATTTAATTACAGAATCACTTCCGCTCGAATTTGAATTCCTTCTTCTTCGATTCGGTTTCCTTTGAATTTTAGAACGTTCCCTTCGGTTCCAAAGTCCATACTTGTCCTCCCCTATTCGTGTCTTCTTGATTCTGGAGTGTCCCATAACTCCACTCTGAATGACCTTTCTAATGAATTGGCGGTCCCGCCAATATTCTAATGACTTGTAAAGGGGTGAAACTTCTTTACAAAAATCATTGATTCACCAAAGACTTATGTATCCTTGGTTTACAATGCTACTATCTCTTGTTATGCCTGAATTCTATCTCTTGAGATCGAATGTAGATTTACCCTAGAAAATCCACAACGACCTTTTTCGTTAAGTCACGGTTGACCCTGTTAAGGTTGCCCGCGATATATATAGGCTTATCCATACTCCCTATTCTGTTGTTTAATCATCTTATCTTTTGTCTCCAACTTATATTCAAATTAGAGTTCTCTTTGATTTGAATCCATCAATTTGAATCCCTATTCTTATTTTGAAACATTAATCTTGTATTTGAAAATTTTATATTTTAAAGATGTTATATATATTGTGTTGTCTGAGTTGTTGATGTTGATTTGGGTTTCCGATCGATTCGTCTGATCAACGCTATCGATAGGATCTCCAAAACACTCGAACAGAGCAAACTGACACAATATGGTTTTTCAAATTTAGTAGATAGATAAATTTTGTATAATTACAATATGTATAAGGTTAATTTTCTCAATTTTGATAATTAATGGAATTGGGTGTTAAGGAATAATATTTAACTTTGCATGTATTTTATAAATCATTGGCTTTAGTTTCATATCTAAATAATTAAACATGGTTATAAATTAATTTGGAAATTTAAATGGATTTAAATCAAGAATGTGAGAATTTAATTTTCGATGATTTCGAACTTTGTTTTGAAAGTTTTAAAAGGATTTATTATTTAAAAGTATTTGTAGTAGAAATTGTTTCAAAGGATTTTTAATTTTTAAATCAGTGCTCTTTTCTTTGTCATTGGAAAATAATTTCGGTGATGACTGCAGCATCATCGACATTCATTTTCGAGTTTCGAAGTGAAGAGACTATTCTGTAGCTTTGCTATAGTTTTGCTTTGAAATTTAATTTGATTTAAATTTCTAAATATGACTTATATTATATAGATATATGATTTAAAATTGATTTGATATATTGTGTATATATATATATTTATTTATTTCTAAATAGTTCGAAGTTAATCGGAAATTTAATTCTTAAATTTTATCTTAAAGGATAATTTCAATCGTAAAAGGAAATCAAGGTTTGAATAAATATGTAAACTTGAATAATTGAAATTGAAGAATTTATTTGTATAATATTCTGTTACATTCCAATATAACTTACCTAAATTATTAAAAGTTAAATATGTAATCGGAGAACATACAATATAAAGAGAATTTTTATAAATAAAACTTAAGTGGTTATAATAAATGTTATACACTTAAATTTTATTTATAAAGGATCAATAGAGGTAAATAGAGGAAAAAGGGTTAATTGAATAATTTACAATATGATGGTATTTAAAAGAAATTATAAATAAATTAAAATAGTTATTATAAGTGAAATAAACTTAATATATATAGGATTTGATATATTAAGTGGAATAAATTTAAGAATAAATTGGAATAATGAAGAATGAAATTTAATGAATAAAGATGAATATAATAATTGATTGTTCAAATTCATGATTTTATAAATTGTTGATTTGTTGATAAGGTAATGAGATTTAAAATAATTAAGATTTTTTTAACTTAAGTGAAATCAAATAAATGAAATTAATTATTAATGTAAGTTGAATTTTTCATGGTTTTAAATTTATCATCTTATTCTGTTTTCCAATCTATATTTTTCTGGTTGTTTCCATTCTCCTACCTTCTAAGTAGGAAATCAAATTCGAATTGGTTAGCCATGGAGCTACTATTTTCTCTTAGCTTGATCTTACCCCTGATTTTCACCAACTCAGTGTTGCTAAGGAAAGTATTCCCGAGACTGCTTTCCATACTGGAAATGGTTTTTCTATGAATAGTTAGTCATGCCTTTTGGTTTGACTAATGCTCCTACTCTCTTTGTTGATTTGATGAATCGTGTTTTTCGTAGTGTGCTTAATAAGTTGTTCTAGTCTTTCTTTCTTTCTCTTTTTTTTCTTCTTCATCATTTAAATTTTCTATCTCTTCTATGGTTCTTACTTCTCCCTATTCTGAATCTGAGCACTGCTTACCATCCACAGACCGACGGTCAAACGAAAAGGGTGAATCAGATTCTCGATGATCTTTTACGTGCTTGTGTTCTTGATTCTGGAGGATCTTGGGAATATCATCTCCACCTTGTTAAACTTACCTATAACAACAGTTATCAGGTATGATTTCAATCTTCTTATCATTTTGTCTTAATCCTATTTCATTCTATCTTTTTCTGTGTTTTTCCCGTAGCTCATTCCTTTTCAGGGACAAAAAGTTTTGAGTGGGGGAGAGTGTAACAACCCTGTATTTTGCAATTATTTTTAAATTTAATTTCCTGATTTAAAAACTTTATTTTATTTATTAAATGGAAAATTTTGTTATTTTAAATATTAATTATTATTTGTATGTGAATTGTAATTCCAAACATGAATAAATAGAGTATTTTCCAAAACAGTGAATTTTGGTCAATATGGTCAACTTTGACTTTTAATTTAAAATTTTAAAATGATGAAATTTTGAATTTTATCTTTTATTATGAAAGTAAATAAAATTTTAGGAATACTGCTTTTCGTTTCGTTGAAATCTGATTTATAATGTGAAAGTTATGCCCTTTTGAATATTGTGTGTAATTTGTTGTATTTAACAAAATTGTTTATTTTAAATTATATAAATAATATTTTATTTGGTCATGTAATGTTCTAATTTATATTTATATGGGTAAAATAACATGTTATGTATATATTTTGGTTTTAAAACATTTTTCAATGTGTAATTGACATTTTCCAATGTTAGTTGTATTTTGTTTATAATTTCTAATTTCCAGTTTCATTTAATTAAGGAAATTCTTTGTTTATTTTCTATTTTCTTAAGACTTTATTTTATTTTAATTTACACTACATTTTGTTCAGCATTATTTTATTTTACTATACTTTTTATTGGTATAGAAGTAAAGTTATAATTTTTCTAAAACTAGTGATATTCTATTTGAAAATTTTAAGTCCTGTTTTGAATTTTTAAACAATTTCTTTAGTTCTTTTTCTAATTTCTCTAAATTTAATTATTTATTTCATTTTGAAAATATAAATGAATTATTTTACTTCACATTTTTGTTTTAGAATATTTTTAAAATGAAGTAAACAATTTTCCAAAGTCAATGGTGATTTATTTGTAATTTCTGGACACTATTTCAATTTTTAAGCAATTTCTTTAATTCTTTTCCTATTTTTCCTAAATTTATTTATTTATTTTATTTTGTTTTGTTTTCAGTTCTGTAATTCATTTACTTATTTTTATTTTTTTTTATTTGATTTAAAGAAATGGAAATGTGAAGAGTTTAAAAAGCTTTTAACCTAAGACTTTTCATTTACCAAACCTTTTCATTTTCTTTGGCCTTTCATTTCTTTTTGTTTAGCCGTGCATTCCTCTTGACATTCATGTGAAAAACCTTCCCATCATCTCACAACTCACGGCTATTCTCATTTGAGAAAAAATAAAATAAGTTATGGCTTCCATTTCTTCTTCCTTTTTTCCATTTTTCTTCTTCTTCTTCCATTGTTTTGCCTTGCTTCTTCTTGCTTGGTTCGGCCATACACCTCCACACCCTCCACCATCTCCTCCACCACTTCCTTCCCCTCATCATCCACAGCAATATCTCCATCCCCTCTGACCAAATCAGGCCATGACCATCCTCTGTTGCTAACAACACAAAAACTTTGCTATAACTCCATAAAACAATGCATAGCCTACCAAAACTCCACCACCACCTTCATAGTTGCCTCGACCACCCCCTTTGCCGCCACCACCAGCATGTACTTGACCCCTAGCCATCATTCTACCTCTGACCTGACCTGTAGCAAGTGATGGTCGAGCCCAAATAGGACATAGGCCGAGCCTAGTGTGCACCAAAACCCCACCTAGTGACCTTGCCCTTTTGTATTCCATGATTTTAACTCCTACCCTTCCTCTCCTCAAGCATAGCCATGTACTTTCAGTTCCAAACCTGATCTATTTCCACTTGTAAACATCCTAGGCCGAGCCCTAAGCATGTATGGTCGAGCAAAAGTTGGGTTATGGTCAAGAGAAATTGATTTAAAAGCTAGGTGATGTATTTTTCTAGCCTAGTTTCTATTTGTTTCAATTTAAACTTTGGTATTGTAATTATATTTATATTTGGCTTTGTTTATTTTGTAAATACAAGATTTATATCTTGCCTCTCTCCACTCAAATCAAAAGTCATGTTATCGTGCCTACTGGATTTCATTTGTGTCATTTGATTCGCTAACTTCAGCTCAAAAGGTGAGTAAATCTCACTAGACATTTATACTTATGCAATTGTGAAACGACAACAATTGAATGTGTAGAATCTTATATGATGTTATAACTGCCTGTGATGATTTATTTATAGGATGTTAAACCTGTTTAATTACCTGTCATATCATCTGTTACTGTTATATATTGTATATTGTTCATTTATACCTGTTTATCACACTGCAAGTTCCCTGTAGATTAGATTCACTATGGGTTGAAATGATACATACCCGAACGGACTTTAGAATAGGGAAAAATCGTTATGGGCTGAAATGATAGGCCCGAACGGTTTTTATTTATTTTATTTTAACTTGGGATTGCGGGTTTGAAATGATAGAACCCAGATTTTGTTTTAAACTACGGATTGAAATGATACATATCCGTATCACTTGACCTAGGTTAGAAAACTATATACAGGCCCGTGGTTATTTTTATAAATTATTTTGAATATTTTAAATATTTTTAAAAAGTGTAAGATTATGAAATTTGATTTAAAATTGGATTTTAATGTTTAAATAAAGAAATTTGGATTTTTCTAGAAGTTAAAAATGTAATTTAAATGAATGGTAAAAGTGTATTTTTGAAATATAACTTAAGTTTGGAAATTTGGAATTTTGGTTTTAAAATGAATTTTAGTTATGAATAAAATGGAAATTTAATTTTATTTGGAAAATGGGAAATATAATAATTTGATTTAAATCTGAATTTAAATGATTTAATAAAGTATTATTGATTTTTCTATGAACTAAAATGGTTAATTGAATGAATGCTTAAATGTGAAATTTTAAATATAACTTGACTTGGAAATGGAAATTTGGTTCTAATTAAAGGTTTAAATTAATTAAATAAATTGGAAATTTAGTTAAATTTGTGAAATGGTAATTTAAATTTGAAGTGTTAAGTTTATTTGTTGAAATGTGAAGAATTGGAAACTTTTACACTTAAATTTATTAAGTAAATTGTTGAAAATTGGATTTAATTATAAGAAATTTATTGTGAAAAAAATATATATATATGTTAAATGATATGTTAATGAACATTTTTAATGTTAAAAATATGATTTATATAATGTTTAAAGGCTTAAAAATGAATTTTATTATTTGCTGGAAATACACTAAAATCTGGAATTAACTTTTAATAGCATTCAGAAATGCTATAGTTTCCGAATTGAACTAAAATTGTGTAAAAAGAGCTATTACAGCATTTCTGAAATGCTGTAGTTGCTGTAGTTGAACTTATAGGCTAATATTGAACTCAGGTCTATTAGCATTCTCTGGAAAAGCTATAGTGGTCTGCAGTCTTTGCTGAAATCAAATAAAACCTTTGTTTTGAAATCTGAGTTACCGCAGCACTTCTGAAATGCTGTCTTTTCTGTTTTGAACTATAATTTAACTAAAAACTGAGTTCTAACAGCAGTTCTAAATGCTGTCTTTGCTGAATAAAAATGTTTCAAGTATAACTTATAACAGCTTTTTCTAAATGCTGCGAAAGGCTGAAATTTTAATAATTATGGTTTTGACTTAGTAAACGAACTCAGAATGGTTTGAAACTTTGGAAATTGAATACTTGATTTGAAAGTATAATAATTACACTTTTAAAAGGTTTAAATGAATTATTTTGATTGGAATATAAACTATTTTAAAGGTGATTTGAAATGATAGTGAATGAATGACATCTTTGAATTTAAAAGGTATTTAAAGTTGAATATTTGGATTTGAACTGATATGATATTTTATTATATTAAAATGGTTTGAAATGAAGTTGGAAAGATATGATATTTTGATATATTGAAATGAATTGAAATGAAGTTTTGGAAAGATATGATATTTTAATATATTGAAATGGTTTGGAATTGATTTAATCTTCATTTTGATAAAGATTGGGTTTGGAAATGATATTTTATTTTGAAGTATAAAGTATTATTTTTAAAGTTATAATCACGGGTTATAATAACGATTGGTTGTTAAAGAGACCGGGATCGGATATGGACATACTCTCTGTCGATACCGAAAACCACTTTGACAATTGTGTACGCGGTGGAGTTTCCAGAATGAAGTAGGATGGTGGCGACGATCCTAAGGTATATACGTGGACCCAACTCCCGTGAGTTGGCATAAGGTGGCTAAAACAGGAGCGATCTCGGGCCAATGAGGTAGCACCTCTTATCGGACACACTTCTTCGATACCATTCTATTACTTTGTGATTGTTTGGGTGCACCCCTCGATTTGGGAGTGTTGTTCGAGGTGGAGCGGTAGTGGCTGCTATGCGTTTCCATCAGTCCGTGTGCGTAATTGGTATATCTACCCTGGCATTGCCTTGTGTGCCGTGTCACCTACCATATCGAGCCCACTACGATTTTGGTTTAAAGATCCGACCGCGTTAAGGTTCACCATCCCCTTAACGCTATTTTCTATATGATTATACTTTACTGATTAGACACTACTGTATATAGCGTATATTACTATATAGTAAATAGTTTAACGGATCCTTAGAGGATGGGCGGTCCCAAGCATCTTCTAAGTAACTTGTACCTTACTACAGTTCACTTGAGTTGGTTTACATTATATAAGTATATATTGTCCTGACTCGAGTGTTTTGTGTTTTGCTTTACGCTCGGGTCAGACTGAGTAATACAGCATTTGAGACTCACCTTTGGAGCTGGAGTTTTGCTTTAAAGAACCAGATATCTATTCATTTTGTTATCCAGTTGATTCCAGTTGTATTCTGAGTTGTACCTGATTATCATACTGTTACTCCTGTTGTATCTTGGTATTCCTATTGTATCTTAATTAACTCTGATGTATTTATATAGTAGCTTCATGAACTACTATCTCTTTTATTTCCGCTGCATTATATTACTCTCTGTCTGTGATTATTTATTTACTATATATGATGAGTTTGCCAAATTTTTATTTACAACGCGATATTTTGAGCAATTCAAGTCCGACATGTGCGGATGCGAATGGTTGAAAATATCGGGTCGTTACAAGTTGTTCCATGGAATTTGAGAGCAAATTGTTCAAGAAAATTTAAATGTCTACCATGGTGTTTTTGCTCATAATACATCTCACGTTGTATACTTAAAGTTTCACGCTAGTAGTGATGAATATCATCGATTTTCTCCTTGGTAGAAGGTGATCCAAATTCTAAGTTTCTTCTAGCTCTTTTGCCATTTGGTGTATATCTGGTATGGTGATTAGGAGATGGAGTAATATTTACTGGAACATACACCGAAGTAGATTTATTTGACGAATCCGAAGTTGGAGTGCTGAATACAATTGATGAAAGGTCGGAATTTTCTTGAGACGACATTTTATAAGATGAAGTGAATGAGTGTTAGTTTTATATGAAATTAAAACATTCCCTTTATGTGTGTATATATATTGATTTCTTGTGCTATCTCTGAAGTTGAAATTTTCTGGTTAATATTAGTCTTTAAATTTTAGCCAATCTTTTTATTTTATCTAAATGTTATAAATAGTTAAAAGTTTGTAAGGTGAAAAAGTATAAAAAGATTAATACCATATATAAAACAAAAATAAGGAAAGGTCTTAATTCAATTAATAAAATAGAATATTGGAAAGTCATATGCCTATCTCTCATGAGAGCAGAGTTCGAGTGCCATCATCTCCAATTATTGTCCAATTTTATTTTATTTTATTTACACTTTACTATCAAATTATAAATCATGTAATGACATAATTCCTAGTTCAGTCTTAATTTAAGAAATATATTTTCATTTAAAGGTTTAGTAAATATGTCTGCAACTTGATTTTCTGATGATAAAAAATCGAGAGAGATGTTACCTTTTTCTATGTTGTCACGAAGGAAATGATGTCGGATGTCAATATGTTTAGTTCTTGAGTGGTTTATTCGATTTTTGGATGAATTTATAGCACTTGTATTATCACAATAAATTTTGATTTAGATAAACTTATATCAAAACCTTAAAGAGTTTGTTGCATATATATTACTTGAGCACATGCCAAAGCAGCAGAAATATATTCTGCTTCGCATATCGAACGTGAAACACAATTTTGTTTCTTACTAAACCACGACACTAAAGATTGTCCAATGAAATGATATGTACCACTTGTACTCTTTTGATCCGTTCGACATCCTTCAAAGTCGGTATCACTATATGATACTAACTCAAAAGGACATTCTTTCTGGTAAAAGAGGCCATAGTCTTTGGTTTTGCTTAAGTAGCGCAAAATTCGTTTCACTGCTCGCAAATGTGATTCTTTGGGATTTGCTTGAAATTGTGCACATAAGCATACACTCATCATTACATCAGGATGAATAGCAGTTAAATTAAGATCCAATCATACTTCGATATAGTTTTTGGTCAATACTTTTGCCATTTTCGTCTAGATCGAGATGTACCGTAGTACTCATAGGTGTTGATTTAACAGAAGTATTTTCCATACCAAAACGATTTATTAGATTATTACAATAATTTTCTAATTTAAAAACCAGAATTTATAAGATATCTTTTAAGACGATCATACCAAGCACGGGGTGCTTTTTTTAAACCGTATAAAGCTTTCTTTAATTTATAGACATGGTATGGGAAGTTTTCATGTGTAAATAGAGGTGGTTGTGCTACATACACATTTTCTTTTATAAATCCATTTAGAAAAGCACTTTTTACCTCAATTTGATGTAGTTTAAAGTTATGAAAATAAGCAAAAGCTAATAAAATACGTATTTCTTCTAGTCGGGCTACAGGAGCAAATGTTTCTTCGTAGTCTGTTCTTCCTCTTGATTGTAGCCTTGAGCGACTAATCTAGCTTTGTTTTGAATAATATTCCCTTACTCATCGGCTTTATTTTTGTAAACCCACTTAGTACCGATGACTGTTTGATTACTAGGTCTAGGAACTAAGTCCCACACTTTTTTTCGTTCAAATTGATTTAACTCTTCTTACATAGCTATAATCCAGCAATCATCGGTTGAGGCTTCTTTACCATTTTTAGGTTCAATGTGGCTTCTTTACCATTTTTAGGTTCAATGTTCGATAGGAAAGCTACATGACCCATTTGATTTAACTGATTTCGTGTTCTTACGTTAGAATTTATTTCTCCAATAACATTTTCAATTGCATGATTTCTTAGTAGTCTCGGTGGAGATCAAATCTCAGTTTCATTAATTGTTGTTTCAATTTCAGTATTATTTTCAATATGTTCAATATAATTTTCTGTGAATTTTATTTTGTAATAATATCTTCATCTTCATTTTTATTATTAAGTTTGAAATTTTCATCGAATGACACATGAAGTGTTTCTTCGATTATTTTAGTTCTTTTATTATAAATTCTATATGCCTTGCTTCGTTCCGAGTATCCAATGAATATTCCTTCATCGGATTTTGGATCGAATTTACCAAGTTGGTCTTTTGTATTTAATAAAAACATTTTGAACCGGAAGTTTTAAAATATGATATGTTAGGTTTTTTTCCATTAAAAAGTTTATATGGAGTATGTTTTGTTAATGGTCAAATGGAGACTCAGTGTAAAACATAACAAGCAGTTGCTACAGCTTTTGCCCAAAATTTTTTAGGTAGAGTGCTTCCATTTAATAAGGTTCTAGCACATTCTTGAAGTGTTCAATTTATCCTTTCTACAATTCCGTCTTGTTATGGAGTTCTAGGAAATGAAAAATTGTGAAAAATTCCTTTCTTATTACAATATTTTTCAAAAATATCATTATCAAATTCACCACCATGATCGCTTCTAATGTTTTTAATTCTTATGTTTTTAATATTTTGAATTCTCTTAGCAAAGTTTTTAAAATTTTCAAAAGTATCACTTTTATTTTTCATAAATATTGTCCAAGTATATCTCGAAAAATCATCTACAATTACAAAAACATATTTATTATGGTTTATAGATTGAACTTGAGTTGGTCCAAAAAGATCTAAATGTAACAATTCTAATGGTTGTAATGTAGAAATTACTTTCTTAGCTTTAAAAGAAGATTTTGTTAATTTCCTTAATTGACATGCATCACAAATGCTGTTTACCTTAAAATTCATTTTTGGTAAATCTTTTACTAAATTATTTTTAGGTAATTTGCTTATTGCTTTGAAGTTTATATGATAAAATCTTTTGTGCCATAACCAAGGATTATTTTCTTTGACTATTAGACACATATTTGTGTTATGATTAACCTTCATATTTATATATTACGTTCTCTAGTTCCTTCAAAAATAAGATTCTTGTTTTGATCAAATATATTACGTTTATTTTTTGAAAAAGATATATTAAAACCTTTATCGCATAATTGGCTTATACTAAGAAAATTATGTTTTAAATTTTTAACTAGTACAACATTTTTAATAAGAGGTAAGTTAGATGTACCATCATTGCTCACATCACCTTTGCCGATGATATATCCTTTGGAATTATCTTCAAATATGACAGGTCCTCCTTCTGAGTAGATAATATTAGTCAGCATGTCTTTGTTTCCTGTCATGTGTTTTGAGCAACCAGTATCAAGTATCCACTTTCCTCTTTTCTTAGTTGGTAATTGCAAAAAATATAGAGATGACATTGGTACCCACTTTTTGTTAGGGTCCTAAGAGTTAGGTCTTAGGAAACCAAACCCAAGAGGAGTTAGAATTCTCTTTATAAGTAAAATTTTCATTTTTATGAACTGTATCTATAAAAATCTTAATATACTTATTTCTAATTAAACAATTGTTTGTCTTTGGAACCCAAATCTTAATAGATTTTGAATGATTAAATTCTTTTAAAATAGGTTTTACAAAAGTATTATCTTTCTTTTTAAAGTTTGTATATAAAGAACTATTACGTTTAGGAATTTTTGTCGTCTTATTATATCTTAATCCCATTTTATTTGAAGTAGCTTGCGAATTTTCAATAATTCTAGAAAGATTTTCTCTTCCGTTATTAAAATTAGAAATGTTGTTGGTAATGTTCTCTAATTTTGTTTTAAGACCAGAGATGTCCAACTCTAACATTTTAACAGTAGATTTTAGTTCGTGATTTTCAGATGAAAGAATTTCATTCTTTTAGTTTTGAGTTTCTATTTCCCTAATTAGCATCGTAAGTTGAGAGGTTGTATTAGAACAAGATTCTTCAGCGATTACAAGTTCTTCTTCTAAAATTTTCTTCTCATCTTTTAACATATCTACTTCAGTTTCAGTTCTTTTAATTTTCCAAGTGTATCTTTATATCTTCTTTTGATATTCCATAGTGTATCTAGTAGTTTTGAGTTTACATCTAGTAGTTTTGAGTTTACATCCACTAAATCATCAAAGGTAAGATCACTTATATCGTTATTTGTAGCCATAAAGCATATGTTTGGCTTGTTATGTGTCACTATCACTATCAATGGCTGATGGATAAGACGATTCTGAACCATCCCCTGTAACAGAAAATGCTTGCTTCTTCTTATATTTTTCTCTTTTATTCTTGTACCTGTCTTTCTTTTGATCAAGACAATCCTTCTTTATATGACCATGTTTGTGACATTCATAGCATTCGAGATTTGAAGAAAATGGTTTGTTGATGTTCTTGTTATTTCCAAATTTATTGTTCTTTCTAAATTTCAAAAACTTTTTGAAATTTTTAGCTATAAAAGCCATGTCATCTTCATTCGAATTCGATTTATCCTTTTCTGCCTGGAATGCTATGGTCTTTCTGTCTTGGGCTTGACCCCTTTTTGCCTACAAGTTTACTTCATACGACATGAGATTTCCTATCAACTCTTCAGGTTTTATGGTAGAAATATCGTTAGCTTCTTTTATAGCTAAGACTTTTTGTTCCCATTTATCTGTTAAAGAGTTTAGGATTTTCGAGACAATATCAAAATTAGTGTATTTTTCTCCTACTGCCAATAGTGAGTGATATATGTCTTGAAATCTAGAATAGATTTCATTTATAGTCTCATTCTTTTTCATTCTGAAATTTTGAAATTGATTTTTAAGCATAGAAATCTTGCTTTGTTTAACTTTGTTTGTTCTTTCATGTGTAACTTTAAGAGTTCGCCAAATTTCATAAGCTGTTGTACACATTCTAACTCAATTAAATTCATTTTTATCTAAAGCACAAAATAACATATTCATGGCTTTTGCAATTGAGGTAGCATCTAACTTTTGTGTGTTTGACCATTGTGCATATGGTGTGGTTGGTATAATATATTCTTCCTGAGTTATATTCCAAGTGTCATATCCATTTGCCTACATATAAATTCTCATGCGAGTAGACTAATAATTATAATTCAAACCGTTAAATAGTGGTGGTCGTGCAGTGGATTGACCTTCAATGAAACTAGATGAAGTTGTATTTTCCATATTACTTGATTATCAAAAAAACTTTGTTATGGTTTTATGACAACCCACTCTGATACCAAATGAAAGTGACTAAGGATCGTGCAATATGGAATATTAAATAAACTATCTACTTATGCAGAATGTAAATGTAAAAGTAAAGTAGTAAAGTAAATGACATAAGAGATTTTTATACTGGTTCGAACTTCTCATTCTATGTCCAGTGCCAGACTCCTTTTAGAATTTAACTATCAACCCTCTCTTAACCTAGAGGAACTGGTGTTACACCGCCTGAGCAACTGAACATGACTTCAATGGCTTAAGCAACAAAATAGGACTTCAACTGCCTGAGCAACGGAACATGACTTCAATAATACAGAAAATTATCTGACTGAATGTGCTCTTTTAATAGCACGGATAAGTCTTTAGAGTACATCCTTCATATAATCTTCTCCTTTGTAGTATATCGTGTAATTCGTGAAGGCATGAATTTTATTAGATCACTAATGAAGTATTCTTGAATGAACAAGTGATCAGAATGAAGTTTTTAAGTATTGAATGCTTAGAGTTCAAATAGCAAGATAGATTAGAAATAAGAATAAGAATTGATTGTTAAAAGAATGGAATTCATGGCTATTTATAGAGATTAAGAGTTTTATTCATTCATAAAAGATAGCCATGAAAAGATATGGAAGCAACTCTTGAATCAAGAGTTGTTTCTGTTCATTAAAATGAAGTGTCTCTTGAAAAACTAGCTGTTATGAAGATTCAGCCATCTGAATAGAGCAACTCAGCCAGCTAAATTGATTAAAAATCAAAACAGCAGATAAATGGTGCAAAAATGGTATAATTCAGCCGTCTGAATTCGGTCGGTTGAATGTTCTTATTATTTTTTGAACATGCACAACATTCAGTCGGCTGACAAGGGTCATTCAGCTGGCTGAATGTAGTGTTTTCATGTAGCTCCTTTGATTTGCCAATGTTTTTATTTTGAGTGCATGTATATACCACTTTGGAGATATTTTAACATCTATCTACATCTAGACTCAGACTCTATGTCTAACATAAATATTGTAGCAACATTCTGGAATCTGAATCTGGTCTTCATATGTCTTTGAGTATCTTCTCCTGCAATCTTGGTTATTTCATACAATATTTACTTATATAGTTATCACAATCAAAACATCAAAATTCGAGGTTCTAACACAATGAACTGTGACTTAAATTTGTATCCAAGTAGGGTCTGGTGGATGCCCAGTAATGAGCAAAGACCGAGCAGATGACTTTTATAGAGTTTTTTTCTTTGTGTTAGTGAACCTTAGGTGATAGGAGTAATCCCATGCATTGAAAGGGATATTCTAAAGATTGGTCCATTCAGGTGTCAGTTCTTAACCCTAGTTCGAGCGTAGAGTTTTTAGGCGATTTGCACTAGTCAGGAAAGGATTTTTCACTGATCCTAATAGGCAATCACTTGAGTCGGAATCCTGAAGTGACTAGAAGATTTTCGAAGCACGGCCTTACTCTTGTGAGGAAATTTTAGTAGTCGGATCAAGGAACCGGATCGAAGTTCGCATGAGATGGATCAGGTGGCCGACCCTAATTTAATAAAGAAATCATGCAAGCAAAGGAAGGGTTGGAACATACAATGTGTCACTTTGGACAATCTTTAGTTATTGTAAATTTTAGTGTATGTTATCCAGCCTTGTGACCAGACCATACCAGAACAAGTCAGATCGGTCAAACTGATAAATTACCAAACATGAATCCAAAGCAATTACTGCATTACTCAAGTGTTGAGTGAGACCAAGAAGGGAAGTCATGAACCTACCAAGAATGTCCAGGAATAGTTCATGCAAAACCTAATTCCAAGTTCAAGGTCCGAAGCACAAGGATCAAGTTAAGGACCTGGATCGGTATCAATCCATGCACATGGATCGGTATCGATCCTCGAACATTTCCCGGGGCTTCCACATAGTTCATGCTATGCAATGTTAGGATGATTGTCGATGACTACATGCCAAGATGGGAAGTTCGCAAGCCCATTGCAACCTAGATGATCGACATGTAAGTCGAGTGCTTTTGTTCAACCTTTGAAGTGAGGAATTTACTCAAGTTCAAGCCCATAACAACGCAATCAAGATATCAAAGATGAAGATACAGGCCAACCGAACATCCTTAGGAAGGAAGTGAAGGTCCACATGGAAAAATCATGGATCGGTACCTTCATGGCCACGGTTCGATACCAATCTCTGAATGTTGATGAACTGGCCACGATCTCTTGAGAATGGCTCATTTAGGACATGGGGAACGTGGGTAAGAATGTGGATGAGAGAATTCTATCAACCTGTAGCTATAAATAGAATAGGAGAGGCATTTTTGGAGGACCTTCTTGCTATTTTAATGAATTTTTCTCTGTAATTTCATGGATCATCACCGATCCATAGCTACCGATCCATAAGATCAATTTTGAAAAATCTTAATAGAAACTTCAAAAAATTTTAAGTGGACGTAGGCCTCTTATTAGTCAAACCACCATAATTGTTCTATTTTCTTATTTTCCTACTTCTTAATTTATTTTCTTCATTTTATTCTCTACTATTAATGTTTGGGTGTTTGTGCCAACTTTTGATGTAAACATTTTGGTGCTTTTACTTAGAACGTATCGATCTCAGGCTATTCAGATCTATTTTCTTATTTTAGATTGCTCTAGTCCACGAGGTAGATCCGTTAGTTTAGTTGCTGTAATCCATGACTATTCATATTTCCACATAATTTGTCATAGGATTGATTGAAGTTATGGCCCCACGAAAGGAGAAATCCACCACCTCTAGGCCTACTAATGATGTTGAGAATGCTGGTTCTCAACATGTTGAAGAAGTCGCTCATCCCAATACTGCTAAAGTTCAGAATCCCTCGAATATGATAACGCAAGTTGAGATGGACATGATGATGTAGGAGATGAATGACAAGGTGCGTGAAAGTCAGGACGAGTTAAGGATGTAGATGAAGGAAAGTCTTGACTTGCTGAACAAGTTAACCCTTAGTTGTAGAGGGAACATGAGGGATTTATTGTCTTCTGATTCAGAAGAGGATAGTTCTTCATCATATGGTAAAATAATAGAGAAGGGAAACTAAAAATGAAGTGAAAAGGGATAGGGACTTTGAAAAACAAATTGAATAACCCTTAGAATCCAAGAGTATGGATCGTTACTGATCCATCCCCATGGATCGGTACCAAACCCTGTCAGCGTGATGTTGATGCTGGTGGTGGTCTTGGTTTGGATGATAATGTTGGTGGTGGAGATGGTCGTGTTGCTAATGTCCAGGATGTAGAAGTTCAAACAGCTGTTGCCGACTTACCACATAGAAATCAAAGAAACATATCTACTACACGAATGGTTCTCCCAAAGATAGGAGAAGCCATGTATAATGGAACCAATTAAGATCATTTGCAGAGCCAAACACTCGCGGTAGGCCATGATTGTCGTCGTTCAAAAGATTAGATAATGCCAGAGTTACTGGTAGATATGGTGAAAAAATTGGTGAATGAAAGCCAGCATAGAAGTAGTGATGAGTGAGGCTCTTCCCCTAGTAGAATCCCATTCATCGATGAGATATTGCATGAGGAGTATCTCTGAAGGTTCACAATGCTGATAATGCCATCTTATAATGGAACAATGGACCCGAGGCAGCATTTTTTGAAGTATGAGTGGCACATGGACATGGCAAGGGCGAAAGATGTCATGAGACATATGTGTTTACCAGTCTTTCGTGAAGGTGTTGCTATGATGTGGTGTTTGCGCCAAAAATGGTCACAAACCCCGAATGTTGTGAAAGCACCAGTGTATGAATACAAATCAGCAATATTCAAACACAAATCTCAGATCTAAACAAACAATAAACAGCAATCCAGAAGTAATGAATAAAAACACGAGATTTATAGTGGTTCGGCTATCTCCGGCCTACGTCCACTCCAAAGTTTTTATCTTTTATTGATCAATGCTTGAAGATTACAGTTTCCTATCGCGTAGTACAACGGATTTTATGACTATAATCTGAATCTAAGGCAGCAATGGTGATCTGGAGTAAATCTGGCAGAATCCGGGCGCTTCTTAGCTCTCAAAATTGTCCGACCCCTTTTCTGAATGACCTGGGGGTCTATTTATAGGTGTAGGAGGCTGATATTTCGCCTAAATTGAGGGGAGACCAGTTCTGACACGTGAGGGGGCCCCCATGCCCGCTTTCTGGAAATCCGGGCCCACTTTGGGATCGATTCGAAGCTACGTTCGAATCGATCAAGAATTTGTCCAATCGAGCCGAAACTTGGCATGAACATTCTTCAACATGTGCTCAAGCTACTGTGAAAATTTCATGTCATTTGGATTTGTAGATCTCGAGATATGATTGATTCAAGTTGGAGTCTTCCGCCACCAGAAGTCGTTCGAATCGATTCCTTCGAATCGATTTGTTCTTATTGATTCGTTCGAATCGATTCTCTTTGCATGCATTCGCTTCGAGTCAGTCCTCCACTTCCTCCGAGTAATCTGGGCCAAATTCCTGGGTTTCAGTTGCGTTTGCTTGGTGGATTCGAAGTTATCGATTCGAAGGGGTGGTTCCTTCGAATCGATCGAATTCGCGTTCCTTCGTATCGATCGTGGAAGGTCATGGCTGATCGATACGAAGTACTCTCTGTCTTGGGATTCGAAGACAATCGTGGCATGGAGTCGAAGCTCCTTCAACTGGATCGATTCGAAGGACCCTAGTTCGATGGATTCGACGACGATGGAGTCGAAGGCTAAAACACTTCTCCTGGATTCGAAGTCATCAGGGGAACTTTGCTGGAGTCGAGTTTGATGGATTCGACCCTAGGGGATTCGAACCATTAGGTGTGAGGTTTTTGGATTCGAACAGAGCATTCTTCCTACCTTGTATCGATCGTATCTCCTCCGTACAAACTCCGATTAACCTGAAACTTGAAACGTAGCCTCTCCTAGTCCTCATCATCACCTCCAATCGATTTCGTCTTGATCGGAGCCCGGTCAAATTTTGACGTTATCCATTGCAGCCTTGTTTCCAATTGCACTCCAATCCTGATATCCATCCTTTCTTGTCGATTTGTTTGATATTCCGGCTTTGACTAAAAAGCAGGATAACATTTGCCCCCCAAAACATGCCTTGTGATAAGAAGGCGTGTTTTGAATAGTTCCGTATCCGATATCCAAAGTCCATAGCCACATCATCCAAGTGCATCATCCTTGACTGCTCGTAGTCGATGCCCAACTCCAAACCCAATAACCAAAGCCTTAGACAAATCCATATCCGTTTGAACCCGACGACCAAATGCTAATCCATCCTTATCCAATAGCCAATAACCGAATCCAGGACCTCTCCGGGCCGATATCCAAATCCATAACCTCTCTGGGCTCTTGCCAAGCGCAATCCACACCTGACGACCGTGGTCCAGTGTCCCTGGACGCTGGGTTAACCTCTCGGGGTTCTTGCCAAGCGCAATCCACACCTGACGACCGTGGTCCAGTGTCCCTGGACGTAAGTAATGCCGTGGCTTAAGTCCTAAGCCGAATCCTGGTCACTTCGGACCCTTGTTGAGCATAGTCCATACTCGACGACCTGAAACAATAATCGATAGTAGGGGGCCCAAGTCCTAGGCCAAATCCTGGTCACTCCAGACCCTTGCCGAGTATAGTCCATACCCGACGACCTGAATGAGTCATTTTACCGCGTTCGGGCAGAACGACTCACCCCTTGCCAGGCTTAATCCATACTTGACGACCGTTTATCAAAAACCAAACAGAATCCAAGCAAGATCCAATCCAAAATCCAAATCAAATCGAAAAACCAGAAATCAAAATCAACATCCAAAACGGAGAACAATCATCCGAGTGAATGCCAAAACCAGAGAAACGAGCAAAATCAGGAGTTCAATCCAAACTCCAAAAACCAAACCAGAAAAATAAGTGTCCAATCCAAAAACAAAAGAAAACAGATTTCGCAAACCATGGCTTCGCATTTTATCATCATTCAGAGCATGCCTAGGGGCTATCTCCGTCCCCATACATGTGTAAATGACTCGGTTGCTCGCCAATGGTTTGTTACTTATTTCAAATTATCCTGATCAATTGATGACCAATCGACCATTATTCCTGTGCCTCATATCCTCATGGTTTGAGGTAGGCGGTGGTTGCTCCTGCTCCACCGCTGCATTCCGAGCCCCAACATACTGCCTCAACTGTCCATTCCTCACATGCTCCTCAATTATGTCCTTTAAATGCCTGCAGCTGTTGGTATCATGCCCGTCCAAATCGTGGAAGAGACAATGCTTTCCTGATGCCCTCTCCCGCTCGGATGGTTCTCTCCTGGCCGGCCTCCGGTAAGGAAGGCGATTCCGAGTTTCCATGTATATCCGCTCCTGCGTCTCGTTTAATTCTGTGTATGTGGAAAACTTTGGATCCTTCCATTGCTTCCTGGTTTTTCCTGAATCGTCATCCAGCTTCCTTTTTCCTTTATCTTTATCCGAGCTTCCGTTGGACGGTCCTCCACCCCCGGTCACATTCACCTCCTTTAACTTTAAGTCCATACATGCATCTTCTTGCCGAAGGAACCTTTCAGCTTCATGGAAGAATTCCCCGAGATCCAGTGGCGGGTCTCGTACTAAAGAAACCTTGAAATCTGAATCCTCTCTGACTCCCGACACTGCCGCCATCAAAACCATTGACGGATCTGGCCGATCCACCGAAGAAACCGCCGCATTAAATCGAGTTAAAAATGCTCTAAGCGATTCATCCGTTCTTTGCTTTACCGATGTTAACGTCATCACGTTCTTAGGTCTTTTGATGTGAACCCGAAACTGTCCCAAAAACCTGTCCACCAATTCTCTCCAACTCCTGATAGATCCTTCCTCCAGCTGCCTAAACCACATTGCCGCTAAGTCTGTCAAGTATAAAGGGAAACATCTGGCCATCACTTCCTCCGATGCCCCCAGCACTTCCATGTGTCTAGTGTATCTCATCAAGTGATCAGTCGGGTCAGCCTTTCCATTATATACTTCCACGCTAGGTAACTTGAACTTAGGTGGATTCTGAGCCGTCCTGATTTCCCGAGCGAACGGACTCCTGTTTACTCCTTCCAAGTCTCTATTGGCCAAACCTCCACGCATAGTCTTCCTGATGATTTCCATTAATCCAGCATTGCCTGTTAGGTGTTGTCCCCCATGCTCCCGAGGGAACTCCGGCACATATTCTTCATGTGGCTCATTAGCCGCAACGTTGGTTCTAGCCTGCTGAGCTCCTTCCAAAGGTCCTTCTGCATGGGATCCTGTGGGCCTGCCCCCAAGCCCTTGTTGATTATCTTCCGGTTCTGTATTCTGTCCTCCATTGGGTTCTGCAACCCTAGTTCCTTGTTCCACATTTGCAGTTGCTATAGTTGGTCCAAGGTTCTGTGTTCCTGCAGCTCTCATCTGCTCGAAGAAAGTCTGCATCATATCCTGTTGACTCTTCAGCAACCTCTCATGTAATGAATTCGCCATAGCTCCCATTTCGTCTCTAGTAATGTAGATCGAAGCTTGTCCTTCTCCAGCACCAGAGGATGCCTCTTGACTTCCTGCCTGTTGGCTCCTCTCAGTTCTTTGTCTAGTTTGTCGAGTCATTGTAGAGTCAGATCTGAATCCTTAAAATTCCAAATCTAAATTCTAAAGTTGGTATAGCGGGTGCTAGTTCTTCTCAGTGAAAGCACCAAAGTGTTTGCGCCAAAAATGGTCACAAACCCCGAATGTTGTGAAAGCACCAGTGTATGAATACAAATCAGCAATATTCAAACACAAATCTCAGATCTAAACAAACAATAAACAGCAATCCAGAAGTAATGAATAAAAACACGAGATTTATAGTGGTTCGGCTATCTCCGGCCTACGTCCACTCCAAAGTTTTTATCTTTTATTGATCAATGCTTGAAGATTACAGTTTCCTATCGCGTAGTACAACGGATTTTATGACTATAATCTGAATCTAAGGCAGCAATGGTGATCTGGAGTAAATCTGGCAGAATCCGGGCGCTTCTTAGCTCTCAAAATTGTCCGACCCCTTTTCTGAATGACCTGGGGGTCTATTTATAGGTGTAGGAGGCTGATATTTCGCCTAAATTGAGGGGAGACCAGTTCTGGCACGTGAGGGGGCCCCCATGCCCGCTTTCTGGAAATCCGGGCCCACTTTGGGATCGATTCGAAGCTACGTTCGAATCGATCAAGAATTTGTCCAATCGAGCCGAAACTTGGCATGAACATTCTTCAACATGTGCTCAAGCTACTGTGAAAATTTCATGTCATTTGGATTTGTAGATCTCGAGATATGATCGATTCAAGTTGGAGTCTTCCGCCACCAGAAGTCGTTCGAATCGATTCCTTCGAATCGATTTGTTCTTATTGATTCGTTCGAATCGATTCTCTTTGCATGCATTCGCTTCGAGTCAGTCCTCCACTTCCTCCGAGTAATCTGGGCCAAATTCCTGGGTTTCAGTTGCGTTTGCTTGGTGGATTCGAAGTTATCGATTCGAAGGGGTGGTTCCTTCGAATCGATCAAATTCGCGTTCCTTCGTATCGATCGTGGAAGGTCATGGCTGATCGATACGAAGTACTCTCTGTCTTGGGATTCGAAGACAATCGTGGCATGGAGTCGAAGCTCCTTCAACTGGATCGATTCAAAGGACCCTAGTTCGATGGATTCGACGACGATGGAGTCGAAGGCTAAAACACTTCTCCTGGATTCGAAGTCATCAGGGGAACTTTGCTGGAGTCGAGTTTGATGGATTCGACCCTAGGGGATTCGAACCATTAGGTGTGAGGTTTTTGGATTCGAACAAAGCATTCTTCCTACCTTGTATCGATCGTATCTCCTCCGTACAAACTCCGATTAACCTGAAACTTGAAACGTAGCCTCTCCTAGTCCTCATCATCACCTCCAATCGATTTCGTCTTGATCGGAGCCCGGTCAAATTTTGACGTTATCCATTGCAGCCTTGTTTCCAATTGCACTCCAATCCTGATATCCATCCTTTCTTGTCGATTTGTTTGATATTCCGGCTTTGACCAAAAAGCGGGATAACATGTGGTTTACCCGGCTTCCTCCGAGATCCATATCGGCGTGCGATCAATTAACAAAGAGGTTTGTCGAATAGTTTGCTTACACACTGCCCATCCGAAGGATGTGATGTCATTATCGAACCTTTTCCAAAGTACTGGGGAATCATTGAAAGACTTTTTTATTAGATTCAATACGGTCATGATGGAGTGAGTAATGCTAAGGAAGACATAATGTTGATGGCTTTGATCAGCAGGATATATCCAGATACTGGTTTTGGAAGATGGTTGAAAATGAAACCCTCTCTAACTATGGATGTTTTTTCAGAAAGACGACTTAGTTCTCGCACTTGAAAGAGGAAAGTAGGATTTCCATAAAGGCCGATGGTGGTCAATTGGCAAAAGTAATTCAGAGTAATGCGGCTGTGAAGCAATCCGGTGATGGTTTCGGGAATGTAGTTGTGAATGTGGGGAATAAAGGTAACAACCAGAAGAGAAATAATCAAGGTGATTGAGGAAGAAACCTGATTTCAACAAATGTCCGAAATATGAAAATTATACACGATGGAACAATTCGGTTAGGGATATATACCTTACGACGTGGGGTATTCGGCATTATAAGAAGCCGGCTCCGAGGGAGTCGACTTAGAGGGAGAAAAAATATAGGCAGTTCTGTCGCTTCCACGAGCCCCATGATCATAACAAGAATGAATGCAGACATCTGCGAGATGTGATTGGGGATTTGATCCAGAAGAAGAAGCTTCAACAGTATGTGAAAGCCCCGTAGGATGGCGGGCAAGAAAATGCTCAACCATAGGGACAATTGCTCCAAGGGGACCAGCTGGCCCTAGTGGTGACGAACCTAGGCAGCTTGGAGAATGACTTGTGATCAACACGATAACTGGTGGGCCTCATCCAGCTGAGAAAAGTTGGATCAAGATGGAAATATACAGGAGTTCTCTGAAATATGTAGTGCATGAAAGTAGCTTTGTCGTTCGAAGACGAAGCTCCGGTGAAGTAACTTAGAACCATGAAAGATGACATTGTATTTAGAAGTCGTGATGCCGATGGCATCAAAGCATCTACATTTGATCCCTTGGTAATAACGGCCGTGATTGGGCCAGCAACGATAAAGAAAGTACTCGTTGATTGTGGAAGTTCGGTAAATATTCTGTTTAAAAGAGCATATGATCAGATGATGATGGACAGTCGGGATCTGAAGCCATGTCAATTTCGTATTCAGGAATTTACTGGAGAGTCTGAAAAGCCTGTGGGGTATGTTTATATAGCGGTTGTTTTAAGAGAAGGTGAACGAGAGAGAGTGAGGATTGTGACCATCGTTGTGATGGACATTTTTTCAGCCTATAATGCCTTCTTGGGCCGATCGACCCTCGCTAGTTACCAGGTGGCTCTAGGTCCATGGTGCTTAACGATGAAATTTCCTATGGAAAATGGAACATGGGTCATTCAAGTCGATCAGAACCTAGGACGAGAATGGTAGTCACCAAGTAGAGAGAAGCAAAGCGACGAGTGAAAGGAAAGGACATAGAAAAGACTCTCTGCATCAAGTCGTTGGATGCATAGCAACCACCGCCTAAGCCCTGGGTCGGTCGGCATAACAGATTCCATAAAGCTATGGATCCGAGGAAAGAGCCAGAGGATACGAACGTAATCCCGTCCGAGCTGACTCGGGTCTTTAAAATCTGATGTTAACTTGGCATGAAGATGAAGAAGGAATTAACGAGATTTCTCTTGGAAAACCTGGATGTGTTTGTCTGGACACATTCTGACATGTGTGGAATATCACCGGAGATAACATGCCATGCATTGAAAGTGAATCCTAGGTGTCTCCTTGTGAAATAGAGGTGGCGTAGTCTGGTTCCCGGGCGATCCACTGCACTGAAAGAAGAGTTGGACAAGCTAAAAGACAATGGCTTCATCCGTGACGTTCTATACCCGAAGTGGGTATCTAATCCGGTCCTAGTCAAGAATTCCAACGGGAAATGGAGGACGTGCATCGACTATTCAGATTTGAATAAAGCATGCCCGAAGGACAGTTTCCCAATACCGAAGATTGACTAACTGGTAGATTCTACCGTCGGCCACGAATTGTTGTCATTCATGGACACTTACTCCGGCTACTGTTAACCGGGTTTTTAATCAAGTAGAAGTCAACGGAAGTTAGAATGTCAAGACAAAGACTAAACGACTTGAAAACTTAGGAGTACACTTAGACGAGCTAGAGAAGCAACTTGGAAATGTTTCGGTAGAATTGAGGCTAAGGGCATAACTAGGTACCGAGTTACATAGGTCGGTACCAGCCTATCATTTCTTCCTGCTTCACTTCCAAACTCCATACAACTCCTATACTACTCCAACAACTCATGATTAAGTGGTTTTCCCATAGTTTGGATGACCAATTCCAAGGTTGATGAGAAGGAAATGACAAGAGTAGGATAACTCAAGTGACAATGGAAAGATCACTAGAATCGACCAAAAGTCAATGAAAAGAGCTTGGAACACGTCAAGTAGGAGGTAGAATAACAAAGCAAGTAAAATAACTCAACTTGCACCAAGATATATAAGTCAATACTGAGTTAACTTAGGTCGCTACCGAGTTATGGTTTCGACTCGTGTGCCTCCGATTTCTCTTGTATGATTTCGGGCTATCTCCTGGATCTCAGTGCAAGTAGGCTTCTGACCCAGTACCTATGTTTCCTTATGAATACAAACCATAGTGAAACCAAAACAGGATCTTCTGCCTGATCTTCTTTCCCCACTCTGGATCTAGGATTCTACTAATCTTCACCATCTTTCTCCCTTAAAATAGCCACCAAGGCAGCTACTCTTGACAGTTCTAGACCTTAGAACTTGTAAACTTCTTGTACTTGTGACTTTAATTCTCTGTAATCTCATACAAACTCTTTTAGATCCATAATCAATAAAGCTATAAATTGGAGGTAGGAAGAGATTGCCAAACCACTATAAAAGTCTTGTGTCTTCTTGTTATTTTTCTTTGATTTCTACTAATATCTACAAGATCTAGGTCTCACAGGTTCCTTACAACTCATTCTTACATGTTAATCCATTTTTGGTATCAACATTTTGGTGCTTTCACTGAGAAAACTGAATTTAGGATTAGATCAAGCTTACTATTATGGATTTGAATAGATCCAGTAGTTAGATCCAGAAAGTGTGCTCTAAGAAGTTTGCGAACTTGCTATTGGAGATCAATAGGGCCTAGAAAAGGAAAATTTTCTTCAGGAAGATCAGCAGGAGCGGTGGCTAATGGTGATGAAGGAAACACTCACCAAACGGAAGTTAATAATGGAAATGCAGTACCATAATCTTCTACTCAACATGAAGGTGTTACTGGAGGAAAGTTTAATAAGATGATTCCTGAATATAACCAGAAGATGGCGGATAGCCAAAAAGCTCCCATGGACAAAATGCACGCATTGCTAACCTTGCAGCCACTAACAAAGAGAAGAGTTAGAAGAGAACTTCTCATGCAATAGTATAAGAGACCTCTTAGGTTTTTAGTCTAAACATGAGATATGGAAAGTAAAAGCAAAAAGAAGAACTGTAGGAGTTGTTGCAGAAGGAAGCAGGAATGCTTCCTATTACTACAAATGTATATATCGAGCATCTAAAGAGAACATGCCAAGTTTTTGAATACAGGAGATGTCGAGCCTAATGAAAGCAAGGTTATCATGTGTTCAACATTTAACAAAGGATAGCAAGACTCAAGCATTCACAAAAAGGTATCAAACATCTACAATAAAAAGGGATGTCGAATACTCAAGTGGTCAACATGAATAGAAGACATGTGAAACCTCTAAGAATAACGAACTCCTAATGGTTAGCAAATATAAAGATTATCAAGCTTGAATATAGAAAGGAGGTGGTGTCGAGACTCAATAACCATAAGGGTTGTTGAGCATATAACAAGCAAAAGTGATATCAAACATTAACAATGAATTAGGATATCGAGCCTATATGGTGATGAAGATGCCGAATCGGTATTTATAGGTATCGAGCTGCAATAATACAAGAGCTATCGAGCGCAAAGATAGCAGGATTGATAAAGACATAGGATGAGATATCGAACCTCTGCAACACGAAGTGTTGAAGAATATGTAATAAAGTGAGGATGTTGTACTACTAAATGATATTAAGAATTTAATCAAAAACTAGGGATATCGAGCTTCTAGAGGATGATGAGCCTATGATGCATCAGCTATTATTGAGTTGCTACCATAGTAGCAGCTATCGAGAATCTGCAATCATGATGGTTATCGAGTAGCTACATGAAGCATGTTATCGAGTTTTAGCAAGGGAGGCTGAGTTGCAAAACTTATAAAAGAAAATAATGTCGAATCTTAACAAAGAGATTTTGAGATTTCATCAAGGAAGTTCTATCGGAACCCTTATTTTCTAAGCCTTGACACTTATCAATCATCCTGCATGGTTGCACCTCTATAAATTGACCTCCATTGACATCCAAGAAGGGGAGATAAATCCTTTCCTCTTTCTCAAATTTTAATGTTGTATACCCTAAATAGATTTTGGGATTTTACAGCCAATTGTAATTTTTTGGACTTTTTGCATATAAGGGCTTAGACAATTAACTTCGCATAGCATACTTCTATCGAATGAAAATATTTGACTATTATTGAACTTTGACGTGGATATAACTCAAATTTTCAAATTGGACTTGAACTATGGACATGCATATGATTCATCTCTAGACTTTGACTTGAACTTGGACTGGCATATTCTTCTTGACTTGCATAAGGCCACTTATGCCCTTATTCAAACCAGCCTTAGCCTACCTTGCATAATAGGCTAGCAAATAAATTTGCCAACATTTTAGCGCTAGAAGGAGAGCTCGAACCTCCGAATCCTTGCATATCCCTACATAGGACTTTCCATGTCTAGTATATCCCTATAAAGGACCTTCCATATCCAGCATATTCCTATAGAGGGCAATTCGTACTTTTCCTAACATATTAAACTGCATAATGACTATCTTTGAACAAGGATCTTCCGAACCTCATACTACAAAGCCAGCCAATAAAGTTACCCATAATCTTCAATTCCATAAAGAACAAGTATTAAGAAACTTGGCACTGATGACTCTAGCCGAAAAGAGGCGAGTAATTCCTTATAACCCAGACAACTTGGTCATGGAATTGACCAGAAGGCTTCGGTCTAGCTAGAGTACTACAAGTCTTCGCTCCCGCCTACGTTGCCTGGTCGGAGCGCCTCCTAGAGAAAGGATGATGTAAGCCTTTGGTACCGCCTAAGATGGCCTGGCCAAAGCATCGACCAGCCTTTGGTTCCACCTATAAGGCCCGATCGAAGCGCCTCCTAGAGGGAGGAAGGGTAAGACTTTGGTTCTGTCTAAGATAGCTAGCCAAATGCACCGACCAGCCTAAATCATTACCTATAAGGTAATAAGAGGCTCAATTAAAGCCTAAATCATTACTTATAAGGTAATAAGAGGCAAAAAAGATTAAATCCTTAAAAGGTAATAAGGGGAAAAAGAGATTAAAGCCTAAATTCTTGCCTAAAAGGTAAGAAGAGGCAAAAGGAATCGGTCAAGTGAGTCAAATTCCATCTTAGAGATGGGCCAAAACAATCTTTCAGAGGATAAGCAATCAAACATGATCAATCTTGTACCCAGGCAAAGGTAAGAACGACCTTTAAAGGATAGGTCGGATTGCAACTATGGCAGAATATTTTTATAGACAATGGCCGCAAAGAAAATTCTAAGTTTTTCATGGAAAAGCATAAATTATCATTCTCAAAATGCTCGTAATCCTTTATTTTTGGATTGGAATCCAAATAATGGGAATCTTCGTTATCGGTCGGATTTTCGACCTTCCATTAGTAGGAATGAGGAATTTACCATTAGAATGAAAATTTCTAAATAAATTTGTTATCTTCCTAAAATAAGGGATTTCTGGTCCTTTTATGGACGAGTTTCTGATTGTCCAACTAGATGGATCTCTGGTCTTCTTATTATATGGATTGCTCTTATTACCAAATTTTCAATTTCAAAGCAGGAATTCGGATTTTCCTCTATGTGGCAGCAAATATTTTATTGGATCCTTGATTTCCTTCTAAGGCCTGACAAATGACTGTCAAATCAAGTCATGTCTAAAAGAATTCTCCGAGGAAGCAAAGAGCAAGAAAATTTAAGCCTAATCGAAGACTACAGATCATATTGAATCAAATCAAAGCTCTGAAGTCAGTCATAAATCCCAAAATAGCTCAACAAGTTCAAATACTAAACAAGGGCAAGGAAGAAAATATAAGGTTTATTCACAATATCAACTATCAGGTACAAAGTTAATTATCAAGTCTTCTTGAGGGTCATTCAAGTCTTGTTGAGGAGGAGGTTGAGGGAGTGGAGGATGTTGATATACTTTTTCTTTCCCCTTCCCCTCAACCTCGAGAAGGCATGGATGACTTTCACTTGAAACAAGGGCATCTCTAAGTAAAAGAGGATGGCCTTCAATATTCTTAAGATGATCAGCACACCCATTTAAAAAGAAATGTTGATAACATTTGTATCTTGCTTCTACTGCTCTGCTCAACCTTTGGTTCATTTCTGGACCTAAGAAAAAATAGTCGATTTTTAAGCCAAAATAAACTATTATTTCAAGCAAATAATCAACAAGGGAATCCAATCAGGAATTTTCAAGCGACATCACCATAGTTAATTTCAATTGAGATTCAAGGTCTTTCACTTTTTCCTTCAAAACTTCAACGGTCGAAGAAGGTTCGGTAATATGACAAATCACTACATCCAATAGTTCTTTGAGTTTCTTTTCTTTCTTTCGGATGAGATTCGTATCATTAATAGGGTCGATTTGAATCTTGAGTGCATGGTCGATCATTTTATTGGCCGCTTTAAGAGTTTTGACCCTCTGTTCAAGAGCATATTTCTTGCGTCCCAGCTCCTCAACATGACTTTGATACTTATTGAGATATTCCAAAACTTGTTCATCCCATCTCCCTTTAAGAAACTGGGTATATTCATATTTATACTCTTGGCACCATCTAGAAATCTCTCCATCGTCTAAGACCTAGTTGACTTTGCATGGGTTGGGTGGGAAGGCTGGATTTTTCTCCAATTGCAATAAGATCTAGAGATAGGCATGATACTTGGCTTTTCAATATATTGACTTCAAGGTTCTCAATTCTCTTATGTAGCCGAACAATTTCTGCATCAATTTCGATTCCTTGATCTATGGATCTTGATTGGCCTACTCCCCTATTTTTTTCTTAGCTCCTCAATCTCTTTATCCTTATCTTTGATTTTCTCCTCTAAACTCGAGGACATTTCATTCATACTACTTAATGTTGACTTCAACTTGTAGTATTTGTTATGCCATAACTAAAGCATCTTGAGAAGAGCACTTCCCGATGTCTAACATCAGTCTAGTTTTTAGTTTATCTAATCGAGAAAGGAGTTCAGGACCACTGTATGCAAGCGTTAATTGACTTTCCTATAAAAATTAAACAATAGAAAATGAAATCAACACATGGGAAAAACATATTCTTTTATTAACAAACACAAGGTTTACAAGCACGAACAAATTCAAATTATATTAACAATTCAAGTTTTATACATTTTATTCTTAAGATTAAAAGAGGTGGTTTGAGCTTTTTTAAGTGAACCCGCAAACAAGGGGAAAGTATAGTCAAAGGAGGCGTTAAACCCATAAGGAGTAATGATTGGGGGAAACTGATGATAATCCCATCTCTCGGTAGGAGGACTGGAATCTCCGAATAACAGTTTAACGTAATTAGACCGGATTTCTTTAAGTAAACTGTCTATTTCATCGCCTAAGAAATCAAAACGTAAGTGGGGCAGTTTGTGTGTAAACTTCTTGAAGGTCCCTAAGAAAGCAATATTTGGCCAGATAAGAGGTTTTGAGGGTTAATGTTTTCTCTTTAAAATCCATTTTTAGCTTAACAAATTTACTTAAGAGCTCTTTTGAAATGGGAGCGCCTAATGGTTCCTTGACCTGTGTGTTTTAAGAAAAGCAGACTAAGCCGCAAAAATATAAATGCTGAAATTTATAAAGATTGGTCGAAATACATAATACAATAACAAAATCACTTAGGCTCATATAATACGGACCCTTTGTAAAACTCCAAAATTTTTTTCCCTTTATTGAACTTGACCTTCTAAGGAGGAAGGGTGTTAGGGGAAAGTGGAATAGTCACGATCTTGGGAAGATTCCAGCATTCCCCAGGATGAGGATTGTAACATGATTATTCAAATACCTACTATGAAGATGCCTAAGCAAAACCCTCACTCTCCTTCCCTAGGAAGTAAAAGTCGGTAAAAGGATTCCTAGTATAGATTTTATAGAGGAATTCCACTAAAGTGTTCCTATCTTCAATAAGCATCCAAAAAAGTGTGGTCAACTTCACATTCTCCTTTAAAACTCTTTCTTGATGAAGGCGAGATCTTCTTAAGAGCAAGGCTACTCGTTTCTCTTTGAAATCATTTAATCATTTGGTATAAATAAGAAGGCTCCTATATTTTTCAGATAGACTGTTGTGGTCTTCAACCAATTTCTCGATTTCTCTATTTAATCGCAACACCTCCTTCTCGCTCTTCTCGTGTAAAATTTCAAAGTGATATTTGTTTCTTTTCCTTAGCTAAAATAGTAGATTTATTAACTAAAAGCTAATAGATACTTGTAAGCATTTAAAAATGATAAGCTTTATCCCTATGTAGCGGAAGCCTTTAAGGGAGAAGCTTGAATTTTTTTATTTGTTTGATTCCATGCCATGGTAGCCAGTGGCGTGAACGTCTTGAGAAGTAGGGTCTTCTTAAGAAGCATGCGGAAGTTCTGAAGGATCAAATAATTTAGCATCATGAGAAGACGGGCCCAAGTTATGACCACCTGACCCATTACCGTCATTTCCTGGTCTCTCAGGGTCTTTATTACCATCACTCTCATCCTTCTCAAAGTCATTATCATCGTGTTCATCTTCACCGCCATTGTTGTCATCTTTATCACCATCCCCTCCATCGTCATCATCCCTACCTTTATCAGGTAGAGGATCATTAAAAGATAATAATTCATGATGAATGATGGCTTCCTCTTTTGGAAATTGGTCTTGCAAAGAACCGAGAAATTTCCCTAGTTTAAGGTCGAACTTCCTCTTGTAATAATTCCTGACGATTGATGGCTTTCTCTTTTGTTGGTCTTGCAAAGAACCAGGAACTCTCCCAATTTTAAGGTCGAACTTCCTCTTGAACTTGTCTTTCAATGTTGGCAGCAAAGGGAAGTCCAACTCAAGATAATTTATATTACCGTAATACGCGATGAAGAGGGCCTCATCATAACCTTATCATAATATTGCTCCTTTGTTTTAGGGAGGGATTGTTCTATGAAAGAAGAGACTTTCCTTTTGGCATCTTTGATAACGTAATTTGTATAAACCAGTGCAGCTTCTTTGCTTTCCAGACTTTCCTTAAAATTTGTAATTTGTGCGGCCGTTTGGGTGTTTTTAGTGTTGGCTTGCTGAAGTTCTTTTTCCAGCAATTTCACTCTTTCATCAACCTTCGGTCTAGCTTTTTTCTCTTCATCTAAGTCAGAGACAAGTTTGTTCTTTTCAATGGTAACTTCATCTCTCTTTGAGGCGACTTTAAGGACTTAGCCCTCAAGGACTTAACTTTATCTGTCAGTAATGAAATATGTTCATTAAAATCTAGAACTTGATTAATAGATTCATGAGAAGCTTGTTGCAGAAAAAACACGTTCTTGGACACCTAAAACATTAAAAAAGTATAATAAATAAAATATATGGAACCAAAATTTTCATTAACCAGATACGTAAGGATATCTACCACAAGAAGTTGTTGAAAAAAACGTTGAGATGATCTTTGGAAAAAGCAGAAGGCTGCAATGGTATTAAAGAAGTTACCATTGGGGACTGTATGATTGAGTGAACGAAATCATCAACATTTGAAGGGATGGATTGGGTCGAAGCTTCATAAGGAAAATATTTAGAAAGGGGAGGAGTTTAGCCCAATTAGTGGTACAAACGTTGAAAAATAGTTGTGGATGAGGAATTCATGATGTCTACAACAGGGCTCTGGGTGTGAGCGACTTCTTTTTGGCCCTGAGGATTCTTGTCTGGCAGGCTTAAATTAATAAAACTAGAGTAATGGTTAATTGCAGCAATAGTACATTTGATTCCTTAGCAATAATAGTAGGTAACCGATCTTCTCCAAGTTTGGCCTTTTTAGGATCAAATTAACCCTAGAGGGGAAGGGTGAATAGGGTTTATAAAAAAAATTCACAGATAAATAAAAATTTCAGCATAGATAATAACAGAGTAAATGCAGAAATTAAAAATGACACACAGATTTGCCTAGCTTCGGTAAACCCGCCTACTGCTGCCCCCAAGATATCTACTAGAATTAAACAAATGACCACTTACAGACTTTGTAACTTGCGACAATTTCTTACCTATTTGTTCTAACCCTATGCTCAAAACCCTGCCACAATTTTGCAACAGAGTTGCGAGTTCTCGATCTACGCCACGTAGTTCGTAACCTAGTTAACACTAGAGTTTAATAATTCAAAAATAAAAATACAATAAAATAAAATGGAAACGCTAAATACAATGCAGCCCAAATAAAAATAAACAGCGGCCTAAATAAAATTGCAATGCAAATAGAAATATGTAGTCCGTCTTTTCTTTCTTCGGTTTTGCTTGTTTCTAGGCCGCTCCCTTTTGCTTTATTCGATCTGAAAATTAGGGTTCATGAAATTGAAGCCACCACTTGGAATTTTAAGCTTCAAATCACCTTGCCCCTTTCCTGATGCTCGTATTGTTCGAATGATTGGCGGTTTATGGTTACAGTTGCTTCAATGTTGAGAGTTTTTGAATTCGATTACTCAGTATGATTATTGCCCTCTTTCGATTTGTTGCATTCTCGAATTCTAATGCTTTGAGTTAAAAATTGGTATGTGATTTATTTGAATTTTTGCTCTCTGATTTTGCTTGAACTCGAATCATAATTTTGCCGATGATGATTTGGGTTTATATAGGGTTTGATTCCCTATATTTTCGTTTATAGATTTGATTTTGAAATTTTCTGAGATTTTTACTTTGGCCGTGGATTATTTGATCAAACGATTTATCGATTCTTGACTTGTTCATTCGTTTGATATATGTACGAATATATTGGTGCATACATTTTGACCCTTTATTGAATTCACTTTCAGCTTGACTTGATTAATCTCACTAGTTCAGCTGAATATTTCAATGTCCATTTGAATTTCTATTACTTGCTAATTTAGACCTCTAAGATGCATATTTTCTGATGACCTCTGCATATTTTGTTCTTCTTGTTCGTACATTATTGATCCACTTCATACTACTATGTCTTTGTACGATTTCTAGTCATTGAAACTTGCTTGTTGCTTGGTACTTGATGATGTCGAATCTCTGGTTGTATCTTTATACGATGATGAATGAACAAAATGATGAACTCAGTTTAGCTTTGTTTGGGTTTACAATTCTCGAAGCTTGAAGTTTGTTGTATCTGATACATATGTGCATGTTTTGATTTGTTTGTGTGCACTAGTATTTGTTGAACTTGTCGACTTCTGCCTTGCTGCACACTTGCACACTTGCATCCTTGTCGCACTTTTGTATTCTTACTGTGTAGCACCCTGCTTTAATCTGGTCTCACTTGCAGCCTTTTGTGCATATCTTGCTTTGTACCGATACCTTGCCCTACTATATGCTTGTGCATTTCTATTGTCAATCTTGCTGTTGCACTTGCATTTGTCCCTGACTATCATTTTCTCTAGCGTGATGTTGTTGAATTTCTGATATGTGTGCGTGCAGTTGTTTCATGTTGAACTGCTTGGATGCTCTTGAACATGTCTTGTGCACCGATCTTTCCTTTTGCCTGCACATGTGCACTTGTATATTTGTTTTATGATACTTGCACTTAAGTTGAGCCCGAGACAGTTTGGGCTTGACCTTGTGCACATTTGCACGGAGTTGAGCCTTCAGGCTTGACCTTTGCAATTGTCCATGAGATTGGATCGAGGCTCGACCTTGTGATATTCACAGCGACACACTGTGCATATCATGAGTTGTCCGTGCACATGTATATTTGTTCCTATCTAAACATGATGAGAAAAATATACATAATCTGAGGCAATATTAATATTCAAATTCAATTTTATTTTTAAAATTTAGATTTGTTACTTTTTCCATTTTACCACGTTGTTTATTTGACAGGTATAGTGGATGACTGGATACAAGCTAGAGCAAGCAAATCAATATCAAAATCAAAAACAAATTTGGGTGCGAGTGAGTGAGTTAAGATTAAAATGTTGTATATGAGAGTATAGAATGTGTATGGTGAAAGTTGTATTGTATCTGAAAATGTAAATATAGTGGAAACCAAATGTGAACTATCTGAATTTGTAATAAAATATTTGTTTAAATGATATTCTTATTCATTTATTTTATTCAGCAAATATTTCATTCTGTGAAATTGCAATAGTACTATCACAAAACATTTAACAAATAAATATATATGTTTATTATCATCAAATAAAATTGGTAAACCATTATATTCTACAATCTTCCCCTTTGGTGATAACAAACATATATTAAGATTTTCAATTTTAAATAAATGTGTTTGGTATGATGTGTTCAAGTTCCCCCTATTTAGATGCTTCGATTACAACTAAAATCCCGCTACACAGATGCGTGCAATTGAAAATAAAAAACTGATTTTCCAAAAGTAATTTTAAAACAACTCTTGAATAATAAAAACACTCCCGAATATCAGTAAGGTTATTACTCAATCAACAAAATCTAAACCTTTCTCCCCCTTTTGTTATCATTAGTAATGAATTTTGATTAAAATTATCAAATCAAGAGGGAAATATATATCACAAATTTCAATTAATCAAAAAAAAATCATAATATTTTATTTATTAGAAACGAATTCCACTTTAGAGAAATGATAGGATCGTGTTTTAGGGAAAATTTTATACACTGACATCATTTTGGTATTTTCAATAAAGGAGTAATTTTTCAATCTTCCTTTTAAATATTATACAAAAAAATGCTAAGCACTTTCTAACCGTGCATAACCATTAGTACTTTTAAATAAGGTTAGTAGTTACTTTAAAAAATGAATGTCAATTATTTTTTAACCAAGCATAATCGTGAGGACTTTTAAATGAGATTAGAATCTACTTGAATATTTATCCTTTTCCTATATGGGTCCCATCCATGCATAACCGTGAGACCTTTTAAATAAGCATGGAAGCATATATATATAGAAATTCAAGTAATTCACCCATGCATAATCGCATGACTTCTAAATGAGAGTGAATAATTATTTGGGATAGGATTATTTTACAAAAAATGTTTCTTTGTTTTGAAATACCAACTTCTGCACACTATATTAAATTTTGGTGTATGGATTGAAAGAAAGGCGATAGTGATAGAAATGATCATGGAATAAGTAATAATTTAAAAAATATTAAAAAAAATTTAATTCTCATGAAATTTTATATTATAATTCCTCTTATTATGAAATATAATTTAACCACTATCAATCACTTTCTCAAACACTATCAATAATTTTGGTAAGTTTCAAAAAGGTTCAATTAGTCAAAGATTATCTTTTCTAGAGTAAATTCCTTATCAAAATAAACAAGTTTATTTTCATCAAAGTAAAAACCCAAGTTATTTAAAAAAAATTAAAATATGTGGAAATCAATTTTCACAAGTGGGTTTTGTGAAAATGTGTGCTAGTTGAAAATCAGTCGAAAATAATCAATTAAATGCAAATATGATTTCAACATGATGTTTGATGCCACTTGTATTTGGATTGACCAAGGTGACATATGGTGGTATATAAGAACACAAGCAAAACTTTTACTTCTCAAAATCACTCGAATTGATTTTCAAAATTTTCAGTAAAGCCATTTATATCAGTCAAAGGCAAAGGCATTTATATTGAAGCAAAAACAAAAATATTTCTCCAACCATTACTTTGTTAGTCATGAACAAGACAATGAGAGATAACAATTCTACCAAACCAATTGAAAATTCCTGTTTTGAAAATTCAGTCCATTTGAAAACATTATTTGAAAGCTTTAATTCCATAATTTTATTTAGCACAAAACATGAAAGTTTTAAATACTAAAAAATTCCACTTAACAAAATTGGTTTCAAGTCAAAATGATAAATTGATCAAAAGTTATGAATGAAATACTATAGCTTGTTTGTGTAAATCAGAAATACTTTCCAAGTAATGTGCCGAAAAGATCGTTGTTTTTCAATATTTTCCATAATGAATCAGCGAAAAATCAAAATAGTAAAATTGTAGTACTCTCAGTTTTCTTTCCAGAACTTTTAAATTTTCTAAAATCGGACTAGATTCGTTCAAGTTATGATCGAAATATTATAGTTGTGTTATGAAGTTCTGAAACTGTTTTCAAACAATATTCCAAATGATTTACAGTTTTTCACCTGTTTAAGTTTAGAGTTTTGAGAAACATAAAAAATAAAACTTATAGTGTTTTCAATCTAATTTCTAGAACATCTTTAATTTTGCAAATTGGATTTAAGAAGCTCAAGATATGGCAGAAATACTGCAGCAATGTCAACAAAAACATTATTAACAATAAGAGAACAAAATTGAGTTTGGAGATCATACCTTACTTACCTTCGATGTCATATTATCCCAAATGTGTTGATCTCCACCTCATCTTTTTAGGCTAAGGAACATTAGAGTTTTTAGCTCATCAATTATATTGAACAACTCGAAATCTATCTCTATCGAAGTTGTTCCTTAGCCCGATTTTGTTCCTAAATGTTAGAAGAGTCAAGTGGTCTAACAAATAATGTGGGACCACTCTTATATTCATTCGTAGCCTTTGGTACCCAAACTCGTCTATATGGAAAATCATTAATTTTAACAATAATATTCTTAGGAAGCCACACTTGTTTAAATTTAAGAGAATTCACTTTTGTACCTTTTGGAATCTAGATTTGTTTAATAGTCTTATTTTTATTTTGACAATTATTATTGCTATGTCCAATATTTCCACAGTCTACACATTTGGGTATCACACTTCTCCCCCTAGCGGTGTTAATAGTCTATTGTTTATATATTGACACATTTTCAAATCCAAGCCCTTTTCTGTTATTCGCAAAGAGTTGATTTCCTAACAGCATATTAAAAGTTTTTTCAGCATTGGAAAATTTTCGAAGAGTCAACTCAAGATCATTGACTTTGGATTTTAAAAGTTCATTTTCATTTATCAGCTTTGAACACAGACTAATAGCATTCTCTCTCTTTTCAAAATTATTCCTATTTAAGTCCATATTTTCATTTTCAAGCTCATTTATTTTCGTCTCAATTTCTAGCATCTCAGTTTTAAAGAGTTGGCATTTTCAAATTCTAGTTTTTCAAAATTCTTGATTTTTTCAATCTTTTTTTCAAATTCATGATTTTTTCGAATAATTTCAGTTTTTCTATTTTTCAAATTCACGTTTTCTTTTTCAAGGGTTTTGAAATTTTCTTTGGCCTCGTTTAACTCCCTTTTAGAAATTGCACATTTAGAATTTTCTGACCTCTTAAAACTATCCAACTCCCTTTGTAAAATATTATTTTTGAAAATCAAACCGGTTTCGTTTTTTTGTCAAAATCAGAATTTCCTTTTCTAGCTTTTGAAAATTTTCATGAAAACGAGAAAATCCTTTTTTCGTAATTCAAGCAACTTTGCAATTAGAATTTTTAATCTTCTTAAGCTCATTTACCAAATCATCATTTTTCTTATGCAATTTAGATTGTTCACTTTTCAACTTATTACTTTTCATTTCAAGATCGTCATTATTTTTAATTAACTTTTGACACACGAGAACTATATCGTTGAATGAAAAATCACTTATCTCATCATCAGTTGCGTCTTCATCACTGCCATCTTTTGTAAATCCCGTCAAGCAAATTTCTTTAACTGAGTCGATTATGGAGGGTTTCTCGTCGTTGTTGACTTTTCTACCATATATTGCATCGAGAGTATTCCAAGTTTCCTGTGCAGTTAAATAATGAGAGATATAGTTAAATTCATCTCGAGTAAATTGAGAATAGAGTATATGCATTGCAAGAGCATTAATCGAAATAATTTTCTTATCTATCATATACATCTGTTTTCAATAATATCCCAACATTTAAAATAATAGACTTTAAATAAAATTCCATTTTTGATTTCCAATTTATAAAATCTGTTCCAACAAAAATAAGGGGACTTATGCTAGACCGACTCTCGCTAGATCTGCAACTAGGGTTAGACATCTATGCTATTAACCGGACACTGATACCACTTATAGGATCAGATTAAACCTAGGGGGTGAATAGGATTTATAAAAAAAATTCATAGATAACTAAAAATTGCTGCATAGATAATAATAGAGTAAATGCGGAAATTAAGAACGACACATTGATTTACCCAGCTTCGGATAACCTGCATATTGCTGCCTCCAAGGTTTCTACTAGAATTAAACAAATGACTGCTTACAGACCTTGAAAACTTGCGACTATCGCTTACCTGTTTGTTCTAACCCTATGCTCAAAATCCTGACACAACTCTGCCACAGAGTTGCGAATTCTCAAACTACGCCACGTAGCTCGTAACCTAGTTATCACTAGAGTTTAACAATTTAAAAATAAAAATACAATAAAATAAAATGGAAACCCTAAATACAATGCAGTCCAAATAAAAATAAACAACGGCACAAATAAAATTGCAATGCGAAAAGAAATATGCAGTCCGTCTTTTCTTTCTTCGATTCTGCTTGTTTCCAGGCCGCTCTCTTTTTCTTTATTCGATCTGAAAATAAGGGTTTCATGAAATTGAAGCAACTCCTTGAAATTTTAAACTTTGAATCACCTTGCTCGTTTTCTGATGCTCCCGTTGTTTGAATGATTGGTGATTTATGGTTGCAGTTGCTTCATTGTTAAGAGATCCTGAATTCAATTACTCAATATGATTTTATCTTTTAATTTGTTGCGTTCTTGACTTCTGATGCTTCGAGTTAAAAATTGGTATGTGGTTTATTTGAGTTTTTGCTCTCTGATTTTGCTTGAACTCGAATCATAATTTTTCCGATGAAGATTTGGGTTTGTATAGGGTTTGATTCCCTATATTTTCTTCGATAAATTTGAGTTTGGAATTTTTTGAGATTTTTACTTTGGCTGTGGATTATTTGATCGAACAATTTACCAATTCTTGACTTGTTCATTCATTTAATATATGTACGAATATATTGATGCATATATTTTGACCCTTGATTGAATTCATTTTCAGCTTGACTTGATCAATCTCACTACTCCAGTTGAATATTTCAATGTGCATTTGAATTTCTATTACTTGCTATTTTTGACCACTAAGATGCACATTTTCCGATGACCTCTGCATATTTTGTTCTTCTTGTTCGTGCACTGTTGATCCACTTCATACTAACATGTCTTTGTACGATTTCTAGTCATTGATACTTGCTTGTTGCCTGATACTTGATGATGTCGAATCTCTAGTTGTATCTTTATATGATGTTGATTGAATAAAATGATGAACTCGGTTTAGTTTTGTTTGGGTTTACAATTCTCGATGCCTGAAGTGTGTTGTATCTGATACATATATGCATGTCTTGATTTGTTTGTGTGCACTAGTATTTGTTGAACTTGTCCACTTCTGCGGTGCTGCACTCTTGTACCATTCCTCCCTTGCTGCACTATTGTATTCTTGTTGTATTTTTACCCTGCTTTGATATGGTTTTGTCTTGCTGCCTTTTGTGCATGTCTTGCTTTGTACTGATACATTGCCTTACCATATGCTCGTGCAGTTCTCTTGTCGATCTTGCTGTTGCACTTGCATTTGTCCCTGACTATCATTTGCTCTGACGTGATGTTGTTGAATTTCCTGTATATGCAGTTGTTTCATGTTGAACTACTTGGTTGCTCTCGAACATGTCTTATACACCGGTCTTTTTTTTGCCTGCACATGTGCACTTGTATATTTTTTATGATTCATGCACTTGAGTTGAACCCGAGATGGTTTGGGCTTGTCCTTGTGCACATTTGCACTGAGTTGAGCCTTTGAGCTTGACCTCTTCAATTATCCGTGAGATTAGATCGAGGCTCGGCCTTGTGATATTCATATTGATATACTGTGCATATCATGAGTTGTTCGTGCACATGTATATCTGTCCTTGTCTAAACATGAAGAGAAAAAAAACCCATAAATTGAGGCAATATTAATATTCAAATTCAATTTTATTTTTTCAATTTAGATTTGTTTCTTTTTCCATTTTACCGTGTTGTTTATTTGATAGGTATAGTGGATGACTGGACACAAGCTGGAGCAAGCAAATCAATATCAACATCAAAAACAAATTTGAGTGTGAGTGAGTGAGTTGAGATTAAAATGTTGTATATGAGAGTATGGAATGTGTATGTTGAAAGTTGTATTGTATTTGAAAATGTAAATATAGTGGAAGCTAAATGTGTAATATTTAAATTTGTAATAAACTATTTGCTTGAATAAAATATTTGTTTGAATGATATTCTTGTTCATTTATTTTATTCAACAAATATTTATTTCATTCTGTGAAATTGCAATGGTATTATAATAAACAAATTTAACGAATATATATATATATATATATTATCATCAAACAAAAATAATAAACCATTATATTCTATAGCCTTTTTGACTGGAGGAGTAATCGGAGCACTAGAAAAATCGCTAGAATCCTTCTTTCTCTTCCGACTCTCAATGGCCTTAAGAGCGTTGGCGATAGAGTTAGCAACACGAGCAACTTTGGTAGTTACAGCCAACGAGGAGGTTTGAGTTTTAGCTTTCTTGGACTTAGCAACTGGGGCAATAAGGGTTGAACCTAAGTCAAAGAAAGAACCATAAGACGATAGTATAGAAAATTCTATCAAATTATAGAAAACGTTACTGGAAGAATCACACTGAATGGGAGAATATGGAGAAAAGACACTTTGAGTGCCAATAACCAGACCATGATTCCCATGAGCATCTTTCTTGATCATTGGAGGATCTCCGAGCACTTTATGATTCTCTAAAATCAAGGAATACTTTTGAAGGTTAGCTTCGGTCAGGAGTTTAAACTTATCCTCAATAGTCTGAGAAGCTAGGCTCAAGGCTCTAATTCTACTAGCGATAAATGGATTCATCCTCTTAGAAGCAGGTTCTGAAAAAAATAGCTACTATAAGAGAATAGAAAAATATAGTATAAACAATAAAGAGAAAGCAATGATACTTACTAGGGGCAGAGAAGGACCCCTTGATTCTCGAGGTATGGCTCTTAACATAAAAGAACATGTTCTCCCAGTCCTTAGCTCAATTGATCAAATTAACGATTAAGCTCTTCGGATGAGGAGGAAGGCGATATATAGTACCCACTGGTTATTTTCCTGCTTTAGCAGGATTTACCAATGAATGAAGAGTTTTAGCATCGAGTGAGGAAAGGTCGGCTTCCCTGGCCAGTTTCTCAAGGCAGCTTAGATATGTATAAGAGTTGGGCAGTAATTGCGTTGGAGCAAGCCCTAAATGATCTAAGAATCAAGTGAAGAATTCTAAGAAGGAGAGGTATCCCGAATGCCTGATATGGATTGGAGTAAAATAAAAGAAACCTTTTGATGGATTATCTATCCTACGGGATGGGCCTACCACCTTAGCTTCAATGTCAGTAATCCCAAATTTTTGAAGAATTATATCAACCTCGTCCTGAGTAGTTATAGAGGATGAAACACGTCTATAGTCTCCTTTTTCTGAAGTAGAAAAGGATTTTGAGCCCTTATCAACTTTCTTGCCCATCATTTTCTTATCAGGCAATATCATGCAGAAATCAAGAAAGTATTTTATATTTATGAAAATTTAAAGTACTTAAGAAAATGCTAAAGAAAAAATTAATTTTGAAAATGTATGAGTGTAAAACAAGATATTAAGTTCGTGACTAGTTGACGATTCTCCAAATAGATACTGAATTTATAACTAGTTATCGAGTTTATAATATGTTAAACTCATAACTAGTTATCGAGTTCATAATTAGACATCGAACTCATAAATGGTTAGAGAGGTCATTACCATGTGGAGATTCTTTAACCAGTTAATGAATTCATAACAAGGTGTCGAATTCATAAATAGTCATTAATTTCATAACTAGTTGTATATTCCTTAATTAGTTATCAAGTTTATAACAAAGTACCGAGCTCGTGACTAGTTATCGAGCTTACAACAAGGTGTCGAGCCCATAGATACTTGGTGAGTTCATAACCAGTTGAAGGTTCTTTTTCATGGCTGGATGATGAGCCTATAAAAGATATCGAATTCATAGCAATTTAAGTTATTTCGCCCCTCTATCCTATGGGGTGAAAGAATTTCTAAAAAAGAAAAAAGAAAAGTGAATCCATTTCCTTAAATCTATTTAAAATCTACAATAGATCATTCAGGATGTTATGTTAAATTATGGAAAAAAAATTTCTCGAACAAATAAACTCTAAATTTAAAAAGAACGGCCCTGTGGATTTTCAAATTCCAGAATAAAATCAATTATTAACAAAATATAAGCTATTCCAATAACACAAAAAAATCATAAGTTTCTCTATATTTATAATATAGATTTTTCAAATTCTCTACAAGGTTATCGACTTAATAACAAGTTAACAACTCTCCAAAGGGTTGCCGACTTTGTAACTATTTATCGAGTCACTAGCTAGATTTTGAATTTACAACTAGTTAGCAAGCCCCTAATACGATATTGAATCTTTAAGTAGATGTCAATTTTTTGAAGATTATCAAAACTCCAACAAATTGTCGAGTCTAGAAGGTTATTGAGTCTGTGATAATTATCAAAAATTCATAATTTATTAGGTTTCTGTAATCATTAAGATTATGCATCACAAACAGCTTTTGAGACCAAACACCAAATTCTCAAAATCATGAGTATGCTTGGATCCAATCGCTAATTAAACCCAGTTGGTTCATAGAAATCTGATTATCGAAACCCTAATTTCAAAACCAAAAACCCTCTCTTTCATACTTAAATCAATTGAAAAGGGAACTCATACCTTAAATCGAGTTTGAATACTATTGGAATCAAAAGCCTTTAATTGAAATTTTGAGTTTTAGTGGCAGGTAGAGCTTCTAGAAGAAGGGAAGATAGATATTTATAGGAGAAGAGAAAAACAACATGGTATGTTGATTTCTATTCAAATGAATGAATGAGATTGAAACAGAATACTAATAGGTGGCAATGTGAAAAGTGAAATTATACTAAAGGATAATAAGCTTTTTCCACACAAGGGGGTAAATGTTACTACAAATATGTACATCGAGCATCCAAAGAGGACATGTCGAGTTTCTGAAAACAAGAAATATCAAGCCTGGGGAAAGCAAGGTTATCAAGTACTCAACATTTAACAAAGGATAGCGAGCCTTAAGTATTCACTGAAAGGTACCAAACATCGATAATAAAAAGGGATGTCGAATACTCAAGTGGTCAACTAGAATAGAAGAGGTGCCGAACCTCTAAGAATATCGAGCTCCTAATGGTTAGCAAATATAAGGATTATCAAGCTTGAATACAGAAAGAGGGGGCATCGAGCCTCAACAACCATAAGGGTTGTCGAGCATATAACAAGCAGAGGGTGATGTCGAGCATTAACAATGAATCAGGATATCATGCCTGTAAGGTGATGAAGATGTCGGAGTAGTAGGTATTTGTAGATATCGAGTTGCAACAATATAAGAGCTACCGAGCCCAAAGATAACAGGATTGATAAAGATGTAGGATGAGATATCTAACCTCTACAACATGAAGTGTTGAAGAACATTTAAAAAAGGGAGGATGTCACACTACTAAAAGACATTAAGCATTTAGTCACAAAATGGGAAAATCGAGCTTCCAGGGGATGCATCGCCTATGATGCATCAACTGTCATCGAGTTGCTACCATAGTAGCAGTTATCGAACATCTACTATCATGAAGGTTATCGAGTAGCTATCATGATGCTTGTTATCAAGTTTCAACAAGGGAGAGTAAGTTGCCGAACTTATGAAAGCAAATAATGTCGAGTCTTAACAAAGAGATGCCAAGATTTCATCAAGGAAGTGCCATCGCAACCCTTGGATTCGAAGCCCTGACACATGTCAATCATCCTGCATGGTTGCACCCCTATAAATAGACCTCCATCAACATCCAAGAAGGGGCGATTAATTCTTTCCTCTTTCTCAAATTATAAAGTTGTAAACCCAAAATTGATTTTGATATTTTAGAGAGAATTGTAATTTTTGGACTTTTTGCATATAAGGGCTTCGATAATTAACTTTGCATTGCATAATTCTATCGAATGAGTATATTTGACTATTATTGAACGTTTGACGTGCATATGACTCAATTTTTTTTACCTGGACTTAAACTATGGACATGCATATGATTCATCTTGTGACTTTGACTAGAACTTGGACTGGCATATTCTTCCGGACTTGTATATGGCTACTTAAGCCCTTATTAATTCCAGCTTTAGCCTGCTTTGCATAATAGGTTAGCGAATAAATTTGACAACACCCCCACCACAAGAAGACCAACTGGCACTGATAGAAATGTCCATGTGGAGGATGTTCAGGAGGGTGATGTAATGGATGTATTTGATGAGGAAGTGGACCAGCAGCTTGATGATGACGATTTGGAGTTGGACACTGGTATTACTAGAGCTGGAGTCCAAACTGCCACGGGAAAACCGACAGGGCACCAACGAAACCCTTCAGGAGTGGTTCTCTCGGAGAATGGAGAACATAGACATCAGTTGGCAAGCCGAGATCGTTTGTGAAGTCAAACACTTGGTGCAGCCCCTGACAATCAACCTACAGATTACTGTGCTTGCGAGGAGTACATCGCTGACATGGTCACATAGTTGGTGGAGGAGAGCAAGGGCAAGAAAGATGAAGACTAGGATTCTGCACCAAGCCAAACTCCATTTACTGAAAATATTCTAAGAGAAGAATATCCCCGCAAATTTACCATGCCGACCATGCCATCGCACAACGGGATGATTAACCCCAAACAACACTTATTAAGTACGAGTGGCATATGGACGGAGTGATAGCGATAGATGCTGTACATTGCAGGTGTTTCCCGATTTTTCTGGAAGGAGTCGCTTCAATGTGGCTTACCAAGCTCGTCCCTAAATCCATATCGATGTTTGATGAATTGGTAAAGAACTTTCTGAAGCAGTTTAGGCTTCAAAGTGCATGACCAAAGAACGTGATGTTCCTATGTGGCTTTTCTCAAGGGCCCAAGAAGTCACTGAAAGCTTTCTTGAACTGGTTTAACATCGTCGTCATGGAGGTTAGCAATCTGAAGGAAGATCTTGTCTTCATGGCACTTGTCCGGGGTATTCACCCGGACATGGATTTCCATAAAAGGATAAAAATGAAGCAACCAACTTCCATGAAGGAAATCCACCAAAGAAATTGGTTTTTGAGGCTGGAAGAAGTGGATATGGTTGAAGGCAAGCCTGTCGATGAGCAATTGAAAGAGGTGATTTAGAGTAAAGTTGCAGTCAAACTAGATGGAAATAGTTCTGGAACTGCTATCGGAAATGCGGGAAAAACTACGAACCAAAAGAAGGGAAATCAGAACGCTGGTAGGCGTGATGGGGATATTAAACATAAAAGGAATCTAAGACCCGAGGACTATACTCTGTTAAATGACAGTTTGAAGAACATCTATCTTGCTATTCAAGGAACTGAGCGATATAACAATCCCCTCATAAGGGAAGCCATCGAACACCAAAAAAGATCGGTGAAGTATTGCCACTTCCACGAAACTCATGGGCATAACACTAATGAATGTCGGCGTCTAAAGGATTTAAGTGAAGAGTTAATAAGAAACAACAGGCTCCAACAATATGTGAAGAAACCACAGAATGTCGATCGACTTGCTGGACCGCAAGAGCTGAGTGCTCAAGGGAAATTAGCCTGGACCCAGTAGAGAAGGGCCCAAGTGAATAGATGGAAGACTAGTTATAAACACCATTATTAGAGGACCTCACCTAGCACTGAAAAGTTGGGGCGAGATGGAACGATATGTTAGTTCTTCAAAGCTTGCAATACAGGAGAGTTGCTACGCCGTCGAAGACGGAACTCCGGCTAAGCAACAATGGACAATTACAGATGACAATATGTTTAGGAATCGGGACAATAAAGATGTAGAAGTGCCAACTCTCGACCCAATGGTGATAACGGTCGGGATCAGACCGGCCGTTGTGCATTGAGTGTTGGTTGATAATGGAAGTTCGATCAATGTCCTCTTTCGAAAAATGTTTGACCAAATGAAGATTAGCATGAAGGATGCAACCGCCTGCAAAATGAAGAATAAGGGATTTACAGGTGAACATATACAACATATTAGAACGATCGACCTACTTATAGAACTCGAAGAAGGAGAACGAAGGGTAGTTCTCATCCAGACCTTCATGATTGTTGATGAGTATTCTGCTTATAATGCTTTTTTGGGCAACCATCTCTTGCTAACTTATGAATTGCTTTTTCTCCATGGTGTCTCACGATAAAGTTCCCAATGGAGAATAGGATAGGGGTAGTAAGAGGAGACCAAAGTGCTGTAAGGGAATGCTATGTTGTTGATTACATGAAGCTAAACACCGTGAAAATGGAAAGAATGTTGGGAAGACTCTCCGCATTCAGGAACCGCAAGCATAGAAATTACCGAACCGCCCCTGGCTTGAGGACCATAATCACTTCAATAAGGCCATGGATCCTAGGAAGGGGTTAAGGGAGGTACAAGCAGCACCGGTGGAGATTACGGTGGCTATCCCGGTTGACATGGACGACCCAACTCGTGTCTTAAAGATTGGTTCTCAGCTAGGAATCAAGTTGCGAAAAGAATTGATGAACTTTCTTCGAGAGAATCTGGACGTGTTCGCTTAGACGCATTTTGATATGTGTGGGGTATCACCGGAGATAGCGTGTCATGCACTTAATATCGTTCCCAAGTTCACGCCAGTGAGACAGAAGAGGCGCGGCTTGGGTCTGGATCGATCCACTGCATTAAAGGAAGAAGTAGATAAGCTGTTGGCCAATGGCTTTAACCACGACGCTACATATCCGGAGTAGGTGTCAAACCCTGTATTGGTCCGAAAATCAAATAGGATGTGGTGAACTTGCATTTACTACTCAGATTTGAACAAAGTTCGCCCGAATGATAACTTTCCAACGCCCAGGATCGACTAGCTTGTTGATGGAACCATGGTGCATGCACTGCTCTCGTTGATGGATGCTTACTCATTGTATAATTAGATTATGATGCATAAATCAGATCAGGAGAACACCAGCTTCATCACAGACTTAGGACAATATTGCTATCGCATAATGCTGTTGGGTCTGAAGAATGCCGTAGCTAATTACCAAAGACCGGTGAATACAATGTTCAAAGGCTAGATCGAACGAACGATGGAAGTGCATGTGGACGACATGCTGGCAAAGCTACGAGTGTCGAAAAACCATCTGAATAATATTTCGGCGATGTTAGAGATCCTTCGAAAGTATGAAATGAAGCTATATCCACCAAAGTGTTCTTTTGGTGTTGCTTTTGAGAAATTTCTCGGTTTTATTATGAACTCAAGGGGCATTGAGGCCAATCCAGAGCAGATTGACACCTTACGAAACATTAGAGCTTTGGCAACAAAGAAGAAGTCACAAAGCTTAAATGGAAAGATCACAGCATTGAGCTGATTCATCTCCAAAGCGATGGTTAAGTGTATACCATTCTATAATGCATTAAAGAAGGGTAAGAAGAGGTTTGAACTGAATCAGGACTGCCAGACTGCTTTCGTAGAATTACTACGACAAATGGAGACACCATCGATTCTGTCTAAACCGATGGACAAGGACTTAATCATTTACTTGGCAGTGTCTGCCTATGCATTAAGCGCAACGCTTATGCGTGAGGAAGCTAGGGTTCAACGGCCCGTCTATTATGTTAGCAAGTGATTTATTGGAGCTGAATGGAACAACCCGAAATTGGAAAAGCTTGTATACTGCTTGCTAATAGCATCCAGGACACGACGATCGTATTTCTAGTCTCACTTAATCAAGGTACTGATGGATCAACCCTTGAAATAGGTACTGTATCGACCCGAGACCTAAGGACGAATTTTGAAGTGGGACATCAAGTTGAGCCAATACGATGTGACTTACCATCCTCGAAGAGCGATTAATGGATAGGTGTTGGCTGACTTCTTTGCCGAGTTCACTATTCGGGACGATGAGGAGGAGGACATGGTGGTCACAGTGTCTCAGTGGAAATTGTTCATTGATGGTGCGTCAAATGAATTTTGGTCGGGGATGGGATGTTAACAAGAAATCTTGTCAACACCCCAAAGTAGAGTAAAAGGTCAAGGTTAATCCCTTTTGGTTTCTCTTAGGTAAATGGAGAAGAGTAGAATGTGTATGTCCTCTTTGATTTCCCTTTCGAATAGGTTGCGTTAGTGAGAACTTGATCAGAACAACCTTTCGGTCTAGTCGAAACGACTAGTTTCTTTACTTAACAACCATTCGAGCTTACTGAGATGATATGAATGTCCCTTCGAAAGCCTTCCTTTCGAAGCAGTCATAGAGCACAAAAAGATAACTCTAAGGATTCGGGATTAAGGCTTGATTTGGTGGGTTTTTCCTTGTCGAAATCAACGTTGATTAGTGGTTAATACTTCGATCAGGGATCTGGGATTTAGGTTTCGATCCTGTCGAAAGCAGCACCCTTAAGTGTCTTGAGGTTGGATAGGGAATCTTAGGTCAAAGTGGATTGGTATAAGGTTTCGACCTTGTCGAAAATAAAAGTCTTAGGAAAGGTGGCTTGAAGTTTGTAGCTGGTATTACTTGAGAATGTAAGGGCTTCGACCTAGTCGGAAGAGACCTTTCGATATGGTCAATACCTGTAACACAAGATTAGACCCTATAATGGCTTATGAAACAATAAGTAATTATGAAGATTGTAAACTTCCCTTTTGCTCAGCTTAAAGAAAATTTTATTGCTCAATTTCCCTAATTCAATTTACAAAATAGGGTTTTACAGCTTTTAGAATTAAGAAAGTACAAGTTTAGAATGACTCCATTCCGATCCCCAAAACCGGACCCCTTGGGTCTTATTTATAGATGTGGGTCAGCATCTTTAGACCCCAATGCTTTCGACCTAGTAGAAAGGTGGTTGCCGTATTGACTCTAGTATGCTTCCACCTTTGTCAAAAGGAACGATTGCACTTTTCTTCTCTATGTTGCTTTGTAGGAGCTTTCGACTCTGTCGATAGGTTTTATTCAGTGGTTTCGAAGGTGTTGAAATGCTGATGGGTTTGATGCTGTTAGTTTCTTCTGAACTCTTGCCTGTGACTTGATGCAGAACCTCCTTGGATAACAATGGCTTCGACCGGTTCGAAAGGCTAAATTTAGCTTTCAGTAGGGTTGTTAAAGTTGATACATGCTTCCGAGTGGTTTGAGTGAAGGCGAAATCTTTGGTTTCGAAAGGTTTGGCACATATGTGAAGAGTTGTCCTTCTTTGTCTTCGAAAGGAGTTGCTTTGACTTGAAAGGTCTTCATGCATATGAAATCATCTGCTTTGAAAGGTTGCTACTGAAACAGAAGGGTGCTTTCGACCCCCTTGACTCCATCGAAAGTTTTAGAATCTTTTGGACCTTTACTGTAGCATTCTTTCGACCCCTTCGAAAGGTTTTGAAGCTTTTGGACTTTGGCTGTAGTATCCCTTCGACTCCTTCAAAAGGTCTAGCAGGATCCTTTTCCTCTTGTTCTTTCCTGTCTTCTGCTCAAACTGGTTTCGACTAGGTCGAAAGCAATTTTAGTAGTAACATTTGCCCCCTCCCTTGCGAAGGGATGCTCTTGACTTTCCAAGTCAACCATGCCGAAACCCAAAATCTTCCCACCTTTTGGCATTCCTGCATGAATCTGGACCGCTCATTTAAATCTGATCGAACGGCTTGCCACTATTGCTGACTTTTCTTATAAAGTACGTTTTCTTCCTCTTTCTTTTCACTTATCTGCAATTAAATCAACTTCGAGAGAAAGTAAAGAAATTCTAAAAATTCTCCAAATCATCTTTTCCTCAATCAAAGAAGAAATCAGATCTAATGTAAGTAAAAATCATTTCATTCTTCAAATCTCTTTCCCTTTTTTTATATATTTCACGATGGGTTTTTATTTCTCAAATCCCACAATCGAGATTTCAATTTTTGATTTGATTTATCGAAAATTGCTCGAGTTTAAACTTAACTAGAAGTACTCATTTGATTTCATTGTCCGATTAGATTTTCTCTTTTTTGCTAATTTTTTATTTAAACCCAATTTCTGATTCTATAGTTATTGCCTTTTTTAGAAAATTTGAATTTCTATCTCAGTGATTTTCAAATAGTTGATTTTCGTTTTGATTCATTTGTTTATTAATTTTTTAAATTCTTGGATTTGAAATCGGGTTTGAGGGAGAAAGTATTTCCTGTTTTCTTCGCCCGGAAGCTTTGAATTGCATGGATTAAAAATTGGCGCCACAAATTTACCTTTCTACCCCTTCGAAAGGGATTATGGCGGTAACTTTCATTTTGCTTTCTTAGCCTCTTTCGATGGGCTCGAAAGGTATTGTAGCGCTAATTTGACCGACCTTGTCAAAAGGTTGTATAGTTAAGTAGCATGCAGTCACCCCTCTCGAAAGCAAAATGTTTCGACCTAGTCGAAACCTTTTGTGTTGACTGAAATTTTGTTTTTAGTGTGCTTTCGAAAAAATGATGTCCTTTCGACCCTATCGAAATCTTCTATAACTAATGAGTCGAAGCCTTCTATAATCACCTTTCTCCAATACTGTCGAAACGTTCTAAGTTCTTTTATTTTTATTAATATGATTTTAGCTTAGAACCTTTCGACTCAATGGGTATGTAAGGTTTCGACAGCATTCATATTCCCTTATAACAACTTTGGATTGTAGGTTTCGTCAGTGTCGAAGGGTTTTTTATTTATTGAATATTGGTGGTATCTACTTTATTCAAAATTTTAAGTTGGTTTTGATTATTCTCTTTTAATAACATGGTTTTTATTGAGCTTTCGGCATTATTGAAAAGTGCCAATTGGACATATACTTCAACCCTCCCTTTCGACAAGCTTTCTACCTTGTCGAAAGCTCAGTGGATGTTCATATTTAGGCTTTCGACATTGTCGAGAGATGTTTGTTATATGTTAATTTTTTCCTCCCCTTTCGACTCTGTTGAAAGCTCTATATCTCTGATTTTTAACTCTAACATTCTTCCAAGAATTTGAAGTTTCACGTTTGGTTTTATGTTTAAGTTGTTATAGTAGGTTTTTACCAATTCTTGAAAGAATGTTAGGTTCATAACAAACTGAAAATTTTAACTGAAACGTTTTCACCTGGCAGAACCATGAGCTCTCCAAAGAAAGTCAAGGCCACTTCAAAGCATTCTCTGATATCTACACAAGATGAAGTGGACGCCATTCTCAATGACTATGGAATTACCGATGTGGAAGTCATTCCTCCTAGAGAAACTTACACCATCAGCAACCCTCCTAAAGGGTTCTTCGCATATACCGCAATACACATATGGCATGGAGGGTTCCTCCCATTCCCATACTTCCTATCTAGGTTTCTATCTCATCTCGGAATCGCTCCAATCCAGTTATCTCAGAATGTATACACTTATCTTTTATCTCTGGAGTTGATGGCATTAGAGTATGGCCTCCCCTCTTTAAATGATGAAGTATTGAATCACCTGATCCGACTGGCCAACCTCAGCAATCTCAATAGCCAAATTTTCAGGGTGAATCCTCCCAAAAAGCTAATATCATCGGGAGTGAATAAATTTAGAGATTGCGAGAACCAGTTTTTCTTCGTCAAATGCTTTCCAAATATCAGTGGGACTTTCTCTACTCCCCATAAGTTTATATTCCATCGCTTTCCTCCTATCCAGTTACTTTTCTTTTCTGATCTTTGCCTTATGTCATTAACCCCTGCCAAAGAACTGAATGACGAAGATAAGAGAACAGTGGAGTCTCTGGTTGTAGCTTCTGGTAGGATTGGAAATCGATGAAGCTGTTGAATCCTACCAACTTGATGAAGCATTCTCTCCTCCCCTCCGGTCAAAGGATTTTGGGGCAACCTCCTTTGATCAAACACACATCACAAAGCAAACACTTCCTTTCCCTGGGAGATCCTGCAAATTTCTCCCCTCTGTCTCCCATTTGCTCTGACCACTCTGGTAAACTATAAACACTGTTCTTGCTATCTTCTACCGTGTTGCTTTCCAAATTATTCTGCTGACTTTTAATCTGTTTGAATTCTCTACACCTGTTCCTCAAGTTAATAAGCCTATGAGTGGTCCAGTGCACCATCCTTCGCTCAATCTCTTGCCAACACTAAGATGGCCGTCATGAGAAAGTTGGAGCAATCTACTGCGGAGGAACCACCCCTTAAGATAGCTAAAGTGGTTATTGTTCTTGATTCAGAAGAGGAGGTGTCTTTATCTCTTGACAAAGCTTCGGAGAGCCCAATTGTTGAAGCTCCTCAGGATAAATCCAAGAAGACTCCTACTATAGTTGATCCCCTCTCTCACATCACTGTTTCAAGCTCTCTGAGCGCAATCGAGCAGATGCAAAAAGCTTTGGAGATGAACCCCACTCAAACGCACATTCCTCCAAGGTCAACATCTCCTTCTTCTTCCATCAATTTTGAAGAGATAGCCCATTCTATCTTAAATTCTGCGTCCTTTTCCTCCATCCACCCGCCTTCCACCGTTTCTAACTTGGTGGGTCACTATCGTTCTTTGATAGAACAACAATTCTCAGTAAGTTTCTCTTCACTTGACTTTATCATTACTGTTCTTCTCTAAATTTCTGACTTGTGTTGCATTTCTTCTTTTAGATTTCCAAGAGTTGGTTAACTTTGCCTGAGCAGGCATCTAAATCTTCTGTCGAATCCTCTATGTTTCAGGAGAAAACTTCTGCCTTAAAGAATCAAGTCTCTTCCTTATCCATGGAAAAAGATGAAGCCACATCTGAACTGGAGCGATTGAGAGCTTCTCTCGCCCAGTCGAAATCTACTATCTTAGAGGAAAGGAGAGCCTGTCAACTCCTCGCTGATGAAAATTTGGTGATGCAAATGACCCTAAAAGAATTCGACGAGAAGAAGGCCTAAATGGCGGCAAAGCATTCCACTCTGAAGGAAAAATTAAAGAAAACCAAGGCTTCCTTGAAACTGGTAGTCAATACCATTTCAGATGCTAAACAGCGAGTGTCATAGTTTCTAGATACTACACTTGATGTAATTATGATGAACTCTTTCGAGGAGGCTTTGATGCTCGCTTTCGTTGACAATATCGACAAATTCCCTGAGCTAAGCTTTCCTTCGCTCGACTCTGCCCTTGTTGATAGAGTAATGGGAAAAATTAAACAGATGAAGTAGGGAATTGAAGTTGCAGAAGAGGAGGAGATTGACGCCTCCAAGATTCTATCTTTTGAAGTCCCTACCTTTGGAGTCGAATCTGACTGAGAAGATGAAGGCGACAAAGATGATGCCGCTGAAGGAGAGGGGGGAGATAATGATGATGATAACGACGATGGCAATGATGATGACGGGGATGATAACATCAACGGAGGACAAGGATCAGGTGGCAACATTGGTGGCCATAACGAAGCTTTTGAGAAAGACGGGGAAGATAATGTGAAGTCTACTGAAAAAGATTCATCTCCTCACAAAGTGGTTCCGCCTAAGTCTCCCGCACTTTCCGGCACACAAGAAGAGTCTGCTCCTATTGATACGGAAGTGCCAAAAGGAAGGGAGCGGGCTTCTTAAGCACCGATCCCAGTATCTCAGGTATGGGATTATCTGTTTGAACACCTTTCACTTCGAAGACAATAATAGTGTAAATCTTTTATTTAGATAAGGAAGAAGTCTGTCCACCCTTATAAAACTAAGCTTGAAAGAAAAAAAGTGGACATAAATAGTCTATATAGGGAGTTAGACAGGCAGTTGAAGGACTACAACATTCTTTCTGATAAATACCATAGACTCAATAGAAGTGTGGCAGTGTTAGCCTCCTTTAAGCATCAAGAAGTTGCCCCTTGGCTAAGGAGAGCATGCCTTCGCTACGATGCTCTCTGAAAGGAGAACCGGGAGTTAATTACCTTGTTCTGGATGTTGATTGAGGATAGGGACATTTTAGTTAACTCCTTATATAAGGCCTATTGTAGACACCCCATTGTTGACATTTCATATTTAGGTGAATTTAGTGGGGGTCTACTTAGGCATATTCATAAGAGATACTTGGAGAATCCGAAACTGACCCACATCTTGGAGCTTGTTGGAACTTTCCACGAGTCTGATCCATTCCCCAAGATCTTCCTCTTGAAAAAATTAAGTATTATAAGAATAAATTTGTTTCTGAATTATTTACTAAGTCTATCTTGTATGAACCAGTTGAATAATTGTAAACATGCAATAATATATTGATTTGTAAACATTTGTTTTAGTCCTGCTTTTTGTGCTTAGCTTCATTTCATTATGTTATCACAGAGTGACTGTTCATCAAGCCAACTTGTTTCTGGAGACCATTTAAGTCAATATGTTAAACTGAGAAGATTTAACCTTGAAAAGGCATCAAGTTTAAAGTCTTCAAAATTAGCAAGGTACTATTTTCTTAGAGATTTACCAAAACATTAATTGGAACATCCTTGTCTCCGTTTTGATTTCCTCGGTGATGAAAAAGAGAAGCTTCTTTAGGAAATCAAGAGATTCCATACTAGATTAATTTGTGGTCGTGATAGTCCTCCAGAGGGGGAATGGGACTATAGCAAATATCCCCCGATGATCACTCCGGAAGGACTAAACATTCCTTTTGACTCTACAACTATTCTTTCTGCCAATTCATTAAATAAAGTTAGAGATGCTGTCTCTCACCTTTAGATATAAAACAAATGTCTGTTGTATCTTTTAGTTTCATTGTTACTTGAGTTGTAATCTTTTATTATTTTAATAAAGAAACTTTTCGTTTTGATTTTGACTTCATATTGTTTCTTTTTATTTAAATAGGAGTTACAGTTATCAGCAACTCCTCTTTCACTTGACTCAGCATCTCGCTTTATTACTCTTCAAGACAAGCTGCTAACAGAACTCGAAAGGAGTAAACTCCTCAAAGACACCTTACTCGCTCGCTTTCATGGCAATACAAAAGCTTTAAAATGGCATGAAAGATTCTTACTTCAGAAAACGATTGTTAGAAATCTTAAGGATCAAATTGCCTGTTTAGAGCCTGATGTCAATAGTAAAAACGAAACGATTTTTGCTTTGAAGTGTCAAGTTAAGTCGTATCTTTCAATCGACTTTGATCACCAAATGTTCGAGCTTCTCCAACAGATAAGCAATTTAGAGATGAAATTGAAGGATAGTAAGGCTCAATGTGAGTCGTTAGAATTTATTATGGGAGATAATATTTCGAGCATTGATTTACCAGTCTCCCCTGCTACTTCATTTGCTGCTAAAGTTACGAGATCAACTTCCCTCGCTGCTCAGAAATTTCCCACTACAACAAATCCTCCTCTAGGCTTAGATGAAAAGGTAGTGGGCGAGTGGTGTAGGAAAGTTAAGTTAGAAATGATGAAATACTATGACGAACAAGCAAAACATTCATAGCACATAAACGAATATGCTGCTAAAATCTAGAAACTTGTACCTGAGAATTATCTCCTTTTGAAGTGCATTGCTGAATTGGAAAGGGAAAAAAAGACTCTTCGAGGCACAAATAGGGCTTTTAATCACGTCTTGAAAACTAATATCGATGCAATTGACGATGCAGATAGGATAAGAAAGAAAGAGAAGAAACTCAAAGAGGTCCTATGAATCACAATTCGTTACATTGTAGATCCTTCAATTCCTGCGAGCCTGAACAAAGCTACTCAAGATTTATGATAGATTTGTATTCATGAAGTGCATATACTTGTTCTGTGTATTTGTAAATAATTTCATAAGTTATATAAATCATGTAAATTTTGTAAATATCACCTGATTTGTGATCCTTTCCTGTAATGTTATTTCTGAAGCGCTTGTCTCATAGCTTATATCATAACTTCTGTGTTTGCTGGATCTTTCATTCTTTTTTGTTGTTTTGATCTCCCTGAAAAGTATGAAGCAAACAACATTTCTTATTGTTAGCTTGAAATTTGTGTGTACGTTTATGCATATCATTTGTGAAGATTAACAAATCATCATGTTAATCATATGTAAAGTAGTTTATATTTGATCAAATGTCTAAATCCCATTTTGGGTCATGGTAAGAAATTTTAACCATATTGTTGGAATATCCAAAGTTTGTCGGTAAAAAACCCTGTCCCGAAGCAGGATTATAAATATTAGAAAGTCATCCTATGGAGATAGTTAATAAAGAGCTAAATATGAAAAAGATCTAGAAATCATTATCTGAATATTTGTAATAGAAATCCAATGACCCATACTCGGGTTTTAATGAGATTTGAAAACTTATAAGTCTAAAACCCAGATTCGAGTATTAACGAAAACTAATAATCTTCTTGAGAAAAGTCTTTGACCCAAATTCGGGAGTTAGTAGTGGATAATTAGAAATCCATAATAAAATCTCAAGCCCAGATTAGGACATTATTAAGTAATAGTCTCGAAACCTAGATTCGGGTATAATAAAGACCGTAAGTGATTGATAAATCCCCGAAACCTAGATGAAATTCAAAAATGAGAGACTCAAAACTCGGACTCGGGTATTAATAGACGGAGTCTTGCTTTACTCCTTAGATTCTGTCTTCTTTGACATGCATAAACCCTTAGCTGCTTCTCAAGCTTAGACGTCTTAGTCCATAATCTAATGTGCCACTTCTTAGGCTTGGACATCTTAGTCCATTGGATATATACTGCTTCTCAGGTTTGGACATCTTAGTCCATTATTTACGAGCCTCTTCTTGAGCATGGACATTTTAGTCCATTATTTGATGAGCCTCTTCTTGGGCTTGGACATCTTAGTCCATTTTTTTCTGGTTCTCTTGGTTAGCTCATCTAAGAGGATGCCAAACAAGGACTTACCCAACTTACCTCCAGGACACGCCTTGACCTGGCTAGAGGCACGGCCAAGGGCTTATCTGGTGCTTTAACCTGGCCATAGCATGGCACGGATAAAGGTTTACTCCGACCTTCCTCTAAGAGGCACCCTGCCCTGGCCATATCATGACGCGGACATGGGGTTATTCAGTGCTTTAACCTGGCCATAGCGTGGCGTGGATAAAGGCTTACTCCGTCCTTCCTCTAGGAGGTGCCTTGACTTGACCAGAGGTGCGGCCAAGGGTTTGTCCAGTGCTTTAACCCGGCCATAGCGTGGCGTGGTTAAAGGCTTACTCCGTCCTCCCTCTAGGAGATGCCTTGACCTGACCAGAGGCGCGACCAAGGGCTTGTCTGATGCTTTAACCTGGCCATGGCGTGGCGCGGTTATAGGCTTACTCCGCCCTCCCTCTACGAGGTGCTCTACCCTGGCCAACTTGGCGCGGCTACTGTCTTAGGTAGTGTCCAAATAAGAGGAGCATTTCACTCCCAACCATGTAGATTCTCTTTAGAAAAATAGCGCTTTACTGATCTCATTTAATATTTTTTTACAAATTCGTTAATCTTTCCTTGACAGAAGAAATTGATTATCATCCCCCCTAGGGCCCTACAATGATTAGTCTTATCTCCATTCATCATGTGATAATGGCAGTAGGATCCCCCTAGATTCCTTTAATATTTTGGCTTCTTTTTCTACGATGGCTAATAATTAAGCTCATCCTTGGTTAACAAGTAGACATTCTCTAAGGATGTTGTTAAGTTGCATTATTTAGGAAGTCTAGACTTGAAACTTGTCTCTTGCAGATGGTCTTTTGATTTCTTATTTCTTGGCCTTGTAGTTTCACATTCCTCGATTGCTTTCCTTTTCGACATCCTTTGGAGTTCTTGTGTTGGAAGTGTTTCTGTTCCAGCTCGTTGCCATTTATGTGCAAAGGCATTATAATCAGCTATGATCTCTTCTTCAAAGATTATGCCTTTGAAAAATCTTAAATAGTTTCCCTCATTTGACTAAACAAATTGTCACTTCCACTTTGCCTTTTTCCTAAGGCAAAAATAGGGGTGGGACCAATATGAAATGGGCTCAAGCTCCATTTATCTGGATCATATGATTCTGCTTTTTTCTTGTTTATAATTCTTAGAGCTTCCAATCTTAGCCTTTTCTCTTCATATTGGTTGGAATCCTTGATGGTTCTTGGGGAGAATCCTATCAAATGTGGTTCGGAAGATCCTTGCTCAGATCTTTTGATTCTTTTAGCCATGAGGGTGTTAGACCAAAGTAGATAAATTTAAAATTAAGTTGGGTTAGGTTAGAGACAAGTGGTGTTGTGTGTTTAACCAAGTCGGAGGTTTAAGCCCTCCTTCTAGCGCCAAAATGTTAAGAAGATATCTTGTCAACACCCCGAAGTAGAGTAAAAGGTCAAGATTAATCCCTTTTGTTTTCCCTTAGGTAAACGGAGAAGAGTAGAATGTGTATGTCCTCTTTTATTTCCCTTTCGAATGGTTGCTTTAGTGAGAACTTGTTCAAAACGACCTTTCGGTCCAGTCGAAACGACTAGTTTCTTTACATAACAGTCATTTGAGCTTGCTGAGATGATATGGATGTCCCTTCGAAAGCCTTCCTTTCAAAGCGGTCATAGAGCACAAAAAGATAACTCTAAGGATTCGGGATTAAGGCTTGATTTGGTGGATTTTGTCCCTGTCGAAAGCTATGTTGATTAGTGGTTAATACTTGTATCAGGGATCTGGGATTGAGGTTTCGATCCTGTTGAAAGCAGCACCCTGAAGTGTCTTTAGTTTGGATAGGGAATCTTTGGTAAAGTGGATTGGTATAAGGTTTCGACCTTGTCGAAAGTAGAAGTCTTAGGAAAGGTGGCATGTGTAGCTGGTATTACTTGAGAATGTAAGGACTTCGACCTAGTCGATAGAGACCTTTCGATATGGTCGATACCTGTAACACAAGATTAGACCTGATAATGGCTTATGAAACAATTAAGTAATTATGAAGATTGTAAACTTCCCTTTTCTCAGCTCAAAGAAGATTTTATTGCTCAATTTCCCTAATTCAATTTACAAATTAGTGTTTTACAGCTTTTAGAATTAAGAAAGTACAAGTTTAGAATTATTCCATTCGGATCCCCAAAACCAGACCCCTTGGGTCTTATTTATAGATGTGGGTTGGCACCTTTCGACCCCAATGCTTTCGACCTGGTCGAAAGGTGGTTGCCGTATTGACTCTAGTATGCTTCTGCCTTTGTCGAAAGGAACGGTTGCACTTTTCTTCTCTATGTTGCTTTGTAAGAGCTTTCGACTCTGCCGATATGCTTTATTCAGTGGTTTCGAAGGTGTTGAAATGCTGATGGTTTCGATGTTGTTGGTTGCTTCTGAACTCTTTGCTTGTGACTTGATGCGGAACCTCTCTGGATAACAATGGATTCGACCTGTTCGAAAAGCTTGATTTAGCTTTCGAAAGGGTTGTTCAAGTCGATACATGCTTCCGAGTGGTTTGAGTGAAGGAAAAACCTTTGTTTTCGAAAGGTTTGGCGTATATGTGAAGAGTTGTCCTTCTTTGTCTTCGAAAGGAGTTGCTTTGACTTATTCGAAAGGTCTTCATGCATATGTAATCATCTGCTTCGAAAGGTTGCTATTGTAGTGGAAGGGTGCTTTCAACCCTTTCGACTCCTTCGAAAGTTTAGAAACTTCTGGACCTTAATTGTAGCATTCTTTTGACCCCTTCGAAAGATTCTGAAGCTTTTGGACTTTGGCTGTAGCATCCCTTCGACTCCTTCGGAAGGTCTAGTTGGAGCCTTTTCCTCTTGTTCATTCTTATCTTCTGCTCAAACTGGTTTCGACTAGGTCGAAAGGAATTTTAGTAGCAACATGGAAGTTGTGCTTGAAACTCTCGAAGGACGATCAATCCGCTACGCACTGAAGCTGGAATTTTCTACCACAACACCGAGGTGGAATATGAGGCGTTGATAGTCAGACTGAAGATTGTAAAAGAGCTTGGAATAAAAACTTTTCATATCGACAGCGACTCCCAACTAGAAGTCTGCCAAGTAAGAAGGGGATATCAAGCTAAAATCGTGAAACTTGCCCCTTACTTGTCAAAAGCTTGGGAGTTACTCGACGAAATTGAACACTACATGATATCTCACATTTCCAAAGAGGTGAATGTGAGGGCCGATTCCTTAGCAAAGCTGGCCAATTCAGGAGAAGCGCAGCTGATGGGATTGGTTCCAGTAGAAGTATTAACTTCTCCTCTCATAGATCAAATGTATATTAATTGGAAATTGGAGACTATAGAGGATGAAGAGTTGTGGATGACGCCACTAAAGGACTACTTACTCAGGGAAATACTCCCTAAAGATCAAAACGAATGAAAGAAGCTCCTTCGAAAGGAACTAGGATTCATAATATAGGACATAGTGCTATCCATAAGAGGATCTCCTCCCACTTGCTAAGTTATGTGACCAAGGATAAAGTTAGGAAGATTCTCATGGAAATTCAAGAAGGCAGCTGTGGTAACCACATCGGGGGGCAGACTTTAGCGAAGAAGATACTCCGCTACGAATACTTCTAGCCAACAATAAACCGAGATGCAATAGACTACACCAAACGGTGCGATTGATGCTAGAAATTTGGAAAGATTTCAAGACCCCCTCTTCTAAACTTACGTAGATGGTCAGTCTCTGGCCATTTGCGATCTGGGGAATCAATATAATCGGTGTACTACCGATAGCAAAAGGAGGAGCCAAATACGCTATCGTTGCAGTTGACTACTTTACGAAATGGGCTGAAGAAAAACTGCTTGCCATGATCACTACTAAAAAAGTAATTAATTTTGTAATGAAAAATATTATTTGCAGGTTGGAGTACCTTAGAAAATTATCACGGAGACTGGGACTTAGTTTGAGTGCACTGAGTTCAAAGACTTTTGCAAGCGTTATCGGATCGAGAAGAGCTTTTCCGCGGTAGCGCACCCACAAGCAAACGGGCAAGTGGAAGCAGTGAACAAAATCATTAGATCCACCATATAGAAGCGACTGACTAGAGCTAAAGGAAATTAGGTTGATGAGCTTCCACTGGCACTATGGGCTTACTGGACAATGCACAAATCAACGACTGGGCACTCACCATTTGCCTTGGCATATGGTTCAGAAGCTATGATCCCAGTGGAAATGGAAGTCCGCTCTCATTGTAGAAGGCCCTTCAATCAGAGGGAGATCGAATAGCTACTACTCGAGTCCCTTGACCAAATCGATGAGAAGTGGGAAGAAGTTGAACTGAGGGTTGCTACTCACCAAAAAAGAGTGCCATGCCACTTCAACGCCAAGGTTCATAACCGTACTTTTGGAATGGGAGATCTCATCCTGAAATGAATCTTCCCGAGTACAGGAGCACTTGGACCGAACTGCGAGGGACCTTATGTGATTGACCAGAAGCTTGGAGGTGGAATTTTCAAGCTAGCTACAGTAGATGGAGTTGCTATCCAGCGTGCTTGGAATTGCGACTCACTGCATCACTGTAACAACCACGGTCGAGATTACCTGGAATTAAACTTAAAAATATGATTTGGTTTATTTTAATTAATCTTACGCTAAAATCAGGAATTTTATTAGTTATAATTTCCAATTAAAATGGATTTAGGATTAAATAAATTGGAAATTCAATGAATATCTTTTTGTGAAACTTAATTCTTATATTTGATAATATAAGAATAATTTTGGAAATTTGATAATTAAATATATGAAAATAATTTGCAATATAAAAATGTGAATTATAGAGTTTTCTTCACTTATTTATTATAAGTGGATATTTGTGATTAAATATTTTCGTCTCAAATTATTTCAACCAATGTTGTAAAATTTATTAAAATGTCAATATTGAGAATTGTTGTTTAAAAATGAGATTTTATAAGTAATAATTCATTTTTTTATATCAAAATAATAAGAATAACTTTCAATTTTAAGAGTTGGCCTGGATTTTATAAAATATTCTAAATTCAATGGAAATGGAGTTATTGCATGGGAATTGTTTTATTAAATTTGGAGAATCAAGTTGTAATTTTGTAAATCATTGTTTAAGTATAAATTGGTGTTTCATATGTATAAAATAAAGAGAATTAAGAGGAAAGTAATAGCACATTTCCTTATTGGGTCCATAATACCCATATGACCCAAGTAGTAATGTTATTGTGAGATGGAGAAAAATATACGTTCATTTTTATTTCCATCTCTTTTCCATTTCAGCCAACACTAAAAGTAAGAAACTATGGAGTTATTGCATGGGAATTATTTTATTAAATTTGGAGAATCAATTTGTAATTTTGTAAATCATTATTTAAGTATAAATTGGTGTTTAATATGTAAAAAAAATGAAGAGAATTAAGAGGAAAGTAATAACACATTTCCTCATTGGGTCCATAATACCCATATGGCCCAAGTAGTAATGTTATTGTGAGATGGAGAAACATATACGTTCATTTTTAGTTCCATCTCTTTTCCACTTCAACCAACACTAAAAATCAGAAACTATCTCCTTTTATTTTATAAACCCTAGAACATAAATTATCCCCAAATTAAAATGAAATCAAAGGGCTTTAGGCTAGTAATTGAAGAAATAAAATCAGGGTAATCTCCTCCAACCTCTAATTCATCTATTAGAGTTTTAATCTCGGTTTACATTTTGGTCCATAATCTTTTATATTCAAATTTCTGATGTAAACTTAGGACTAATTGATGAGAAAAGATATCCTAGGAGAATTTAGGTTTCTACCATCAATTCAAGTCCATAAAGGTGAGTTACCACTCACACAATCTATCTCTAAATTTATATTGGATGCATGTGCTTGTTTTGGATGAATTGTTGTTGAATTGCTCTCAAAACCGATTGTGATATTCATATATTTTGTTACCCTATTCACCATTTGTCGAAACCCTTGTCTTATGATCCGACATAGTATCAAATTGTAGTTGTTTACATGATTGCACGACAATAAAAATTAGTGCCCTTGGAGTCAAACCATTCACCGCCATAAAAATCACCGCAAACGGACAATCGGATGGCCACCGGCACTGCTTGGAACTCAGTCAAAGAAGCGCCACCAGTCCCACCAGACCAGTGCACCAGTCATGTCCTAGGCTGAGTCCCAAGGTGTGCCAGTTTGCCCTCCCGTGGATCCCGTTCGGCTGTTCGTTCTTCCATTTGTTTCTTTGATGCTATTTGCTTGTTGTTTGATGCTTATTTCATGTCGAGTTCAATGTTATATCCGAATTTTGATTTAGAAATTTATGGATTCATTTTGGATTTTTAATACCATAGAATTGTTCTATAGGTCTTTGGCAATTCACACAGTTTTCGTTGTACATTTTCAAATATAGATTTCAAAAGGCTGATTTTCAAATTGAACCGTTTTCTCTAAATCTTTTTAAGCATAAAATTGTTTCTTATATAAAGAGTATTTAAAAGTATAAATATATATAATAATAATTATTTATATAATAATAATGATTTTGAAGTATAAATTAGTTTATTTCTACTCAAATGTGTAATACCGACATGGGTTTAGAAATATATGTATTTATGGTTTCTATAAAGTAAATGGACTCATATATATGAATTTTGGAATAAGAACTATGAACTTTGGATCTTTTAAATAGGGATTTGAAATGACTATATATATATATATATAAGTATTTTTGATATAAAATTGGAATTATGGATTATTTTATCTAAGGATAAACACACACACACAGATATATATATATATATATATATGAGAAATAATCGAGTTTATGGATTTTTAAAATGAATAGTTTGAAAGTAATTATATAAATAAAGGGTTATAGAAATCATGTTCTATATGTTAAATTATATTATTTACTTTCAAAACCATAAACTCTTATCCGATTTTCGTTAAACTTAGCTTTGGGCTATTTAAATGTTCTATATGTTAAATTATATTATTTACTTTCAAAACAATAAACATTTATCGGATTTTCATTAAATTTAGCTTTAGGCTATTCAAATGCTATTTTGGTAATTTTGTGTGATTTCTGGTTTTGGAGAAGATTTTAAAAATAAAATGTTTTGAGAACCTTAATTATATAATTTGGGGAATATTAATAATCGACTTAGTGTTATTGATTGGTTTAAATACTTTCAAGTAGTGCTTCGTCGAATATTGTACAACTCATTGAATAGAATGTTTGAGTGCTACTTACTAGCCTATTAACGAATACTTGAATTCCACCGGGTAGTATGGGATGTCTTGGTTAAATTCTTGTGATTGCTACTAGGAAGTATTTAACACTTAGGGCTGTATTCTCGTGATATTGATAAATCCTTAAGGGAATATAGTTCAGGTTTTCTAGTAGTATCCGTAATGAGTCAGATTTTCTAGCTTCTAGTAAATACTTGAATTTCACCAAGCGGTATGGGACGTTTTGGTTAAATTCTCGTGATTACTAAAGGTGATCGTATTTGGCACTTCATAGTTTACTCTCTTTTGGTGTTTGGCTAGGAGCCGATAGAACCTTAAGAAGTATAATCCTAGATTTTTATATGATCCTTGCAATTGGAATGAGTTATATCCTCTTTGGTCTGGTTTTCATGGGTTTTGAGCTTTTTTTTCATGATATGGATGATCATTTATATCTGATCGGTATGATTGATACCACCTTCTATTTTCAAACGGTATAAGTACGATCATTTTGTATTTGGTTTTCTTGGATTTTTGGATATTCTTCTTTGGTTTGGAATTTCAGGGTTTTCGATTTATTCTATGTTTTAGGATTTAAATATTTTTGTGTTTATGATGGATTTGATGATTGTGATTTATTTTGTGTTTTGTGAATTTGGTATTCTTGTGTCTTAAAATGTAACTAGAGTTGGACTATTCCCTTGACTTGTTATATATATATATATATATATATATATATAACGTCTGTATTTATTTGTATTCCATATATCCTTGTGATATATCATGTTCTCACCCTTTAGATATTTAGAGATAGTCTGACCCGTTTAATTTGTAATACTCGGATCATGCCGAGAATTTTCAGATTATAGGACATGTTAAGCTTTGGATGGTTGTGCTACCAAGGAGATAAACATTTTTTACTTTTAGTTTATCTCATTTAGGATTTTTGTTTGTTTATTAGATGTATAATTGAGATAGAGATTTGTATTAGATGTATATTATGTGAGTCTAGTGTTATATTTGGGAGACTCTCACTTTTGTTTATGTATATGATGTTTGTTATTCCGCTGTGATCTGTGACTATTGTTTTTATGATATACTATTCTGATTCTGAGAAACTGGTGTGATTATTACTATGAACGGAGACTGTAGTCACTGTACACATCAAATTTTATTCTAGAGATTACATAGACCGTAAGTATGATGTGTCAGTGTTAGTTTAAAGATATATTCACATTCAGTCGTCCTTATGAATCCATATTCTCCGTATTTTTAGACGATATTAGTTATAATGTTCTTTAATAATATGGGATCACAGTAGGGTAATTACAGTTTGGTTTCAAAGCTGAGTCAGAACATTATAGAATATAATATCATAGATCTGAGGCCTAGATGACTTAGCATCCTATTCCCTAGGGTGTGTGGTAGATAGTTATATTGACTATTTATATAGGAATAGGAATATAAAATGATTATGGGAATAATCATTGGGACGTATTTGTGAAAATTTTGGATTACTTTACAAATTAATTTTATAAAATGATTTTAAAATTTAGTGTTGTGTAGTGATGTTCTGGTCCGTGAGTGATCAAAGTTGCGCAGTGGAAGCCGATAGACTGTTTTCGCTGAGCATAATAATTAGAAGGTTGTTTATGTTTGATTGGATGATGTATGCATGGATGATTAGTTGCATTATTGGATCGCTATTAGTAGATTTTCCTTTATATGAAAATATAAAGATTTTAAATTTGGAATTTGTTTTGTGTTAAATTGCCTGTTAAGTGTTTTATCAATTCTGGTCGAGACGTGGGACGCCACGGTGTCGATAAGGATTCTTAAACGCTTTGAGGAGATAATCATACACAAAAAATTTGAGTTATATATATTAAGCATTATTAATAATTGTGAATGAGTTATAAATAATATTTAAAAGGGAAATAAAGTTTTAAGTGAGTTAAATATTATTCTAAAATGAGATAAGTATTTTGGAAAATATAATTACATGCATATGTAATAAATTTTGGAAGTAAAAAGATATTTTGTGAAAAGTATGTATTTTGGATATAAATAATATTTTGGAAAGGAATTCTTTTGAGTTATATAGTTATTTGGAAAGAAGATATTAATTAAAGTTTTGATAATAATATTTAGTAAATGGTTTGAAATTTAATATTATTATTTGTAAAATTAAAATAATTTGAGGAGAAATATTTGGAAAATAAATTCAGAAGAAAATAATTTATGTGTGTGTGTGTTAAAAATGTTTGGTGGTTTATAAAATTATAATGAGGCTATAAAAATGCATTATATGTATTGTTTTAAATGATGTGTGCAGCTATTGAACATTAGCAATGGCAGAGATTAGTGGCGAGACAATGTTGACTCCACGGTCATCAGTGCAGCCATTTGACAAAGCAAATCGCTATAAAAAATAGCGAGACAATGTTGTTATATTATTTGATATATGTAATTGTGTGTATTCATTTATGATATATATATATACTATGATGAATAGTTCATGATAATTTTGATTTATTATGTGCATCATTTAATGATTTAGATGAATGTTAAGTTTTGTAAATGAATTGGAGCTAGAATTTTATAATTTGATGATTTAGGTTTTATAATTGAAAATGTAAATTTTGGAAAGAGCTATTTGAAAGTAATAATTTAAAATTTTGAAATTTGAAGTTAAAAATATTTGTGTGAACTTATTTTCCAATTAGAAAATAAGGAAGAAGAATATATTAATTTTTATAACTTAAAGTGTAAATTAAAACAATGTTTTATTTGTGTGGTATTGGTTAAATTTAAAGAAGGAACTTTTGAATACATATATTTTAATTTTGACTCTTCTCTGAATCGAAATTATGAGGACACAATTTCTTTAAGGGGAAGTTTGTAACAACCCTGGTCGGGATTACTTGGAATCAAACTTAAAAATATGATTTGGTTTATTTTAATTAATCTTACGATAAAATTAGGAATTTTATTAGTTATAATTTCCAATTAAAATGGATTTGGGATTAAATAAATTGGAAATTCAATGAATATCCTTTTGTGAAACTTATTTCTTATGTTTGATAATATAAGAATAATTTTGGAAATATGATAATTAAATATATGAAAATAATTTGCAATATAAAATTGTGAATTATAGAGTTTTCTTCACTTATTTCTTCACTTTTAGTTTATCTCATTTAGGATTCGTGTTTGTGTATGAGATGTATAATGGAGATAGAGATTTGTATCAGACGTATATTATATGAGTCTAGTGCTATATTTGATAGACTCTCACTTTTATATATGTATATGATGTTTATTATTCCGTTGTGATCTGTGACTATAGTTTATATGATATACTGTTCTGATTCTGAGAATCTGGTGTGATTATTACTATGAACTAAGACTGCACACGTCAAATTTTATTCCAGAGATTAAATAGACCTTAAGTATGACGTGTCAATGTTAGTTTAAATATATTTTCACATTCACTTGTCCTTATCAAGCCATATTCTCCGTATTATTAAACGACGTTATTTATAATGTTCTTTAATAATATGGTTATCACGGTGGGGTCGTTACAGTCACTATTATATCTAGTTTTCCTTATTTTCGTAGATAAGCTACCCAAGGACATAGGGGACATTGTACTTAAGGTAGGACTTGGCACACTTTTTTCCTTTTGCAATAAAATTAGCTTCTTGAACCAATGTAATCGTGTTCTTGTAAGCAAAACTGCCAAGTCAACGGGAAAATCGACTTAAACCGCCGAGTCGATGGGGAAAATCAACTCAAACCGTCATATCGATGGGGAAAATTGATTCTTACCTTCTGAGAACCGGCATTGCCCCAGCAACGTCGGGAAGATTCAAAACTGCCGAGTTAACGGGGAAAATCGACTCAAACTGCAGAGTCGACAAGGAAAATCGACTAAAATGCCAGGTCAAAGGTGAAAATCGACCCCTACCTTCTGAGAACTGGCGTTGCTCCGGCAATGTCAGGAATGCCGAAAACCACTGAGTCGAAGGGGAAAATCGATTCAAACCATCAGGAAAAATCGATCCCGGCCTTTTGAGAACCGGCGTTGCTCCGGCAACACCGGGAAGGTCCAAAATCGCCAAGTCGATGAGGAAAATTGAGTCAAACTACCAGATCGATAGGGAAAATTGATCCCTACCTTCTAAGAACCGTCATTGCTCTGGCTACGTCGGGAAGTCCCAAAACTGCCGAGTCGACGGGGAAAATTGACTCAAACTGCTGGGTCGATGGGGAAAATCGATCCCTGCCTTCTGAGAACCGGCGTTGCTCTAGCAACATCGGGAAGGCCCATAACCGCCAAGTCGATAGGGAAAATCGACTCAAACCGTCGAGTCGATGGGGAAAATTGACTCAAACCGCCGGATCGACGGGAAAAATCGATCCTCGCCTTTTGAGAACTGGCATTGCTCCGGCAATGTCTGGAAGGCCCAAATCCACCGATTCGACCGGGAAAATCGACTCAAACTACTGGATCGATGGGGAAAATCGATCACTACCTTCTGAGAACCGACGTCGCTCCAACAATATCGAGAAGGCCCAAAACCGCCCGACCGACGGTCAAATTGCCTCCTTCATCCTAAGAATAAGCATTGCCCTAGTAATGTCAGGAAGTTCCGAACTGCCGAGTCAATAAGAAAATCGACTCAAACCTCTTGGGACTTGGCATCGCCTAGAGATAGGCGATAACAAATGGAAATAGTCGGAGCCCGGAGATAGGCAACGTCAAGGAAAAATCCACGGAGTTGAGTCGTTCGTGTACAAGTTTCCAAAGATAGAAACTAGTGCACCACCGAGACCTTAGCACTGTACTTGGAAGAATTTTTATGATGAAAGATGACGACAACACATCTTTCCAATACATACATCCATGATGACATTGGCTAATGATGTCAACTTGGAAGAATTCGATCGCCACCAGGGAATTGGCAGCATCGAAGATATAATGCTTGGAATCAAGAAGTAAAAGTCATTAGTTCCCAGGGATAGGAACTACCGTGTGAACTATACTGGGGGCAATTGAACGAGGTCCTCAGGACATCTAGTCTTTCGTCGATACCTGAATTCTAACATCCAGACCTATGGACAAGGGCACATCCGCCAACACTTGGTTGAAAGGAACTCGACCAAAGCTTGAACAAGAATAACCGTAGAGTTGGCTGAAAACATAGTTCTATTGCGACAAACATAGTACTTTGGAAATAAAAAAACAGAGCTAAGTGACATAATATACGAAAGCGGTTGCAAGAATATTATTTATATGCACAGAGTTGCGGTAAATGAACATATTGCATAGAAAAAGAAGTATATAATACATGAAATTGCAGTAGAAGAAATCAAATTATATACACAGATAGTCAAACATAAATGGGCACAATACATAAAATGCGGAAAAATACATAGTAGAGAGATTAAAAAGGAAAAGCTAAGCTTTCGTTGCTGATAATCTTTTTATCCAATATTAAACAGCGGGGGCCATACCTGCACAATTCGGCCTGTTTAAAGTAAGAAACAATAAGTACAGACTCGACTACCACAACAACCACAAGAAAAACCAAACGCTCAGCTGCTACACACACTACTAAGTCTTCTCGTTCCTACCACTACGGCTGCCTTTACCAACATTACCCAGATGAGTCTTAAGCTTCTCCCACTTTTTCTTCTCCTTTCCAGAAGGAGGCCCACCTTTCGAATGAGTGGATTTCTCGTTGGTAACATGGTGTCGCTCTACGGACGAGCTAGCTGAAGTCTCGGTGGGCTTAGTCTTTGGCAGCCTGTGTTATCCGGCCTTTTGGCCCTGCTACATTCAGACCGACTTGACAAGTTAGACTAGACGATCATCGACGAAGACAATCTGAAGAGCTAATTATTAGGCTTAGAGATTAAGCGCAGGAAATGATATGAAGCGACGATCAACCGAGACTAAGAGATAGGCTCTCTAGAATATTCTATGTATGGAATAATGCCTCCTCTAGGCGGGGGATCAGTGCCTATCCCTTTCCCTAGGGGATCGGTAATATCCTCAATTTTTGTCCTAAACATGATAAAATCATTATTGAGTGACAAGGAAGGCCCTATGAGGCTGAACTTCATGTTTCAAGTCAGTTGGAGTTCGTATGCTCAAATTATGGGCAAATTACTTCACCTATTAAAGGGGATCATTACAAAAGGGATCGTCCATATTCAGCTTTCACTACATATTGCAACAATGATCGGTCAATAACTCAAAACCTACATATGCTATCAACATGAAACTTGGAGTATAAGCTAATTAGAACATGTGGAACACCCCATAGGGATCACATGGCATTTGGAGCAAGTTGGAGGGATCAATACCTATCCCTCTAAAGGGATTGGCAGAAATCAGAATTCAAGAAACACTACTTCAAGGAAAATGCGATATCTCACAAACCGTACGTCGTAATTGTATGAAATTTGGGTAGCAAGTACCTAACATCAAGGGGCACCCCTCATAGGGATTGCACCCATTTGGATGCATTAATAGGGATCAGTACCGATCGCTATTATGGGCTTCGATGGGCCTGTAAATTTTTGGGTAGCCTCGAGTTGGTCGCCTGAACCTTCTGCCAAAATTTTAGTTCGATCCGTGCAAGTCTTCCCCTATAAATACAGTAGGCATGGCGTTAGAAAAGGGACCATGATTTCTCTTCCGAGGTTCTGCCATTTTTATTCTTCACTTTTGTACTAATGGATCCCAGCTGATCCAGATACTCTTGTAATCATAATCAAGTAGAAGATCAATAAAAATATAAAGTGGACGTAGGACAAGATTGCCGAACCACTATAAAAATCTGTGTGTTCATTTATGATATTTTCTCTGTTTTAGTTTCATTCTTCATTTAATCTCTACTAGATTTTATTGGGTGTTGATGCCCATTTTTGGCGTCAACAACCAGATCTACAGCGTGGGAAATTTTTGATGGGGACTTATCGGTTTTGAAGGGGCCGGTTTGGTGGTCCCAGGCTCTTTTTTTACTTGAATTTTCTTCATGTCCTTCCTCAATCACTCAGCCATAGTTTCATGCTCGATTGAGTCAGGAGCACCTGTAATGAATACATTCTCCTCTTGAGAGACAGAAATTTCCTCCAATCTCTCTAGAGTAGCAATCTTCTCAGAGTCGGGACCCGGGCCAAAACTGGAGGCGGGAATAGTCGCAATAAGCCCCATAGAGACAATGGTTGACACAGCAAAGATGGCTTCAGTTCCTAAACCTTGCATTGCCGAAGGCAGAGGTGGAAAATGTGGTTGACCTACAAGTTGATAGATAGAATAGTATAGTTTAGTAAAAGACTTGGGAGTGAACAGGAGCTTCTGGAGAACAGGTGAAATAAGATAAATACCTGAGTTCGTGCTTCTTTCCTGAACATCAACTTCGAAGTCCCCTTCCTCCGTTATGTGCTCCTCGCCAACTCTTTGCACTTCAAGTTGATCCTTTATGGAGGAATGTGTGGGTCATGAGGTGCAGTCATGACTGGAGTAGGAATCACCTAGGTCATTACCGAGCTAACCCCTAGGGATGCGGTAATAATCGCTGCTGGCTCTTTAGATTTCGAAGTAGACGTTTCACTCTAACCCGAAGAGCTCGTGCCAGCATGAGCTTTTGCAGCATCAGCACTAGCAGCAGCATTGACATCATCTTTAGCTAGGATAGCCTTTCCAATGGAAAGTGATTCGATATCTTCAGCTTTGAGACAAGCAACCATCAGTTCTTCTTCGGAGCGATTATCTTCGACTTGCGAAGTCCAGCACAGCACTTCCTCCCAAGCGCCAGCGAGCGCCTCGGGATAGTCATTTCCCAGCCATCTCATATTCTTAAACATTACTACATTTGTGTAGAAGTACAACATGGTGGCATCATGCTTGGGCAGGATCTTGAACTTTGCATCTTGAAGCTCTTTGAGCTCATGCTTAGAAATTACAAATTCAAGGCCGACGACATCTTTGTCATTGGGTAGCTGCTCCTTCTTTTTGGTGAGTTTTTTAATCTCCTCACGAAGGTTGGCAAGTTTTCAATAACTTGCTCTGATATAGTCTGGACCTTGGCTTTAATGATCTCGTCTTTCTACATAAGCACCAGTGCCTTCTCCTCAGCCTATTTCTTGAACTCTGAAGTCTCAGCATAAGAAGCTTTCAATTCATTCCTCATCACGACTTCAACGTATGCTTGAACACGCTTTAACTCTTCCATCAAGCTATCGATGTTGGCTTTCAGCTTTAGTGCAAGGTCCCTCTCTTTGGTAACTTTAATAAAATCATCCTCTTACTCCTTAATCATCCTATCGCAGTCGATTTTCTCTATTTCAAATGATTTGATTTGCGATTAATTAATTCGATTCACATCGAAAGGGCCATGCATAAGCATATCCACTTCTACCCTGCCTCTACATCTTCTTAAATAGCTAGGAGGCATTTCAGGGCGACTTCCTTTGGGACATCCTTAATGACTTGACCGAACTTAACACCATGTAGAAAGAGATGTGGAAATGCAACCAACTAGAAGAATGAACTTTGTAGTGGAAACTCCCTTGGAAGCGGGTGGGGTAGTTGTAATCATAGCTTAGGGGGTTGGAATTTTTCTAGTTGAAGAGGTTTGAGCCTATGTATGAGGCGGAACATCAGTAGATTGGCCATGGCGCTTGGAGGAACATCTCGAGCATTTAGCAGGGTCACGGGATAGGTTAATATCGGCTTCCCTCTTTCTTCTTTCCTTCTCCCCATCCCTGTCCTACTCCCTATCAACATTGTGAGCTTCGTCGTACCCGTGGTCTTTCCTCCTTTGCCTCTCTTCCTTAGGCTCGAGGTGACGAGGCAGATTGGGTTCAGGAGTTTAGCTTCTGTGTGTACTGGCATGGCAAGAGAACTTCTCGTAATAACCGTGGCCCATGGAACCTGAAACAAGGAAGAAAATGGTACTAATGTTGGAACTGCGAAGTAGGATTCAATGCAAGAATGAGTGTTTGTGATCCTACTAAAATGTGTGGTGCCGACAACCCCTTAAGTACTCTACCAACCATATTGGCAAGGAATTAAAGTGCGGGTCTCTCCACCTTCACTTATAAAGCCCCATGGGTAAAGAGTGAATTCTGAACTAGCATCCCCTAGAATGCCGCTAATGGTGAAATTGATTTCACTAATATCACTCAAGCCAACGAAAACATCGCGAAGAGGGCGAGACCGAGCTATATCCTCTTCTAAAGGCATTGCAACTTGGACCCCAACTGCCTCAAGAGTTTCAATGGCCATGTGCTTCGGAAGAGGCGGGCTGGGGAGAACAGGACTCAAGCAGGGTGATTCACCAAATGATCCATCCCTTTGTTCACTAGCACGATAATCGCTATCACCAGCACTTTCTCCGTCCTCTTTGACCATCAGCGCTTTTCCCTTTCTCCTTTTGACTTGTTCATCTTCCTCTAGAATTGAGAGCATTCTGACTGCTTCGTCCCCGCCTCTTGGGGCATCACCTCTTATAGGCTCTTCGGTTTCTCTTTGGGGTCTCCTCTACGTGCACCTCTCTAGATGGAACCTCAACTTCCCTTTGAAGTTTCTCGCTGGAGCTATGATTTGGGGCAGAAGAACAAGTGTAAGCTCTAGAGCCACTCTGAGCTGGAGACTCAGTGATAGCAAATCTATCAGGATGAAGCAGACCGCACTGCCATAAATTTTTATTTGTCAAAAGGAATGCAATGGTGCGTCGATTAGATCTTACTACCTTCAAGGCCTCAAGTGTTGAACTATGTTCAGCGCTTTTATCTCGAGCTGGGATGCCTATGTGGAAACATATATCAAGTTAAAACTAAGAAATTATGTCATAGGAGGAACAAGGGAAATGAGGCGTACATCTAGATAGCCACAACCGGTTGAAACCATGCGGGCATCACACGAAGAAATATTCATTCTTGAAGTAAGAATGTTTGTTATGAAGCTTTTCAATAACTTTTCATCCCCTTTAGGCTTTGATTATTAGGTAGGATGGAAAATCCTTCCTTCTCTTGAATTGAAGCAAATATGTGAGCTTATTAATCCTTTAGGGTTGGTTGAACCGATCCATAAAGAGGACAAAAAGTAAGCTCAGAGGAGAATACTCATTTGGGTGAACTTGGAATGGATCTAGTCCAAGTTTTTATAGAACCATCATAAAGAAAGAATTGAATGGCGGGATGGCACCATCCAAGCACATGTATCGGTTACACGTTGTGAATTCCGGTAGGGGATTGTGTGCAAATCCAGCCCTCGTCTGTAAACGAACGTCGCCCTCAGAGATGCCATGTTGGAGACATATATTTCAAAGCAACCTTGCAGATAGAATTGAGGGTGCCTACTTCAATGGATTTTTCAAGATTCTCATATCAAGAGATAGCTAACCAACTACCAACTTAACAAGAACTAATGGGCCATAGAATTCAGAAGTTAGGCTAGCTTTGCCTGATAGGGATGGAAGGTGAAGCTGGGGCTGTAGAAGATCCGGCTTTAGGAGGAGTGGATGTTCCTTCGCCAGACTTAAGACACGGTGACTGGAGAGTCATTCTAAACAATAAAACTTAGGGTTCAACATGGCCATGTATATTTTATTTTCAATAATATTCTCGTGTGACCAACGCCCAAAATCCAAAGGAAGCCGACGTGTGTTGACCAGTCAGATTTTGAGTGTTGACCAGGGCAAGTGAAATGTGTTAATCTATGCAGTGTGAGTCCAATGTCCCATACACCATGAATGGACCATCCTATCCAGATAGCTCGCTCAGGTTAGAAAACAAGTCGCGCCATACTATAAGATTATATATTGGGACTTACCCCGGTATCGATGAGTAACCGATAATGATGCCACTGTCCAGAGAGATGCGGAAAGCTTTTCTTTTCAGGAACACTGGATGTGTAGAAACAGAGAAAGGCGAAGTGATGGAATTATCCAATACGACTGATCTTGGAATAAGCCGTCGTAATATAACCCGAGAAACGATCAGAACTTAGCCGAATTTTGAAAAGAAATAGCTGAATCCGAAAAATAGGACTTATCTTCTGAATAACGTGTACACAACCTGTTAGAGACTCATGTTCACCACCGATTAAGGACACCCCACGTTTCAACCATCTTCCTTCAATTGCAATCGACCAAACACCCATTACCATCGCTTTCACCATGATAGCGACAATCGCCAACCTAAAATCGTGCAAGGTTAGATCAGTGCTAGGGTTTCAGGTAGCTCGGGGCCGAGTTCTCTAGGTGGTGAATCTAGCAAAGCGGCGGCGACTAGTTTGGGGCAGTGATGAGGGGCAATGATGTCGACAGAAGGTAAGCGGCGGCGCTGGATTGACTCGGTGGTGGGTGAAGTTTGGGTTGGCTCTTGTAAACTCGTGTGTAGGCAAAGAAGCTCGGGTTCAAAGTGAAGGCAATTGAAAAGTAACTTGAAAATTTTCAAAGTGTCAAGTTATATAAGTCTGGGTAAACCCATTTAACTCGGTCCCAAGTTGTTTTTCTCCCCCGTATCATTTAGAAATATGGCAAAGAAAGGATATGCTAACTAAGGCATGAAGTGGTCTCTGGAGTGCATATCACATCCTTAGTGCAAAGGAATTGAATTCCTATTATAACTAAGCCAAACAGTTAAAGGAAAATCTATCAAGCGAAAGCAACGATTCGAGACGATACTTGAATGACCTACTGGAATTTGCAGGATAACAGTCCAGGACTTGTCTTGATCAACGAAAGCATACTCTAGGGGGTGGGGGGTTAAGTTTTAACCAGGTTTTTAACCAAGCAGAAGCCAACTGAAGTTAGAACATCAAGATGAAGAAGAAATGACTTGAAAACTTGGGAGTACACTTAGATGAGCGAGGGAAGCAACTTGGAAAATTTTCATTAGAATTCGGTTTGAAGAATGTCGAAGCCACCTATCAGAGATTTTTGAATTCAATATTCAAAGATCAGATTGGACGTTCAATGGATCTCTGTGTAGATGATATGTGGATAAAGTCATGGTGAGAGATGAACCATTTAGAGGACTTGTTAGAAATGTTTGGCATGCTCCAGAAATATGGGATGAAGCTCAACCTACTCAAGTGCTCGTTCGAAGTCGGATCAAGGAAGTTGTTGGGTTTTATTGTGAACTTAAGGGGAGCTAAAGCCAATCCAGAGAAGATTGAAGCCTTGAGGAATGTTAAAGCCTCAAAGACGATAAAGGAGATACAAATTTTCAATGGGAAAGTAGCTGCGCTAAGCCGATTCATCTTAAGGGATATAGACACATGCATACCATTCTTAAATTGCTCAAAGCCGAGAAAAGAAACTTTGTATAGACACATGCTATCCAAGCCTTGGTCGACCATTTGGAGAGACCACCTGTCTTGTCAAAGCCTTTGGAAGGAGAAGATTTATTTATTTATCTGGCAGTATCTATTCACGCTTTGAGTGCTTCCTCATATAAGAAGAAACTAGAATTCAAAGGTCGGTATACTATATCGGCAAGCGATTGGTGGGAGTGGAGAGAAATTATCCAAAGTTGGAAAAGTTAGCTTATTATTTGTTGATCGCATCAAGGAAACTCCATCCCTATTTCCAAGCTCATCCAATTATGTCGCTAAATGATCATCCCTTAAGACAGGTCCTGTAACGATCTGAGAATTATGGGAGACTATTAAAATGGAACATCGAACTGAGTTAGTGCGATATATTGAAGCATCCTAGGAGAGCGATCTAAGGCCAGGCGTTGGTCGATTTCATTACCAAGTTCACCGCTCGGGATGATGAGAGTAAAGAAAGTGTAGAGCAGAGTGCTCAATGGAAGTTGTACACGAACGGAGCATCCAATGAACATTGATTTGGGGCAGGGATGGTTTTTGGTAACCCCTAAGGAACGATCGGTTTGCTATGCCTTAAAGTTTGAGTTCCCCACAATGAACAATAAAGCCAGGTTTGAAGTGCTGATCGCGGGACTCAGGATAGTGAAGGAATTGGGAGTCAAAGCCTTACGCATATACAGTGACTCTCAGTTGGTGGCCTGCCAAGCGAGGAAGGAATTCCAAGCAATGGGAGCTAGGCTAGCCCCTTATTTGATTAAGGTTCTAGAACTGCTTAGCGATTTTAAGTGTTACACGATAACGCATATCCTCGGGGAAGAAAACATGAAAGCCGATTCTCTAGCCAAGCTAGCTAGTTCCGAGGATGCGATGACTCATGGGTTTTGTTTCACTAGAGGTATTATCGGCTTCGAGCATCGACCAGATGGATGTCAATTGGATCTTAAAGGTTGAACCTAAGAAAGAATCATGGATGACTTCGATTAAGGAGTATCTACAGAAGGGAACCCTTCCAAATGGTAGAGAAAATGAAGAAAACACTTGCACCAGGCCCTACGATTTATTGTTCAGGACGGGTTATTATACAAAAGAGGGTTCTATGTTCCCTTACCGCGGTGTGTCACCAACGAAGAAGTCAAAAGGATCCTTGAGGATGTTCATGAAGGAGCATATGATGATCACACTGGGGATAAACATTATCGAAGAAGATTCTTCGCTATGGATACTTTATCCGACTGTCAACAGAGATACAGCCGATTACACCCGGAGGTGTAATCAATACCAAAGGTTTGCCAAATTTCTAGAGCCCCACCTATAGAGATTACGCATATGGTCATCCTATGGCCGTTTGCGGTATGGGGAATCGACATTATTGGTGTGCTGCCAATGTCGAAGGGCGGGGCGAAGTATGCCATTGTTGCGGTTGATTATTTGACAAAGTAAGCTGAGGTGGAACCGCTCGCCATGACCACGATGAAGAAGGTGATCAACTTCGTAGTCAGAAACATTATCTGTCGATTTGGGATCCCACAAACGATCATTTCTGACAATGGGACCCAATTCGACAGTGCAGAATTCAAGAACTTCTGCAGCAAGTATCAGATTGAGAAAAGATTTTTTGTAGTAGCGCATCCGTAGGCGATTAGGCAAGTGGAAACAGAGAACAAAATCATCAAATCCATTCTGAAAAAGTGATTGACAAAGGCCAAAGGCAAGTGGGTCGAGGAATTTCCATTAGTACTTTGGGTCTATCGAACGACCCACACTCCATTCGCTCTGGCCTACGAATCAGAGGCCATGATTCCTATTGAATTAAAAGTGCAATCTCATCGAAAAATGCATTATAATCCTAAAAAGAACTGGGAAATCTAGCTTGAGTTTCTCGATATAATCGATGAGAAGCGCGATAAAGCTGATTTAAGAGCCACCACTCACCAAAAGCGAGCAGCCTGGCATTACAATACAAAGACCAGGAACTGGACCATCGAGATCGTTGATCTCGTTCTTAAACTAATCTTCCTTGGTCCAGTGAACATGGGCCTGACTTGGGAAGGTCTGTATGCTATTGAACATAAGCTTGGAGATGGAACATTCAAGCTAGAAACTATTGATGAAATTTCACTTTCGAGGGCATGGAATAACGAGCATTTATGATGCTTATTCACTTAATACTATCTTTGTACATACTTTGTTGATTTCAATGTAATGAGGCATAATCTGCCGTTATTGTGTATATAAAATAGATTGACTTTGGGGGTCGATGAATTTGCATTCTCATTAACTATATCTTGCGCTATGTAAAACAACATAATCGAATGATTTATACTCATATAATACATGCATGAAGGTGCCCGGAGATAAGCACCAATTGAATTCTACGGTCCATGATTGTAACTGAGAAATGTAACTATTCTAGGCATCCGGAGAAGATGCCAAATAACTCCTTTGAGCCATGACTTAAACATTGGCATATAAACACATATGGATCAAGCGAGATAGTTCAGCCCTAAGAACCATTACTCGGAGTTTGGCAAATCCAACGACCTGTGCTCAAAGTAAGGTAGGATCTTTGCGGTGCCCAGAGATAGGCATCATGCTTACATAGCCCTATGAATGGGGAAAACATGATCAATGCCCGAAGTTAGGCGAGATCAAACTAAAAAACGTCTGAGATAGATGTTCGAGTATGGGTGTCTGGAGATAGACATCCTAGGCACTATTCGTCATAGACAAGAAGAATGATCCAGAAGTCTGACTTTGCCTTTAATCAAGTAAAATCTTAGCTAGAAATAAGCAACAAAAACCATTGTGTTGAACAAGTGACGACAGGAAAGTCGTCCGCTCATTTGATACAAAAACTAAATATATAACTAGAATGATGCAAAGTTTGAAAAGAAACAAATCTACTTTTTATTAACAAATTTGAACAAGCACAAAAAGTGGTGGCTATACCCGCACAAAATCAGACCATGAACCTAAGTTGTGAAACTAAACAAAAACAACAAAAATGGAGGATAACTGTAGTCATTGTCTCTTCCTCCTCTTCTTCTCTTTCGCTCCTTTCCCAAAGGATTGAGCACTGCTACCTTTGCCAGGTTTCTTTCCGCCCTTTCCACCGCCTATGCTTTCTTTCAGAAAGAAACCACTTGGGTCATTTTCCTAACCATAATCACTTCCCAGATTGTCAAGAGGACTGTTCTAACTACTTTCAGTAAACGGGATAGAACCATGAGCGACGATGGTTGCCGAAGGTAGTGAAAATGATAAGGGAGGGGAATGTCTTCAAACTTCTCTTTCTTAATCTCCTTGGTTAGCATGTCCTGGGATAATTGCATCTTCTGCATTGTAAGCCCTGACGGATGCTCAACAATTCCAGTTATGATAATATATTCATCTCCCCGAGCCCCGTAGTCATCACCCCCAGTTTCTTCATCTAAAGCATGGATCATTTCAGCACCAAGTCCAGAAATGGTACTTATATTAGAAGCCAGAATCGGTACTAGGTAGACTTAAATGACCGACTCGATCGGAGTAGCACGTGCACCCAATGTCAGATCCCTTCGGGTAGAGGTACGATGAGAGGTTGACCTGAAACTTGAAAAATGTAAGAGTAGAGATTAGTGATGTCAACTGATGTCATGTGAACCATCTCAAATACAAGCGAGGTTAACGATATACCTCTAGAGGATGTGGACCTGGTATGGACTGGAGTACCGCCTAAGCCTCCCTCCAAAATGGGAGACAAAATAAGCAGCTTCGGGAGAGAAGACTCATTGGGATTATACTGGGCATCAAATGAAGATGCCGAAGTAGTTGAAACTCCAAAGACCTCCCCAGCAACGGGAATAATAATAAAAACGAAGAGAGAGGTTGCAATTTCGGAAACTATCGGCTCTGTAGTCAAAGGAGCAGTAATACGTGCCGTTGAATCATGAATAGCGGAACCGGAACTTCCCCCAATCCTATTGAACCTTGGAAAATAATCCAAGGCATAGGATGCGCTCACTGAGCTTGAGCACTTCTAAATCTTCAGAATCCCAAAGGTCAAGCTTTAGTTCCTCTTCGTTGACATCAACTCCTTTGGAGTGCTCTCTCTTGCCTTATGATATCTTCCCAAGCCATAGCTAAAGCCTGGGGATATCCTTCATCCAGCTACTTCAAGTTACCAACTTGACAACATTTGAATTATATCGCATAAAAATAGGCTCAAGTTTAGCTTTAACTCAACTCTCTGTGGCTTTAACTTGCTCTTCAACGCCCTTCACTCAGGCTTCTACATCTTATGATCGACGACCATCTAGCAACTCCTCACAATAACCAAGGGCTTCGTCTTTTTCCTTCTTTTCATCTTCCAACAACTTTTCCAATCAAGTTATTTTTGCAGCTTGCTCCTCCGTAGTTTTCTTAAATTGTTTGTTCTCCAAAGATAGAGTGTGGCTCATGCAGTGAGCTGCCACAAGTTGCATCTACTAGTTTTGGCGCAACTCCTCAGTAGACTTGGTCGGATTCTCTACCCGCTTCTTAGCATCAGCCAATGGTACATATAGCTTCTCAACCTCCTTATCTAGAGTGGAGATGATGCACTTGTCTTGTTCCTGATTCACTTTACCAAGCTCCACCTTTCTCTTATAAGAACCTTTAGAGATAGCTTTGTGCAATCTTCTCTGTTTGAAGTATTGATCATACACATTATCCACATAGGCCACGACATTGGTCCTACACTTCGGAGGAATATCTTTTAATCAAGGCACAAAGATCACGTCATCGAAGAAGATTTTCAAAAACGCATAACTTTCTAACATCCATATGAGGATTGGAAATGATTTTCGCTTCTACAGTAGTGACAAGGGGTGGAATTTCCATCTTGTCGGCTCTTAAACAAAAAGCTTTAGAAGCAACCAGCCTGGAAGATTGCTTAGAGAGTCATGGTACATTAGAAGATATTGTTGGCTGTGTTGAAGGAGGAGCAGAAATAGGGGCTATCGGCATCTCGATGGATGGGACATGATCGGGTCTCGTCGAATATTAACCATGCATTGTCGTAAGGGTAAGCAAGACCTACGCTGTAGGGATGACTGAGAGACCTATAGCTTCTATCCCAACCCCTATGGTCTTGGACCGAGTGCCTCCTTGGATCAGAATCATAAGACCATCCATGAGAATAGCTAGTCTATCTAGGCTTTCTATACCTGTACCCTTGGCTCTGGATGGTATCATATGTATTCCTACGCTCCATCGAATCTATAAATGAAACATTTACGAGTTAACACCAACATAATGGAAACATAGTGCAAACAGAGTAAGAATGTAGTGTCATGTAGGTGATAATGTGTCCTAGTGTCCCCCAACGTACTGTGGACTTGAACTTTTCAAATAGGGGTTATTTCCCCAGCACGAGTAGCTGGCACTTCATTAGGCAGATGAATGGGAGATCCAATTCCTAATGCTGATATTGCCAAGGCTAAAGGAGCCGAACTCGTCCAAAATACTTCCTAAGGATCTAGAGATACTCCTAAAAGGTGGGATGGGGTCTCCCCTACCGTTCGGAGACCCAATACTATTCAGCACCCATTAGAAGGTTCCTAATAGGTATGTAAGGGAGATCCTTTTCGGCACTGGAAGTTATATAGATAATGGATCTTTTGGGCACATTGCTCGTGATTCAGATGGTGGATGAAACTTATATACATACCGTTTAAAAGGGTGTAATTATTCAGATGTAGTTTGGCCTGAGCTAGCTTCATAAACTGCAGAATTGTGTGGATGAAATGATTGAACGGTGGAACATAGTCAACTATACACATGTATCGATTGCAGGCTGTATACCCTAAAGGCGGAAGATGCACTCGTTGATGGCGTGAAGGAGCCAATACATATTCAAATGGAATACCATGCTTTTCATATATCCTCTCGAGGGATGATTCATCAACTTTCGAAGCCGGGGAATCTTAGGGATCATCCTAAATAATGGCATCACCCATATCAACATCAGCGGCAGCCCCAACTGCAGGCCAATTCAGTCGGCATAAAATGTATTAATTCCATAAGCTATACTGCTTTATGATCAATTAATTAAGGAGTATGCCTCGTAGCATGTAATAGAGTAGAATTAGATTTTGTGTCAGATTCAGCGTATAATGATGTTGAAGGACCCACGACCACAGCGTAGAGAAACAAGGAGCGTCTATGATCCATAATTATCAAAACTTCATACATAAGTGATATCAGGCATATTGAAAATTGTATTCTTCATGCTGGAAAGAAGACCATGTATAGCCAATGTACAAAACCCAACAGATACAAGCGTGTGTCGATTGATCAGATCTCGTACATTGACAAAAGGTAACATAATTATAACAACCCCACTACGATACTCATATTATTGAAGAATATTATAAATAATATCGTCTAATAATACAGAGAATACGGCTTGTTAAGGGCGACCGAATGTGAATATATCTTTAAACTAACACTGACACGTCATACTTACAATTTACTTAATCTCTAGAATATAATTTGAAGTGTACAGTCTCAGTTCAAAGTAATAATTACACCGGTTTCTCAAAATCAGAACAATATGTCATATAAACAATAGTCACAGGCCATAGTGGAATAATAAACATTTATACATATACAAAACTAGGAGTCTATTAAATATAGACTCAAATAATATACATCCAGAACAAGTTTCTAACTCAAATATACACCTCAAAATATATACACGAAATACTAGATGAGATAAACTAAAAGTCAAACAGCTTATCTCCCTGCTAGCCGAACCATCCAAAGGCCTACCTATCATGTAACCTGGAAAGTCTCGGCCTGACCCGAGCATTAAAATAGCACACGGGTCATACTATCTCTATATATCCAATAAGGTGAGAACAAGATATAATACAAGAATAAATAACATATAAGTGAATCCAAATTTCCAAGATATAAAAAGCCACGGAAATAATTTGACTCGAAACAGGGAGATATATATAAGTCACAAACACAAATAAATCCCTAAACACAGAATTACGCAATAAGGTACAATATCTCTAAGCACACAAAACCAATTCAATACTGACCACATACCTTATGGTACATACCAATCATACAGATTGTACTTATACCATGCAAAAAATGTGGTATCACTCTTACCAATCTGATACCAAGGATTGTATACATACCGTAACATAGAATCTCGTCCGATCCCAAGGATCGGAGAAATCAAAAATCTCGACCGATCGGTGCAACCATGGCTCAAAAACTCTAGTTTGTTATATATTTTAGAAAAGAAATCCAGAAGTATACCTCTTAAGGATTAATCGGCTGTCGATCGAACCCTAAAAGGAATATACTCTAAAGTGCCAAATACCATCTTCTTTCAGTAATCACTAAAACTTAACCACAACGTCCCATACCGCCTAGTGAAATTCCGGTATTTACTAGAAGCTATTAAATCTCACTCGTTATGGATACCACCGGAAACCTGAACTATATTATTTTAAGGATCTAACAGCCTCATGCCGCACACCAAAAGAGAATACAACTCTAAAGTGTTAAATACATTCCCAAAGCGATCACAAGAACTTAACCAAAGCATCCCATACTACCCCGTGAAATTCATGTATTTGCTAATGGGCTAGTAAGTTCCACTCAAACATTCTACTCAATGAGTTATACCGTATTCGATGAAGCGTTACCTGAAAGCATTTAAACCAATCGAAAACACTAAGTTGATTATTAGTACTTCCCAAATTATAGAATTAAGGTTCTCAAAACATTTTTCTCTTTTGGGTTTATGGTTCAAAAACAATTATTAACATTTCCCATAAATCCATTTGTTATTTAACTTTACAAAAGTATTCACTATTTGATAAAATCTTCCCTGAAACCGAGTTGTTCCAAAATTTCACTTATATACACAAAGTTGTCTCAAATTTCCATATAGTTATATTATTCACAAAACCATATTCCAAAACCATCTTTAATTATACTTCCAAATTCATATTGAAACACAGCCATTTTATTTAGAACAAAACTAAGTTTATACTTTTCAAAACTATATTTCCAAATTCCATAATTACCAAATCACTTATTTAACAAAACTGAAATACTTATATTCCAAATCCATGTTTAGAATTCATAACTCTTTCTACTAAAATTTACTTTATACACACACTCTCTCTCTTTGTTTCGAAAATCTCATGAAAGCAATTTACTTCATCCAATCCTATTTCAAAGCCATATTTAGATATATATATATATATATATATATATATATATATAACTATTTGTATAGTAGCAACATATTTTTATACTTCAAAATCCTTCTTTGAAATTATTACCATTTTACTAGATTAGATTCTAATTTGAAAACAAAAAAAGATAATAATAGATATATGTTTATTAAAACCACTTAAACTTTCTTGGTTTACAAACTAAGTCTTTTTAACAGATCTTATTGTAACTCTCATGTTTAAGGATATAATTACCTTTTATTACAAACCATAAGTTTGTAAAATATAAGAGTATTTGTTATCAAACTAGTTAGAACTGCAGATTTTAAAACAAAATGTAATACATGTATATATACGGCTGTTCCAAATAAGAAAATACACTAGATTTGTAAAGCAGGCTACCATTACTATATCATATTCCATAGATATATACTCAAACCACAACAACCTTTCAATGCACTAAAACTCTTAGAAGCACCACAAGTGTCAAGTGAAGAAGAGGAGTTAACATGAAAAATCAACAAGAATAGGACGAACAAGATTCGACAACACTAAGTGGAACAAATTCCTGGAACCAAATCGGTTCAAGTTTCATCCGTCGGTGCATCGATGGTAACCCACCGGTCCACCAGTCGGAACAATTCATGGAGCCGACGAGGCTCTAGGTCGAGCATTTGCTGAGTTCTAGTTGGTCGCAGACATGGATGTGTCGAGTAAACAGATAGCACAAAGAAAGACAAGCATGCAAGGATGGTTTAGCATACAACAATATATTAACTAATTGATTTCTAGATGTAGATATCCAAATATACATGATTAAGTCATGAATTCAATAGGCAGCAAATAAGATTTTAAATCAACAAAAGACATCCAAAGTAATTCCAATTGTAGTGAACACGTTCATAGGTTTAAAGATGGTAATGTGAGAGTTAACTCACCTTAAATACATAAATTTATTAACTAAAGTGCTCCATTTCAGTTTTGTTTGAATTTCAAAAACACTAGACCTTAGTAAAAGAAGAAAGCACAAAAGAACCCAAGACTTGAATAAACTGAATTTAATTGATTGGGAGGAGAGACTAGAGTCTAGATTACATATCTTGATTTTATCTCATTATTCCAGAATTTATTTACAATTTAAAATCACCATTTTGATTTAGTTTGAAAGGACGAGGAAGAATCCTAGATTTCTTCTCTGTTTTGATTTACAGAAGTTGAGAATGAACGTACTAACTTTTACTAAGAAGAATTCTTATTTAACTAAATGGGCTTGGCTTATACTAACCCAATAAGCAAAAGTGTGACCAATTCATTAAATTACTTATATTAAAACACTATTTTACACTTAACCAATGTTTCACAAAATCACAAATTAATTACTCAATTTACCATATCCAATCAACTTACTAAAATTCTTATTTTAAAACAATAAATCCCAATATTAATACTTAATTAAATTTACAACATTTCCCAAAAGTATTCTTATATTATCAAATATAAGAGTTATGCTTCACAAAAAGATATTTATTGAATTTCCAATTTATTTAATCCCAAATTCATTTTTATTTGGAAATTAAAACCAATAAAATTCCCAATTTTATCTTAAGCTTAATTAAGATAAATTAAATCAACTATTCATAAAACTAGATTTAATTTCACAATTAAATCTCACAAATCACAATTAAGAATTAATTATCTATAATTAATTTTAATTAATTAGGTAATTAACAACAAGGTTGTTACAATAATAGTATGTGCAATCAAAATTGTGTAGTGTGTGCATTTAGGATTATCCAGTGCGTACATCTCATGTCGTGTAGTTCAGATTTGTTGTTCGGTAAAAAGATTGGCAGCCAGTTTGTTCAAGCATCGATTTAATATCCGATGCGACCGTCATCACAGACCATCACAACAGATCATGCATCGTCGACCATGACACGGCCAGATTGCTTTATGAAATTCCATTTTTAATTTTCTAAGAATATTTAAGAAAATTTCATTTAAAATTTAGGTCAGTAGAAAGAACCAGAGCCTACTCCAAGCAAAACTCGAAGCTGACATGAGTCAGAGCCCCAAGGAGTTGGACCCTAGTCATGCTTTAAGAAAATAGGGCCAAAACTTGAGCGAGGAAGTGATGGAGACGATGATACCCGTGCAATCTAAGTCAACTTCAAGTTTGGTACAAAAGAGCTTTCATGTTTTGAGAAAATAAGTCCAAAACTCGAGTAATTTCATGATTGGCCTGAAGCACTCTCAAGCAACCAAATTTTAAGTGAAAAACTCCCAAGTACGGGGTCGGTGCTGATCCAGAAGAGTAGGATGGTTTTTCTTCTCCATGAATCATGCGTGGTCGTAGATCTAATCGGTGTTAAACTTCATCAACAAAGGTCGTCATCACCTACCTAGAGTAAAAGGAATTATTAGTTTCAAAGGAATTCAAGTTGAAGATTCAAATCATTCGATGCTCGTGTTTTTTGGCATTCGCTAATTAAGGCCATAAATTGGTAGCTCTGGTGGCATTAGCGGCTAAGAGAAACAAGGATCGAGGTCGATGGTGGCCACGGCGATGCTAAGGTGGATGTTGGATCAGCAATTAGCAGCTTGGCAATGGCATGGGTAGATGTTAGGTCCTTAAAATATATAAAAAATGGCAAGTGATAGTGGAAAATGAGGGTTTGGTATACAAATAGTGTTCGATCCAAAAACTTAGGCAAGGAAATCGCCTAAGTTTCAAACAGCATGGATCAGTATCGACCTATGCACAAGGATCGATACCGAACTATAAAATTTTAATATATATATGCATGTATATACATACATGTGCAAATATGTGTATATGTGATAAGCATGTATACATTAAGATATGCAAGCAACAAGTATATGTATGTTACACCATAATTTATATCTAGTACAAACTATGAATATTCAAAAGGAAAGCTTCTTGGCTTGTAATTCGAAGACCGATTATTTGTTTTCCACCGAGAGCTTAAGCACCAGGATCAATACCTGAGAATACGAGATCCAAAAGAAAGAGCAAAGACATCGATTAAGATCAAGACCATTGTCCAATTAAGACAATAAGCTCAGATAAGAGCGGCAATTACTGAGACCAAAGACATTTCAACAAGTATCAACAATCAACGGCTCGGATAGCCCTAGACTGAGATCAATGGCCAAGATAAATGAAAGGAATGAATGGAACTATACATAAAAGCGATACGTTATCAATCCACATCAAAGTACTCTTAACAAGATGACGATAAGTGTTTGAATCCAAGCCGCATATAACAAGCCAGGTCATCAATCCACGTGAAAGCCCCTGCACCAATGGGAGAACTTTAAATTTGTTATAAATAGAGGACCATGCTACTAAAAAGGGGCTGAAAGGTAATTTTTGACATTCTAAAATCATTCCATATTCCTTACTCTATTTAGAAAGCTTTAATTAAAAGATCATTAATGAAGGACTTTGTAAGAGAAGTTTTTGTACATTAAATTAAGAAATAAAAGCTCACGGCAGAACCTTCAAAGTGGACGTAGGGATCTCGGTCCCGAACCACTATAAGTCTCGTGTCTCTTTACCTTTTGGTGCTTATTATCTACATAGTTTCGGTATTCATTCAATTTATCTACATCCTTTCAGAACAAGATTCATAAAGCTTTGGAGTGTTATTCAAACGAAAAATCTATCTACCAATGTATGTATGCATGCATGCATGACACTAAGCAATTGAAGTTCTAAGAGAACAAGGTTCAATCTGTAGAATCCAAAGAAAGAGGTTGTTGAGAGCTTTTCAAACCTGAAATGATGAACTTGGAGAACATGCTTCAGTTTTTATACTACGTGGAAGTTAAAAGTTCAAAACTGCTCAGAACGATACGATGACTGGTAGAAGACGTTGCACTTCATAAAAACAGTTCAAAGAAAAGGTAGCGTCTATTCGGAGCGAGGTTCGAAGTCAATAGTGTGGAATCTATAGTTTGCTTCGATCCAAAGAATATCTTGTTAAAACAAGATATACTTTGGAAGGAAATTTTTATCTAGCCTTGTGACCAAGCCATATCCAAACAAATCAAATCGGTCAAACCGATAAATTACCAAACAGGAATCTAGAGTGATTACTGCCTAACTCAAGTGTTGAGTGAGACCAAGAAGGTAAGTCATGAACCTGCCAAGAATAGCTCATGCAAAATCCAATTCCAAGTTCAAGGTCTGAAGCATAAGAACCAAGTTAAGGACTTGGATCGATATCGATCCATGCACATGGATCAGTATCGAACCCTGAACGTTGTCGTAGACTGCCAAATAGTTCATGATATGCAATGTTAGGGTGATTTTCGATGACTACATGCCAACTTGGGATGGTTCGCAAGCCCATCACAACCTAGATGATCGATGGATAAGTCAAATGCTTCTACCAAACCTCCCAAGCTCCAAACCAAGGAATTCACTCAACTTTAAGCCCGTAGCAATGCAATCAATATATCAAAGGTGAAGGTACAAGCCAATTGAATGAATTCAGGAAGGAAGTGAAGGTCCATAGGGAAAACTCATGGATCGGTACCGATCCATGGCACAGTTCGATACTGATCCCTGAATGTTGATGAGATGACAACAATCTCTTAAGAACGGCTTCTTTAAGACATAGGGAACGTGGGCAAGAATGTGGATGAGAGAATTCTGTTAACCTGTGGCTATAAATAGAGGAGGAGGGGCATTGTTTGGAGGACCTTCTTGCTGGTTTAATGAATTTTCTGTATTCTCTCTGTAATTTCATAGATCATCACCGATCTATAACTACCATTTCATAAGATCAACTTTGTAAAAACTCAACAGAAACTTCAACAAAGTTTAAGTAGATGTAGGCCTTTGATTAGCCGAATGCTATAATTGTTGTGTGTTCTTGTTTTCCTCCTTTTCAATTTATTTTATTCATTTCATTCTCTACTATTAATCTTTGGGTGTTTGTGCCAACATTTTTTGTAAACAATGTAGTATAGTTAAGGTTACTTGGGATAGTTTGGGAAAGGATTTCTCGACTGGTTTTGTAGTGATCCGAATAATTTTCTAAGTGACGAGATAATACTTGCCTAGGCGAGCATCATAGTGTACTAAGTATATTATTCTTATTAACATTGTGCGGTTGAAATTAGTTTGAACCTGAGCAAATCCAAGCATATGTAGATCTTCGTTTAATGATGATTTAATTAGTAGAATTTTCTCCTTTGGAGAATGAGTTCTGTTCAGAAGAAAAGGAAAGTTAAGGCATCGATTGTTGGATTTATTAAAGAGTATTGAGACTCGATGATCCTACATATAGTATAAGTTTTTCTTTTTGTAGCGGGAGGTGTAATAATCTTCCGTTATTATATTCATGAAAGGGATTACACCACCTAGGTGTTTATTCCTTTTGGATGTTGAACAGTCTCATTGGGGGTGTACGGTTTGACATGCATGTTTGACTATTGATTGCTTACCATGCATGTCAATATAGACTCTTTCTGAATTATCTACTGCCTTATATGCTTTTTGTTGGTTGTTGATTGGTTGTTTGTCATATTGTTTATTATTGATTGTTGATGGTTGTTATTGCTTGATGTTGTTTGTCATTGCTCATGTTTGCTTGCTACTGTTTGTTATTGTTTGTTGATGTTTGATTTCGTTGTTGGATGATTTTTATTTTTATTAGTTTTTGTTTCTTGCTTGCATGATTTATAGTTTGTATGCTAGCTGTTGTTGCTTATCATCGTTTGCTATTGTCTGATGGTTACTCATTGTTTATTGTTGTTGATTTTTATTGGTTGATTGTTGCTTTTTTTATGTTTGTACTTGTATGGTAGTTACAATTTCATAATTAAAGTATGTTCAGAGAGAGATAGCGATAGCTATTTGAAATAGATTGCATATCATCCGTGCCTACTGCGGTGTCAAGATGGGATCTATACGAGCCTCCTGCCTTTTGAAGTGACTCAGAGTCTGTGGTATATTTTGATACTGACTCACTTGAGCTTACTCTCCAATAGATTATCATGTATGATTATAGTAGCATCGAATGCTACACTAAGGTTATACATGTATGAATTCTATGTTGTTGTGTCGGTGCATAATCATCTTTGTATGGTACAATTAGGTACTTAAGAGCTAAAGTATAGCTATTTAAATGCCTATTTGCTTTGATTGACATTTAAATGGTGAGAAGCTTTCTTAAAAGAAGTACCGCTGATAGCATAAGGAAAAGTACTGCGGAAATTTTTCAAAATTGAGATTCGAGAATTTTGGTCAGTCCTCTTACATTCTTGTACTTATAGGAATTTTGAGGACAAAATTATTTTAAGGATGGGAGAATGTAACACCCCGTAATTGTAATGATCGAATATTTACATGATTAATTTAAATATTTAAACGTTAATTAATGAAACACCCATTATACTCGATTTTTCAAAGATGAATGAATTGGAATTCGAGACACTCATAGTTGAGACCGCTTTTTCATCACGAGAAAAATGAGTATAAACTTGACTATGTTTGAAGTTGGTTTGTTTTTGGAGTGAATAATGATTTCTTGATAAAGAAATGAATTTGGGCTAAGACCCATTAGCTTGCCTTTTAGTTTGCTAATCCCTTCAATACTTCTATTTCATTCTCATTTCACGTTACTTTTCATTTCTATCTCCTAATCTTTTTCCTTAATCACTCTCTTAAGCCTAGCCCTAAATCAACCAAATCATGCTCTAATTAAATTCCTAAATTCAAACTAAATTCATCATAATTCCTCTCTGTTTATTCCTTACATAACCCATCAAGGAATTAGCATGGAGTGGAGTTTGGAGTTTAATCTCAACTTTAAAGAGAGCATGGAATGGGTTTTTGGTGATTAAAGCTTGATTTGGTGAAGGAGAAAGTGATTGGGATAATTCTCCATCTATATTTATGTGTGAAACTTCATATTTTCATTTATTGATTAATATGGAATTATATGAAGTGATTTGAAGATTGAATGGATTGATTTATACTTGTATTCATGTTATAAACATGTTCATATTAAGTCATTATTCATTTAAACTTTAATAACTATTTTTGAAATAGTTAGTAAGCTAAGAATTTGATTTTGGGTTAATTGAATGATTATATGTGATGTTATGATAGATTAAAGGCTAATTACATGAGATAACTAAGTACATGCCATTAGTTACCAATAATGAAACTAATTAAGTGAGATTTTAACTTTACACTTATCATTAAAGTGATTAGATGGTTAATGAAGCTTAATTAGCACTTGTGAATATTATTTAAAAAATGAAGATACATCTTTATTAATGGATAGTTTACTGATAAATATAATTTAAGTAAAGAAATGATTTTTATAAGTAAAAGAGGTATTTTATAAAATGGTATGAATGAAGCTTAGTTAGTATTGATAAAATGGTTATATGATTTGATAAATGAAGTATAGATTTTACAAAATGGAAATAAGTTTTTATAAAACAATAATAAGATGTATACTTAATTTTAATGAAGTAATTAAGTATTTAATGGCTTAAAAATGATTAATATGCTAATAATCTATTTTATAAAATAGTTGTAAGATTTTATAAAATAGTATGAAATCATATTAGACTTTTATACAAAATATTTAATAAATAAAAGTGAGATTAGATTAAGTACTAATTGGATTACTTGTTTAAATATATGTGTATGTATATGTATATGGGTATGTATACGTACACGTGTATTTGAAGATATATAACAATCATAACAATTTGTGTATTATTGTTATAACTATTATGTATGTTTGTTCAATTATATATCTATGTGCAATTATTTGAATATATTTATATATTGATATGTTCACGTAACCATAGCGGCTATTGGGTGCACTAAGTTGTGTGAGAGTACATCAGGCCAAGTAATCACTCCGATGAAGTCTGAATCGTAATTTGTGTTGTGAAGTGTGCTTGTGTAACACCCTTAATTTTAAATAACATTATTCAAGAGATTTAATTAGTAAAATTAAATAGAATAATGTAGAGACTGGAATGATAAGGAGACTGAGATTTGAAAACTAAATAGAGGTCGTGCCTTAACTAAACGAAATCATAGGAATGGGTTTATAAAATGGTTTTATAAGTTAACTACCCAAGAGAATAAGGCAATGGTATTATGGAAATAGCCATATATAACCCCTAAACCCTTACCTCATTCTCATTTTCATACTTTCATAAAAACAAAAACAAAAGAGATCAAGGCTGGCCATGATCCTAAGAGAAAAGAGGATCAAAATCAACTAGAGGCTAAGGATTCAAGCAAGGAAGAATTAAGCAAGATAAAATCTCAAGTTCCTTATCCAAAACAAGGTGAATAATAATCTAAAGTACCCATATATGTTTTTATGAACATCTTAATTTCGGGTTTAAAGTTTTAAAACCGTTTGGATGATTTGAATGATGATATGCTTTGATTATATGCCATGATTGATTTAAACAAGTATGTTTGTAAAAGGTTTGATTCGATTTTAAGGTTAAAACCATGTAAAGTGGGTTTCGGATGCCATGAGGATTTAATATGTTATGTAAAACATTATTTTGGAGATGGGTTTAAATTTTCATAATAATCCAAGCTATGGATAACTTATTATGAATTTTGAATGGAAAAAATATATAATTTGGGTTTAAAATTAATTATGGAAATTATATAAAGGATTTTGAGTCCTAAATTTATATATGTTAGAAAACATATTAGAAGTGAATTAAGATGATTTTTGGGGATTTTTCCCAAGTGATTTTACTATGGAAATTAAATTAATTAAGTTTGAGGACTTAAATAGCTTAATTGATTTGTTAAGGGGAAGGGCTTCACTGCTAAAATATTTTTAATTATTAATTGATGAATTCAGCAGCCTTTTTAGAAAAAGATTTCGGTAAAGGATTTGGCAACCAACCATATTTTGACAAATAAGGCAAGTAAGTGAAAAGAAATTTCTTTTAAAGGCTAAAAAATCAGTTTTCTTTGGATTTACTACTTTACAACTTCCATCTGATAGCTTTCGACACCATGCCTCCACCAAAGAACCCATTCGAAACCAATGCATATGGTATCAAGCAATTGATATGTAGTGCATTGCAGAAAGGCGGAAGGTATAGTGTCGTAACCTAGCTTTCGAAGGGGTAGAAGTTATCCAGTACTCACTTCTACTTATGAAATAAGATTTCGAAAGGGTAGAGGTCATTTCTTTAAGCTTTTGAATACGTTAATTACTTTTGCTTTTAAAAGCTTCTCTCGAAAGGGTTGAAGTTACTTTTAAATAGTTTTTGAATGGATTGCCGCTTGCCTTTGTTTTAAAAGTAGCTTTCGATTGAGTTGTCGCGTATTAAGTTTTGAAAAGGAGCTTTCGAAAGGGTAGTTGCTTTTGGACCTAGTCGAAACCTAGCTGCTGTCTTCATGCCTTTCAAACTGGTTAAAAGCCGCTTTTCTTTATAGCCTTGTAACAATGAGTTCGAAAGGGAAGCTTTTGTTTTATTAATATTGAAGCCACATCCCAATGCTTTCGAAAGGGTGGTTTTGAAGCCATCTATTCCCTAAATTCTTTTACTTGAAGATTAATGTTTTCGAAAGGGCAACTTTCGCCGATGTTCATTTTGACCCAAAAGTCGTATTTAAGGTTAAATCAATGATTTTGAAAGAGATACTTTCAAATGGTTTCGAAGCTATGCTTCTATAAATTCTATTTGACCTAAGTGGTTTCGAAAGACAAGCTTTAATACATTCAAAGGGTATGTTTTAATGGTTTCGAAAGAATGATTTCAATGTTTTCGAAAGGAATGTTTTAAGTGTTTTGAAAGGTATAACTTTAAGTGTTTTGAAAAGAAGGTTTGAATACTTTTGAAAGGTGTGTTTCAATGGTTTCAAAAGAAAGGATCTAAGGTTTCGATAGCCTTAGTTTTCAAAATAAGGAACCCAATCTCAATTTTTAAGATAAACCCATGGCAATATGAAAGAGTTTTTAAAATGGCATTTAACTTTGGAGTTTTTGAAGAAGCTTTCCTTGCCAAAGATAATAGGTTAAAGTTATTAACCATGTTTCATTTGAAAAATGATTACAAGGAAATTGAACCATAGATGTTTATGTTTTTATGTATTGATCAGTTATCATGTGTGCTTCTTCTGTAAACGTATTCACTTTATAATTAACCCATATTTTCATTTTGGGGTGTTAAGGGCAGAATAACAAGTTAGGTTGACTCCATAGTGAATATATATTGAGTTAACTCCTGTGTGAGTGGAATTGCATCCAAGAGGTCCGGTAGACTAGAATATAGGATGCCCAAAGACTGATCAAAGGATTATTGGTTTATACAGGTTCTTAGTAAGCACATGAAAACTATGTATGGAAAAATTTACTGGCAGGGGCTAATAGGTTCTTAGTGATCCCATGGAAACTATATCTGGTTTAAGTTATTGACATAGATCAATAGGTATATAGTTAACCCATTAAAACTATGATATCAGAGAAGTTATTGGAGAATCCAATAGGTTCATAGTGAGCCCATGAAAACTATAATTGGATGAAGTTATTGGTAGATACCAATAGTTTCTTAGTGAACCCATGAAAACTATGAAACTAGGAAGATAGTCCGTAAGCTTTGAACAAGTTATTAGTCGGCCCATGAAAACTAATAGGTTAATAGTGACCCTAAAAACCATAACTTGAGACAGATAGTCAAATGAATAGGGATGGGAAATCCAGAATATATTGTATGTTTGCATATCATCATAATACATTTTATTATGTTATTTTTTAACCATTTTGGCTGCAGGTGCATAGTATATGATTATTATAAATTTGAGTTAAGATACTAGTAAGGGGAAACCCGTTCCACTAAGCGGTGTGGTCTCACTAGATATCTATATGGTTTGAGATGGTGGGTTATTATTCATACCACTGTCTGACTCGAAGTTTATGTTTTCCTCTTAAACTCTTGGGTGCTCAATTGATTTTGAGTAGTTTGAGGGTTACAGTTTTCAGGTTCTCTTTTAGACGAATAAGCTTTCGGAGACGTGCAGGAGGCAAGCTAGCTATTAGGAGTTCTTTCTGTTTGATTCCATTGTGTTTTGGATGTAATGGCAAAGTTGTTTGATTGCCTATATTTAGACTCTGATCATCCAAGTGGGCATCTTCATATGTCGCTCTTGGCGTATTTTTTAATAATTATATTTCTCTGAATGTGGTTTACGAATTGGGATTATGTAATGAATTTGAAACATGATTTGAAGTTGAATGAGAAATTAGTTTTATGATTTTAATTTTTTTCCATATTCATGTGTTTCTGTTATATCAATGTATCTAACATTACAGTATTTGGTCACTGAAATTTAATAACTATGGATGACTGCAACATCCGTAGCCGTTAGTTTTGGGCCTCCAAGTGGGGGATGTTACAAGTTGGTATCAGAGCATAGGTTTATGTAAATTTAAAAAGAAATTTAAACCTAAAAGATTTTCAAAACATTATCCAATGAATTAGAAAATAAGATCGGAGTTTGGGTTAACGCTATAGTAATGTACTTGTATTTGTTAGGTATATATCTATAAGTACGTACTCCACTCTCTCTTAGACCATTCTTCTGTATCTTACTAAGGCTCATATGCAGATTTACGAGAAAGGAAGATATGGAGGCAGGAACAAAAGAGGAATTCTTGGTGGAGGAAGCACCACAACCAATGGAAATGCTCGACCCAATAATCGGAGAAACCCGGGTCGACAGGCAAATGCTAATACAAATGTAAATGCCAACGACTGGAATTTCATCAGTAGATATGGGGATGATGTATTAGTTCTTTGTCAATCTGGTGCAAGCTGGAGCAGCTGTAGGAGTAGTTGGGGGTAATGCTGGGAATGTTGGAAAAGCTAATCCTGTGGCCCCAGTTAGCAACAACCATGCTAAGATGAGTAGGGATTACACCAGTCTTGGTGTAAAACCATTTTTGGTAACAGTGGATGCTATAGAAGTAGAGAATTGGCTTTTGCATTGTGAAAGGATCATCGCTGACTTGGGATTAAACGATGAGCAGAAGAGGAGACTTGCCTCTAGACAGTTGCAGGGAGCAACACTTCATTGGTGGAATAGTGTTACCATGGGAGTTCCCAAGGAGGAGGTTACTTGAGCAGAATTTCGAAGGAGATTCGAAGAGAGGATTTTGTCTGAAGTTGCCAAGTCAGTATTGCTAAGAAAGTCCATGGACTTGGTGTAGGGTGAGATGTCGGTGATAGAGTATGCTACAATGTTTGGTGAGCTGTCCAAATACGGATATGCTACCACTCACACCATCATCAAAAGAAATGAGAAGTTTATTCGAGGGTTAAGGCCCGAGATTTCTAGGGCGACAATGCCACATCTCCGTGATCCAAGTAATGTTGTTGTGGAGATGGAAATCCGGAATGAAGAGATGCTTTCTACTTATGGAAAGGAGAAGCAAGTTGAGACGTAGGGTTAATAGGGCAAGAAGAGGAAATTCTTTAAGAAGAAAGGAAACCAAAAGGGAGAAGCTGCCAAGAAGGCGAAGGCTAATTTAGTTTGCTTTAAGTGTGATAAGAAGGGACAGTATGCTCATGAATGTCGAATTGGAAAAAGGGAAGAAGGTTGTAGATAAGAAGGGAGTGAAGTGCTTCAATTGTGACCAGATTGGGCATTACAAGAATCAGTGTCCAGAACTGGTCAAAGCGGACAAGGGAAAGGTCTTTTCTTTTGGACCATCGTCGGCTAGGCCAACTGCTGCTGAAAAGGGAAAGACTGTGATGGAAGGTACACTTTTGATTCAAAGTATACTAGTTAGGGTACTATTTGGTACCGGTACATCGCATTCATTTATATCTCAGTGTTTGGTAGATAGGCTATGTTTAGAACCCTCATACCTTGTTACTTACTTAAAGGTGGCGAATCCGATAAGAGGATATGCAACTCTGGGGTTGGGATGTGACCAGTTAGAACTTGATTTATTAGGTCATAACTTTGCATGTAGTTTATATGTTTTTGATTTCGTAGGCTTTAGAATCATCTTGGGTATGGATTGGTTAGATAAATATGATGCTAGGATATTTTGCCAAGATAGGGAAATATCGCTAAGACACCCTAATAGTCATAACAGAATTATATACTCGGTGGAGAAGTTAGATCAAAGTGCTTGTGCTTGGTTGAATGCAATGGAAGTAGAAGAAGAGTTGAATCAGATTTTGGTAGTAAGAGAGTTTGCAGATGTTTTAGAGCCAATCACAGGACTACCATCGAAACGAGCCGTTGAGTTTCAGATAGATCTTGTGCCGAGAGCAGAATCTGTAAGTAAACCACCTAGCAGGATGACACCGACCGAGATGAAGGAGTTGAAGGTGCAGCTAGTGGATTTAGAAGGGAAGAATTTCATTAGACCAAGTAGTTCGCCTTAAGGAGCGGCCGCAGTGTTCGTAAGGAAACCGGATGGGTCGTTAAGGATGTGTATCGACTATCGTAAGTTGAACGAGAAGACGATCAAGACTAAGTCCACTTTGCCGAGAATCGATGATTTATTTGATCAGTTGTGTGGAGCCAGAGTATTTTCCCAATTGGATTTGGCAACAAGTTTCCATCAGCTAAGAGTGGTAGAGGACAGTATTCCGTCAACGGCGTTTCGCACTAGGTATGGTTCGTACAAGTGGTTAGTAATGCCATTCGGGTTAACGAATGCGCCAGCTTTCTTCGTGGAGTTGATGAACCGAATTTTCTTAGAGCACATGGATAGGTTTGTATTGGTATTCATAGATGACATTTTAATATACTCTTAGGAAGAAAAAGAGCATGATGTTCATCTTAGAATAGTGCTTGAGATGCTAAGGCAGCATCAACTGAAAGCGAAGTTCTCTAAGTGTCATTTCTGGAAGAAAGAAGTTAAGTTTCTTGGTCACGTGGTTTTATAGAAGGGTCTGTCAGTTGATCAGGATAAGATCGAAGCTGTTAACAACTAGAAGAGACCAAAGACAGTGACTGAGATTAGAAGTTTCCTTGGACTCACAGGCTATTACCGGAGATTCATAAGGATTTCTCGCGGATACCAGCGCCTTTAACTAAGCTAACTAGAAAGGAAGTGAAGTTTATCTGGTCTGAACAATGTGAGAAAGCATTCCTTAAGTTAAAGCATTTGTTGACCAAGGAACCCGTGTTGGTGGTTCCAGACGGAAACCAAGGATTAGTAGTGTATACCGATGCATGTGGAACCAGATTAAGGGCTGTATTAATGCAGAAAGGTAAAGTTACTGCCTACGCTTCACGACAACTTAGACCGCATGAAGTGAGATGTCCTACTCATGATTTAGAGTTGGCAGCGGTGATCTTCGCATTGAAAGTATGGAGACATTATCTCTTAGGGGAGAGATTTGAGTTATACATAGAACATAAGTCCTTAAGATATTTATTCTCTTAGAAGGAGTTGAATATAAGACAACAGATGTGGCTGGAGTTTTTAGTGGCTTATGATATTGGTATAGAGTATACATCTGGAAAGGAAATAAGGTAGCGAATGCTCTTAGTAGAAAACATCAGAATGTGGTGTTAGCTATGTTAATGGAATGGAAGGATCTAGAGGCTTTGACTACTTGTAGTGTGCAGTTAAGATCGACTACTAGTTCTAGTCAGGGCAATGCCATGTTATCCTGCTTAGAAGTTCGAAAAGTACCGGTCGAAAGGATTGCTTCTAAGTAGAAAGAGGATCCATGTTTACTTGAGAAGATTAAAACGCTTGAGGTTGGATCAAAGATTGATGATCTAAAAGATTTCAGTCTTGACCAGAAGGGATGGTTGAGAAGGAAGGGACGGTTGTGTGTTTCGAATGTTGGGGATTTAACGAGAGAAGTCCTCAGGGAATGTCATCGATCCAAATTCATGATTCATCCTGGCGGAACCAAGATGTATCAAGACATAAAGAGGAGTTTTTACTGGGAAGGTATGAAGAAGGATGTTGGCTTGTTGGTAAGGCAGTGTGTGAACTGTCAACAAGTGAAGGCCGAACATCAGAAGCCGAGTGGATTGCTTCAACCTTTGGAAATACCAGTTTGGAAATAGGATTCAATATCCATGGATTTTATAGATGGGTTGCCAAGGTTCAATCGAGGAAATGAAAGTATATGGGTCATAGTGGACAAGTTGACCAAGAGTGCCCTTTTAATTCCGATTAAGTCAACCAGGACGATACCTTTTTTAGCTAAATTGTTTATGAAGAACATAATTAGACTGCATGGAATTTCTAGTAGTATAGTAAGTGATAGAGATACTTTGTTTATTAGTGAGTTATGGAAGAGTCTACAGGATGTGCTAGGTACCAAGCTCAAGATGAGTATTGCTTATCACCCTCAGACAGATGGGCAAACAGAGAGAGTCAATAAGGTAATTGAGGGTTTGTTAAAAGCTTGTGTGTTAGACTTTGGTGTATCTTGGGAAGATCACCTACACTTAGTTGAGTTTTCCTATAATTATAGTTATCAGACTAGTATAGGAATGGCGCCTTTTGAAGCTTTGTATGGAAGGCCATGTAAGTCACCAGCATGTTGGTTGGAAACTTGAGACAAATTAGTCTTAGAACCAGATCTGGTAAGAGAGGCAATAGAGAAGATTGAGTTGATCCGAGGTAGGATGAGGGAAACTCGGTCAGATAGAAAAGTTATGCAGATAAGAGGCGTAAGGATCTAGAGTACTCGGTTGGAGATAAGGTTTTCATTAAAATATCGCCGATGAAAGGTGTGGTATGATTCGAAAAGTAAGGAAAACTGGCACCGAGATATATTGGGCCATTCCCAGTTATAGAGAGGAATGGAAAGCTCGCCTACAGAGTAGAGTTGCTAAGCGGTTTGGCAGGTGTCCATAATGTGTTTCATGTGTCTCATCTTCGTAAGTATGTGCATGATCCAGAGAATACTATTCCTCCAACCGTGTTGGAAGATTTAATGGTAGAACCGAATTTGACTTTTCTTAGACAACCAGTTCGGGTTGTAGCAAGAGATGAGAAGAAGTTAAGAAATAAGACAGTCAAGTTGGTGAAAGTTCAGTGGAGCGAAAACGAGAAGAATTGTACTTGGGAGACATAAGACATGATTAGAGATACTTATCCTGATCTGTTGTAAGGGCATGTTCTATATTTTCTCTATATAGACTATTTTCTAGTCAGGTAGGCTAGTATGGTAGTTAGGAGATGTTACAGATGATTGCTATATTTAGTATTTAGTTCTTGCTGAATTTTGAGGACGAAATTCTTTAAGGAGGGGAGCCTGTAACACCCCTAATTTTAAATAACATTATTTAGGAGATTTAGTTAGATAAATTAAATAGAATAATGTAGAGACTATAATGATAAGGGGATTGAGATTTGAAAACTAAATAGAGGTCGTGCCTTAACTAAATGAAATCATAAGAATGGGTTTATAAAATGGTTTTATAATTTAACTACCAAAGAGAATAAGGCAAGAGTATTATGGGAATAACCGTATATAACCTCATAACCCTTAAACCCTTACCTAATTCTCATTTTCATACTTTCATAAAAAAAAAGAGAGATCAAGGCCGGCCATAACCCTAGGAGAAAAGGGGACCAAAATCAACTAGAGGCTAAGGATTCAAGCAAGGAAGAATTAAGCAAGATCAAATCTCAAGTTCCTTATCCAAAACAAGGTGAATGATAATATAAACAATCGTATATATGTTTTTATGAACATCTTAATTTTTGGTTTAAGGTTTTAAAACCGTTTGGATGATTTGAAATATGATATGCTTTGATTATATGCCATGTTTGATTTAAATAAGTATGTTTGTAAAAGGTTTGATTCGATTTTAAGGTTAAAACCATGTAAAATGGGTTTTGAATACCATGAGGATTTAATATGTTATGTAAAACATTATTTTGGAGATGGGTTTAAATTTTTATAATAATCCCAACTATGGATAACTTATTATGAATCTTGAATGGAAGAAATAGATAATTTGGGTTTAAAATTAATTACAGCAATTATATAAAGGATTTTGGGTCCAAAATTTATATATGTTAGAAAACATATTAGAAGTGAATTAAGATGATTTTTCCCAAGTTATTTACTATGAAAATTAAATTAATTAAGTTTGAGGACTTAAACGTCTTAGTTATTTTATTAAGGGGAAGGGCTTCATTGCTAAAATATTTTTAATTATTAATTGATGAATTCGACAGCTTTTTTAGAAAAATATTTTGGTAAATTATTTGGCAACCAACAATATTTTGACAAATAAGGCAAGTAGGTGAAAAGAAATTTCTTTTAAAAGCTAAAAAACAGTTTTCTTTAGATTTACTACTTCGCCACTTCCATCTGATGGCTTTCGACACCATGCCTCCACCAAAGAACCTATTTGAAACCAATGCACATGGTATCAAGCAATTGATACGTAGTGCATTGGAGAAAGGTGGAAGGTATAGTGTCGAAACCTAGCTTTCGAAGGGGTGGAAGTTATCCACTGCTCACTTCTACTTATGAAAGAAGCTTTCGAAGGGGTAGAAGTTATCCACTACTCACTTCTACATATGAAAGAAGCTTTCGAAGGGGTAGAGGTCATTTTTATAAGCTTTCGAATACGTTAATTGCCTTTGCTTTTAAAAGGTTCTTTCAAAAGGGTTGAAGTTACTTTTAAATAGCTTTCGGATGGATTGTCGCTTGCCTTTGTTTTAAAAGTAGTTTTCGATTGAGTTGCCGCATATTAAGTTTTGAAAACGAGCTTTCGAAAGGGTAGTTGCTTTTAAACCTAGTCAAAATCTAGTTGCCGTCTTCATACCTTTCGAATTGGTTAAAGGCCTCTTTTCTTTATATCATTGTAACAATGAGTTCGAAAGGGAAGCTTTTGTTTTATTAATATTGAAGCCACATCCCAATGCTTTAAAAAGGGTGGTTTCGAAGCCATCTATTCCCCAAATTGTTTTACTTGGAGATTACTATTTTCGAAAGGGCTACTTTCGCTTATGTTCACTTTGACCCAGAAGTTATATTTAAGGTTAAACCTAATGATTTTGAAAGAGATACTTTCAAATGGTTTCGAAGCTATGCTTTTATAATTCCACTTGAACTATGTGGTTTCAAAAGATAATCTTTAATATTTTCGAAGGGTATGTTTTAATGGTTTCGAAAGAAAGATTTCAATGTTTTCGAAAGGAATGTTTTAAGTGTTTCGATAGGTATATCTTTAAGTGTTTTGAAAAGAAGGTTTGAATACTTTCGAAAGGTTGTTTCAATTGTTTCGAAAGAGAGGGTATAAGGTTTCGAAGGCCTTAGTTTTCAAAACAAGGAACCCAATCTCAATTTTTATGATAAGCTCGTGGCAATATGAAAGAGTTTTTAAAATGGCATTTATCTTTGGAGTTTTTGAAGAAGCTTTCCTTGCTAAAGATAATAGGTTAAATTTATTAACCATGTTTCATTTGAAAATTGCTTACAAGGAAATTGAACCATAGATATTTATGTTTTTATGTACTGATCAGTTATCATGTGTTCTTCTTTTGTAAACATATTCACTTTATAATTAACCCATATCTGCATTTGTGGTGTTAAGGGCAGAATAACCAATTAGGTTGACCCAGTAGTGAATATATATTGAGTTAACTCCTGTTTGAGTAGAATTGCATCCGGGAGGTCTGGTAGACCAGAATATAGGATGCCCAAAGACTTATCAAAGGATTATTGGTTTATACAGGTTCTTAGTAAGCCCATAAAAACTATGTATGGAAAAAGTTATTGGCAAGGGCCAACAAGTTCTTAGTGATCCCATGAAAGTTATTGACAGAGATTAATAGGTTCATGGTTAACCCATGAAAACTATGATATGAGAGAAGTTATTAGAGAACCCTATAGGTTCATAGTGAGCCCATGAAAACTATAATTGGATAAAATAATTGGTAGATACCAATAGGTTCTTAGTGAACCGATGAAAACTATGAAACTGGGCAGATATTCTGTAAGCTTTGAACAGGTTCTTAGTCAGCCCATGAAAACTAATAGGTTAATAGTGACCCTAAAAACCATAATTTGAGACAGATAGTCAAATGAATGGGGATGGAAAATCCAGAATATATTGTATGTTTTCATATCATCATGATACATTTTATTATGTTATGTTTTAACCAATGTGGATGCAAGTGCATAGTATATGGTTATTATAAATTTGAGTTAAGATACCAGTGATGGGAAAACCCATTCCGCTAAGCGACGTGGACTCACTACATATCTATATGGTTCGAGATGGTAGGTTATTATTCATACCAGACTTTTTGTCTGACTCGAAGTTATGTTTTCCCCTTAAACTCTCGGGTGCTCAATTGATTTTGAGTAGTTTGAGAGTTAAGCTTTTCAGGTTCTCCTTTAGACGAATAAGCTTCCGGAGACATGTAGGAGGCAAGCTTGCTATTAGGAGTTCTTTCTGTTTGATTCTGCTGTGTTTTGGATGTAATGGTAAACTTGTTTAATTGCCTATATTTAGACTCCAATCATCCAAGGGGGCATCTTCATATGTCGTTCTTGGCATATTTTGTAATAATTATATTTCTCTGAACGTTGTTTACGAATTGGGATCATGTAATGAATTTGAAACATGATTTGAATTTGAATGAAACATCTGTTTTATGATTTTAATTATTTTTCATATTCATGTGTTTCTGTTATATCAATGTATCTAATATTACCGCACTCGGTCACCAAAAATTAATAACTATGAATGACTGCAGCATCTATAGTCGTTAGTTTTAGGCCTCCAAGTGGGGGATGTTACCGCTTGTGTACTGTAACATCCCATAAATTGAATGAAAACTAATTAAAGAGAATTAATAAATAATCATTAAAGCCCAAAAATAGAATTTTTGAATCAGAATTTGGCTAAGAAACTTGCACCATTATGTTCATAGCGATTTTCTGATTGATTTTCATACATAAAGTTTTACGATCGGAGTTCGAATAGAAAAGTTATTAATGCTTGAAGATTTCAGATTGGGAACAATTCAAAACCAATTAAGGAAGTAAATGTTAATAACTTAGCATTAAAATGGCATTTATATAAAAGTTAGCGTTACACGAAATGAATACGATAAATCTAATTAAATCAGCATTGAAAATGAAATAAATAAGAATTGATGTGGGTAATGTTAAAAAATATTAACATTTACAAAAACGTTTAACGTTTAAATAAATATGAATGTTTAATGTGTAAACAATGGTAATAAATATTATCAACATAGCATTTAAGCAACCGTTTAATATACTTTTAAATTAATAGCATTCAATCAAATTAAATCTAATTAAGAAAGCCGAGATGGAAATAAATAAATCGAACGTAGAAGGGAATAAATGAGAATTAGTTAACGATAAAAACAAACATTAATAAATGAGAACGTTAACAATGAAGGGAAGAAAATCAAGAAATAAATAATATTAACACTGAACAAATACATAGCCATTAAGTAAGGTTACGTAAATCAAATTAGATGGAATAAAATCAATCGCACGAAAATAAAAGGAATAACATAAACGCTTAACGTATATACAATCGACCGATGGAATTGATTTGTGAGCCTATAAATACAGACCTAACCCCTCACTTTTCTTCTCATATTTTATGAATCATGGAGTGAAGCTTAATCATTTTCTTTTCTTCACAAATTCTAAGAAATATAGAAATCATAAATAGTATAATTATATATGTATATGTGGAGAATAGTGGAAAATAAAAGAGAAGAAGAATAAAGGGTGAATCAATTCCACGAAAAAGAGGTAAGTTCTAAATCTAAAACTTTACAACTACGTTAAATTCAAATCTCTTCTCAGATTTATAATTCTAATAAATATGTATACATTTTAATACATATTTTGGTAGAAGGAAAAGGGAGTCAAATAAGAATAGTGGATTTAGATATGGATATTTCGAAGCTTAAAGGTTTGTAGGAATTATATACGTTTATATAATATTGGATTTATATCATTGTAAATCTGTTCATGTATGCCTAAAAGTAATTTTGGAGTTGTAGGCTTAAATTTATAAATTTAATGAATTGATAAACCTTTCCTACATATTCGATGAATGATTAACTGCGATTTAATATTGCATATATATATATATATATATAACTTGAACCTGGAAAGTAAGGGTGTAAGTTGTAGTCCCTAAATTAACAAGATTTTTTAGATATTCCAGATTTTTAGATTTAAATGGCATATGTTAATTAATATGAAATAAAGATTATCATAAATTGAATTGGGATTTAAGTAGTATTTTAATTCATTGGAATGAAGTGCATTGCAATGTAAATTTCAATAAATTATCTAGTTTTATAAATATGAGTAAATGTGTAACGTTTGAAGTAACAAGGAATACACCTAAAAGAAAGAGATGTACAAAATAGGATATTTACCATATTTTGTACTGTTTATATCAATTATAAAAACAAAAAGATAATCCCTTGTAATTCCAAACATAACACAAATCCCCTTTTAGGTAAGTTATAGAAGTTCAAAGTGTTAACAATCCCTTTTGGGAAAGATGTAATTCCAACGTATTAAAATGCAGAAATCCCTAGGTATAAACTAAAGAATTGCAAGTAAGGGCAATAATGATAGTCTAAATGTAAAGCTAATATATGCAATAAAAAATAAGTTAGAAATTAAACAATAAGCGACAAATGTAGGTAAAATAATGAAATGAGTTAGTAATAAGGATAGTAACCAAAAGAAGATAGTAAGAGATAAAAAGAAACAGTAGATAGATATTTAAATCTTTTAGGTTAAAAGTAAGCGGTTAATGACACTAAATCAACATTTATGAAATAAGAAGTAAATGCGTGAAAAAGTAAAGGAACATTATCAGCAGTTGAACATTGGAGGCATAGTAATTCAGTATATAATATCCATATAAATACATTTATACGTAGACCCAAGTACGCAATTATAACATTTGTGAATTATTAAAGTTAGCTAATAACTTAAATTAAATAAAGAATCATATAGTCATTAAAATGGGTTGGAATGCGAGGTCAGTAGTGTTACACAATAGAAGTTTGCCCACCGCAAGGGGCTACCAGTAGTTGTGTATACATTATACTGATTTGGGACATATCCAACTGTAGGACCCATGGAATTATACGTTCGCATATAGGTGAAAGAAATACCAAGTAAGATGTTCGCCTCGGGTCAAAGTGTCAAAGGACAAGTAGAGTCTGCTTGGTATTTACCAGATTGCATTAGGAAATCTAAATGGAATGGTAAGCAAGGCTCGGTGATATGACAGTGCAATTGATACCAAATAGGGAGTAGGAGTTGCTTCATAAGTCGAGAACGTCATCAATCCTTAGCGATCAGTCGAAAGATAGTGGGTTACACCTAAATGGACTATGCCTCCTACTAGTGTATATCCCATTTAGGACATGCACCACCACACAGTTGTTTGCTAGTTTGTTTGTAATAGGAGGCTAGGCTAGATAACCCTTTGATGGAGTCTTTCAAATAGGAATACAATATGGCTAAACTATTGTGACGTCATTAGTAGGCACTACAGGAGTTCCTTGGTATGCATGGGCGATAAGGACGTGATACTGCGTTGATGATGGATCCTGACGAGGTGTTGGGTTAGGAATACTAGCGGGGATAGTATCTTGGTCCAAAGGCGGAATGTGGTACTTATATACATACATACAGACACACACACACATGTAGTTATAGTCTACTTGAGTAGATGGAGCGTATTATACGCGTACATGGAGTCGAGATGACTAAGTAAAATAAAAGACATAACATGTAATGAAAGGCAATCGGCATAAACTAGTGCTATGTATAAAGTGTGTAATTTACCAGTTAGTAGAACGTTGTCCTGACCCCCTCCTCGTTACAACTGTAACATCCCCTATTTTGAGGTCCAAAGCTAAGCGCTACAAATGCTGCAGTCATCAATAGTATTAACTTCCGATGACAAAATATGGTAATGTTAATGGTATCCATAATACCAGAAGCACATGATATGCAATATAATCCACACCAATTTCAAAATAGCTTTTCCGGTTACATTTCAAATCAATATTTCATATTTAATTACATAATCCCAAAACAATTCCTAGGTTTTTATCAAATATAATTATTACAAATTACGCCAAAAGCGACATATGAAGATGCCCCATTGGATGATCAGATTACTAGATAGATAGACATATTAGTCATGAATACAGCATAGTGGAAATAATACTAAATAGCTCCTACGTAGCTAGCTTTGCCTCCTACACGTCTTTGGAAGCTTATTTGTCCAACCTACTAAACCTGAAAAGTCCTTAACTCTTAATCTATTCAAATCAAATCTTGAGCACCCAAGAGTTTAAGGGTAAAACCTAAACTTTGAGTCAGATATAAAGCCTAGTGTGGATAATTCAATTACATCTCGGCTTACTGATATTATGTGAGACCACGCCGCTTAGCGAAATGGGTATCCCCTCACTAATATCCTTTTAAAATCATATCTTTTGCAAATCAAAATCCTGCAATCAAACTGATTATAACAACAACAACAATAACATATATGCATATAAATCAGGTAAGTAATGGACTTTCTATCCAAACATTATAGTTTTACATGGTTGACTATTAACCACTAGCTGACTTGGGCCTACCAGATATAATAAATATTCTAACTTCCATTAGATACAATATTGGACGGTTTGTCCTTAACTATCTTCTTCTAGGATCAACCGATCCTAATGGTTTTGCAGGCTCACCAATAACCTATCTTTACTCTGTATATTCCCTTCTGTGTGTAACATCATTTTAGTCTTACTTGTGACAAAGCCCTACACACTGCAATTTTGGACTTATATTAACTAGGGGCTACTAGCTAAAGTATAGGGCATGACCCCATACCACTCCCATCTAGTATCCTAATATCTGAGTCATTCTTTTAGAAAATATGTGGGCTGACCACCCTATTCAAATTTCATTTCCTTGAAAACAATATTTACAAATGATTTAACCTTGAAATCATATCTTTTTAAAACAAGGAAATTATACCCTTTGCTTACTCAAAATACTTATGCCATGATATATGCTTTACACAAAACAATGTTGATGAAAATCTAAATCCATAGGGTTATCTATCCCTTTAAAATAAGTTGAAGCCCTTTTAACTTTGAAAACATTAGGCTATAAAGCCAAAACCTTCTTTTCGAAACCATTGCTTAAGACCTCAAACAATCCCTTTCTAAATCACTGAAAACGTCCCTTTTGAGATCATTGCTTAAAACCTTAGACATCCTCTTTCGAAACCCTTAGAAATATTCCTTTTGAAACACTCAAAGTATACCTTTCAAAAGCATTGTAAACTTCCCCTTTGAAACACTTAAAACATACCTTCCGAAAGCATTGGGTTCAAGTAAGAGTTTGTGGAAACATTGCTTTGAAACCATTAAAAGTATTCCTTTCGAAACCATTGGGTTTAACATTTTGTATAACTCTAGGGTGAATGAGAACATAAGTGAAAGCTTTGCTTTCAAAAACATTAGTCTTAAGAAAAAGAATTGGATAAGAGGATAGCTTCGAAACCATCCTTTCGAAACCTTTGCCTTCGAAACCATTGATAAAAGCGCCTAAAAGGACCCTTTTGAAAGCATTGGGAAGGTAGCTTCAAAATTTAAAAAGGCAAAAGCTCCTCTTTCAAATACATTGTTGAAGGTTAGAAGAAAAGAGTCTTTTAACTAATTCGAAAGGTATGAATGCGACAGCTAGAGTGTCGAATAGGTTCAAAAATGACAACTCGTTCGAAAGCTTCTTTTTAAAAACAAGGCAAGCAGCAACTCTTTTGAAAGCTTCTTTTTAGAACAAAGACAAGTTAATGGGTTCGTAAGCTAATAAAAGCAACCCCTTTGAAAGCATATAAATTGGCTTCAACCCCTTCGAAAGTGTGCCTTCGACACAGTCCCTTCCACCTTTCTCCAATATGCTTCGTATCAGTGGCTTGATGCCATGTGCATTGGTTTCGAATAGGTGCGAAAGGCCTTTTGGGCATGGTGACGAAAGCGAGCAATGGAAGTGGCGAAGTTGTAATTCGAAACAAAACAGGTTTTACGCCTTTCAAAGTAATTCAGTTTCACATAACTTTCCTACTTTGTCAAAATATGATTGGTTTCCAATTCTTTATCAAAATTCTTTTCTATAAAGGCTACTGAATTCAATAATTAACAATTGAAATTATTTTAACAAATTAGCCCTTCCCCTTAACAAAATAAATAAAACATTTAAGTCCTCTAGCTTAAATAATTTATTAATCATTGTAAAACACTTAGAAAAAATCTCCAAAAATCATTGTAATTCAATTTAAATATGCTTTCTAACATATATAAATTTCAGACCCCAAACATAATGGTAATTGCCCTAAATAATTTAAAACCAAAATTAACTATTTTCTCTCATAGAAAATTAATAATAAATCCACAATCACATAGAAAATTATGAAACTTGAAACCCACTTCTAAATTAATGTTCTTGACCATATATCAAAAAAGCAACTCATTTGGATGTCATTTGATAGGTTTTCTAATCTAAACATATCATAAAATTAATATGAAACAATATAAATCATCAACAAGCATATATCTATTTAAACAAACACAACATGGCATATAACTTGCAAAAATAATTCGAATCTAACATGAAACCGAAATCAATATCAAAAGTGAGATGTAAGTTAGTTATTCACCTTGGCTTTGTGTTAAGATGGTTGAGATTTGCTCTTAGATTGATTTTCTTAAGCTTTCTATTTGAATCCTAGCTTTTCTTCTCCTTGAATCCCCTTAATGATGGCCGACCGAGTTTGCTTAGGGTTTTAGTTTTGTTTGTATAAGTTAAAATTAATAAGGAATGAAGGATAGAAGGGTTTAGGGTATAAGAACAAAGGCTATTCATATTTACCCTTACCATATTCCTCCTACTTGCTTAATTTCAATTCTCTTTTGCTTATACATTCATTAAGGCATGGCTCCTTCTTAATTAACAAATCTCAATCTCCTAACTATCTACATTATTTTATTTTATTTACTCAATTAAATATTCTAAATAATGTTAGTCAAAATTAGGGTCATTACAACAACGCACAGGATAGCTTTAGATGGACAGGTACTGGTGCAAGGCGGGAACGGTGGAAGGATAGATTTCCTTATGTATGCTCGACACTGATAAGGACACTAAATACCAGAAGTGTCAACCTTGGTCAGTAGCTATATGATTTATTATACTTCATTATTCCGCTGCGAGTTTATATCGGTATTGCTCCGATATGCATTTGTTTATTTGGAGGATACCAAAACCAACGATCTGTATTTTGATGGACTTGGATTTTTAATTTTGCAAAAATTCGGGCCCACTAAGGTGCGGGTTATTAGATTTGATATCAGAACCTAGGTTAGTCGATCTTAAGAAATAGGATACGATGAGTGAACGTATTTGTAATTTTTAATATAATTATACATATTATACGCCAAGCTCAACAAATTCTGACTATAGAAGTAGTTGCAACCATATTCTGAAATGAGGGATAATGCGACTATGGGTTGGAACAATAGATGAAGTTGAAGGTATACACCTATCCCGATTACCCTACGGGAAGTAGGTTATATTGGAAGGCACTGACTTAAGTAAAGCATGAGTGCGACATATTGAAGGGTCCCTGAAGTTGGATGGTACTTGACTCCCTTGTAGAGCACGGATTGCTCTATGGTTGTAGATGCCTACAGGATTAATGATTAGTGATGTACAACAGGTCCAGATAAATTGGAAAGTAAGAATCTATATGTTGCAGATATTTGAAAGTACCCGAAGGAAGGTATGTAGTAATCACTCCAAGATGATAGCCAAATTTTTAATATATTATAAAGGAAGATAAGTCAGAAAGCAAGTTGAAAAGAAGAAAAGTCCAAAAGAATGGACAAATAAAAATTCACTCTGAATTTGACCCCGTATGAAATAATTTAATATAAATGTTGAAATGATTTTAATACAAAAGTTGAGAAAAAATATATGAATAATATATTTGAAATGATTTTCAAAGAACTATTTGAAATATTAAATTTTCGAAAACATAAAATATTTATATTTTATTTAAATAAAAAAATCAGTAGAAATTAAAACGAGTTAAATCATAAATTTCAATAAATGAGATTTTGTAAAAAGTTATTCTTTTAAATAGTGGAGCGTATATAGGTCGTTGATTTTTCTAAGATACAATAATAAAAATTTAAGTTGTAAAATTCTTTTGGGGGTGGACAATAGGAGGTGGTACAAGTTTAAAATAGGGTAAATAGAAAGGGAAAAAAAGATTAGAACCCAAAAAATAAAGCAGGCGAACACATTGCAATGGCTCAACAAAGAAGACAGTCAATTGAGAGGAAAGCTATATAAATAGAAGCAATTTAAATAAGAGTAGTTTTGGTAGAAAACAGTTAAATAGTAGTTTTGGTAGAAAGCTATATAAAATAATGTTAGTAATTAGAAATAAAGTTAGGAGATTATATTAAAAAGAATACTAGTAATATAATTTGAAGCAACACAGGAAATTAAAGGCAAAACAAAGGAAAATGAATATTTTCCATAATTGTGCGCATTGATTTTACATATTGTAACAACCTGTCCTTAAATAGACTTAAATCCCGACCCAAAATAGGCCCATCGGAACTTAGAACCGTTCCAAGACTGGTTGTTTGTTGAAATTTTTTAAACATTACACAGTACACAAAGTATCTATCTACACTTTCAGAATCACAAAGCGGAATGGAAATAAATATAATATCTGAAACAAGTACCCATTTCATAAAATAAACCATTTCAGAAACATAACATGTTATCATCAAATGTTACAACATGTCCACATAAAACCTCCATAGCACAATATTCCAAAATACATAACTGTCTGAACTTGGTACATTAAAAATATCCAAAAAATGCATAAATGGATGGATAACCGCCACAAGTCTTCATCTCCATTTTCATCCCTAAAATCAGCATTGTCTCCTCTAACCTATGTGTTGTGATGAGGAGTGGGTCAAAACAAAAAATATCTGATGAAAGAGAATATCAGGCTTTTCCATAATTGTATTTGGGCAGTACTTTTAGATTAGAAACATGTCTTACGCTATGTAGTTAATATCAGATAATGTCATCAATATGTCACCGATATATCTCATATCACTCCATAACCGATATTTTTTTCCAAAATATCTTTTAAAATATCGTTATCGATATATCGCCCGATATTTGCCTATATATCACATCGGTATTTAGTGTAAAATCATCGATATATTTTTAGAATATCATTCATTATTGTATGTCTTGGAGAAAATAAATTTACAAATAAATATCTTCGTATTCTCAACGGTTGTTTTTAGTATATGGTGAATGACAATACATAGAAATCCTAATGCACTAATTTTATTTAGTTTTAACCATGATTTCTTTACTCTATTTCATTCGTTTGTTAATAAAGAAAACTCTATTTATTCCATTATTTATTTATTTATGTTTTGTGTGAAGACTTTAATACTAAAAACTAGATTGTTTAAGAGCTGCTTCTCTTTTTCGTTATATTTTGGTTTACCATTTCTAATTAGTAATTTAAGTTATGAAAATTGATTTTATTAGTTATTTTCATGCACCAATAACTAAAACGTTGATGTGTACTAGTAAAGTTATATATTTGAAAAATTGATAAAGAACATGTTAGAAGTTGTAACCGATGTCAAATCAACATTACTTATATGATAAATTAAGTGAAAATGAGAACGAAGAAACTATAAATATGGAAAAAAATTACAAATTATTATAGATGATTATATGAATTATAAAACAAATTTAGTATAAAAATGAATAAAATAACAAAGATGCACATTATACGAATTTCTCAATTTTTATAAGCTTATTTTATGACTTGTGTTTACTAGAATATCCCGATAAACATATTGTAATATGTAAACTATATGCAGTCACTCTTTAATAGTAATTTGACAATATTGATCCAAATATTTAAAATCATAACCTCATTATACTATTATTACAAAATAGCACAATATGGTTTATAACATGTTCTACAGATGTCCAATATATCACCAATATAATCTGATATTATCACGGTATTTTAAAATATATCATACCGATACTTGACCGATACATACCCGATACTGATATTAACTATTTAGGTCTTACGTATTTAAACCATACCATACTAATAACTTTAACTGTAAACCCAAGGCCTTTCCACTCTAATTCCAAAATTAATGCAACTACCATTTGCGATGCAAGAGAAAGCATCCAAATCACTTAATCCTTTTATTGGAAATTAGAAAGACTCTAACCATTTAATACCTACAGAATAGGTAGGTCCCCATCATTTAATACCCAACCCATTTCCAAATTCTAACGCAACTATCGTTAACGATGCAAGAGAGAGATCCTCCAAACCACTTAATACCTTTTTATTAGGAATTAAGTAGACATTGACCATTTAATTCCTATAAAAATAAGCAGGTCTCGGTCATTTAATACCTAACCCAAGGCAGGTCCCTACATGGTTCTCACTAACTGACATCGTAAGAAATCCCATCAGGTCACTTAATACTTCTCTTAAAGGAAAGAGAAGGACCCTATAATAGTCACTTAATACCTCTAAACAAAAGCCGACCCCTCTAAAGATTTCTCTTATCATATCAATAACGTGATTATGACCCATAACCCAAACCGTGTCATCTCGGATTAGTCCGACTATTCGTAGGTACTGGTAGCTAGATTGACTGGGTAGATTTACCCTACAAAATTGAGACTAACCTCGCTTCCACTGAGGTTATTTATTATAGGTGATGCCCCACATCAGTTCCCAAAGTTACACTGCTGGTAGTCATATTTAACTTGGCGGGCTTCTATGTAACTTTAGACTGACCTCGCATCCGTATACTTAGTCTTGCTTCATATATATACCAATTATACATATAACTATCCTACACAATTAATAATTAAGGCCTTATAAGGTAACCTCTTATTACGCCTTTAATTATGGATTAAACTCCATAATTACCATTAACTACCTTCCTAAGAAATTAATGTTATTTACTACCCTATTAATTCTAATTAATACGTTCAATATGCTATAATCATTACGTTATTAACTTTAATAATCAATACGTTATTATTATATATACACACATACACACACACATGCACGAGATTCAAATAAAATGTCTCTAATCACATGCAAAAAACCACTAATTAATTTAAAGGTCAAACTCATACAAGTTCCAAGCTCCAAACAAAAAAATAGCTAATATCCTTAGCCAACAACTAACTATATAAAAAGGAATAATACCAAACTCATCTCATATTAACATAATAGAATTTACCTTTACTAATTTAAGGAAAACTATCCTTAGAATTTAGATCTTTTATATTTTATTCTACTTTTACACATAGCATCTTGAAGTGAAAAAGGGTACATACGTGTTTAATTTATAGAAATAGGCAGTGCAAACGACAATATAATCAAATTCATACTTTGCACACCATTTCTAACTTTATTTTCTTTTAGGACCCTTTCAATACTACAAATGAAATCAAAAGAAATAAAGTGGAATTATTATAAATTATCTAAATCTTAATTACAGATTTGATCATATTATGTTGATACAAACAATTGAAATTCCATCATATTCAAAGATTGACATTTATTTAGGAAAATTTTAGAGGTTTTAGATGTTTTTTTTTCGTTTACCAAAATTTTCCAATGCATACATCAATCCAAATAAATATTATTCAATTACAAAAATATTAAAAACTTGATATTTCCACTCACAGAGAATTGTTTGGTTCCTAACTAGATTTGATTTTCATCGCACCCAATTCTCTTTCAGATCTCCCTCTTTTGGAATATACAACAAAGCGAATTGTATATAGGAATTAGATAGGATCGGATCTATACCGCTTCTAATTCTCTGTTAGATCTTCCCTTTTTTGAATATACAGCAAATGGATTGTATATAGATTAGATTTAAAATATGAAACTAGAGAGGAAAAGAATTGGGAATTTAATTAAATCAGAGATATAAATTCCTTACCCGAAATTTACTGTTTCTGAAAACCAAATGGGGGAAAATTGACAAAGCTCCGCTACTGTTCTCAAAATTTTATGAAAATAATTGGGGGGTCCAGGCCTCTATTTATAAAGGTGAGAAGAAACCAGAACCATCATATTAAAATAATTAAATCCGGGTCGTTCAGGCTACTCAAAAAAGCCCACTTTTCACCTTCAACGGTCGACTCCTAATACCCAAGCGGTCGACCTCTTTAACTTCCTAAATATTTTAATTTAAAATTCAAAATTTTAAATTCAAATTCAAATATTTAAATTTTAAATCCGAAAACTTCAAACGTCCATAACTTCTCTGTTTGAACTCCGATTTCAACATATTATATATGGAAATTGATCAGAAAATCACCACGGATGCAATGGTGCAACTTTCATGACCAAGTTCCAAAATTTATGAAATTTCCATCTTATTTTAATTATTTAATTTCTTATTAAATTTTACAGGATGTTACACGTATCTTTTAAAAGTCCCCTAACATGCTATCAGAGCCTCTACTAAGGTTGAAAGTGAACATGAGTAATAGGATAACAATAAGGTGGAAGTGTCCTTGTCTACTACAATTTTATTGTTAAAATTGTAAAAGATGTTTTAGAAACATCATAAAGCGTATTTTTAATGAAATGGTTTGATATAACAATTGAGTTTTTAAAAGAAAAACTTAATAAATGATTTGAGTTAAATATACCAATTTTAAGAAGTAAAATCCTGTTGTTGAAATGGGCTTTAAAAGAAAAAGTGATTTGAATGACCATTCATGTAATAAAGCTTGACTCTTATTTGAAAAGAAGGAAAAGTTCTTTTAAAAGTTAAATTGCTAACATTTCCTTTTAGACTTAATAAATAAACTTAATTGGTAGATCCTAAATTATAATTTTAAAAGTTGTGACACATACAATTAACATTGGTTAAAATAAGAAGATTTTCATGGTTCCTTTTTGAAACTAAGCTAATGAAGGATTTAATTAAAAGTTTATAAGTTTATATTTTTAAAGATAAAGATTTTGAGGATTAAGTACTTCATGATTGTGAAGTTTTAATTTTATAAAGAGTAGTGAAAACCAAACAAAAATTTAATAGTAAGTAGATAGGGATGATTGCCAAGATAAGATGGGGTAAGAGTCAAGGCTATGAGTAGAATAGCGATGAATGCTCATAGAATAGTAATGGTGAACCCCCATTGGATATAAGGAATATTAGTTTGAGCCTAGAAATATTTCATTAAACATGTGTGAAGACCATAAAGAAGAACCCATAAGGAAATAGGAAATGGTATCGAAGTACATTTCTGCAAGTTCTAGAGTATACCTACGTGAGAGATTAATAATAAAGAAAGCATATACCAAGATTTAAGAATACTATTAAGAGATTTTGATTAAAAAGAAGATAGTAATATAATTGGTTGTGATTGTGGAAGTAATGGATCGACCTTATTAAAAGCCAAAAAGGAAAGCTAAGATATGTGGGTTACAGTAGAATGACATGTAAGAAAGGTCCATTTAATTTAAGTAAGAAGTGATAAGGCCACGACATCATTAATGTAAGTCAATGTTGAAGGGTAGCTTCCATCTATTGTTCCTTTAGGTTTGTTGGGTTGTAAGCATTAGTTTTTTCTATTGTATAAAACGAGTATGATATTATGAGAAATATTATTTTTATTTGTTTCTAGATTGACCACTATATGTATTGGGAAACAGTATAAATAAGGAAATCTCATAAATGACACTTAACTAATGAAAAGTAAATAAATGGAAGGCTAGAAATTTATAAAATAAATTAGGAAATTTATTAAATTAGCTACTAAAAGTAACTAATGTTAAGTCCCAAAAGCGTTACAATTTTAGGAGATAAATTTTAGCGAGCGAAAGACAGGGAAATATTGTTGCGAAACCATGGGTCACTATCCCTACGCCTTAGAAGCTAAAATTTATAAATGAACTTGTGTGCTAATTATTGTTCTAAAATAAAAGATAAAGTTTTAGAAGTTTGAGAATTAACCGTGTAGTAGAAAAGAGACAATCATGGATGTTAACTCGTTGACTAAATTTCGACTGCATAGGATGTGGCTTAGTTTGTTTCAAAAAAGATTAAAAAAAATACCTTTAAAAAAAATTGTTTAAAATCTTTGATTTTTAATAGAAAATGTTTTTTGTTAAAGTTTTGGTAAAATGTTGTATTTTTAAATTTTCTAACCATTTCTAAATTTTAATTAGAAAATATTTTGAATGTAAAAGAGGGGATTTTTATTTTTGAAATGTCACATGATTAGCATAAAGAAAAATTTAACGAGTTAGCAAGTGAATTTTACTGTATGGCATAAGTGACAATAAAGTAAAAGGTAGTTAGTGATAAGGGCAACGACTTTTTAAGCCTTGGGATTTCTTTTTACATACCTTGTCGATAGGCAAACCAAAATTGTTTTAAAATAACACTATTTTAAAATTTTAAAATTCAAAAGTAAACTTCCTTATGTGGGCCGTACTAGAAAAGTTGGAAAAGAATTGGGCTAAAAAAGAAGGTTCCAAGATATAAGGGAAAATGGGTACACAAGAGAAGGATGGAAATATGAAATTCTCCATCTAAACCCTTTTTCAACATAAGAATATAGGTTTAGAAAACCGAATTTTTGAAATTTTAGATCTTTGAAAATTGTGTGCTAGGTATTGGATGGTAGGGATTAGATGCAAAATTGGTTGAACTATACTTCTATTCATAGAAGTATGAAAAATTTGGATGCAAAAAAAAGATTTTGATTTTCAAGATTTACTTACATATAGAACTGCCAATAGATATAGGTTGCTTGCATCATATTTTCAAAATTGTTTTAAAAGAATGCATTCATACAGGTGGTGCAGATTTAGTATTATTCAGCATATATATCATATTGTATTGTGCTACATCGTGCACTTATACACGATTGGCTGTAAAATTGGATACACACTAATTGGTTGGATAGGCTAGATCGGTTTTGCGCTATGTTACATGATTCTGTCCTTGAGGAATTTCAGAGATGAAATTTAAGGGAGGAGAATGTAACATCATGTAAATTGAATGACATCTAATTAAAGAGAATTAATAAAAAATCATTAAAGCCTAAAAATAGAATATTTGAAAACATCATAATTTGGCTACGAAACTTGAACTATCGTGTTCGTAGCGATTTTTTGATCGATGTTCATATATAAATTTTACGATCAAAGTTCAAACAGAAAAGTTATCAATGTTTGAAGTTTTCATATTGAAAATAATTAAAAATCAATTGAGAAAGTAAATGTTAATTACTTAGCATTAAAATGGACATTTATATAAATGTTAACGTTAAAGGAAATAAATGTTTACTGAATACAGGCCTAACCCCTCACTTTTCTTCTTATGTTTTCTTAATCAAGGAGCAAAGCTCCACTATTTTCTCCATAAATTCTATGAAATATATAAATCATAAAATAGTATAATTATATATGTATATGTGGAGAATAGCAGAAAATAAAAGAGAAGAAGAATAAGGGGTGAATTAATTCTGCGAAGAAGAGGTAAGTTCTAAATCTAAAACTTTACAACTACCTTCAATTCAAATCTCTTCTCAGATCTATAATTCTAATAAATATTTTTATGCTTTAATATATATTTTGGTAGAAGGAAAAGGGAGTCAAATAAGAACAATGGATTTAGATCTAAAGATTTCGAAGCTTAAAGGTGAGTGGGAATTATACACTTTTATATAATATTGGATTTATATCATTGTAAATCTGTTCCTGTATGCCTAAAAGTAATTTTGGAGTTGTAGGATTAAATATATACATCCAATGAATTGATAAACCATGCCTACATATTCAGTGAATGATTAACTGCGATTTAATATTGCATACATACATACATATAAATATATATATATATATATATATATATAACTTGAACTTGGAAAGCAAGGCTATAAGTTGTAGTCCCTAAATTAACAAGATTTTATTAATATTCTAAATTTGTATATTTAAATGGCTTATGTTAGTTAATATGAAATAGAGATTATTATAACTTGAATTGGTGTTTAAGTAGTATTTTCATTCATTGGAATGAAGTGAGTTGCAATGTAAATTTTTATAAATTATCTAGTTTTATAAATATGAATAAATGTGTAACATTTGAAATAACAAGGAATATGCCTAAAAGAAAGAGATGTACGAAATAAGGATATTCACCGTATTTTGTATTGTTTATTTCAGTAATAAAAAAAAATTAATCCCTTGTAATTCCAAACGAAACACAAATCCCCTTTTTGGTAAGTTATAGAATTCTATAGTGTTAATAATCCTTTTTGGGAAAGATGTAACTCCAACACATTAAAATGCAAAAATCCCTAGATATAAACTAAAGAATTGTAAGTAGGGACAATAATGATAGTCTAAATGTAAAGCTAATATATGCAACAAAAGAAAAGTTAGAAATTAAGCAATAAGCGACAAATGTAAGTAAAGTAATGAAATAAGTTATTAATAAGGATAGTAACCAAAAGAAGATGGTAAGAGAAAAAAAATAGTAAATAAATATTTATATTTTTTAAGTTAAAAGTAAGCTGTAAATGAAACTAAGTTAACGTTAATGAAATAATAAGTAAACATATGAAAAAGTAAAGGAACATTATTAGCAGTTGAACAATGGAGGCGTAGTAATTCAGTAAGTATGAATATCCATATAAATACATTTATACGTAGCCTCAATTATGTGTTTATAACGGGTATGAATTATTAAAGTTAGCTAATAACTTAGATTAAATAAAGAATGGCATAGTCATTATAATGGGTTGGAATGCGAGGTCAGTGGAGTTACACAATAGAAGTCTGCTGACCGCAAGGGGCTACTAGCTGTGTGTATGCATTATACTGATGTGGGACATATCCAACCGTAGGACCCATGAAATTATACGTTCACATATGGGTGAAGGGAATACCAAGTAGGATGTTTGCCTTGGGTCGAAGTGTCATGGGACAAATAGAGTCTACTTCAACCATTTAGGGGGTATTAAGTAACAATTGGTATTTCCTTGACTGTGTTAGGAAATCTAAATGGAATGGCGAGCATGGCTCAGTGCAATGACAGTGTGATTGGTACAAAATAGGGAGTAGGAGCTGGTTCATAGGTCGAGAATGTCTTCGGTCATGAGCGGTCAGCGGAAAGATGAGGGGTCTTGCCTAAACGAATTATGCTTCCTACCAGTGTTGATTCCGTTTAGGACATGCACTGTGTCACAGTTGTTTACTAGTTTGTTTGTGATAGGAGTCAAGTCTAGATAACCCTTTGATCAAGTCTTTCAAATACGAATAGAATACGGCTAAACTATTGTGACGTTATTAGTAGGCACTACGGTAGTTTCTTGGCATATACGGGTGGTGAGGACGTGATACTGTGTTGATAAAGGATCCTTACGACGTGTTGGGTTAGGGATACTAGCGGAGATAGTATCTTTGTCCAAAGGGGGACCGTGGTACTTATACACACACACGTATGTAGTTATAGTCTACTTCGAGTAGATAGAGCATATCATTCGCGTACGTGGAATCGATATGACTAAGTAAAATAAAAGACATAACACGTAATGGAGGCAATCGGCATATACTAATGTTATGTATAAAAGATGTAATTTACCTGTCATCAAAATGTTGTTCTGACACCCTCCTCATTACAGCCCCACTACGCCATAGATGACCTTCTGCAACATTTTTGCAAGGTGTTGCCAGCTAAAATGTTGCAACAGTTATAAAATTTTGGTCCTACTGCAACGTTGTATTTTTGGTGTTACCTTAGCCATAAAAATGTGTTGCTCTAGTTAAACAATTGTAACACGATGCAACATTTTTATATAGTGTTGCTATAGATATATTCTAATTAAAAAAAAATTACACCTCAGCGATCCACACCATTAGTTAAAACAAAATCTCAACCATTCATTCACGATCTATTACGCTTCCTCTATTTCCCGCTAACATTTTCATTCACGCGCTTCCTTTTCATTTCGTTCTCCCCAAATTGCAGAAACAAAAAATTAGGCTTCTCCCCCAAATTTCTTTTTGCTCTGGCCCGATCTATGGCAATCTTCATGGGATTCGCGTTTGAGTATTCCTTTTTCATTTCTTTTCCACACCTACTCTCTTCTCTTCCTTATGTCTGTAAACGGAAACGTAAAGAAAAAAAAACACGATGGTTTTAAATTCGAAATCAATTCAAATTAAAATCCTAAAATTTAAAAGTTTATATCTTTGGACTTCTTATGCCAAGATCAACGCATCTAGGTCCGTTTCGATGGGTGCGGTTCCAGTTTTGGGATGATCGATGTTAGGCAGAAATCTAAGATTGTGTTTTCGAGATTGTTGTTCAGCAATGGTAAATACGAGGCTTGGTTTCGGGTTTTTTAGGCTTGTAGCAGTTTTTGGTGGTAATTTGTGAAGCACGGTGGAGTTTAGATGGGGTTCGATGATTTGGGTTTGGATCCAGGTTGTTGAAAGTCACGGTTTAGGCTAGGGTTTTGTGTTGGTTTTGGGATGTTGAGGTCGGATAGCACCTACGGCGGCGATATAGGGCAGTGTGATGGGCTAGGGGATTGCTGCGACTTGGTGTACGGTCGATTGAGAAGAGTGATGTCGTGTTTAGGGGCGGTTGTGGAGTACTCAGTTAAACGCGAATGACTTGGAAAGTTGATGCTTTTAACACCAGTTTGGGAACTCAAACGTCAACAGTGGCGATTTTGAGTTTCTCATTGCTTTCAGTCCCACTACTGGGTAAGAATCCTCATTTTATCATGGATTTAAGGATTTGATGATTTTAATTTTGTAGATCTACCAAATGAGATTCAATGTTCTATTATTTGGGGCGTGGGTTATATCAGTGGTCTTTACAAGCGCTTAATTAAACTAAAAGTATTAACCCATATAACAGTAACTCTCTATTTTGATCGGAAGATACGTGCTTGTATTATATTTGTTCAATTTTTCAATCTACATTGCAAGAAATCTTTGGATTATTTTGACAATTAACGGTACACAGAAATGAACAATGGTAGACATGATCAATGCTTATTGGAAGAAAGTGACAGTCGTGATGAAGTTGGTGATGCAATGATAGAAGGGAATGTTATTATAGCCGATGTCAACATATCTGATGAATCAGATCATGATTCAACGTTAAGTCATCCTAGTAGCAGATCTTATAATAATCACTGGCCTCAAAGTTTCAGGTATGCGCTTTCTACTATGCCATTATCCTGTCAAGGTACTTAATTCGTTCAGTGTTTATAATTTTCTATTTAGCTAATAAATCTGCTTATATGTAATAAAGAATAAGGTTCAGTGTATGAGTTGGATTTAAATCTATGATTTATGCATTGATACTGTGATCGATATGGAAGTAGTTGGCTGGACTAAAGTTATGTGTAATTAGCGCAGTTAGGCACTAAAGTTGGATTTACATATAATTAGCGCAATTAGGCACTAAAGTTTGAAACATTGTGTGCCTTCCAGTATCAAAACACGCCCAAAAAGAAATTATTTCTTTGAATCTCTGTGGCTGCCAAATAAATAATCACCAAATCCAAGGGTCAAAATCAGTTGCAGGAACAAACAAAACCCAGAGAACGTGCTAGATGGATTATCTTCTCCTGACCATTCATATAATACTACTTGTTGCACTTTCCAATTCCACATACAAAACCCAGACTACTTGTTCTCCTGACCATTCATATAATACTGACTTATTGATTCATTTCCTTCTATCTGCTGTAGCCTATGGTGCTGAAAGCAGTACACTACAATTTAAAAGAGATGACTTTCCATCTGAATTTGTATTTGGAGCAGGAACCTTTGCTTATCAGGTGCGTTCTGGTATAGTTATTTATAATCTTATTTATTTTTCATTCCATAGTTTAACAGTTTTATATTTGGTAATCGTAGTATGAAGGAGCAGTAGCTGAAGATGGGAGGAGTCCAAGCATTTGGGACATATATGCTCATTCTGGTATCTGTATCTACATACCTCGATGTGTACTTTAAATCTGTAAAGATTCATTGCAAACCTATTCTTTTGATCATGTATATGGATTGGAGAAGATAGAGTGGAGTTCATCACGTCTGGTTTCTTTTGATCGAAGATAGAGTGCAGTTCCTCATTAGCAAGGGCTCTTATATATTTACCTGGAAAGCATGTCATTCACTGAGACATCAAACCAGAAAACCTACTTATAGGGTTCAGGTACTAAAACGTTTGATGCTAAATACATAAGTTGATGTAGCTCTAGCACACCTTCTTCTTCATACATTTTAAAAAATGTTTGATGCTCTTTCACAATGACTTTATGATGTGCATGAGTATATTTTTAAAGGTCATGTATTATTTACTGTATATTTTTAAAACGACAACTTTTAATGCTAAATATAGGAATTTGCTAAAAATATATAGCATTAAGCGTTTTTACAAAAATAAGAAAATCGATAGTTTCATCTGTTATAAGTTGGGATAAACTTATATTTGTTTGAATTTAAATCTATTTTTGTTCCAGTTTACTGTGTGTGTATGTTTCTATATTTGACAGGTGTACAGATGGCTGGACAGATATGGAAGTAGTTGAAGATTCAGTGTATGAGTCGGTATGTGTTTGTAAATGAAACTGTATATGTAATGAGTGAACTGAGTGATGTAGTGAGGAATATTTGTATATGTGAATATCAGTGTTATATATATCATTGAATTGTAAAATAGTGGAGTCAGGAATTTGTACTATTTCAAATGTTGAAATAAAATATTAATTTAAATAAAATACTATTTTAATATCAAATTCTATGCAATAGCATTTTATTAAATAAATATTTCTATTAAAAAATAAAATATGCTCTACATTGTGGGCCCCACAAGATGTGGACCTATGGCAACATTTTTGGAATGTTACTACAGACACCTATGGATATTGCTATAGACCCAAATAGGGTTCTATTGCAACAATATTACTTATGTTGCCTTAGATAGTCAAAATGTTGCCTTTGAGGTCTAAGGCAACGGCAAAAATTGCATCACCCGAAAAGTGTTGCCATAGACCTATGGCAACATTTTTTGGGCCTGACCCAACATTTTTTTTGTGTTGCAGAAGGCCATTTATGGCGTAGTGCCCATAGGATAGCTTTAGAGGTATAGGTATTGGTGTAAGGCGGGAATGGTAGACGGATAGATTTCCTTATGCATGCTCGACACTAACAAGGAAACTAGTTATTAGAAGTGTCAACCTTGGTCAGGAGCTATATGTTTTACTATACTTTAATATTCCGATGCGACTTTATATCGGTACTGCTCTGATATGCATTTGTTTATTTGCAAGATACGAAAACCAACGATCTATACTTTGGTGGACTTGGGTTTTTGATTTAGCGAAAATTTGGGCTCATTAAGGTGCGAGCTGTTACATGTAAATGTGTGTAAGTACGCACGAAGGAGTGTGCTAGCATGTGTACACATGAGGCTAAATGGCTGGTTGCATGCATTTTTGCATGATTAGAGGAAGCCGGGCCACTATAGTCGTCCTTAAACTCTACACGTACAAAGAGTGGATTTCATATTGAAATTAAACACATAAGGAACCACTTCCAAAACATCAACCAATGAGCTCTAGGGTAGGTCCAACGGGGTAGAGGTAGGCTCGGGTAGTAAGGCGCCTCATTGGGGGAAGCGAAGAAGGAAACAGTGCGTGAATAGGTGGCCTAACTGATATGGTGTCACCTGCCTCATGCATTATTGCCTGGGATATCCTACCATCGATCAACCGATGGTAGAGCAGCGGTGGACCGACGGTGCACTGGCCTGGGCAATAATGCCTAGGCTAATTGCAGTTTTTAGGGGGATTTCTCCCAGTTTCGAGCATGATTCTTCATGAGGTCTTGGCACGGCTTCGAAGAGGCTTCGGGCCACTTAGGAAAGTGGGATTCAAGGTGAAGCATGAGACCTGGATGTGGATACAAGGCAATGCATAGTAATTGGGAATGATTGATAAGACGTTCGGGCAAGCGGTCGAGGCAGCGATCGAGGCAAGGAGCGCAAGGCATTAAATATTCTTATACGGGAATAGTATGAGATCGAGATAACGACCGAGAGCCAATCAAATACGAGATCAAATAGGGATGATATTTACGGTCACGTATGATAAGCGTTTTCGATTGGAGGGAGCACATGACGGCAAGGAATCAGTTCTAGACTCAGGTAGATGTGCGAGCACGTGATGGCAGTGATCGGTTCCAGATCAAGAAGACATGTAGATTGTTGGTTCGCATAGATTTCATGATTCAAAACGTCATTGTGTTTGAGTGATCCATTGGGGTCAAAGCAAGTACATGGTGAGGTAATCATGGGGTAGGTGATTGGATTTGGGTCATGGTGTGATTCCAGTGCTACGCACCCATTTTGATGTTGTTTTATGGTTTTGGGCCAAGCCTTCGGGTGGGTCTAGAGCGACGCTTAAGGGGTACTTGTACCTAGTAGTAGTATCGCAGATATAGACCCTAGGGAGCACTATAGTAGCAGTGGTTTTTATTATACCTTGGAGAGCGGTCTAGGTCCGTATGAGGGCACAAACAAGAGGTTGTATGGGGACGCTCAGTTCCGTTCATGGACTCTCAAGGGTAGGAATGTATATAGATCCAGGACCACATAAGGTGTGGTTGCTCTATTTATATATTTGGTTCAGTACGGGACAACAGTAGATATTCTCTATTTGACACATTGTTATCTTGTGCTTGTGCTATACTAGTTGATTGATATTATTATTATTATATGTAGCATAGTGTACACGTATATTATGACACTCTTATTACCCCTACACTTGTATATTATTACGTATCAATCACATTATATTAGTTAGGTTGACTCGTTGATGACAAGAGAAGAGCAGGCAATGGTATGGTTTTCTATCCTTTTGAGATAGGTTAACTTTACTTGTTTATGGATAGCCCAGATGACCCTTGAGCCATGTTCGTGGAGAGGACCGGCTGGGACTTAGTAGTTTCCTATTTAATTATATATAGTATTGATATAAAGTATTTTGAGATAGTTCCCCTCACACTAGGCTTTAAGTCCGACCCGCGTTTTGTCTTTGTCTATTTACATCATGACAACTCTCGGGTACTCGATTGAGTAGTTTAGGAGTTAAGTTCTTTTTGGGGATATGCTATCTAGATGCACAGCTTGAGCATTTTGTAAGCGTAGCATCAATATTTTTGATATGTATACTTGATATTATAGTAGTACATGACAGACCTGTTATTTGTGTATGAGACATGTTGTACAAGACATTTATTCAGAACTCTGTGTTGTTGGGAGTTGACGTATTCTGACTTTTTGTATTGATATTTACTTATCAGTTGCTTCTGCTTGTATAGGCTCCTTATATTGTCATCATGTTCTATTCTTGTAATATATATTATCATTCCGTTGTGAGATCTTATCGGTGTCTTGGTTTGGTGTTTTGTTTTAATTTTACCCCGATAATCTATCTTTTGCGGTACAAGAAAGTCAGGCGATGATGTAAAGCGCTAATTTTTGGGTATTACAAAGGGTGGGTTGTTACAAATATAGTCAATCTGGACTATTAATGCCTTTTCGTAAGTTTTATTAACACTTCTTATTTGGGAAACTTGATAAGAAAACCCATTTTTGTCGGTCTCGAGTGTTTGGATCTTTAACGTTAGTCATTCTTTTTGCGTTCCTAAGTCTCGACCTTAAGTCTAAGCTCCGCAAGCGCTTCAATATACTTTTTGTTCCAATACTCCTTTATTTTTTGGTTACACTTGAACTTGAAGTGCTTGCTCATTCTAACAAGTTCACTAGATTTATTTTACGGTAATGAACGAGCTGGAGCAAGCATACCACTGCTACGCGCGAAATGACCCATAGATGAAGAAGAAATCTACAAAGGCGCCTTTTGGAAAACTTTATCGAAGTCGAAGTTAGAAGTCCTTTTCACCTTCGGTTAAGATAAGTTTGTATGATTGATACTCGTTTCTTGACTTTAATAAGCCCATCTCCAAATCAACAATACATCGGTTAAGTTGAGCAATTTTTTTGCGTCATATTCCAACTGCTGAGGATCAAAGCGCAATTATGGCTTTCTAGTTAAATCCAAAATTTCATCATCCTTGGAAGAAAATTTCTTTTTAAGATCATCACTATTTCTTAAGAACTCTTAAAGTAGACTTTAATCGAATATACTTCTCGTACCATTTTTCGGCTTCAGCATTATCGATTGTTGATGAACTAAAAATGAAACGAGCAAAACAATTCTCCATGGACATCACTAATTTGGACTGAATTCTCACAAGCTATTGAGTGAGGTTGGGATCTTCAAGAGATAAAGACAATTCGTTGTCCAAAATTAAGAAGTAAGTGATAACTAATCTTCAGTAAAAGAGAGAAAAATAATAACAAGAAGCTTTATTAATAATTTGAAGAACAACTCAAATCATTATATTATTTTCTCGTAGAAATACTAACTATAGAAACTACATGCACATATAATTTTTCTAATTCTTTGAATGAGAAAGGGCATCTTGAATTCTTTGAAAGGATGAAGGAGAGATGGAAAATGTAGTGCAAAATGGAGCTCCACGCCGGGGGAGTATTAACTGGAGGAAATCCTCGATTATCCCATTCTTTGGGAGGAGGGCTAAGTCTGCCACATAGTAATTTGAAAAGTTAGTTCAAATCTCGTTGAGATACTGGTCTCTTTGATCTCATAAGAAAATGAAGTCCAGTTAGAAAATCGAGTATACATATGGTGAAGGTCATAAAGAAAGCAACATTTTGATAAATAAAACCTGTTAATCAAGAAAGAATTTTCCTTAAAAGACCTTTTAATCTAACCAATTTACTTAGATTGTCCTTTGAAATAGGGGATAAGGAAGAAATATAGGCAAATTCAGAAACATGTATATCAATGATGCAAAAAAGTTAAAAAATAAAGTATAGATTCTAAATAAATGTGCCGCTACAACATCAACTTAGACACAAAATTAAAACTGTACAACATTGTCATTAAGGTACATAAAGAATGGATTCCTTATAATATTCAGCAATGTATCTGTCCTTGTTGAACTTCATCTTCTCCGGAGAAAGAGAATCAATCACTAAAGGAGCAGTAGGGACTTTAGGTAAGTTCCAACAGACTCAAGGATGAGAATCAGATCTACGGTCATCCATACCTCTTGTGAAGTCATCTGATTAAGCCTCAACAATCATTGCTTAAGAAAGAAAAGTCAGTCACATGGAACCTGGCATAAACCAAGTAAAGGCATTCCATTAGTTTGGTCCTGTCTTCGATTAACATCTAGAAAATGGTAGCAAGCTCTTCATTCTCCTTACGAAAATTGGATTGACAAAAATAGAATTCTTGAAGGAGAGGGGCAACCCATTTATTCTTAAAGCCTTCTAGGACTTTGAGATATTTTAAGAGTCCCGTATATTTATCATTTGACTCATTCATATCCTTATGTAACCGTTCTCTTTCTCTATTAAGTCTCAAGATCTCATCTCTCTTTTTATCTAATTAAATTTTAACATAACTCATATTTCTCCTTCTATACTGGTAGTAAAGTAACACTGAGGTTATCAACTATTAAATAAAATAAACTTGACAGTAGAATTTTAGGGACAAGTTATCTGTGGTGAGGTCGTTGAAGCACTCGACTTGAAGATTGGACCTTTTGAATTCCAAAAGAAGATTAGTCAAGCTTTCTTAGGCCGTGAAGGGTTGAACAACCGAAATGACAGTTGATGGGGATGAACCTCCAAAGCCACAATCATTATAAGGAGAAGAAAACCAAAATCATGATTTGAATTCTGAGGAGCTTCAAACTCACCCGGGCCTGAGCCACCATCTCCATCCTTCCTCAATGAACCACCTTGAACGTGATTGCCATCATCATCATTCCCATCGTCGTCGTCTTTGTTTTCATCTTTGGACTTGTCATCCTAATCACTTTCTAGTTCATCGTCATCCAACAAAAGTTCATCAAAGGTTAAGAGCCTAGCAGGATAAATGGGATCATCATCCCCGAATTTGGAAAGATCGGTATGGATACGAACAAGGAAGATATTAGGATTTCTTTTGTAGTCTACCCTAGTGAATGGGAAGAAGGAAAGTCCATAAACGAGCACCTTTCAACATTATCTTTATAAGCAGTGAATAAGAAGGCTTTAGAATTCTGATCCTTCCAACGAGGAAGAGCTTCGTTTAAAAAAGTTGACGCCTTGGTCTTAACATTACACAAGGACGCCCTTGAATTCTTAAGAGAAAGTTTCTTCTTTTCTAGATCCCTTTATAACGCTAAAACTATAGTTGAAGCCTCAAGCCCGGTTTGTTTTTACTCTTTGCAACTCAAGGAAAGCTCTTTCTCTAATTTTTTTTTAGCTTATCTTCCAAAACACTAGTTTTATTCTTCTCTAAGTCAAATAAGGTGGAAATTCGGACGTTTTTTTATAAATAGAGAGCTATGGTCAGTTTGGAGATTCTAGACTTCTTTCTCGAGAGTCTTCACCTTCTCAGACAGTGAGGAATTTGTTTCTCACAATGATGATATATTCTTAGACGAAGATAAAGACGATTGCTAGAGGAGAAACAAATGCTTTCCAATCTGAAAGTGCTCCTAAATGTTAGAACTAAATCAGTCGGATGATCTAATGCATAAGGAAAATGGGGTACGTACTAGACACTAGAGGGGGGGTGAATAGTGTTTTAAGAAATTTGTTAATATTTTTGAGTTTATCTTAATTTGTTAACAATGTATGAACTAATCAGACACAGATATAAACACAGAATCAAACATAGATGCAAATATAAAGTAAAAGCAGTAAAGGAAAGAACACACCGGATTTTATACTAGTTCGGAGTTACCCTACATCCAGTCCCGCACAACTAAGTACGGATTTTCTTTCAAACTCAATTCAACAATTACAACCCTCGGTTTTAAGGCTATGAGGTACACCCTCCAGAATAACAATTCTCTGGGAAGAGATACTTGATTTCCGGGGCAACAAGTTCACCCAATTGATTTCCAGGGCTACAATCACACCTTTTCTCGCTTGATTGATTACAAAGAGTCTATAACTCAGATTAGCACTTGGATCTTGTAGAGATAGTGATGGAGAATCACACTAGAAGTAATCGAGTATGATTCGATGTTGATTTCGGCAGAGTAATGGTATGATTTTGTATTAAGAAATGTGGAAGAAGAAGAGGAGTGAAAACCAGAAAAAAGTGATTAAAAATTCGTTGAAACTGACCCTTATTTATAGAAGAGCAACAGCCATGACCATTCATGAAGAGTTGTGGCGAATAGACACTTCTTTTGAAATTTGAATTTTGAAACCAACTGACACTATGTCGACATGGGGTACTTGGGTATGTCGACATCCCAAAGGGATTTTTGGTGTTTTGATTTTCTTTGAAAATAACCTCTATCTTATATTAAAATTATTTTAAACTTTATAAATATACTTAACTATAGTTAAAATACATAAGTAAATATAAAGACCAATATATACATATTATTTAACTATAATTTAAATCAAAGTATAAATAATTTAAAAGTTAAATATATTATTTGAAAAGATAGTTTAAAATTAGGAGTAATTTGACTTTGAAATTAAAGATGTTTTTTAGGCTAAAATTATTTAAAATCAGGATAGAGAGTTTTGAATCTTTCAAAAGGAAAGTTTTGAAATCATTTTGAAAACAAGATAATTTTGTAAAATCATTTGAATTAAAATTAGTGGATACAAAACAATGTCCCACTAGATTTTCGTAGGTTCCATCCTACTTAGGGTTCCATCCCTTTAACGAGCACGAAGTGGATTCCAATCCACGAATAAAATAGATATTAAGATGTCAGTGCGTTTCTATGAGTTTTAACAATATTCCTAACTATATAACTTATCTTGGAATCTTGAACTCTTGAAATTCTTGATACTCATGAGTCTTCTATCTCTATATCTTGAATCTCTATACTGTACAGTCTTCATTCTTGATACCTGCATGGTTAGATCCTGCATATATATCTAAACTTGTAATGTTAGTATTTATATTTTATAATCTATTCTAAGGTTGTTGTCATCAAAACCATCATCTCATCATCTCATGGACCAACAATCTCCCCCTTTTTGATGATGACAACCTTTGTTTATAAAATATTCCTTCTATCATAATAACTCCCCCTAAAACTAACAACTCCCCCTTAATCTATGCCTAACTACCCTATTTTATATTTCTCCCCCTTTGTCATCAACAAAAACTTACTCCCCCTTATTCTTGGATTTCAGTACCTGTATTGATAAACTACACAATGGAATATATAATATATTGATTAAGAAATAATGATACTTATGAGCATAATAACTTAATTAAAGACTATATTCATTTCAGTGTATATATATATATGTTTCACACATCAAACTTCAAACCAAATAAAATCAATCCACACAAAGTATCAAACCAAATTAAATCAAACAAATTAATTCAAACAAATCAAATAAAAGAAAGAAAATTAAACGTTTCGAGGAACATCTACCCATCCATCTTCTCCAAATATAGGGTCTGCTTTAATTGCATCCCAATTCTCATTGTCATTGGTGAGAGAGACAGGAGGATGTGCTTCATTATCATCCTTGTGTAGAGAGAAGATCATCCATCGTATTGCATCGAAATGCCTTTCTTGCTCCTTGATCATCTGCATTTGACTCAACTCCAAGTGACGCTGGTTTCGTAGAATAAAAGAGAGAAGATTCTTGAATGAATTGAGTGTTTCTTCAAGATTTTCAGATAGATTGTGAATAGGATTGGCCATAATTGAATTAAGGAAAGAAATGAAGGATATAGATAATGAGAAATAAATTTCAGTGAAGAGTTCTGGAAGAAAAAGGTATATATAGGTGTAGAAATTCGTTTGAAATGAATAGATATTTGGTAGTTATTATTTTTTCAAATTCAAAATCAATAATCACTTTTGACCAGTATATGTCGACATGGTAAACTAAGGGATGTCGACATGGGTTACTGAAAATTTATGACAACTTTGATTTTGTGAATAATTGTTTATATGTATATAAATTTATATAATATACTAACATTTATTCATGAGATAAGATAAGCTAGATAACAGAAAGGAAATTCAATTTCATTACGATAATACAAAGATTAAGCATAATGAACTACATGAACATTTGAAAAAACAAACTAAGACAACTACAATAAGATACTAAAAGATAAAACTAGTTAGAAGATGAAGATGATGAAGATAGTCCAAGTTTCTTGCTGACTTTTGAAAAGAAATTGTTCATCTTCGAAGAAATGTTATCCAACTTCTTACTAACGGATCGTTTTAAAATCCGTTGATTCTCTACAATTATCTTTTGGTTTTTGAGAAGGGTTTTGTTGGAAGGATTGGATAGATATTCGATGCTTTCCAAAGAGGTGTCACCTTCTTCTTCTTCTTCTTCAATTTCCATTTCATCCCCTTCTTCTCTTTCTTCCGCTTCTTCCATTTCCTCATGAGCTAAACGCTCTTCCTTTTCGGTAAGGGTTTCATAAGGTTGAAAAACATATGGGATTTTCATGAGAGAAATGTTTGAGATATTAAAAACTTTTCTTGAAATAAATTCTTCTCCTTTGAAATTTACTCCAAAATAGTTGAAAATCCGAGTAAGGTAAATTCCATGATATAAAGTATTTTCTCCCATTTAAAAATTTTTAGGACGAAATTCATCCAAAATAACTTGCGCCCAATTGATATCATAATTTCCGAAAATAGAAAAAAGTGCTTTGCACACTTTTGAATTAGGATTGTTAAAATTTCCCGATCTTGGGGTCAAAGTATGTTGTAAGAGAAGATTGACAATTCTTGCTTTAGGACGAAAGTTTCGATTCTTAAATTCAAAGTTTTCATCTCCTTCAAAAATATGATGAAATGTCTCACGATCATGTTCATCGATTTAAAAACTAGAAAGATCCATTCCCGTGCTTTTGCAATTGAGAATGGTACCCAAAAGGTCACAATTCAAAACAATTTGAGTGCCTTTGATATTACTCCAAATTTCATTCTCATTTCCAATATAAAAACCACGGTTTAAATTAGCATAGAAGATTTTGACAAGATTAGGATAGCAAACAAAATCATTTTGAGACGAGTCAATAAAACTTAAAACACCATTGTTTGCAAAAAGAGAGTCAATTTCATAAGAAGAAAAATCTTGAAAAATAGCAAATTTTCCGGGATGGACTTTGGCATAATTAGCATAATTGATGTATGCTTTAATTGCCTCCGGATCATTAAACAATTGCTCTTTTATTTTTCTGGAAATTCTCATGGTTGAGGGGTTGCTTGAAGAAGCCATTAGAGTAGAGAGTAGAGAGCTTGAAGATATGAAGAGAGAGTTTGAATTTGAAAATGAAAGTGAAAAGATATGATAAAAGATAGTGAATAAATAGACTTTCGAAGGACATATTCTCTGGTCAAAAGGTGTCTTTTCAGAGAAATAAATGAAGTGAAAAGGTGGAGGGAAATTCAAACATTTGAATTCAAAATTTGAAATTCAAATTCATGTAGGCATGTCGACATCATGGTAGGGGCCATGTCGACATGTGGCTTTGAATTTTCATGACATGATTTTTCCTAAATTATCTAATATACATATATATATATATATATATAAATATTATTATTAATGTCTATATTTATGAAATTTTATTGTACTTATAATATATTTCAGAATGTGTCAAAAATAATAAAAATAATAATAAAATAATAGTAAAAAATAGAAAATAAATTTTAAAATTCAAACAACATATCAATTCAAAATCAATCAATCAATCAATTTAAAAACAACCAATCAATCAATCAATTCAAGCATGCAATTTCAGCCAATGTATTGTAAACGTGTACCTTTTTCAGAGTCTGTGTCTTTGGTATCGACTAAATCGAGAATTGCAGTGAAACACAGATTTGAATTATCTTTCTTCTGTTCATCGTCGCTGGAGGATGAGTCAGAGTCATCTAGAGTAGCAGTGAATGCACGTTTCCATTGCTTTGCAGAATCATTGTTTGTAGGAGAGTTTTGCTTATCTGGACGCGGACAGTCTCTTTTGATATGACCTGGTTCGTCACAATTGAAGCATTTGATAAAGTTTGGTACTGTAGTCTGATTACCGGAATTCTTAAAGTTGTTTCTCTTGAGATTATTCATCTTTCTGTATTTCATAAATTTCCGAAAATTCCTGGTCATAAATGCTATCTCTTCATCATTATCACTGTTTGAATCTGATCCGTCGGTTAATGCATTGAATGCCATTGATTTCTTTTCAGATGCTTTGCTTTCTCTTCTCCCGATCATTTGAACTTCAAACGACATTAGATTTCCAATCAATTCTTCTATCTTTAAAGTACTGATGTCATTTGCCTTTCAATCGCAAGTGTCTTTTGATCCCATTCTGGAGTGAGAGAATTCAAAAATTTTCTGACTTGATCTTCTTCTGAAAATTCCTTTCCTAAAGATATTAAAGAATGCACAATATCTTGAAATCGACTATACATATCTGAAATAGACTCATTAGTATTCATTTTAAATAACTGAAACTGATTTGTGAGCATGGAAATTTTGGTCTGTTTAACTTTGCTTGTTCCTTCGTGAGTTACTTGCAAAGTTTTCCAGATTTCATACGCAGACTTACAAACTGACACTCTATTAAATTCATTTCTTTCAAGTGAACAAAACAGAATATTCATTGCTTTAGAATTATTTTGTGCAACAGTCTTTTGCTCAGTGGTCCAGTGTGCAAAATTAGTTGTGGGTTTAGAATATTCAGTTTGTGTGATATTCCAAGTTTCTAATCCTACAGATTGTAAATATATTTTCATCCTACATGCCCAATATGCATAGGTACTGCCATTAAAAAGTGGTGGTCTGGCAGTAGACTGACCTTCTACAAATGAACTAGTGTTGGTGGAAATAGCAGTACTAGTGTTAGTAGCCATTTTGAAATTTTTCAAAATTCAGATAATGAAACTTTTGAAAACAAAGCTCTGATACCAAATGTGAGAAATGCGGGTTAAGGATCTTAAGGCTAGAATTAACCCTAGAGGGGGGTGAATAGTGTTTTAAGAAATTTGTTAATCTTTTTGAGTTTATCTTAATTTGTTAACAATGTATGCACTAATCAGACACAGATATGAACACAGAATCAAACACAGATGCAAATATAAAGTAAAAGCAGTAAAGTAAAGAACACACTGGATTTTATACTGGTTCGGAGTTACCCTACATCCAGTCCCGCACAACTAAGTACGGATTTTCTTTCAAACTCAATTCAACAATTACAACCCTCGGTTTTAAGGCTACGAGGTACACCCTCCAGAATAACAATCCTCTGGGTAGAGATACTTGATTTACGGGGCAACAAGTTCACCCAATTGATTTCCAGGGCTACAATCACACCTTTTCTCGCTCGATTGATTACAAAGAGTCTATAACTCAGATTAGCACTTGGATCTTGTAGAGATAGTGATGGAGAATCACACTAGAAGTAATCGAGTATGATTCGATGTTGATTTCGGCAGAGTAATGGTATGATTTTGTATTAAGAAATGTGGAAGAAGAAGAGGAGTGAAAACCAGAAAAAAGTGATTAAAAATTCGTTAAAACTGACCCCTATTTATAGAAGAGCAACAACCATGACCATTCATGAAGAGTTATGGCGAATAGACACTTCTTTTGAAATCAACTGACACTATGTCGACATGGGGTACTTGGGTATGTCGACATCCCAAAGGGATTTTTGGTGTTTTGATTTTCTTTGAAAATAACCTCTATCTTATATTAAAATTATTTTAAACTTTATAAATATACTTAACTATAGTTAAAATACATAAGTAAATATAAAGACCAATATATACATATTATTTAACTATAATTTAAATCAAAGTATAAATAATTTAAAAGTTAAATATATTATTTGAAAAGATAGTTTAAAATCAGGAGTAATTTGACTTTGAAATTAAAAATGTTTTTGAGGCTAAAATTATTTAAAATCAGGATAGAGAGTTTTAAATCTTTTAAAAGGAAAGTTTTGAAATCATTTTGAAAACAAGACAATTTTGTAAAATCATTTGAATTAAAATTAGTGGATACAAAACAATGTCCCACTAGATTTTTGTAGGTTCCATCCTACTTAGGGTTCCATCCCTTTAATGAGCACGAAGTGGATTCCATTCCACGAATAAAATAGATATTAAGATGTCAGTGCCTTTCTATGAGTTTTAACAATATTCCTAACTATATAACTTATCTTGGAATCTTGAACTCTTGAAATTCTTGATACTCAAGAGTCTTCTATCTCTATATCTTGAATCTCTATACTGTACAGTCTTCATTCTTGATACCTGCATGGTTAGATCCTGCATATATATCTAAACTTGTAATGTTAGTATTTATATTTTATAATCTATTCTAAGGTTGTTGTCATCAAAACCATCATCTCATCATCTCATGGACTAACAGTAATAAGAGTTAAATAGCTATATCTATTCCTCTTTATTTCGAGTGGCTCACCCAAAATTTAATGTTGTGGTTGAATCAAAGAATACTTCCTTAGTTTCTCTTTAGTAAGAAGCGTCAACTATTCCTTGAGAACTTGGTTAAGTAATATACTTAGGGCACAGAATCTCCTAGAAATTTCTAAAGAGAATCGTCTTATATAGAAGAGCTGATGGCACCAATTCCTTATTTTATTGATCGAGTCAAAAATCATCCCACCATCAGTAGAACAAAAATAGTATACGGTGCCCTCAAGCTGATTCTTAACCTTTTGAAGAGTGGAAAGGGAACGCAGAATAGATGGAGTCAAATATTCTAACTTGATCTCTTTAAATAGCACGAATAGGGAATGAATGTAACTGTAGGAATTTGGATTAAGTTGAATATTTGCAATCTTGTGGAAAGTCAAGACTCTGGTGATGAGAGTATTGAAAGGCAGGTAGCAAGAATGCCAAATATGGATGGGAGTGAAAGCAAATAATCCCTCAGGAGGGAAGTCAATCCTGTCAGAGGGACCTGGAACTCTGATCTCAACTCCATAGATCCCAAAATGAATGCAATAAAGAGTCAATGTCCCCCTTCCTGGTGAAGTAAGATTGACAATTGTGGTAAATTTTTTCTTCAGAGATTTCTTGTCTTCAGTGGTACAAGGTTATCCATTGGAACTTTCTTTCTTGTTTCTAGCCATAGTACCTATGTCATTTTGACCAAATATGCAGGTTAGTAAAACTTTGATTGAAAGGCAAAATTCAAACACAAATTACTCTAAAAATAGCTAATCTAATAAATCTCTAACGTGACTAGACAATGAAGAAATGACTAAAATTATTCCATACCAACAGACAAGTTAAATTGTCAAATGTTAGAGAAAATAGTATGTAAATGAATGAAAAGGTTGTCGCATGTTGAATAAATGAAACAAATTGAGCTATCGCTAGTGGAATAAGGTAAGTGAGTTATTGCTAGTGGAGCTATCACTGGTTGAATAAGGTAATAAAATGAGCCATCGTTGGTTGAGCTATCATTGGTAAATAAAGTAAATAAAATGAGTTATCGCTAGTTGAAAAAGGTAAGTGAAATGTGTTATCTCTGGTTGAGAAATTAGTGGCTGAATAAGGTATCGCTAGTTGAGCTAACGCTAGTTAAATAAAGTAAATAAGATGAGCAATCGCTAGATGAATACGGTAAGTGAAATGAGCTATCGCTAGTTGGGCTACTGTTAGTTGAAAATGGTAAATGAAATTAATGAGTTATCGCTAGTTGCGCCATCGTTGGTTGAATAAGGTAAGTGAAATGAGTTATCGTTAGTCGATCCATCACTAGTTGAAAAAGGTAAATGATATTAATGAGTTATCGCTAATTGAGCCATTGATGGTTGAATACGGTAAATAACATGAGCTATCGCTAGTTCAATGATGTAAATGAAATGAACTATCGCTAGTTGGGCCATTGTTGGTTGAATAAGGTAAATAAAATGAGCTATCATTAGTTGAGCTATCGCAAGTTAAAACAAAGCAAATAAAATGAGCTATTACATATTGAGCTTTCATGGATTGAGTAAGGTAAGCAAAATGAGCTATCGCAAATTAAGTTATCGCGGGTTGAGAAAGGAAGACATAGTGGGCTATTGCATGCTGAAAATTCAAAACCCACTAACAAAAAGTAAAAGCTTAAACAAAATTAACTTTGAATCAAAATGAAATTCAAAAAGGAATTTGAAGATAACTATAAGAAATCATGAAATTAGCAGGTTCACTAAAACCCAAAATTGGTAAGAATTAAAACTAAATTGACTGATAATAATAGATCGATAGCATAATCGACGTGTTAACAATAAGCGAGTCACTACCAAGAAAGAATCTTTAAGAAATCGGGGCTTATCTGACAAATTAATGGAAATTGGAGAGTAGTAATTTTTAGAAAACCAATAAAAGGGAAGAAGAGCAGAAAGAAGGCTATTTATAAAGAATGGAAGAAGGTAAATTAGCCGTTGAATCGGAAAAAAGGAAAAATGCACGGTCAGGGTGAAAAGTTTCGAAAATATGAAGAGTTTAAGTTGAAAAGAGGCTAAAGGACAAAATTATAAAATTATTTTGTAAACGGGGAGGGGAGGCAGTGCAAATGTTAACCCAAAAATGCTTGTTATTGTAAGTTGAAAGCAACCTATTGCAAGTTAATGGAAGATAAAGTCATCGGAAAATGAAGGCCAAAGTAGGCTATCGTGAGTTGATAATAAATGGATTATCGCAAGTTGAGAGCTAAGCAAGCAATCAAAGTTGATAATAAATATACTATCGCAAGTTTAGAGCCAAACAAGCTATCGCAAATGGATGTTTCCAATGCCATCTTATGTTGAACAGATGGGCTATCGAAGGTTGATGTTTTCAAAACCATTGCATATTGAAATAGATAGGCTATCGAAGGTTGATGTTTCCAAAGCCATCACTTGTTGACCCAATGAGCTATCGAAACTTAACGATACCAAAGCTATTGCATGTTTATCAGATAGATTATCGGAGCTTGATGTTTCGGTAGCCATTACATGTTGATCAGATGAGCAATCGAAGGTTGAAGTCCTCAAAGCATTCGAATGTTGACTAGTTAAGAAATCAAAGGATGGTATCTCCAAAGCCTATCGCATGATAATTTCTTCAGCTATTAAAGGTTCACACTTTGAAGTTATCACATATTGGAGACTAGAAGAAGCTACCACCTAATGAAAATTAAGGAGCTATCGCATGTTGGCAGCATTGAGAAGCACAACACCAAAAACTATACCAACTAACCATGTGGCATTCTGCCATTGGACTGACCATGCCCAGTCATCATGAAGTTGAATAATAATTGTGCCACATGTCATCTCGAGCATGTGAAAGGGAGTGCGGATTAAGAATCTTAGGCTAATTTAACACTAGAGGGGGGTGAATAGTGCTTAATGGATTCTAAGACTTATATGGACTAAATTTAATTTCTGACACAAACAAATGCAGAACTTAATCACAGAACAATCACAGAGTCAAACACAGATGCAGAAAATAAATAAAAAGCAGTAAAAGGAAAGAACGCACTGAATTTTATACTGGTTCGGAGTTACCCTACATCCAGTCCTGTACCAAGGCAGAACACCTCATAGAGATTTTTATTATACCAAAGTTGAGATTACAATCCTTAGTTTCTAAAGGCCTTGAGGTACCCTCTTGTCTCACAAGTCTGGGGCAAACTCTCTTGATTTACGGGCCATAAGATTACCCAATTGATTTCCAGGCACAACCACATCTTATTAAGAGACTCGATAAACTTTTGATTACAAATTGATCCTATAACTCTGAATAGCACTTTGATCTTCGAGAGAGGGTAGAGAACCAAACAAGAATGAGATTCTAATTTGATTCACTTGAGAATTCGGCATAATTTCGGCACGATCTTAAAAATATTAAAATTTTAGAATATGGATTTGTGGAGAAGGAGTGAAGAAAATATGAAAATAAATAGTTAAAAAATTCGTTTGTGAAGGGTATTTATAGACCAGTAACGGTCATAACCATTCGTGAAGAGATTTAAACGAATAGACACTTCTTTTGAAAATTGAAACTTTTGAATTTAACGGCCACTATGTCGACATGGGGTATCCCATGATGTCGACATCCCTTAGTTAAAAACAATGTAAAATTTGTTTTGAAAATGGTATTAAAAGGAAAACATGATGAAATGATTCTGGAGTAAAATAAACTAATTTTCCTATGTTTTAAGAGTAGAAAAATATATTTTTAGAATGTATATATAAATTTGATTTTAAATCTCAAGTATATATATTATAAAAGAATATTTAAAAATCAGAAGATATTTTTAAAAAAAATGAAGTTTAAAACAAGAGTTTATTTAAAAACAAAGACAAAGAATATTTTAAGGCTAAAACATTTTGAAAAGCAGTTTTGATAAACATTTTGAAAAACCATTTTGAAGTAGTTTTGCAAGCTTCTTCCTACAGAATATCTCATCACATCAGGACTTGAGAACTTGTACAAAACCAGGATGTTCGTGGGTTTGTAAGCCACTTGTCGTAGGTTTGTAAGCTACTTATCGTGGGTTTGTAAGCCACTAAGAAGATAGAAATGGGTTCCATCCCAAATGAAATTTGGAACGAAGATTTCCGTGCTATTATGAAGTTTTAACAATAAACTAGACACTTATCTTGAAATCTTGATCTTGATACTCATGAGTCTTCAAACTTGATTTCTTCATCCTTGATCTTTATACTGTACAGTCTTCAATAATCAGTACATGCCTTAAATATATCATGCATAATAACATTCATATATATCTAGACAATAGTATTAGTATATAAGTTATAATAAAATAAGTTACAAAGGTTGTTGTCATCAAAACCACTATCTCCAGTTCCTAACAGTGTCATGTCAACAAATCATGGCTATTGATTTACTAGATGACACGTGTGACAACCTCCCTACACCGTCGGCACCTAATAATACTTGTATAGTGCACTGCAATAGTGTCCGGCGAATGTAGGACGATAGTCAAGGTTGTAAAGTAAAGTAAAACAATCACAAAGCCCATCCTTTACAGCTCATCGAATAAAATATAATAGTAAACATATGAGATATAAAACAGGCGAGACAATAATAACTGAATGAACCATAGAAATCAGAGCACACATATCCATACAGTATGCAACATAAGCGATAGGGTTATACATCAAATAATAACTTATGAATAAATTATCACTATATAATAAAGGCATTAGCAAGCTCCATACTACTGTGCAGCGGAATAGCAAATCATAATAAGTAAATGTAGTATACGAGAGTAGGACCTCCTGCCCGTCCTCTATCCAGCTCCATGTTCTCACCAGACCTTATATCCCTAATCTACTCATTTAAAAGTATCCGAAATAATAGGAAGAAAAGCATAAAATTCCGAGTTAGACAATAGTCTAATGTGAGCGATAGAAAATCTCAAATACTATAAAGTCCATATACTAGGACAAATGGCATGGGAAAATCATACCTGACATGTCCCTGGATCCACAAAGTTAGCACATACACAAGATATACGCTACTCTATATCATAGTCATCATAGTTGTACTAAACGTCCAAGTACAAAGGGGTGTCTAGATATTTACATTATGCGACATTCCTAGAGGGCTAGCAATAAAGCAAACATAGCATCCATCATCCATCCTCACATTCACTCACTCGGTGCATTGGGTACGTGATAACTCGAATGACCTGTAAAGTCAAAGACTACTCAATGTCCTGGTTCCTCAGTACTCAAATCCATGCCACTCAGTAGGCCAGGAAGTAGATCACATGTCATGGCTAATCCAGGGTAAAGATTGCCCGTCATGGAGATCAGGACTCGTCATGGTCCGAATGGATACACCATATTACCCTTTCTTTATGAGTACTCTATGAACCCTCGAGTTTCGACGATCCTTTTGCACATGTCATCTATAGTAGAGTACATCCTGAAACTAATCTTACAACTCCCTTCTAAAGTCATCACGATTGGGGCGATCCTCTACAATCATCGTCTGTCGTAAAATATCATCATTCGTCCCGTAACCATCCTCCAATAGTTCCATCAATCTGACTCATAGTCCTCTACTCTACATCCCAAAGTATAGTTATCCATCGTCGAAGCCATCACTTCCCATCATAGAATCACCATCATCGAATCATGCCTCGTTGTCATTGAAAATCATCACCGAACCTTATGATTTGGTATCGACACAAGCCTTAGCTTGAAATTTGAAGGTGCAACTCGAAGCAAGTGAAAACATGAAGGCTCGAAGCTATTTTCTCCATGACTCGAAGCAACCACCAATTTCGCTCAGAGCAACCATGCACATGACTCAAAGTAGCTCCAACTCTCCCTACCACTGTACCATAGCACTATCAATCCAAAGTCATCATCGAACCATGCTACCGAACCATAGCCACCGATCCATGACTTAACAAACTCTACCGACCTGACACTTTATCACTCAAGACTCGTCCATCACCAAGCCAAACAACCCCATTGATCGGTATCGATCCATGGGCCACTGATCCAATAGTCAGCATCATTCTCCCTCTTTTCTACATCGACCTATACCTTAAGCAAGCATACAAATAGCCCAAAGCAAGCCCTAAAGCAACTTCCCTCCTAGCCCAAAGCATAGCTCACGACTGATCACTCACTTAGAATTTTATCACCTTCACTCGCAACCCAAAGAAAACCCCCTAAAACTAAAAGTGAACCATCCCAAGACATGAGCACGCCCCGAAGAAACTTCCCACCGATCCATAGTCTTCAAATCACCACTAATCCATCTTCAATCGTCCATAACTCGAGCAAACAAACTCCAAATGACTTGAAACTTGAAATATAGCTTTAGGGTGTCCTACTTGACCTACACTATGGATCGCAAGACATTTGGATAACTTGACCTTCAGGGGTCATCATCGATCCAAAACTTGTTCCTAAAACTAAACAGCCATTCAACCAGCGTTTTCAAGCATTCAAACATCATACATTCAAGCATATATTACATACAATATATCCTAACAAGCATACATCTAAACACATCAAAGTGAAGCCGAAATTTAAGGGTATAAGCTATAAGAACAAGGAAGATCTATAAGAACACAATTTTCCAAATCTTTTAAAATTAACATATGTGATTAGTTAAGGTTTAAAACACATTTTAGGATCTAAAAACATTTTTAAAACATCATTTTAAGGTGTATAATGACTGATTAGTAAGTGAGAGGTCCTAATAACTCACCTAAATCCAAAGCAAGTCCAAAGATGCACGAATCCTGAGATGAATAGCAGCTCCAAGATGTCTCCCATAGTAAATATCCAAATCCAAGTGTTAATTATGCTAATCTCCTTCTAATGACAAGATTTGGCTAATTAAAGTAGGGTTTAGGGGAACCTTTTGGCTTATAAGTGGTTAATGGAGGTTTTCTCTCTACTTGGGAAGTGTGAAATAAAGGAGAGAATTCCCATCAGCCCCCTCACGATGTTAATCTTGAAATGGGCTTTGGGTCTAGCCGTTAACTCACAAATTACCCATTAAGCTACCCAAAATCAAGTGAAAACTGCAAATAACCATAACTCCTAAATGGTAAGTTCATTTTCCTATTATAATCACTCTATAATCTCGATGTAATGGAAGTGGTTTCAGACCCTAATTCGGCTTCTATAAAAAGTTATAGGCCATACAAGATTTTCAGGGTCAAAATCGTCCGACGAGAATTATAAGAATGGAAAATGTCTCTATTAACCATTTCCTAAAACCATAGAATCGTATGACCCTAAGTAAAAGTAATATTAATATTCCACGATCCTTCGATACGTAGAATACGGGTCGTTACAACACGTGTCATGAATCTAAAGGCGGAAGTTTACTATAAATAGGCATGTACCCTCTGCCATAGAGGGGCCGATACCCAGTTGCTCTTCTTCCTCATTTTACATTTTCTTATATGTACAATAAAATAGATTGAGATTAGGATTTCAATGGCCGTTAGGTCAAAATATAATTGGGACTGTTATCGAAGACTTGAATAAACACTTCTATGTATAATCACTCTCACATGAACTTATGACTTGCACTTATTTCCTTATGGACCATTGACTTGCATATTGAACTCAAGAACCTATCTTCCTTTGAGCTCCAAGCACATAGGATTAAACTAGAATTTTACCTCACATTATAATTTCAACATTATAAAGTTAATAAAGAAAGATTAAACGTAATAGCTCAATAACTTCTATTTTTTGTTTTAAACAATTGATAAACACTGCTTGTTAGACCAAAAATTGGTATAACATCCATGAAGCCAATTGTGATGAATTAATCCTTCATTTAAACATATTTTATGACATGATTAAGCATAACTCCATCAATGTCAATTCAATGGAGTTGTCAAAGATCAATTCGTCACTTATGACTTCGTGTTTGATGAAATCATTAAAGAATGGGTTTGTGATGCCAATGAGCCCTTGAGGAGATATTATATGAAAGATCATATGTTTCCTTTGATAACTATGCATGAGATCCTTTAAGGCCATTTAAAGCAATTGTGTTTAAGGGTTCATATAAGCTTTAAAGAAATATATTCCATAAAGGCCGAAGTCATATCAAATGTTCAATGGTCATAGACGACAAGTGATGAATTTATGCTATAGTCCATTATGCATGATAATAGGCTATATATCTCATCCTTATGCATGGTCCATATAATTATGCATATATGTGTTCGTCATAGTTCAAAACTCCTTTAATCAAGTTTCAGCCTTGATAAGTTCGAACGGGTTCAAATATGTGCAAGCCGGTTCGAATGAGTTCGAATATATGCAAGTCGGTTTGAATAAGTCCGAATATACGCAAGTCAGTTCGAACGAGTTCGAATATATGCAAGTCCATATCAATAACTTTCAAAAATACATAGCCAAAGGCAATAGGCATGTGTAAGTCCTTGTTCATATTAATCATATGCGAATACAGTCAATTAGATTATGTCCCCAATTTGATTTAGGGTTACAAGGCTTTAATTTAAGAAAGGAGGGAGAGAATGAAAAATCATCCCTTAAGATGGCACTCCTAGGTCCATATTTATAGGGGTGAACGGCTCCACTTCACCTCTTATGTCTTCGGCGGGATCGACTTCAACAATGCTTAGCACTAACTTTTGCGTTGGTCGGCACCAATAAAAGGCGACACCAAGCATTGATGAGAAGTGTCATCGTCATTGGACAGCATTGTAGAGAAGCGTCTTTATATTGTATGGTGTCGAAGTTGATGACACTTGACGTTGATGGTTTGCACCTCTCATTGATTGATAGCAGTATGGAGTTGAAGCAGCGTTAAGTATTGATGAGGTCTTCATAGCCAACTCACGATATGATGCTTGTCGACAAGGCGATATCAATTAAACACGATGTTCATCTTGACTTTGTTGACCTTTCACCATACCTGTTCCATGTGGAAGCAAAGTGGTAGTATTTGAAGCTCGATGTTGAAAGAAGATGTCGTCGTCGCTAATCGTCATTGATGGAAAGCAACATTGCTTAGGTTTGTCGACATTTGTGATAAGCGGCTCTTACGAATTATAAGGTTGTTTGAATAGCGAAGTTCATGTTGCCATGATTGATGAAAGTCAACGTTAATTGAGCACGATGTCGGTGATAAGTGGTGTTGATTTGTAGCGGCATACTCCCTTATTATCATGTTATACTACTGGCATGGTCTTGGGGTTCCATACTGAATGAGGGCTCATCGCGTGTCATCGAAGGAAGGCGCCTCGATGAAGCGCGTAGTGAAAAGAGTTCAATGCAGCATGAAATGCGGCATGGTCAAATTGCATCTCTTCATCCGATATGGTGATGTTGATCCTTTTCCTTTATTGATGGAATGCAATGTTGATGAATCGTGAAGTGGTGAAGTGCGATGTGATTGAGGGGCGTCACTGAAGAGATGCGGAAATGATGAATGGCGATGTGAAAAGGCATGGTGTTGAAGTGAAGTGGCGCCGTAATTCTATTGAATTGGCATACCCTCACATCTTTGGTGTTGTTGGTCTTTGTCAAAGAATCTAGCAGTGTGGATTCCCTTGTGATGCCACTTCTTCCAACATCATTTTCAACATTGCAATTATATGGGTAACATTTAGCCCCCCTGTATAAAAGAAGCTTTTTATCCTTTAGGGTAAAACCATAAATTTCCTTACTTTGCTCGATCTTTAATGAGATTAGCCTTCTAGTGTTATTTTCCTGCAAAATAAGTCATGACTTTATTGTTAGTCTTTTGATTAAACTTTTCAAGAGATTATGAGGGTTCTTTTTCTTGCAACCTAATGTTACTTTTGGAGTTTATTAAGTTTAGAAATTTATCTAATAAATATTTTTATGAATTGAAGACTAGATAATTAACTGTGGATTGCATTTTCCTAAATGGAAACATCATAGGGGAAAAGACCAGAAATCCCTCTAGCAATGATTATAGAAGACCAATAGGTATGCCTGATGGTTATAAATGAAAATCATAAAAATCATTCGATAATAAAATGTCCTTCTGATAGTAAGAGAAGACCATAAATTCATGTTAGGCCATAATAAAAGAAAACAGGAGATTCTTTTCTGGCAATAATAGAAGAAGTCCAAAAATCTGTATCTGATAGTAATAATAGAAGTCCAGAAATCCATATTTGGAGATAATAGAAGACCAGGAATCTAAATCCAGTAATAATAATAAAAGAAGTCTAGAAATCCATGCTTGGAAATAAAGGAGAAAACCATAAATTCAAATATGGTAATAATAGAAGTCCAAAGATCCATATTTTGGAAATAATAAGAGAAGGTCAGAAATCCAAATATGGTAATAATTATAAAAGTCAAGAAACCCAAATATGGAAATAATAATAGATGTCCAGAAATCCATATTTTGGAAATTATAAGAGAAGACTAGAAATCCAATTCTGGTAATAATAATAAAAGTCCACAAATCGATATTTTGGAAATAATAAGAGAAGAGCAGAAATCCAAATCTGGTAATAATAATAGAAGTCTAGAAATCCATATTTTGGAAACAGTAAGAGAAGAAAAAAAATCCAAATCTAGTAATAATAATAGAAGTCCAAAAATCCATATTTGGAAATAATATTGGAAGTCCGAAAATCCATATTTGGGAAATTATAAGAGAAGACCAGAAATCCAAATCTGGTAATAATAATAGAAGTCTAGAAATCCATATTTTGGAAATAATAAGAGAAGACCATAAATCCAAATCTGGTAATAATAATAGCAGTCCAGAAATCCATATCTGGAAATAATAGAAGAAGACCAGAATCTCTTGTCTGGTGGCTAAAGATTGCATTTGTTGGGAAGCAGAAATTGCTCTTATTTAATGGACTTTCCTCTAGTAAACTTGCTTGACTTGAAGTGCTACTTGGCTTGAATTTTGATAGATCTTCTTCTAGCAATGTGATTGATTTGGAGCACTACTTGGCTCAGATTTTGATAGATCTTTTCTGGTAAAGTAACTGATTTGGAGCACTACTTGGCTCTGATTTTGATTGATTTTCTTCTAGCAAAGTGATTGATTTGGAGTACCACTTGGCTCTGATTTTGATTGATTTGGAGCACTACTTGGCTCTGATTTTGATTGAACTTTCTCTTGAAGATTTCGGTGCTTTAGCGAGGCCTTTGATGACTGGCACTAAAGGCTTACTATGTCCTCCCTCTAATAGGTGCTTCGGTGGGGCCTTTGATGATGGCACCGAAGGCTTTTCCGGTACTTTAGTGAGGCCTTTGATGATGGCACTAAAGGCTCACTCCGACCTCCCTCTAAGAGGTGCTTCAACCAAGCCACATAGGCAGGGGTTGAAGGCTTTCCCGATGATTTAGCGAGGCCTTTGATGATGGCACTAAAGGCTCACTCCAACCTCCCTTTAGGAGGCGCTTCACTAAGGCCTTTGATGAAGGCACTGAAGGCTTAGGGTCTTTGATGGCCAGGGACCTTTTGCGATCATGAGCCTTTGATGGCTGGGGCCTTTGACGGCCAGGGACCTCTTGCAGATGTGAGTCTTTGATGGCTGGGGCCTTTAATGGCGAGGGACCTCTTGCGGTCATGAGCCTTTGATGGATGGGGCCTTTGATGGCCTTAGGAGATTTCTACTCCTTTTTAATAAATTCTTTTTATTCATCCATTGTCAAAAAGTATAGCCGCAAATGTTCAGCATTCCATGTTCTTGCTATGACGTTGTCATCTGGTCGGCAAAGTTTATAGGTCCCGGGTAGGATTACCGTGTATATGATTAAGGGCCCTTCCTAATTTGGTCCTAGCGGCCTATTCGCCGGATTCTTAGTATTTGCCATGACTCTTTGGAGCACTAGATCTCCTTTTTGAAATGATTTTCCTCTTGCTTTAGAGTTGTAGTACTTAGATATTCTTCATTGATACATATAGCTGCTTCATCTCTTAATTCATTATGTAAGTACCATAAATCATGTAAATATACAGTGTCCAGGAATTGTTTCTTTAATTTCGGATTTGGATTGAATGATTATGCAATCCTTTGATGAAAGGTACTTCAACTTCAATTGGGAGCATGGCTTCACATCCATACGTTAGGTAATATGGGGTATGACCCATTGCAGTCTTAGTCGAAGTTCTATATGCCCATAGAATGAGAGGTAGTTCTACTACCTAAGTTCCCTTTACCTTGTCTAACCGCTTCTTTAGAATAGTTTTTACTATTTTTAGACTGCCTCAACGGCTCCATTTGCCTTGGGATGAGCTACAGATGAAAAGCTTTTGATGATTCTAGTCTTGTTACAAAATCGGGTGAATTTTTCACTCTTAAATTGTGTTCCATTGTTGGATATTATCTGGTACGGAATCCCGAATCTGGTAACGATATTCTTGATTACCAATTTGAGAACCTTTCCTGATGTATTATTCGGAAGTGGTTCAGATTCTACCCACTTTGTTAAATAATCAATTGCCAATAAGTCAATTCACTTGACGGTAGGCGTGGGATCTTGGAGAACTTTTGACATTTTTCGCATCTTCTGACGTAATCAATGGCTTGACTAGTCATCTGGGGACAGTAAAAGCCTTGTCTCATAACTTTATAGCTAACTTTATACCATTGGAATGGTCTCCACAGAACCCTTCATGGGCTTCCCTTAGCAATCATGCCCTTGTTTCTGGATTAACACATCTCAAGTAAGAAAGCGAGTGTCCCTTTTTATAAAGTATCCTATTTGTCATAATAAAAGTCGGGGCTTGAAATTTTATCCTCCTTGCCTCTTTTTTATCTATTGGTAGTGCTCCTTTTGTCAAATATTCAATGATAGGTGCCATCCAACTATCCTTGTATTGATCGCTTATTCCTGCATGAGGGGGTGTTTCTTGGTGAACCTTGGCTTGATCTTCCATTTCCTTATTGTGTGTTAAAGCTTGAGATCTAGTTAACACTACGGCTTCATTTTTCAGATTGGAGTCCTTCTCCTCTATACTGGGATTCACTTGGTTGCCTACCGACACAATTCGGGCTTCTGATGTCCCTCGTATGCAAGCCAACTTAACCAAAGAATCGGCTTCAGAGTTCTTGCCTCTAGGCACTTGACGTATTGAGAAATCTTCGAATTGAGTCGTCATCTTTAATATCTTTTGGCATATATTGTATTTTGACATCTTTCGTTTGATATTTCTGATTTAGCTGGTTCACCATCAATTGCGAATCACTAAACATTTCAATTCTAGAGATTTTCAATTGGAGGGCTAAAGTAAGTCCTGCTATCATAGATTCTTATTCTGCCAAATTGTTGGTGATTGTAAATCCTAACTTCATCGCATAGTGCAAACGATGTCCATCACGAGTTATAACCACATATTTGGCTCCAGCTCCTTATTCATTCGAAGCCCCATCTACGAACCGTTGCCACTTAGGTTTTAGGTCTTTCTCTGGTTGCTCTTTAATGAATCTGGTATGTTCGTTGACAAAATCAGCTAGTGCCTACCCTTTAATTAACGTTTGGGGTAGGAATTCGATATTGTATTGGCTGAGTTCAATTTCCCACTTAACCAACCTTCCTGAAGCTTCTGGTCTACTAAAAAACTCGCTTAAGTGTTAAATTGATTAGGACTTTGATTGGATGTGCTTGAAAATAAGGACTTAGTTTGCACGCGGTAAGCATTAAATAGTACGCCAATTTCTCTATAACCGAGATCTAGTTCCTGCATCTTTGAGTCTTTTGCTAGTATAATATACGGGAAGCTGAATTTCATTTTCTTCTCTTATCAATACCGAGCTAACTACATGTTCAGAAACTGCTATATAGAGATAAAGACTTTCTCCATCCACAGGACTAGAGAGAATCGATAGCTTTTCCAAATAATCTTTTAGTTCTTAGAAAGCCTTTTGGCAATCCTCACTCATTAGAAGCCTTTCTTCTTCTTTATCACATTGAAGAAGGGAATACATTTGTTAGTAGCTCTGGAAATAAATCGGTTCAATGCTGGCACTTTTCCATTCGGGCTAATTACATCTTTGCTTGTCTTTGGTTCTTCCATTCCTCTAATAGCTTGAATTTGGTCAGGGTTTGCTTCAATTCCCCTAGCACTAATGATATACCCCAATATTTAGCCATACCGGATTCCAAAAGAATATTTTTGTGGGTTAAGCTTCATCATATACCTTCGCAACACATCGAACATTTCTTCCGGGTCTTTTAGATGATTGTTTTTCTCCTGGGACTTGACCAGCATGTCATCTACATATACTTCCATGTTCCGACTAATTTGTTTCCTGAACATTCTATTTACTATACTTTGATATGTTACTCCTGCATTCTTCAATCCAAAGTGCATCACCTTGTAGCAATACATTCCCTAATCAGTTGTAAAGCTGGTGTTTTCTTCATCTGGATTGAACATTGGAATTTGATTATATCAAAAATATGCGTCCATGAAGGATAAGAGTTGATGTCCACTCGTTGCATCGACTAGCTAATATATCCTTGGAAATAGGGTAGTAGTCTTTTGGACTTACTTTTTTCAAATTAGTGTAATGAACATACATTCTCCACTTCTCATTGGTTTTCTTGACCAGATCCAGATTAACTAACCATTTCGGGTAGAAAACTTCTCTGATAAATCCATTCTCAAGCAGTCTTTTGACTGTAAAGCATTGGACCAGAGTTTATAAAACCGTCTCTTCTTCTGCCGAACTAGTGTGATATTTGGGTCTATATTCAAAGCGTGACACATGACGGCTGGATCTATTCCGACCATATCTGAGTGAGTCTAAGAACATACATCTTTGCTAGATTGAAGAACCGGATTAACTCTCCATTGATTTTTCCATCTAATTCTTTTCTGATCTTAACCGTCGTCGTTGTATGAGCCGAATCTAAGCAAACCTTCAAGATATTCCGTTGGTTTCATCCTTTCTTGCTCATTTTTGCAATCTAGTTCGGTGTCAATTTCTTCATCATATATTTCGTCCTCTACCAAGTTTTCTTCCTTCCTTTTCCTTTACTTTTTGGAGAAATCAAATTTTCTCAACACATATTTAGCTGTCTTAATGGCCATTGTTTTTGCTTTGGGTGATGAGTTTGAAGAAACATCATCCAAAGGCTTTCTAGTATATGTTCTGATTAATTCATTTTTCTTCGAATCGTAACAAGAAAGGGTGTCTCGTTTATATTGCTCAACAGTTGCAAAATACATCTCTCGAGCACTAAATTGCTTCCCTCTTATGGTTTCCCACCCCATTTTGGCCACGAACTTCATCATCAAGTACTTCGGCAAAACAAAAGCATTAACTTCATCCAAATCTGGTCTTCTAAAGAAAGCATTATAATAAGAAGGCTGGTCCATGATGACAAAGAGGGTTTCAAAGTTTTGAGAACACGGTGGCACTCCCATTTGCACGAGAAGCTTTATTTGTCCCACTAGAGTTGACCCTTTATTATTTAACCCATAGATAGGCTCGAAGCTCAATTCAAGTTTTTCTTCTGGAAGTCCCATCTGATCAAATTCATGCTTGAAAATTACGTTGACCGCACTTCCAGTATCCACTAAAATTTTAGAGACCATAGAAAGTCCAATTTATGCGGTGATCATAAGTGGATCATTATGCGAATGGCAAACCCCCCTTAGTTTCCGAGGAGTGATGGTCAAAGTATGCATTTGGATTTGAAATATTGGGTTTTTGAGCGGCGGTTCTTCTTGGACAAAGGAAATCCCTTCCTTTGCTTCCCTAACATATCGACTCCTAGTTCCTTCGCCGTTTCTAGCCAAATGTGGGCCTTCGTGAATTACATCAACTCGATTTAGAGGTGGAATGAAGTTAAGCTGAATATCATCTACTACCATATTTGCAGCATTGCTTCGTGGCCTCTGGTTGTTGTTTTAAGAAAGAATTTCCTTCTGACCATCTTTAACGAATTCCTTCAGTTGTCTAGAGCGGATCATATGTTGGATTATGCCCGCCAGTACTCGGCATTCATCTATTTTATGCCCTTCAATGTATGATAGGCGTGGTAAACTCCTCCTCTCCTTGGCTCAGGATTGGCCTTAGCTTTCCAAGAGATAGGACAATCATCTTTTTCCTTCATTGTGGTATATACATAAGATAGTGGCTTATTTAGAGCAACATGGTTAGCATTTGAGTCTTCTTCCCATCTTGGCTTCTTATGCCTGCGGTTGTTGTTAGTATTTCCTATCTCCTTCTTGCTTTGGGCCCTTTTTCAAGCATGATACATTTCATCCATGCAAATGAACTTATCAGCTTGGAAATGAAAATCTTTCAAGTCTTTGCACCCTTGGATGTAGAGCTCCTGCCAGAATAGGTTTTGTTCGATCACCCAGAATGTACTGCTACCGGCTTATCTCTACCAGTCACATTTTTCTCCTTCAGAGCTTTCATATTGAATCTATTAAGATAGTCGCCCAACGGCTCTCTTGGCCTCTGTTTGATATTAGCTACCATAGTGTAGTCACTAGCAGGATCCTTGCAGATACAGAATTGCACGGAGAGTTCATAAGAAAACTGCTTCCAAGAATAGTAGTCCTTTCTTGGTACTGATAGTACCATTTAGCTACTGCTCCCTGAAAAGTAGTTGGGAAAACCCTACAATGCAAAGCTCTGGATGCATTGTATAGGTCAATCTGGCTCTCAAAGGTCAATAAGTGATCATCCGGATCGGTCGTTCTATTATATCTGATAGACGGGATCTTGATGTGAGAAGGAATCTTTATAGCCATAGTCTCATTTGTGAAAGGAGCCTCTCGAGGGTTACCATTGACCCTGTCATCTAGGGTTCTCATCCCCTTGAGGATGAGTATGTCTTTCGCCATTTTTTTGCCAAATCTCTCAAATAAAATTCATCATTATGATAGTTACTCCTTTCAAATTTGTACCCTTCATAAATTGAGCTTCTAGATGGTTCCTTGAGTTTTTCTTATAATATTCCTTGGTAGTTTACTTTAGCTTGATGGTCACCTCTTTTCTTTTATGGTGTCAAGGTAAGTTTGCCTTTGCGTTTATCCCTAAGTAAAGAAGCATTCAAGTCCCTTCTTGGAGATCTGCTTCATTTCCCCTTGTAGGACTGGTAGTCTTGGAGGATTTCTGAGCAATTACTGCTTCTAAAAGCCTTTTCATCTCTAGGAATTGTTTTAACCTTGGCCTCACTGCTGGTTGGTTGTGTCGGTACTAATGGCTGTCTAGGCTCAGCACTTCCCAAATTGAAGTTGGGAGCTACATTCTCTTCTAATGTCATTGTTTGAATAACCTTTTCATTCAGAGCACTAAGCATCTTGATCTTATTTTCCTGAAATAAAAACTTTCTCAATTAGTTTAAAGAGAGAGTTAAACAAGTCGAAGATTCAAACCCTACTTCTAGCGCTAAAAATGTTAGACTGAAATCGGTATAACATCCATGATGCCAATTGTAATGAATTAATCCTCGATTTAAACATATTTTATGACATGATTAAGCATAACTCCATTAATGTCAATTCAATGGTGTTATCATTGATCAATTCATCGCATGTAACTTGGTGATTGATGAAATCATTAAAGAATGGGTATGTGAGGTCAATGAGCCCTTGAGAAGATATTATATGAAAGATCATATGTTTCCTTTAATAACTATGCATTAGATCCTTTAAGGTCATTTAAAGAAGTTGTGTTCAAGGGTTCATATAGGCTTTAAAGTAATATATTCTACAAAGGCAGAAATCACATCATATGTTCAATGGCTATAGAAGACAACCGACGAATTTATGCTATAGTCCATTATGCATGATAATAGGCTATATATCTCATCCTTATGTTCGAAGTCCATGGTCCATATAACTATGCATATATGTGTTCGTCATAGTTTAAAACTTTTTTAATAAAGTTTCAGTCTTGATGAGTTGAATTGCTTCAAATATGTGCAAGCCAGTTCGAATGAGTTTGAATATATGCAAGTCAGTTCGAATGAGTTCGAATATGTGCAAGTCAATTCGAACGAGTCTGAATATATGCAAGTCCATATCAATAACATTCAAAAAGACATAGTCAAAGGCAATAGGCATGTCTAATTCTGTATTCATATTAAACATATGCAATTACAGTCAATTAGATTATGTCCCCAATTTGATTTAGAGTTACAAGGCTTTGATTTAAGAAAATAGGGAGAGAATGAAAAATCGTCCCTTAAGACGGCACCCCTAGGTCCATATTTATAAGGGTGAGCGGCTCCACTTCGCCTCATATGTCTTCAACGGGGTCAACTTCGAAAATGCTTAGCACTAGCTTTTGCGTTGTTCAGCACCAGTAAAAGGTGGCACCAAACAGTGATGAGAAGCGATGTCATCATTGAATAATGTTGTAGAGAAGCGTCCTTATATTATACGGTGTCGAAGTCGGTGACTCTTGACGTTGTTGGTTTAAGCCTCTCATTAATTGACGGTGGTATGGAGTTGAAGCAACGTCAAGTATAGATGAGGTCTTCATAGCCGACTTATGATACGATGTTTGTCGACGAGGCGATATTAATTAAGCACGATGATCATCTTGACTTTGTTGAACTACCGCCTTGCTTTCTCCATGTGGAAGCGGAGTGGTAGTATTTGAGGCTCGATGTTAAAAGAAGATATCGTTGCCGCTAATCGTCGTTGATGGAAAGCACCATTGCTTAGGTTCATCGACATTTGTAATAAGCGGCTCTAAGGAATTATAAGTTGTTTGAGTAGCGACGTTCATATTGCCCTTATTGATGAAAGTCGATGTTAATTGAGTACGATGTCGGTGATAGGTGGTGTTGATTAGGAGCGGCATCCTCCCTGACTTTGTTAACATGTGATCCTGCCAGCATGGTCTTAGGGTTTCATACCGAATGAGGGGTCATCATGTGTCATCGAAGGAAGGTGCTTTGATGAAGTGTGAAGTGAATAGAGTTCGATGCAGCATGAAATGCGACGTGGTCGAATTGCATCTCTTCATGAGATACGTCAATGTTGATCCTTTTCCTTTTTTGATGGAATGCGATGCTGATGAATCGCGAAGTGGTGAAGTGTAATGTGATTAAGGGGCGTCACTGAAGAGATGTGGAAATGATGAATGGATACCTGATGAGGGGTGGTATTGAAGTGAAGCGGCGCCATAATTCTATTGAATTGACTTATCCTCACATCTTTGGTGTTGTTGGTCTTGGTTAAAGAACATTGCAATGTCGATTCCCTTGTGATGCCACTTCTTACAATATCATTTTCGACATTGAAAATATGTGGGTAACACTGCCTTTAAATGAACTAGTATTTTTCTCTTTTAAAAAATATAATTTATTACTCATTGGCTTGAAAATTTTCTATCGAATGAGGAAAACCTATCATCAAATATCACCATGTTTTCTCACGATTTGGTTTTTAAGAACTCAAACATTTTCAAATTGTAAGATGTAAATTATAATGTAAAATATAAGTATATGTATATTTAATACAATATTACAGTGTGTGTGTGTGTGTGTGTGTGAGTTTATAGATATATATATTGAAATATTATAATGTGAGGCTTATGTGAACACCTTTTTATATAAACTAATTTGAGTTTTCTGTATTGAAAAAATTATAAGTAAAATATATGTATCTGTATATTTTATACAATATTATAGTGTGTGTGCATGTCTATATATACACATATACACACACAGACATACACACACACAGACATACACACACATACATACATACATACAGACATATACATACATACATACATATATATATATGTATATAAATATTATAATATGAGACTTATATGAACTCCTTTGTATAGAAATTAACTTCAGTTTTTTGTATTGAAAAAAACTTAGGCAATAAATTTTTTTGGATAGGGTAACCCATTTTATCAGGCCGTTGTTAATACCTTAGTTATAGATTTTGATGTCAACAACCATATATAATCATATAAAATATAGATACTAATGTTCTTGACAAGTTATATAGTATATAGTTCAGTATACTACACAGGTGCTAAATCGAAGAATGTACAGTATAAAGACTCAAGATAAAGATATAAAGAATCATTAGTTCAAAGGAAAAGATATGAAGATGTCTAGGTTACAATTTACTACATAAACTCATTAGTATATATTGTTAGAATCCTTGATAGCAATTTCTGATCTTCTTCTCAAAATTATGATCTTCGATATTTTGAATTAAATAAATTATTTAAATTTCAAAATATATTTTTAAATATTATAGAAAGGTTTTCTAAAGTTTAAAATATTAAAAAACTATGTACGAATTATTTTACAAAGCATAGAATTTTCAAATTACTTTTAAGAAAAAAATTCATTTTTAACTAAGGTATGTCGACAAACCTAGACAATCTATGTCGACATATATGTTGCCAATTGATTTTTCAAATTTTGAATGGAAGTGTCTATTCGATACAACTCCTCATGAACGGACACATCTGTTCATTTACTATATAAAGGGGAGTGCAAACGAATTTTTTGATAACTAATTACTTACTTTCTTCCCTCCTCTTACTCTATTGAAAATTTTCTTGAAAAATATACTCTATTATCTTCAAAATCATATGTAATCAATTCGTACTTCACTGTATTAATTCAATACTACTTTCTTATTATTTTGGGAACATTTCTCTCTCATTTCAAGGATTAAAGTGCTATCCAAGAGGCTATAGGATCCATTATATCCAAAGTACAAGAATTTGTCTTTGGAAAAACTATCAACTCTATTTGTATTTGCTTGTAGCCTGTTCAAATCAAATGGATGTGCTTGTAGCCTAATACAAATCAAGTGGGTGTGTTTGTAGCCCAGTCAAATCAAGTAAGCTTACCCTAAGCTCGAAAATTCAGGAGGGTGTGTCTTGTAGCCTCGAAATAGAGATTGTATTTGGGTTTGCCTTCTACCCGGTTAAAAATTGGCATTTGAAAAGAAATATGTACAGGCAATTGTATAGGACTGGATGTAGGAGAAATCCGAACCAGTATAAAATCCCTAGTTTCATCTCTCTAACTCTTTACTTTACTTTATTTTTTTTGTTTTTATCTGTGATTGCACCTATGATTGATTGTTAGTATAATTCTCTTTTGTTAATTTGTGATTTAATATCAAACTTGAAAGAAAATTATAAAGATTTACATAAGTTAGAAAACACTATTCACCTCTCCTCTAGTGTTTAATTAGCCTTAAGATCCATAATTACGCAATCAATATTTGGTATCAAAGCACTAGGTTTTCATAAACTCGTAATTTGATTTTTAAAAATGTTTAAATGACTAGCAACACTGTTAGCACGCTTGTCAATACTTTTGTCGAAGTACAATCTACTACTAGACCGCTACTTTTTAATGGCAGTAATTACACTTATTGTTCATGTAGAATGAAGATTTTTCTATAGTCTAATGGCTTAGATATTTGGAATATTACACAAAATGAGTACACTGAACCCCAGACTGGCTTTTCAACTTGGAGTGTAGACCAAAACACACAAGCACTTAATAATTCTAAGATTATGAATAATTTATTTTACTCATTAGATAAAAATGAATTTAATAGAGTCTTCATTTGTAAGTCTGCATATGATATTTGAAGAACATTGCAAGTCACTCACGAGGGCACTAGTAAAGTCAAAAAAACTAAAATTTTCATGCTAACTAAACAGTTTCAATTATTTAAAATGAATCGGAATGAATCTATTTCTGACATGTATTATAGCTTTCAAGATACAATACATTCTTTAGTATCACTGGATAAAAACTAATCCGAAGAGGATCAAGTTAGAAAAATCCTCAATTCACTCTCTTGAGAATGAGATCAAAAGACACTAGCAATTAAAGAGGCTAACGACATTAGTACTCTAAAATTGAAGAGTTAATAGGTAATTTAATAACCTATGAAGCACAATTGTAGGGCAGAAGAGAAAGCAAGGCAACAGAAAAGAAATCCATTGCCTTCGACGACAATCTTGATTCAGATGATAACAATGATGAGGAGGTTGCTTTCATGACCAAAAATTTTAGAAAGTTCTTGTAGTACAGAAAAATGAACAGATTTCGAAGACCTGAAAACAAGACTCATGGAACTGAAACTGCGATTAGATGTTTCAACTATGATGAACCCTGTGACGCCCCACCTCTATACCCACGCTAACCAAGAACACTACGGAGTAGTGTTGTCAATTAGCACGGAGAATAAGGCTGTTGAGGAGCGACCATCCGTGTAACTTCTTTGTGCGAGCACCGATATGTCAGATAGTATAGAATGCATATCATTTAAGGAGGAAATCCGACATACCGATACAAACTCAAAGCTATCACACGGTGGCTATATATAATCTTCGGAAACAAATATAGAAATAAACGTAACACAAATCAGTCACAGACAATTCATATCACAAAGGCGGAAATAGATATGAATAAATATACAACACATGAAAGTGTACATCAGAGTAGTGGTCAGAAAGATCCACGATAATACAATAAGAATAGCATCACGTGCTATACAAAAGAATAAGTACACAACATAGAGTCTATATCTCAAATGTGTACATCCAAAAACTACAATCTATGAAGTTAGCCAAAAGTCAAAATATCCTGAAGAGAAGTCAAGTAGAAGCACCTGTAACATCTCGGTCTGACCCGAGTATTATTTATAAGAAAATAATAAACGGATCAGTCTAACTATAAATATCAGATGATATGGTATAAAGTAAATGGCATGACATGAACATGAAATAACTATTACGACATACTACTATAAGTATGTAAATGATAATCAACAAAAGATTAATCAATATCACAAGAATCTTCTCAAAGATAAGGTAGGGTATCATACCCTAAACTTGTATTCATAACAAATCAATAACACATGAATTCACCAATGCACAAAAACTGATATCATATCAATGAAAATCATGAAAATTGGTGAAGCACAAAATTCCAGAAATCATCACCAGAAATCCAGAAAACACATAAAAGGGGGGAAGGCCTATGAGCCGAATGCTCCACGAATGGTCCGAAGACCTATGAGCCGAATGCTCCACGAATGGTCTGAAGACCGATGAGCCGAATGCTCCACGAATGGTCCGAAGACCGATGAGCCGAATGCTCCACGAATGGTCCGAAGACCGATGAGCCGAATGCTCCACGAATGGTCCGAAGACCGATGAGCCGAATGCTCCACGAATGGTCCGAAGACCGATGAGCCGAATGCTCCACGAATGGTCCAAAGACCGATGAGCCGAATGCTCCACGAATGGTCCGAAGACCGATGAGGTTTCCACACAGAAATGGCCCGAAGACCATGGGAGACATCGCTCAATCGCTAGTCTAAATCATAAAAATGATCGTCATGATCATAAGGAAGTGTCAATCACACCAAGCTAGTAAATATATGAGTTTAGCTTCATGTCCCATAACCACTTGCTTAACTTAAATATTTACGAACAAGCTGTAAATCTTCACTAGGAAATTGTCACAAAAAGGGTTCAATCGAACAAGTCCAAGAGCTAACCGACGAAGTGAACGCAAGCGTTTCATACCACCCGTTTTACTAAGTCATTTAAGTCGATTTCTCATTCGAGTGAAGTAAAGGCTTGTATATACTAGTAGATTGAAAATCGGTTTTGAGAAAACGAACTTTTGATATTTAAAATAGTGTTGAAATCGCTTTGATGAAAGAGTTTTGATATTTACTATTAGTATTGAAACCTTTATATTTTTAAAGTGACAAGTCATAAAACGTATCACAAAAATTCACATTCGGAGACGTGAATAAAATCCAAGGAAATCAGCTCAAAATGCATCAAAATGGAAGTTCTGATGAATGCTTTTCATATAAGATTGCCTACGCAGAGTAAAACGGTACGACCTAGTGAAGACAAGCGACCTAAGTTATAAAAGGCGGGCGACTTAACAAAGTGGCCGATAATAAATGATAACAACTAAAAGGGAATCAACACGAATTGATTAGAGTTGGAAATTCAAGCACAATAGGGAAATAGGCAAAGGACTGCAGATTCAGACGTCTGGAATAATTGGTTCAGACGTCTGAATCTGGAAAATGAAATATTTTCCAGAACACAGATTCAGACGTCTGAACGAAATATTTCAGACGTCCGAAATAGGCAATTTAAGCCTATTTTCTTTCTGTTTGAAATCGAGCCAATTCAGACGTCTGGAGCCAAAGATTCAGACGTCTGAATCTGGGAATATAAATTTCCCCACAAATATTCAGACGTCTGAAATACGGATTCAGACGTCTGAAACTGTGTTTCAGAGCGTTTCCTGAACCTTGACCAAAAATGGCCAAGTGAATACCGGAAGCGATCGATCGAGCGACAACGACTAAGGATTTACGCCAAGCGACAACCCAGCCTTAACGGCTCTTCGACACGCCTCAAATACCAATGTCCAAATATCCATAAAAGGATTTTCATAGATTTTGATTTCAAAACACCAAAAATTGAAATATACACCAAATCAATCCAAACCAAAATCAATTGCACAAGAATAAGTGTTAGGAATTCATACCTAACAATCGAAGATAATTAAAGACTTAGATGTGAGATAAAAATCTCACCTTTGAACCCAAACAAATGAAGAAGAAGCTTTGAAGCAATGTCAAGAGCAATTACTCTTCACTCTCAACACAAGAAGCTCCAACTAAGATCAAAACAAGCATTTCCCAAATTTAGGTTTAGGAAATAAACTGAAATTGGAAAGAGAAAGAGTTGGAGAAGAAGGAGATGAAGCTTACCAATGGGTTCTCTTTGAATTTGGAGTAAGAATTTGAGATTGCAAGAGAAACTAGGGCTTGGAGTTTTAATTCTTTTTCTTCTCCTCCATTAATCTTCTTAGAACTGAAAAGTGGAGGAAGAGGGAGTGAATGAAGAGGGGGGTTTCAGTTTGGGGTATTAGGTTGGCTAGTGGGCTGAACCCAAACTCAAAACCCAATAGAAAAAGTAGCAAAATTCGACTTACTCCAAACATATCGAAGTTTACACTCAAAAAGATCGCAAACGAAATTTTGGACTCAATGGGGGTGGTCTCGAGTCCTAATTCGACTGTTTGCAAAAAGTAGCTTTTCGGACTTCAATCTGACGAACGATGAAATATTTAAATAAAATATTTAAATATAAAATCGACAAATATGCGGGTTGTTACAAACCCGGTCATTTTCAAAGAGACTGTTCGCATCAGAATAAATCAAAAATCTTGCCAGTTATTGACTCATCGGAGAAAAAGAAAGAAATCTTACATAGTAACATTAGATGATTCAGATTCTACTTTAAGTGATAATAAACCAGATACTGAGGATGCAAACATGTGTTTCACGGCAATAGCAGACTAATCGGAACTAATCAAAGGAAAGGAGCAAAAGTGATAATTTTTACATTTAATTTTCATTTTTTTAGGAGTAAAACATAAATTAATAATAATATTGGATGCATACGTGTGTGTATATATATATTACCATACTTTTAAATTTGGATTTTACGGCCTATATGTCGACATACATGCCAGAATTTCGAAATTTCATTTCAAATTCAAATTTTGAATTTCCCACTCTTTTGCACTAACTTTAATAACTGAAAAGGCATCTTTTCAAAACTAAAATGTTAGTTCTCTTTCTATTAAATCATCCTAACTCTATCCATTCATTCATTCACTTTATTTCAAAATTCAAACAATCTCCTCACTCTCTTATCCCTTCAACAACTCAATTATGGCCTCCTCAAGTCAATCATCAAAAACCATAAGGCTCACAAAAAAGAATCAAAGGCTTTCTTTTCAATGACGAAGAAGCCTAAATACTTACGTTGAATATGCTACTTTCGGAAAAGTTTTTCCTGCAAGATTTGCAAAGTTTGATGATTTCTCTTCTTATGGTTTTCAAGATCTTTGTTTGCAAAATAATATTCTTGGTTTAGTCAACTCTTTCCAAAATGATTTTCTGCGTTATCCGAATTTAGTCGTAATGTTTTATGAAAATTTAAACTGAATTTTTTTTAAGGAGAAGGGGGACAAGTTTGGAGCAGTGTGAAAGGCATTGCCATTGTTTTAGATTGTGAAATTTTGGGTCAAATACTTGGTTGCAAATTTTATGGAATTGACCTCTCCACCTTTAAAATTGATGAACACAATCGTGAATATTTTCATGATATTTTTGAAAGTGACGAAGAATTTGATTTCAAACACAAAAAGCCTAGAGCAATATCGAGACATATAAGTCTCATTTTACAACAAAGCATCACTCCGTGGATGAGAAATTACAATAATCTAACTCAAAACGTTTTTAAAGCTCTTTTTGTCATCTATGGAAACTGCGACATCAATTAGACACAAGTCATTTTAGATGATTTTGTTCAAAAGAATATTTCTAGACATGAGAACACACTTTACCATGGTGTGTATCTTAACAGAATGTTCAAATACTTTGGTGTTGATTTACGAGGAGAATCCACTTTGCCTCAAAAAGTTTTCGACAAAGTCAACATCTATCTCATGCATATTCCTCCTTACTTCCAACCCTATGAAACTATTGTTGAAAAAGAAGAAAGATTGGCATGGGAAGAGGAGCTAGAAATCCAACTAGTAGAAAATGAAGAAGGCGACGAAATGGAAATTGAAGAAGTGGGTAATCAAGAATACGAAGAAGAGGAAATGGATACTTCTTTAGAAAGCTTTGACAAACATTCCTACCCTTCCAACAAAGAGATTCTAAAGAACCAAGAGAAGCTTCTCAAAAGTCAAAAGAAGCTTAAACATTCCTTTAGTAAAAAGTTGACTTCTCTCTCCAACAAAGTGGACAATTACTTTAAAAAATCATAAAGAAGTTTGGTGGAAATTCTTCTTCATCATCATCTTTTAGATCTAGTTATTCTATCTTTTTAACCTTGTTGTGTGTTTATCTAGTTTTATTTCATGTCATTTTCATGTATTTCTTTTGTTTTTACCTTGAAATCCATGTATTTCTCTATTTTAAGTAATAAAATCTATTTCTTACTTTTCTATATAGTTCTATTAGTCTTTGGAAATCATAAAAATATAATGGTGTTAAGTTAAATAAAAAGTTTTATCAAAAACTTAAATATTACAATTTCAGGCATATATGTCGACAAACATATATTGGATATGTCGACATATCCTACCCGTTTGGCAAATTTTGAAATTTACAAATACTATAACTACCATCTATTTAAACATTCCAAACGACTTTTCACTCTTATTTAAGCCTATTTCTTCCAAAAATTCACTCATCATTTCATTCTATATTCTCTTTTCATTCTCAGTCATTTTTTAATAAAAATGTCTTCTCCACACCAAAAACTTTATGAAAGCCTTAAAGAAACTCTCCAATCATTCAAATATATTCTTTCTTTTATTTAAAGGAACCAAAAGAATTTGGAATTTTGTCAAATGCATATGATAAAAGAACAAGAGAAACACTTTGATGCACTTTGATGGTTAATCTGTTCCCTAATCAAAGATGATCAAACTAACAACCCAGGATGCTTAAACCTAAGGAAATGCGGCGTGGTCGAATTGTGTCTCTTCATGAGATACGTCAACGTTGATCCTTTTCCTTTGGTGATGGAATGCGATGCTGAAGAATCGCGAAGTGGTGAAGTGTGATGTGATTAAGCGGCGTCAATGAAGAGATGCGGAAATGATGAATGGCAACCTGATGAGGGGTGGTATTGAAGTGAAGCGGCGCCATAATTCTATTGAATTGACCTATCCTCACATCTTTGGTGTTGTTGGTCTTAGTTACAATAATCTAACTCAAAACGTTTTTAAAGCTCTTTTTTTCATCTATGGAAACTGCGACATCAATTGGACACAAGTCATTTTAGATGATTTTGTTCAAAAGAATATTTCTAGACATGAGAACACACTTTACTATGGTGTGTATCTTAACAGAGTGTTTAAATACCATGGTGTGCGTTTAACAATTTTTTAAAATCCAAAAAATATTTTACATATATAATTTATTTTAAAATAATTTAATACATATTACATTTATAAATGAATTCAAAATAACAAACAAAAATTTTAAATAATTAAATTTTTTATTAATGTTTTAAAATTATAGGAGATATATATTAATTAACCATATTGATTATCTAACTCAATCCGTGATATTAAATTACATTTGAAACATGAGACAATAAATGCGTCTATAAAATTAGTATATATATTATTTACTACATCACATATATAATGTAAAATGTAAATTGGATATTATACCTTAAGGATGCTGCCTTTGAACACACCTTGATTAATGGGACCTCTTAGGTTAACCTTGAATCGATCTCCAGATATTGCAATGGCCTGTAGTATCACGATTTTATATGATTTAATGTGTTTAGAACAAAATAATTTTCGGCCAAATGGAGAGGGAATGTGCTCATAGCTAAGGATAATTGGAGCAAGAGAGAGCGCTTCAACTGAATGAGGGGTAGGTTTGTTTAAATAGAGAAACGGCGGAGACAAGTTCTCATCCTTTACTATTTCTTTGTTTGCTAATTTCAGATTAGATCAAGATTTAAAACTAACCTCTCCCCTCTTCTCTTCAAGGTCGGCCATTACATGGGCCATCATTAGCTAATGAGACATCAAATCAGTTTAGTAAATAACGTCATTTAAATTGTAATTAATGTGTATCAATATTCTATACTAGTACGTACAAACATAACTTTCATATACGCACCTAATTAATTACTGATGGCATCCAAAAAAATTATAAATAATTATTATTTCATTAATATTAATTATTATAGATTAACTAAATCATGTGGTATTTCAAAGAAATCACCAATACAAATGCATGAATCATAAGTGTAAATTCGGTTAGCGATTAATATCAAACTGATAGAGTTTGGGGTATGCCATAAGGGAAATTCTATAATTTATTGTAAATTATTAACTCGGTAATAAATTCTCATTAAAAATAAAATGTGTTTTTCTTTCCATTATATACTTTTTATAATGTTTTATATTGATTTTGTATTTAATTTAAGCTTATATAATGGAAAATCCATAAATGATATATTTTGTGATAGTAGTCACGATTCTTTTTAATCATGAGAAATTTAGCATAATGAAAATAAACATATCATTGTAAATATTCCTATAGTAAAAACGTGAATAGATGGATTTTTAGTGTTCTAGACATGTTATTTGGATATGTGTTTGCTTGATATATGTTAGGCTATATTGTACTAGACACCTTGTATGGTGATTTCTATGATTGATTATGTGATTTACATCTTTGAATGTTGTTTGGTGCATGTATGGTGTTTGTTTGTATGCTCGTATGGACGAAAATGCTCATCAGTGTGAAGTAGAGGTAGGAACCTTGTAACTGGACTTCGATGGATAGACTTTAGAGCATTTGGAGTTGCATCGTTGCATAGGCAGTGCATGAGGGTCGAAGAGTTGGGTGTAGCGATAGAATAGGTGTGAAGTTGATGTCCTTAAGGAGCTAAGGTTTCTGCTTCGATGGGGCTTGGTCCAATATGGGGATGGTCCAGTGGTTGGCTTCAGGAAGGGGAAGTATTGGTTCGAATCTAAGTTGGCTCGGCAGTAGAAGACCGGGCAAGAATTCCGGTCCGATAGGTGTTTGGCTCAACAAGGGAAGACCAAACAAGAAATCCTATACGGCATCTCTCTGGTTAGGTAGTGGAGGACCGGACAAGAAATCCTATCAGGTAGTCTCTTCATTCAAAAGTAGAGGACTGGATAGGAAATCTCATTTAGACTAACCTAAGTACGATATGCCTATCTTAACCTTCTCAGAGGTATCAACACACACACACACACATCTAAACATTTCCCTACTCGAAACCCCAGCCACTTAATACTTCTTAAATAGGGAGGAGGAAGACCCATCAGCCATTTACTACCTCAAGTCCCTAAAGCGGGCCCTCTGCAATGTCAACGCTGGTCTATCGGTTCTATCTGCCAAGATCAATAACCCCTATATACGGCTATATAATATAATATATCATTGTCGTACTACAATCGCATTTCAAAGGCTCATCTAAGGGTCAACTAGCCCACTTCCGATAAACTAATTTTCGTCTAACCATTTAAGGTATGTGCGTCCCCTATATGGATTCTACACTAGTAGAAAGAGAAATCCATTAAGGCATAACCCATGTCTTTGCTACCGCTCGCTCAAGATCGCTGGTGATCATAGCCTATATGTCTGACCTACTACTAAATACAAGTACCAACTACTAACATGGCCCACCGACCTTCCACAGCTGATATCTCATTTAGACTAACCTAAGTAGGTCAAGGAAAATGCCCATTTCAGTTACTTACTATTGCTTATTAGATATGAAGCAGACCTCATTTTCCTAAAAGCCTTGGGCTATTTAAGACATCAAATCCAAGGCGAACCCTCGATATGTTTCCCCTTACTTATCCGCAGCACATATTCCTTCCCACGTATCCTATGGTTGGAGATGTCCCACATTACTAGTAAGTATACACAACTGCTGGTAGCCTCTAGGTGATGGGCGGACTTCTGTTATGTAACTCTACTGACCTCGCATCTCAACCTACTAAACCAAACCTATCACCCAAAGCCTAAGTGTTGGGCTAGGCTCACTAATTCACGTTCGTCCTAAACGTATAATTGAAGCTATATAATTTTCTACTATGAAAATTATATTGTCTTCCGTATATATTTAATAATATTAATACTTACTTGTTCGCTACTAATTAGTCCTATTTTATACGGTTAGGCTTTGATATCCTTGTAATGTCTATTACACGTAATAATTGGTCATTAATGCCAAAATTGGACAATCTCTAATCAATCCTCATTTCATTCATTTAATCTATTTGCCAAATTCAAAATCCGTCTATTATGCCTATTCAATTTCCCCATAAATGACGTATTGAATTCCCTGTTCAGTCCCCATTTAATTCCTTTTTAGCTCTCTATTAATTACAAATTTATTGCTCATTAAATCTGTAACTAATGTCCCTAAATCTTAATCATATAATTGATACGTTGTTAATAACTAATACGAATATCGCCATAAATTACGCTATTTATATATTTTTATTTTTGAATGTTAAGCACGATTATACTTGTTTGTTTATATTTCTAACTATTATTTACTAAACTAGAACATACCATTCCACATTTTAATTCGCCAAAGCTACCTTTTCAAAAAAGTATTACCATTATGACTTTCCATAAATTAACCAAAAGTGAAGTCCTCCTTTGTTTGAAATTACAAGGAATTATTTCTCTTCTTTTATTGAAAAAGTCCGTGCAAACTACGAAAAAGAATATTCATATCTTACACATCTCTTTCCCTTTTTGGTATATCCCTTGTTAATTCAAACAATGCACTTTTATACATATTTTTGAAATTGGATAGTTCATGGAAATTACATGGAACCCGCTCTAAATAAATCAAAACATAGAAATTCACATTCCAAGTCAACTAGGACAACCTAATTTACAACCCAATTATAGATTTGGAATAAACTTTACAAACCTTCTGCAATAATAAATATTTGGGACTGAATTCAAATTTTTAGATTAGGTTGTTTATACTATTCCTATTCCAATTACTTATTTTACTGAATATGTATGCGATAATCCTATATGTTTGTTTTAAGCATACAATTCATCAGATCTTATTTAGGCATAATAATTAAATAAGAATTCAATAAGATAAATTTCAATGTTATATATAAATTATATATTTTCCCACTTATCATTTAAGCTTTTCAAATCTCCAAATCTGAATCCATTCCTTTACTTGACTCCTTTTCGTTTCTAATTCAAAATAATATGTATAACAAGGTATATACATACTATTAAAACTACATATCTTGTGAAGACACAAATTATTGAGATGAGAATAATTAGATAAAAAAGAGAAAACTTTCAAAACCAAATATATATATATATGTAGTCTGAAGATAAATATTGAGAATGAGTTAAAAGTAATAATAGCTAAATTGAGTAAGTCTTATATTCACATGTGTGTGTATATATATATATATCTTGAATATGAATAGTAAGAAGAAATGGTATTTCAGAGGGAAGAGGATATATAACTGAGTGTATATATGGACATATATTACCATATGTTGTATTTATATATATATATATACCCAGAAAGAATAAACATAAGGTAAATAAGGAAAGAACACCAGGGTAATTAAGAATATGAATACATTTGCTTATCAAGAGAAAACATATGGTTTGAAATATTAACCAGAGGTTAATTGATAAAGAGGATATACATATATATATTACAGTTTAACATAAAGAAAATAAAAATAATTCAGTAAAGAGAAAATTGTTTTCAACAATTAAGTAAGGAGAAAATGATATATTCTTTGATAAATTAAAATGCTTAAAAACCAGTTTTATATTAGTTATACATAAGTAAAATTTTGAAAGAAGTCAAGAGTAAACAAATAGGCTGAGGTAATAGCTAGGAATGGAAAATAACTCGGGCATAATAAAAGGTATTAATAAAAGAAAAAAAAGCCACATGGAAATAATATACAAGTGAAACATGCAAATTGCATGTACACATGGAAAAGCAGTGGATAACTGCTTTTACCAGAAATAGAAACCAGGGGAAAATGGCACATTTAGCCATGACAGCACACACATAATTCTTTGAGTGATGTGAGGATAAAAGGGGTTTTTCCCTTCAGTAAAACCCTAGTAAAAATGATTTAAATCAAGAGAAGAAGCAGAGGTTTTTCTCTGAGGGAAAACAGAAACACATTGAAAAAAAAAGAGAAGAACATACACTGTTGCAAGCTTAGTCAATCTCGGGGAAAAAGAAGGGAAAGGTGAGTGATTAATCAATCTCATAAGGCTAAGGCATTAAGACCCAAGTTAAGGGCAGCCATTTTATTTTCCTTTGTGCTTGATCAACTTGTTTTTCTTTCTCTGAATTAAAGAATGCTGAGCATGGTTGGTGTATTGATAAATCTTTGGTTGATGCTTTGATATGTTTCATTTGATTGTTTGATAATGGTAATGCCATGATCTCTGAGATGGATCCAGTACCATGAACCATCAATTTGAAGTTATGATAGTAAGATAAATACAATTTTATTATGAAGTAGGGTAAAATTGAAAGATAAGCCAGGCAGTGTGAACAAAGGAGGTTCATGCTTATGTCTAGTTTGTTTTAAATTAGGGATGAACAATGCAATAAATTATTTATGTGCTGATTTGTTCAGATCTAAGGCTAAAAATGTTTTAAGGGTTTTTCTCTAAAAACCTTACCCTATGTTCACAATAGAATTAAGCATAAGAATTTTTAATGTAACTCTACTGGATTTGTTAAGAGATCATGACATTCTGGAATACAGGAGTATACAAGTGATAAAACAAATTTTGAATGAGACAACTGGAAAGAAAAATGAAATAAAAACATGATTTTCATGAATGAATGTATGGTCAGTTGAAATCCCTGAGTAAGATTAACTCTCTCTCTGATTCATAGAAAAAGAAAGAAAGTAAAAGCAATTCAGGAGTTAATAAATCTTTCTGAAATAAGAAATGAGACTGGTCACTAGATTATAAAACTAATCTAGGAGAAAAGCCTTGATCTATTCATCATAAGGAGTATGATGGGTATGTGCATGACTTGTTTAAGTCCTATAGGCCTTTGTGCAGGGGTTAACAGAATTGAGTCCCTTGCAATGCACACATGGTGTTCAATGGCAAAGAGACATGACCAAATTAAATTGATAAATCAAGTTTTAGAGTTGAACTATGGAAATTAAAATGAGTTAATTCCATAAGAGTGTGTGTACATGTATACTGTATTGAATGATTGAATGGTTGCTTGTGTGCAGGAATGTGGTAGGAGCTTAGATACATACATATATATATCCAGTTATATCATGAATCCAAATTGCTTCAAGCATATTAATACTCTGCACTACAATTTAAAAATGACAAGATATTACATTTTGATTTCACTCATACCAGAATTATATTCTAACCCTATTTGTTGCTTTGTAACATCTGGGGTGTCTCATTTTATGGAGGCAGCTCTAGATATTGCTGCAGGAAAGGAAGCATAGGAAACTTGTATGCATGGACAATTGAAGACTTACTTGCATTTAGAACGTTTAAGGAGTTTGGCAGATTTGTTGTAATAATTAGGCCGGGCCAAAAATATCATTATGGTTTAAGTATTTTCTGGATTGTTATGTGTTTGTTTTCTGAGAAGAGAACTTGTAGGAATTTTTAAGTATTATATATATGCATATGTGGGTTTCTGTTTTAAGGAATTGATCTACATAGTCTCTGGTGAAGTAAGATATAGGAGATCATGCCATGTAATTTGATATGTGCTCATGTCTCCTTTAGTAAGGTCAGATGAACTTTTAAAATGGTAGAGTTGAAACAATCATAGGGAGAAAGGAATATAGCACAATCAATGAATCTTGTAAAGGTTGAGTTGAACCTAAACTGGCTAACCAGTAAGGCTTAACCAGGACTTATAATTGATATAAGCCTATGCTAAGGCTGGAAGGCATAGCCTGTAATCTGGTTAGGGCATTTGATTTTCCCAGTGAAAACTTGTATTGCTTGGTGTAATAAGCTCATATGCATGCTTGGTACTTGTAGACTTCACTGTAATTATACTTAACTAATTCCTGTTATCTAGCTACTTAATTCAAATCTGGTAGTATTGGGTCATGATTAAAACCTGTGGTAAATGGTAGATGCATATGGTCTTGTTTGTAATGAGCATTTCCATCATTCAATAGAATAGTGACTACTATCATTGTTCTCTTTCCTAGAAAACATCAGATGTCTTCATCATAAGTTCACCTGGAAGTCTTGCATTTTGTCTGATCCTTTTTGTTTACTTTGCCTTAAGCATACTGACTGCACACATGATCTTAGTCTCTGTTTAGCATTATAGTTTGAGTTAGCACTCTGATCTGACTATATTGTTTTCCTCTACTTAGCCTTTAAATTAGTTTATCATTTCAATATTCACATGATTATTGCAACTTTATAAATCAAAGCATGGATATTTCACCTGATATAAAAGTTGTTCGAAATTAAAATGAGTAACACAAGCCAAACTAATAAGCATGAGTTAGGTTGAACACCTTTCACTTAATATAGAACAATAAATAAGATTACAAAATCCCAAGATTAAAAGGTATGGCTTGTGAATTCAGGAGTTAATTAATTTGCGAGGTAGAACAAGAAAATAAGAGAACTAGTGATATTTAATCCTAAAGTTAATCAAGCTTGAGTTCTAAAAAGAAATATATATATGATAAATAGAAATGGCTATGTGACACCAAATCTCTAATATGAGAAATAAGGTGGGAAAGAGTTGCTTTGCTGTTTTAATCACTCTGATAAGCAAAGAACCATTTATATATCTTCATATATATAAATGATAGAATTTATTTAAATACTGATATATTTATATTAGTAAAATTCAGGATCTTGGGAAATCAAATTAAGAGAAGTGATCCATTGAAAAGTATATATATATATATTATAAAAAAAATCTAACATAAAATTCACTATAAATAAATGAATAGAGAAGTGGGTCACTTCAGTTGGTATCAGAGCTATGTTGTTAAAACATAGCATAAATATATTATCCAATTTTCTTGAAGGGATAAAATTCTAAAATAATAATAAATATATATATACAATAATGATGGAAATAAATATCCACGGTAGAAATAAATTGCATAAAATAATTAAATTATAAAAAATGACTAACTAGCTATGCAATTGAATAGTGAATCATGGTAGGAAGACCACCAAGTCATGGAGCAGGACCCTCCAATACAACACCAATGGTCAATTTGCAAGATTTGGTGAGGGCATTAGAGAGGGAGTAGTGCACCGGGAAGAGAATCCTCATGAGGAACTAGCCAAACTGTTGAAGACATTTTCAAATTTAGGAGGCAAGGATTTTGAAGGCACTGAGGGAGTTAGGGGAGTGCAGACATGGCTGAGAACTTTGGAAAGGATATTTGCAGATATGCAAATTAATGACCAAAGGAAGAGGCAGATAGTTTCAAGGAGACTCAAAGGAGCAGCTTTAGATTGGTGGGAGGTGATCATCACAGGAAGGCCAGAAAATGAGATAACATGGGATCAATTCAAGGAGATGCTTGAGGCAAGGTTTGTTCCAGCAACAGCTAAGGCAACATTGCTTGAGGAATTTATAAGGCTAAGGCAGGGACCAATGAGTGTGACTGAATACACTCAAAAATTTGAGAGTTTATCCAAGTATGGAACTATGCTTATAGGAGATGAAGAATCAAAGAATTCAAGATTTATCCAAGGACTAAATGCAGGTCTGAGTAGAGCAATGTTACCATACAAGGATAAAACATTTGATCAAGTCATAGACCTTGCTCTTTCTTTTGAACAACATGACAATGCAAGGGAAAAATTTAGGAGCATGAGGGCTAACAATCAAAAGAAAGGGAAAAATAGGACACATCCCTATGACAAAAAGAATGTGGATAAGAAAATGGAAGGAGCAACCACTGGGGAAGCTAAGAAGAAGGTCACTTGTTACAATTGTGGCAAAGAAGGACACATGAGTAATAAGTGTCAAGCAGCCAAGAAGGCACCATTCAGCTGCTATAACTGTGGGAAGGAAGGCCATATTAAAAGGAACTGCCCAGAATTCAAAAGGGGAGCAAAGGTAGGAGCACTTGAGGGCAAAGCAAAAGCAACTGCAGTGGGAAGTTCTGGACAATTGGAAGGTATACTTCTAATTAAAGATCACCCCATCTTAGTTATATATGACACTGGAGCAACACATTCATTAATATCCCAAGACATAGTGAATAAGTTGACTCTCACATTCTATTTAGTTGATAATCCCTTGTTTATTCAAAGCCCACTAGGTAGCTCTTGTTTGCTAGGATTAAAATGTCTAGGGGTAGAATTAAACAAAGGAGGAAATGTGTTTAAATCTGATTTATTTGTATTGAAATACCTTGGAATAGGAATTATTTTAGGGGTAGATTGGTTGAGCAAATTCAAAGCAATTTTGAATTTGGAAAATTTCACTATTTCTCTGAAAACAGAAAATGGTAAGAATATTATAATCATGAGTGAAATTGCTAAAATCAATTACCTTAACCAAATATGTAGCATGACTGAGAAAGAATCAACACTGGAAGACATAAAGATTATAAATGAATACCCAGATGTCTTTGGTGAAGTCATAGGTGTTCCAGAAAATAGGCAAGTAAAATTTCAAATAAGACTAATCCCAGGATCAAGTCCAATCATCAAGAAACCTACTAGGATGGGTCCTAAAGAACTAGTGGAGTTGAAACATCAGTTGGAAGAACTATAGCAGAAAGGCTTCATAAGGCCTAGTAGTTCAAACTGGGGTTCTCCAGTTGTATTTGTGAAGAAGCATGATGGTACTTTGAGGATGTGCATTGATTATAGGGAATTAAACAAAGTCACCATTAAAACAAATACCCACTCCCCAGAATTGATGATCTATTCGATCAATTAAATGGAGCAAAGGTTTTTTCAAGGCTAGATTTAGCCTCTGGGTTTCATCAGATGAAGGTGGAGGAAGAAAGTATTAAGTATACTGCCTTCAACACAAGGTATGGATTATATGAATTTTTGGTGATGCCTTTTGGATTGACAAATGCACCATCATATTTTGTAGATTTAATGAATAGAACATTTAGAGATTTTCTAGACAAATTTGTGGTTGTCTTTATTGATGACATATTAGTGTATTCAAAATCAGAAGGAGAGCATGCAAAACACTTGCATCTGGTTTTATCTAGACTGAGGGCACATGATTTAAAAGCCAAATTCTCTAAATGTACATTTTGGCAGAATGAAGTAAAAATTTTGGGGCACATTGTATCACAACAAGGGGTTAGTGTAGACCCAAATAAGGTGATGGCAGTGCAATCTTGGAGTAGACCCAAATCAGTGACTGAGGTGAGGTCATTTTTGGGAATGGAAGGCTATTATAGGAGATTTATAAAAGATTTTGCAATGATAGCTATCCCATTGACCAAGTTAACTAAAAAGGAGCAACCCTATGTGTGGACAGAGAAGTGTGAACAAGCTTTCATATCACTAAAGAAGGCACTGGTAGAAGCTCCAGTTTTACAAGTGCCAGAGGGTAATGAAGAATTAGTAGTTTACACAGATGCTAGTGGATCTGGATTGGGGGCAGTGCTTATGCAACATGGTAGAGTCATAGCATATGCATCAAGGCAACTCAAGCCAAATGAAACTAGGTATGCTACACATGACTTAGAACTAGCTGCTGTGGTTTATGCATTAAAACTATGGAAACATTATTTATTAGGTGCTAAGTTTGAATTGTTTACTGATCACAAGTCACTTAAATATTTGTTTTCCCAAAAAGACTTGAACATGAGGCAACATAGGTGGGTAGAATTTCTAGCTGCCTATGATCTTGATATATTGTATACCCCTGGAAAAGCTAATAAAGTAGCAGATGCATTAAGCAGACATCAAGCTAAATTGGCAAGCTTAATGATGGCAGAGTTCAAGGATTTGACAATTCTTAGTGAGGTGGAAGTGAAAGAAGAAACTAGTGTATCAGATAAGACACACAGTAAGATGATTGAATATGGTAAATTAAGCCTCATATCCTTAAAATCAACACTGGTTGATAAAATAGGACAAATGAAGAATCAAGATATAAATTTGAAGGAGAAAAAGAACATGATATCACAAGGCATGACAGTGGAAAACTATGAGGTAGATGATAAAGAATACTTAAGGAAAAAGGGGAAACTCTGCATACCAAATGTAGAGGACCTAAAGTAAGAAGTTATGGATGAGCATCAAAAAACAAAATATACTATCCATCCAGGTGGTACAAAAATGTACCATGATCTCAAGAGAAATTACTGGTGGCCAGGAATGAAAGGAGTAGTAGCAAAATATGTGGCAAATTGCTTGACATGCCAACAAGTAAAGGCAGACTATCAAAGACCCTCAGGCCTATTGCAACCTTTGGAAGTGCCTACTTGGAAATGGGAGAGTATATCAATGGATTTTGTGGATGGTTTGCCAAGAACAAGGAGGGGCAATGATAGTATTTGGGTAGTGGTAGATAGACTCACAAAAACAGCACACTTCATCCCAATAAGTTCAAACAGAAATGCTCACAAGCTAGCTCAATTATTTGTGAAGGAGATAGTGAGATTGCATGGCATCCCCAAGACTATCATTAGTGATAGAGATACTTTGTTTACTTCAAGGTTTTGGAGTAGCTTTCAAGAAGCTATGGGGACAGAACTGAGCCTAAGCACATCCTACCACCCACAAACAGATGGGCAAACTGAGATTGTTAATAAAGTTTTAGAGGATTTGCTGAGAGCATGCATACTTGATTTTGGAGGCAACTGGGAGGATCATATTTATTTAGCTGAGTTTGCTTATAATAATAGCTACCAGTCCACTATAGGAATGGCTCCATTTGAGGCTTTGTATGGGAAGCCTTGTTTATCTCCTACATGTTGGATGGAGGCTGGTGAAAGGGTGTTGCTTGGACCAGACCATGTAAAAGAAACTTCTGCAAGAATTGAACTAGTGAGGCAAAGAATGAGAGTAGCTCAAGAGAGACAGAAAGCCTATGCAGATAAAAGGAGAAGGGCAGTAGAATTTGAGGTGGGAGACTATGTGTTTCTCAAAGTTTCACCAATGAGGAAAATATTGAGATTTGGCAAAGCAGAGAAACTATCACCAAGGTATATAGGACCATATGAAATTGTTCAAAGAATAGGGACTTTAGCTTATAGGTTGAAGTTACCAGAGGAATTGAGCAAAATACATGATGTATTTCATGTATCCCAATTGAGAAAATGGGTGCATGATAAAGAGTCTATTCTTGAATCTCCTACACATGTTGAAATTCAAGAAAATCTGGTTTATAAAAAGGAACCAGTGGGCATTGTGGCTAGAGAAGAAAAGAAACTGAGAAATAAAATAATTAAACTAGTTAAAATTCAATGGAGTTTGGATGGGAATGATTGCACTTGGGAGGCTGAAGAGAGGATAAAGGATAAATATCCTAAGCTGTTTTCTGCTTGAGGTATGTTTTAAAAAAAAATTATTATGAGACCTTAAAATTATTTAGGTATGTTTGATTGATTGAGAATGAATGAGTTCCTGAAATTTCATTTAATAGAAATTAAGCTTTGTATACATTTGGATGGAAATGTATGAGAGAATAATTATGGGACACAATTCCTTTTAGGAGGAGAGTATGTGAAGACCCAAATTATTGAGATGAGAATAATTAGATAAAAAAAAGAGAAAACTTTCAAAACCAAATATATATATATATATATGTAGTCTGAAGATAAATATTGAGAATGAGTTAAAAGTAATAATAGCTAAATTGAGTAAGTCTTATATTCACATGTATATATATATATATCTTGAATATGAATAGTAAGAAGAAATGGTATTTCAGAGGGAAGAGGATATATAACTGAGTGTATATATGGACATATATTACCATATGTTGTATTTATATATATATATATATATATATCCAGAAAGAATAAACATAAGGTAAATAAGGAAAGAACACCAGGGTAATTAAGAATATGAATACATTTGCTTATCAAGAGAAAACAGATGGTTCGAAATATTAACCAGAGGTTAATTGATAAAGAGGATATACATATATATATTACAGTTTAACATAAAGAAAATAAAAATAATTCAGTAAAGAGAAAATTGTTTTCAACAATTAAGTAAGGAGAAAATGATATATTCTTTGATAAATTAAAATGCTTAAAAACCAGTTTTATATTAGTTATACATAAGTAAAATTTTGAAAGAAGTCAAGAGTAAACAAATAGGCTGAGGTAATAGCTAGGAATGGAAAATAACTCGGGCATAATAAAAGGTATTAATAAAAGAAAAAAAAATAAGCCACGTGGAAATAATATACAAGTGAAACATGCAAATTGCATGTACACAGGGAAAAGCAGTGGATAACTGCTTTTACCAGAAATAGAAACCAGGGGAAAATGGCACATTTAGCCATGACAGCACACACATAATTCTTTGAGTGATGTGAGGATAAAAGGGGTTTTTCCCTTCAGTAAAACCCTAGTAAAAATGATTTAAATCAAGAGAAGAAGCAGAGGTTTTTCTCTGAGGGAAAACAGAAACACATTGAAAAAAGAGAGAAGAACATACACTGTTTCAAGCTTAGGCAATCTCGGGGAAAAAGAAGGGAAAGGTGAGTGATTAATCAATCTCATAAGGCTAAGGCATTGAGACCCAAGTTAAGGGCAGCCATTTTATTTTCCTTTGTGCTTGATCAACTTGTTTTTCTTTCTCTGAATTAAAGAATGCTGAGCATGGTTGGTGTATTGATAAATCTTTGGTTGATGCTTTGATATGTTTCATTTGATTGTTTGATAATGGTAATGCCATGATCTCTGAGATGGATCCAGTACCATGAACCATCTGTTTGAAGTTATGATAGTAAGATAAATACAATTTTATTATGAAGTAGGGTAAAATTGAAAGATAAGCCAGGCAGTGTGAACAAAGGAGGTTCATGCTTATGTCTAGTTTGTTTTAAATTAGGGATGAACAATGCAATAAATTATTTATGTGCTGATTTGTTCAGATCTAAGGCTAAAAATGTTTTAAGGGTTTTTCTCTAAAAACCTTACCCTATGTTCACAATAGAATTAAGCATAAGAATTTTTAATGTAACTCTACTGGATTTGTTAAGAGATCATGACATTCTGGAATACAGGAGTATACAAGTGATAAAACAAATTTTGAATGAGACAACTGGAAAGAAAAATGAAATAAAAACATGATTTTCATGAATGAATGTATGGTCAGTTGAAATCCCTGAGTAAGATTAACTCTCTCTCTGATTCATAGAAAAAGAAAGAAAGTAAAAGCAATTCAGGAGTTAATAAATCTTTCTGAAATAAGAAATGAGACTGGTCACTAGATTATAAAACTAATCTAGGAGAAAAGCCTTGATCTATTCATCATAAGGAGTATGATGGGTATGTGCATGACTTGTTTAAGTCCTATAGGCCTTTGTGCAGGGGTTAACAGAATTGAGTCCCTTGCAATGCACACATGGTGTTCAATGGCAAAGAGACATGACCAAATTAAATTGATAAATCAAGTTTTAGAGTTGAACTATGGAAATTAAAATGAGTTAATTCCATAAGAGTGTGTGTACATGTATACTGTATTGAATGATTGAATGGTTGCTTGTGTGCAAGAATGTGGTAGGAGCTTAGATACATACATATATATATCCAGTTATATCATGAATCCAAATTGCTTCAAGCATATTAATACTCTGCACTACAATTTAAAAATGACAAGATATTACATTTTGATTTCACTCATACCAGAATTATATTCTGACCCTATTTGTTGCTTTGTAACATCTGGGGTGTCTCATTTTTATGGAGGCAGCTCTAGATATTGCTGCAGGAAAGGAAGCATAGGAAACTTGTATGCATGGACAATTGAAGACTTACTTGCATTTAGAACGTTTAAGGAGTTTGGAAGATTTGTTGTAATAATTAGGCCGGGCCAAAAATATCATTATGGTTTAAGTATTTTCTGGATTGTTATGTGTTTGTTTTTCTGAGAAGAGAACTTGTAGGAATTTTTAAGTATTATTTATATGCATATGTGGGTTTCTGTTTTAAGGAATTGATCTACATAGTCTCTGGTGAAGTAAGATATAGGAGATCATGCCATGTAATTTGATATGTGCTCATGTCTCCTTTAGTAAGGTCAGATGAACTTTTAAAATGGTAGAGTTGAAACAATCATAGGGAGAAAGGAATATAGCACAATCAATGAATCTTGTAAAGGTTGAGTTGAACCTAAACTGGCTAACCAATAAGGCTTAACCATGACTTATAATTGATATAAGCCTATGCTAAGGCTGGAAGGCATAGCCTGTAATCTGGTTAGGGCATTTGATTTTCCCAGTGAAAACTTGTATTGCTTGGTGTAATAAGCTCATATGCATGCTTGGTACTTGTAGACTTCACTGCAATTATACTTAACTAATTCCTGTTATCTAGCTACTTAATTCAAATCTGGTAGTATTGGGTTATGATTAAAACCTGTGGTAAATGGTAGATGCATATGGTCTTGTTTGTAATGAGCATTTCCATCATTCAATAGAATAGTGACTACTATCATTGTTCTCTTTCCTAGAAAACATCAGATGTCTTCATCATAAGTTCACCTGGAAGTCTTGCATTTTGTATGATCCTTTTTGTTTACTTTGCCTTAAGCATACTGACTGCACACATGATCTTAGTCTCTGTTTAGCATTATAGTTTGAGTTAGCACTCTGATCTGACTGTATTGTTTTCCTCTGCTTAGCCTTTAAATTAGTTTATCATTTCAATATTCACATGATTATTGCAACTTTATAAATCAAAGCATGGATATTTCACCTGATATAAAAGTTGTTCGAAATTAAAATGAGTAACACAAGCCAAACTAATAAGCATGAGTTAGGTTGAACACCTTTCACTTAATATAGAACAATAAATAAGATTACAAAATCCCAAGATTAAAAGGTATGGCTTGTAAATTCAGGAGTCAATTAATTTGCGAGGTAGAACAAGAAAATAAGAGAACTAGTGATATTTAATCCTAAAGTTAATCAAGCTTGAGTTCTAAAAAGAAATATATATATATATATATATATATATATATGATAAATAGAAATGGCTATGTGACACCAAATCTCTAATATGAGAAATAAGGTGGGAAAGAGTTGCTTTGCTGTTTTAATCACTCTGATAAGCAAAGAACCATTTATATATCTTCATATATATAAATGATAGAATTTATTTAAATACTGATATATTTATATTAGTAAAATTCAGGATCTTGGGAAATCAAATTAAGAGAAGTGATCCATTGAAAAGTATATATATATTGTAAAAAAAAATCTAACAGAAAATTCACTATAAATAAATGAATAGAGAAGTGGGTCACTTCATATCTGAGGATAGATTTGCGGTTAAGGGGATTATATATTAAAATTTACCTTTTTCTGTAGCATTGATTCTCTACTTCTCTTCTTCTCTTTTATTTTCTAGCCTTCTCCAAAGATATATATACACACATATAATATTTTATAATTTAGAGGAATAGTGGAGAAGGGAAATGGTAGAGCTTCGCTTCATGGATTAGAAAATATGAGAAGAGAAGTGAGGGGTTGGGCCTTTATTTATAGGCACACTAATCAACCATAACGTTAGATTAAAATAATTAAATCTTGGACGCTGACCAAGATTCAAACCCTTGTAGCCATGTTCGAACTGGTATACCGCTCCCCTATAGGCGGTTGACCGCTAGCGGTCAGCCGTCCAAGGAGAGGGTCGATCGGTGGAGTCCCGTATTTATTATAATTTATTCCCTTTTTCGTTTTTAGTTATTTTCGCTTCGAAAACTTCAAACGCTGATAACTTCTTCATTTGTGCTCAGATCACAAAACTCCAAATACAAAAGTTGCTCAGAATATCGCCTCAAACATAATGGTGCTGGTTTTGTAGCCAAATTCCAACGTTTTCTTAAATTCCATTTTTTGCCTTTATTAATTATTTATTAATCCTAATTTTACGGGGTGCTATATTCTCCCCTCTTAAAAGAATTTTGTCACCGAAATTCCTTAAGTGTTGAATCATGTAATATAGCGCACAACCAATCTAGGCTATCCAACAAATTAATGTGCAACCAATTTTATAGCCAAACATGTATAAGTACATGGTGTATCACAACATAAAAGACATGTATGGGGAATGACTCTAAATCGGACTCTCCTATATGAATGCATTCTTTTAAAAACATTTTGAAAATATGATGCAAACAACCTGATATACTGGCAGTTCTATATGTATGCAAGTTTTCAAAAATCAATTTTCACACAATAATTTCTACACTCCCGCGAGTAGGAGTATGGTTTAACCAATTTTGCATCCAATCCATACCATCCAAAACCTAGCATACAATTTTTACCATCCAAAAATTTAGAAAATCAGATCTGGAAATCCATACTCCTATGTTGGAAAAGGAATTTAGATGGAAAATTTTACAATTCCACCCTTCTTTTGTATACCCATTCCTTTGTACTTTGGAACCTTCTCTTCTGTCCCTAAAACTTTTCCAACTTTTCCAAGTACAATTTGCATAAGGAGGTTTATTTTTGGATGCTAAAGCGTAATTATTCTAAGCGCAAGTTTCGTTTCACTATCAACAAGGTATGAAAATAGAAATTCCAAAGCTAAAACAGTCTTTTCCCTTGTCATTATCTATATTTTGTCTACTTTCACCCTTGTCGGACACTAAAACTTATGCTTACTAACACATCGATGCTCCTTACACTAGTATGTGGCATTTGAAAATTATAATTTTTCTCATTTCAAAAGAAAATTTTTAAACACAATTTTCAAAAGAATTTCCAACTTGCAAAACAGTTTGAAGAATCGAGTTCACAAAAGCATTTAAACACCATATATAATATATATATACTATTTTTTAATCTATTTTTTTATTTATTTTCAAAAGCAGTTGGCCAAAATTTTCCTAAAACATTTGAACACATCTTCTCAAAAGCATTTAAACAAAAAAATTCAAAAGCATTCGAACATAACTTTTCAAAACATTTACCGCTGCATTCTTAAAACAATTAAGCCACATCTTAACGTACTTGGAACTTAGTCGATGGGTTAATGCATATGATTGACTGTAGTATTGTGTAGTTAATCTTAAATTTGAGGAACTCTTTTCTTTTTTCTAAAACAGCAAACTACCTACAAGCGTATTTATAAATTTTAGCTTTTAAGACATAGGGATAGTAACCCATGATTTTGCAACAATCTTACCCTTTCCTCCATTTGCTAAAATTTATTTTTCCCAAAATCTTTAAGTTTTTGGGATTGAAGCATTTTTAAATTCTAGTTTCTAACTTAATTTCCTAATTTATCTTATAACCTTCCAGTCTTACAAATAATTTTATCGTTGATTAAGTGTCCTTATGAGATCTCCTTATTTACATCGTTTTTCAATATATTTATATTTAAATAGTGGTTTATCTCATCCATATAATCAACACGGTGGTAAAACAAGAACATATCTCAAACCATATCATACGCTTTTCTAACGACCTAAGGGAGACAACTAGCGATTACAACCCAAAAATCCTAAAATAAATTTTGCTGGAACCTACTATTCATCATCAAATGGTGTTAATGATACTGTGGCTTTAACACTCCTTACTAAATTAAGATGGACATTCTAGTATATCATTCTACTATCACCCACCTTCCTTAACTCTCCTTTTTAGTTTTTGATAAATGCGGTCCATTTGTTACTTCAATTATTGTATCCGATTATGGAATAAATAGTGGATCCCCACACCACTATGGGTAAGAAATATGAATTATGCACGTTTAGAATAACTCATCAGAAAATTGGTATAGTGAATAACTTCCCTACCACTTATCTCGCCCTCAATAACATTAAGTCAACCAATATCCTTTAGGTGTTGTGCCATCTTATTACTCTCTTCTCCAATCATACCACTATCTTTTCCCAATCAAAATCTCTTTATAATATCCTCAGACTTTGGTATTTACCTTCTTTACTGTTAAACTTTCATGCAAGTATTTCTTAGGACCTCCAAAATTATACTTTGATTCCAATCCTTATTCCTTTGAGGGTCCTTCTTCCGGCTTCCACACATCTCTAATAAAGTATTTCTAGGTTCATACCAACATTCCTTATATTCAACAAGGATTACTTGCTGTTGCCCTACGGGCATCCGTAGCTATTTTATTCATAGCCTAAAACCTTTACCCCATCGTATCTAGGTAATGATCCTTATCTACTCCATATTAAATACTTGGTTTGGTTCTCACATTCTTTATAAAATTAAAACTTCACAATCATAATGTACTTAATCCAAAACTTTTAACCTTGAAAATATAAACTAAGAAATTTTTGTATCAATTCAAAAACTACTTGGCTCCAAAAAGGAACCATGAAAATTTTCACTTTTCGAAGTCTTTTCACAACATATATTTATTCCTTTAAAATTTGGATTCTTAATTCAGAACGTTCAATAAAATCAATTATCATACAAAACCATTTTTCAAAACATCTTTTATAACTTAAATTAATGAAAAGTGGAGTAGACAAGGATAACTTTCATCATATTATATTTCTATACACATGCCATCTTCGCTTCCATCTTAGCGGGGATAATAATAGCATCCAAGGGGGAATTCTAAAAGATACAAGCAATTGCAACATCTATCTAAGTGTCTATCTAAAATATATATGCAATTACTACATATCTATGGGATTTATCCATTCCACCTATCCAATTCCTACTGTTTTTCTCCTATATGATTTCTAACTAAATTACTAATCCTATTTAAATATAAATTCATAATGTTATTTCTATCTAAACTGTCGGTCGTTCTTACCCTTCTATTTTATTTACCCCATTTGAATCAAGTGCCATTTCCATTTATCCACCCCTAAAAAAGAATTTTAAAATAGAACTTCCAAATTTAGAAAATAAAAAAAAATCATCGATCCCAACCTACGCTCTATTTTATATTTAATTCAAAAACAAAATATTCCTTTATCAAAAAAATTTTAAATTCAAAATTTTTGACTTAATCAATTTTAAACTAAGAATTTCAGAAATGAAAAACCCTTTTTAGCAAAAACCTTTAAATCAAAAACTTTTGACTCAACAAATTTTCAAATTATGAATTTCCAAATTTCTTTGCTTTTTCAAAATAATATCTTCCTAATGAATCCTTTGAAAACCCCATTCAAACATTTCAAGGAATTTTCAAAAACCTTTCTATCAAATTCTTTCACATGGGGTTGTACTTTGAAATGGACTTTGACTGTCCTTCCTTTTGGACTTTCCTTCTTCCCTGCTTAATCTTTATAAAAAATCTGATTATCTTGTTGTGGTGATTAATATATACCTTTTTGCGAAAACTTGCTCCACTCCTTCTTCACATCTTTCTCCACTTCTATCATTCCTTACTACCGAATGCTCGTAACATATAGGTTTTTATCTCCCATCTGTCTGGATGAAATGTATGTCTTCAATCAGCAATCCATAGAAATCCACAATCATAAGGTAGTCCAGACCCAACAAAGAAGTCAAGTGTCATCCAACCTCTGGGGTGCTTCTATATGTCGCGGTCATGCTCTTTTTAGTCCACTCCTTATGATACGACCTCTGCCTCATGGAGTAATTAGGATATGCGTTTAAATTTAACTCTATTTTTTATTCCAACTCATAGTTGCCTTGTCCATCCTTTCGGAATATGAATCGTTGGTTTTGGTTCTAAATCTAACTTATGGGTTGTTATGAGGAGGGGGGTCAGAACAACGTTTTGGAGATTGGAAAATTATATACTTTACAAATACGTTAATTTATGCTGATTGATTTCCATTTAAGTATTATGTCTATTATCTACGGCTAATCTATTAAATCCTATGTGCTCGTCGATATGCCTATCCTAACCTTCTTCAAGGTATCAATATATATATATATATATATATTCATTTACCTCTAAAGATTTCACTACCCAAAACCTAAGGCACTTAATGTTCTTAAATAGGGAGGAGGCAGACCCATCGTCCATTTACTACCTTAAGTCTGCCAAGCGGGCCCTCCTCAATGTCAATGCTAGTCAATCAGTTCTAGCTACAGAGGTCGACGACCCCTATATATGGCTCTATAATATAATATATAACTGTCGTACTACTAACGCATCTCAAAGACTCACTAAGAGTTAACTAGCCCACCTTTGATAAACCAATTTTCATCTAAACATCTACTTTGAGGTCTGTGCTTCTCCCATACAGATTCTACACTAGTAGGAAGCAAAATCCTCAGGGCATGACCCAAGTCTTTATTACCGTTCGCTTGGGATCGTTGGTGGACATAGCCTATATTTAAGACCTACTACTAAATACAGGTACCAACCACTCCTGACATAACCCGCCAACCTTCCACAGCCGACATCCTGTTTAGACCAACCCAAGTAAATCAAGGAAAATACCCCTTTTGGTTACTTACTACCTCTTTCTGGATATGAAGTAGATCCTATTTCCCTAAAAGTACTAGGCCATTTAATACTTCAAATCCAAGGCAAACCGTCGATATATTTCCCCTACCTATCCGCAAAGCTTATCCCTTCCCTACGGGTCCTATCGTTGGAGATGTCCCACATCAGTAGTAAGTGTACACAGATGTTGGTAGCCTATAAGTAAAGGGTAGACTTCTGGTGTGTAGCTATATTGACTTCGCATCCCAACCCAGTAAACCTAACCTATCACCCAAAGCCTAAGTGTTGGTCTAGACCAACTAATTCATGCTTTTCCTAAACATATAATTGAAGCTATATAATTTTCTATTATGAAAATTATATTGCCTTCCATGTATATTTAATAACATTAATACTTGCTTGTTCACTACATAATTATTCCTATTTTATATGCTTAGGCTTTGATTTCCTTGTAATGTCTATTACCTGTAATAATTGGTCATTAATGTCAAAATTGGACAATCTAGTATCAATCCTCATTAAATTCATTTAATATACTTACCAATTTCGAAGTCTGTCAATTATGCCTATTCAGTTTCCACATAAATGCTGTATTGAATTCCATAATCAATCCCTATTCAATTCCTTTTTAACTCTCTATTAAGTACAAATTTATTGCTCATTAACTCTATAATTAATGTTCATAAATCATAGTCCTATAATTACTATATTGTTAATAACTAATATGAATATCGCCGTAAATTACGCTATTTATATATTTTTATTTTTGAACGTTAAGCGCGATTTTACTTGTTTATTTATATATTTATATTTATAACTATTAATTACTAAACTAGAACACCTTTACATATTTTAATTTATTAGAGCTACCTTTTCAAAAAGGATTACCATTATAATTGTCCATAAATTAACCAAAAGTAAAGTTTTGCTTCGTTTAAAATTACAAGGAATTATATTCTTTTACTAAAATAGATAGTGTAAACCACAGAAAAGAATATCCATATCTTACACATCTCTTTACCTTTTCGATATATCCCTTGTTAATTTAAACCACGCACTTTTATACATTTTTTTGAAGTTGGATAGTTTATGAAAATTATATGGAACCCGCTCCAGATAAATCAAAACATAGAAATTCACATTCCAAGTCAACAGAGGCAACCTAATTTACAACCCAATTATAGATTTGGAATAGTCTTTACAAACCTTCTGCAATAACAAATATTTGGGACTGAATTCAAATTTCCAAATTAGGTTGTTCATGTTATTCCTATTGCAATTACCTATTTTATTGAACATGTAGGTGATAATCCTATACGTTTCTTTTAAGCCTATAATTCATCAGATCTTATTTAGGTATAAGAATTAAATAATAATTCAACGAGATAAATTTCAATGTTATAAATAAATTATATAATTTTTCAGTCACCTTTTAAGCTTTCCAAATTTCCAAATCTGAATCCATTCTTTTACTTGACTCCTTTTTCTTTCTAATTCAAAAAATGTATAACAAGGTATATACATACCATTAGAATTACAGATTTGATAAGAGATCTAGGATTAAGGGGAATATAGATTGAATTTACCTTTTTCCACGGTATTGATTTGCTACTTCTCTTCTTCTCTTTTATTTCTATCCTTTTCCAATTATATATATATAACCACACACACACACACACACACATATATAATATTTTATAATTAAAGGAATAGTAGAGAGGAGAAAATAGCAGAGCATCGCTGCTCGGATCATAAAATACGAGAAGAGAAGTGAGGGGTTAGGTTTTTATTTATAGGTGCACGAATCAATCGTAACTGTTAGATTAAAATAATTAAATCCAGCCCATTGGCAAAGGTTCAAACCCTAGCGCCACATTCGAACCAGTCGACTACTCCCCTATAGGCGGTCAACTGCTAAAGGTCGACCGGCCCAAGGAGGTGGTCAACCGATGGGGTCCCGCATTTATTATAATTTATTTCCTTTTTCGTTTTTAATTGTTTTTGCTCCAAAAACTTCAAAATCTAATAAATTCTTCGTTTTAGCTCTGACCATGAAACTCCAAATATGAAAGTTACTTAGAAAATAGCCACGAACACAATGGTGTAAGTTTTGTGGCTAAATTCCAACATCTGCTCAAGTTCCATTTTTAGAGCCTTATTAATTATTTATTCATTATCATTAATTTCACGGGGTGCTATAATCTACGTGTACCCAGGGTAGTCTGCGTGTACGCATGTGTTTAGATGTTTACATTTGTCCAGTGCTTAGCCATTTATATGGGCGTGAGTCGAGCATCAGTGAAGTAGTTCTATCATCGATACGTGTGCTAAAGGATTGATAGATGACTCTATGGTTGCGATGATTATTGCAGGGACGGGGTAGTTTGCGTGTAACTCGAGGTAGTATATGTATACCCATATTAATTGTCTGCATATTGAAAGGGACACGGAAGATGATCTTAAGGCTATTTAACACTAGAGGGGGGTGTGTTTTAAGAATTTCTTTAAAACTTCTTTGATTTAAATTGAATTAACTAACTTAATGCAAATACACAATCACAGATCAAATCACAGAATCACAAACAAATGCAAATATAAATAAAAAGCAAGTAAAGGAAAGAACACACCAGGAATTTTATACTGGTTCGGTGTTACCCTACATCCAGTCCCGCACAACCCGTACGGCTTTCTATTCAACAATAATCTAGATTACAATCCCTTGATTCCAAGGCAACGAGGTACACCCTCCAGATTCTCAGGTCTCTGGGTAGAACCACTTGATTCACAGGACACAAGTTCACCCGATCGATTTCCAAGGACACGATCACACCTTTATAACCTCACACAAGTTTCTTTGAGTACAAATGTATCTATAACTCTGATAAGCACTGAGATTCTTTGGAGAGAGTGGAAGAGAATCAAACTAGAGATATTCTGGTTTGATTCACTTAAGATTTCGGCAAAATATGGATAGGATGATTAGAAAATAAGATAAGAGAGTAAAGAGGAGAGAAAATAAAGAAAGTAGTTACTGGAAAACGTCCATAACAGTCTCTATTTATAGAGAATGAATGGATGTGTCCATTCGAAGAGGTTTAAACGAATAGACACTTCTTTTGAAAACAACCTTTGCTGTAACGGGAAGCATGTCGACATGACAGGTAAATAGGATGTCGACATGGTCTAGTAAAAAGTGATGATTTGCTTTACTTTGAAAATGATGATTTAAAACATATGCAACTTTATTCAAATGGACTCTATGTATTTGTAGAAGGTATTTAGAAGTAGAAATACTTATGAATGTATATATGTATATATACTAAAATATATTTAAAATCAAAGTAAATAAACTAAAGTAAATATAATATTAAAATATCAAGGACAATTTTGAAATCAAAATATAACAAAATGATAAATATGATTTTGAGGCTAAAACATTTTTGGAAATGTGAACGAAGGTTTTTCTTTTGAAAAGGAATATTTGAAAATCATTTTATAAAACAAGAGATAATTTTGAAAATCATTTTGAATCAAAATTAGTGGATAACAAAATAGGGCTACTATCCGTTCCACTAGATATTTCGTGAGTTCCATCTCACTAGGGTTCCATCCCTTTAAAAAGAACGAAGTGGATTCCATTCCACGAGTAAATTGGATAAAAAAGAATGATAGTGCTTTCAAGGAGTTTTAACAAATATCTAACCTAACTATATTATTTGTCTTGAACTCTTGAATATCTTGAATCTCATGAGTCTTCAATCTTGAACTCTTGATCTTTATCTTCATCAATTTTGTTTTCTTTACTGTACAGTCTTCTTTTGTTGATACCTGCATATAGATTTCCTGCACATATATATTTTATAAAACTTCTATAGTTGTTGCCATCAAAACCACTATCCTATGGACTAACATTCTCCCCCTTTTTGATGATGACAACCTTTGTTTATAAAATATTTATATTCTCCTTATAACTCCCCCTAAATCTAATAACTCCCCCTTAATCTATGCCTAACTAACCTATTTTATACTTTCCTAACTAACCTATTTTATACTTCTCCCCCTTTGTCATCAACAAAAAAATGACACTAACTCCCCCTAAATCTATGATATTAATGATAGTGTTATCATTAATAATACTGAAACTAGATATAACAATGCTAAATATTGTATACTCAGAATGATATATATGAGTAATATAAGAATGAGAATAATAAGTGTAACCACAAATTATTTTATTCATATCACTATATACATAACTGTTAAATGAAAAGAAAATGCATACAATAAGTAGACAAATCAATCAAACATAAGCACACCTATTTATGTCTTATTACATAATCAATATAGTAAGTTATCATAAATCAACCATGTTTAAAACCAAACCAAATCAAGTATTTCAAATCAAATCAATTTTAAACCAAATCAAACAAGTTAAATGTTACGTGGAACTTCAACACATCCCTCTTTTCCAAAGATGGGATCCGCTTTGATTACTTCCCAATCTTCATCGTCCTGGAGCAATGTCTTCGGTGGATTTACTTGGAGATCCTCTTTGTTGAGAGCGGAGATCATCCATCGTAGTGCATCGAAATGCCTTTCTTGTTCCTTTATCATCTGCATTTGACTCAGTTCTAAGTGCCTCTGATTTCGTAGAATAAAAGTAAGAATATCTTTGAAGGATTTGAGAGTCTCTTCAAGATTATCACTTAGATTTGAAGAGGATGAAGCCATTTTGATGATAAGTAAGAAGGAAATAAGTAGATAAGAGTAGAGAGAAGTTATGAGAAGTTTTCTGGAAGAAAATAGGACTTAAATAGACAGGAAAGTCGTTTGAAATGAATAGACATAAGGAGTTATTTTGAATTTCAAATTGAAATGTCCATTCAGAATATTACCAGTATATGTCGACATGACCTCTATACAGTATGTCGACATACATAGCAGATTTTGCACATCTTATTTTTGAATTTTCAGTGTATATACATATGATTTATATATATTACTTGATATAAATAAGAGTAACAGTAAGATAAACAGAGAATAAGCTTCATTTCATACTAGAACAGAGAAGTACATGAATTTCATAAAGAAAACATAAAGATACAACTTTCAATACACCAAATTTCATTGATATACAAAAAGTAAACTCTAGAAACTAGTAGATGAGGATGAAGATGATGAGATATTGAGCTTCTTGCTGACTTTAGAGAAGAACTTGTTCATAGTATTGGACATTTTGTCCAATTTTTTGTTTACGGAGTGTTTGAGAGCTTTTTGATTTTTCACAATCACTCGTTGATTGTGAATGAGAGTCTTGTTTGATGGTCGTGTGGGAAAATCAATACTCTCTAAGGAAGTTTCTTCACTTTCTTCCTCTTCTTCTTCCTCACCTTCTTCTTCCTCACCTTCTTCTTCCTCCTCTTCCTCTTCTTCTTCTTCCTCCTCATCTTCTTGCATTTCCTCATACCCCAATCGTGCTTCTTTTTCCATTAGTGTTTTGTATGGTTGAAACACGTGCGGAATTTTCATAAGTGAAATATTGGAATGATTAAAAACCTTTCGTGGAAAGAATTCTTCACCTCTCATATCCACTCCAAAGTAATTAAAAATTCTAGTGAGGTATATTCCATGATATAATGCATTCTCTCCCGAATCCAAGTTTTTGTGTCGAAATTCATCCAAGATAACTTGTGCCCAATTAATATCATAATTTCCAAAAATTGCAAAAAGAGCCTTACACACTTTTTGAGTCGGGATATTGTAATTTCCCGATCTCGGAGTAATAGTGCGTTGAAGGAGAAGATTAACAATACGAGCTTTTGGTCGAAAAAATTTGTTTTTGAAATCCATTTCTTCCTCAAAAATATTGTGAAAAGTTTCACGATCGGTTTCCTCGATTTCAAAAGAAGAAAGATTGGAACCGGTACTTTTACACTCAAGTATGGTTCCTAAAACATCGGTATCCAAAACAATTTGTGTCCCCTTGACACTACTCCACACTTCATCATCCCTTCCATTATAAAAACCACGATTTAAATTTGCATAAAACATTTTGACAAGGTTTGGATAGCAAACAAAATCATTTTGGTTATTGTCAACCAAGCTTAGAATACCATTGTTTTGAAAGAGAGCATCAATTTCATAAGAAGCGAAGTCATTAAAAATAGCAAAATTACCCGAATGAACTTTTCCATAAGTTGCATAATTAATGTATGCAAGTATGGCATCTCTATTATTGTAGAGATGATCTTTGGTGGCTCTTGACAGCCTCATTCCGGCTACGTTGCTAGTGGATGCCATTTTTGAAGAGATAAGAGTGTTTGAAGATAAAAGTTGTTTTGAATTTGAATTGAAGATGGAGATAAGTGTTGATAGAAGATAGATATAAAGAGGTTGAATAGGTGGATTCTCTGGTCAAAGAGTCATAACTATTCAGAACATAGGAGTTAGTGAAAAGGTGGAGGGAAATTTGAATTTTGAATTCAAATTTAGAAATCTGATTTGCTACAGGTATGTCGACATTACCAATAAGTGCCATGTCGACATGCACATCAGATTTTGCAAAAATGATTTCAAGCATGTACAAGATTTATATATATATATATACTTATATATATTATGATTATTGTCTGAATATATTTTGAAAATATATTATACAGAAAATATATAAAAATAATATTTTATAATTTTTTTAAAAGATATTTAAAAAATTTTAAGTTAATAAAATCAATTATATACTTAACTAATAAACTATTCTAAGCAACCAATTTTCAACCAATTAAAATAGTAAACGTGTACCTTGTTTGAGTTCCATATCATCCTGATTATCTGAATTCTGAGTTGTCATAAAACACATATTTGCCAATTCTGTTTTCTGTTCATCATCACTTGAGGACGTATCTGAATCATCCAGTGTTGCTGCAAATGCTTTCTTTCTTTTCTTTGAATATTCTTTGTTTGATTGAGGAGTTTGCTTTTCTAGATGTGGACAGTCTCTTTGATAATGACCAAACTCATTGCAATTGAAGCATTTGATGTTGTTGAGTGATTCAGTGTTATTTCCAAAACTTTTTCTCTTGTGATTATTCATTTTTCTATACTTCAAGAATTTTCGAAAGTTTCTTATCATGAAGGCTATTTCTTCATCATCATCACTAGAGTCTGATTCACCAGTTAGTGCATTGAAGGCAATGGACTTTTTTTCTGATGACTTATTCTCCCTTCTTCCCTGAATTTGAACTTCATATGACATCAGATTTCCAATTAATTCATCAATCTTCAAGGTACTGATGTTATTTGCTTCTTCAATCGCCAGTGTCTTCAAATCCCATTCTGGAGTGAGTGAATTCAGAATTTTCCTGACTTGATCTTCTTCGGAGATTGCTTTTCCCAGAGATACTAGTGAATGAACAATATCCTAAAAACGACTATACATATCTGGAATAGATTCACTAGGCAACATCTTAAATAATTGAAATTGATTAGTAAGAATAGAAATTTTGGTCTGTTTAACTTTGCTTGTTCCTTCATGAGTAACTTGCAGAGTTTTCCAGATTTCATATGCAGTTTTACAAACAGATACCCTATTAAATTCATTTCTATCTAGTGAACAAAATAAAATATTCATGGCTTTTGAATTGTTTTGAGCCACTTCTCTTTGAACGGTCGTCCATTGAGCAAAATCAGTTGTGGGCTCAGTGTATTCAGTTTGTGTCATATTCCATGTTTCTAAACTAATGGATTGTAAATATATCTTCATTCTACATGCCCAATATGCATAGTTACTGCCATTGAAAAGTGGTGGTCTGGCAGTGGACTGACCCTCTACAAATGAACTAGAAATACCAGTGTTGGTAGCCATTGTTACTTTTCAAAAATCAGGTTATGAATACTTTGAAAAACTTGCTCTGATACCAAATGAAAGGGACACAGAAGATGATCTTAAGGCTATTTAACACTAGAGGGGGGGGTGAATAGTGTTTTAAGAATTTCTTTAAAACTTCTTTGATTTAAATTGAATTAACTAACTTAATGCAAATACACAATCACAGATCAAATCACAGAATCACAAACAAATGCAAATATAAATAAAAAGCAAGTAAAGGAAAGAACACACCAGGAATTTTATACTGGTTCGGTGTTACCCTACATCCAGTCCCGCACAACCCGTACGGCTTTCTATTCAACAATAATCTAGATTACAATCCCTCGATTCCAAGGCAACGAGGTACACCCTCCAGATTCTCAGGTCTCTGGGTAGAACCACTTGATTCACAGGACACAAGTTCACCCTATCGATTTCCAAGGACACGATCACACCTTTATAACCTCACACAAGTTTCTTTGAGTACAAATGTATCTATAACTCTGATAAGCACTGAGATTCTTTGGAGAGAGTGGAAGAGAATCAAACTAGAGATATTCTGGTTTGATTCACTTAAGATTTCGGCAAAATATGGATAGGATGATTAGAAAATAAGATAAGAGAGTAAAGAGGAGAGAAAATAAAGAAAGTAGTTACTGGAAAACGTCCATAACAGTCTCTATTTATAGAGAATGAATGGATGTGTCCATTCGAAGAGGTTTAAACGAATAGACACTTCTTTTGAAAACAACCTTTGCTGTAACGGGAAGCATGTCGACATGACAGGTAAATAGGATGTCGACATGGTCTAGTAAAAAGTGATGATTTGCTTTACTTTGAAAATGATGATTTAAAACATATGCAACTTTATTCAAATGGACTCTATGTATTTGTAGAAGGTATTTAGAAGTAGAAATACTTATGAATGTATATATGTATATATACTAAAATATATTTAAAATCAAAGTAAATAAACTAAAGTAAATATAATATTAAAATATCAAGGACAATTTTGAAATCAAAATATAACAAAATGATAAATATGATTTTGAGGCTAAAACATTTTTGGAAATGTGAACGAAGGTTTTTCTTTTGAAAAGGAATATTTGAAAATCATTTTATAAAACAAGAGATAATTTTGAAAATCATTTTGAATCAAAATTAGTGGATAACAAAATAGGGCTACTATCTGTTCCACTAGATATTTCGTGAGTTCCATCTCACTAGGGTTCCATCCCTTTAACAAGAACGAAGTGGATTCCATTCCACGAGTAAATTGGATAAAAAAGAATGATAGTGCTTTCAAGGAGTTTTAACAAATATCTAACCTAACTATATTATTTGTCTTGAACTCTTGAATATCTTGAATCTCATGAGTCTTCAATCTTGAACTCTTGATCTTTGTCTTCATCAATTTTGTTTTCTTTACTGTACAGTCTTCTTTTGTTGATACCTGCATATAGATTTCCTGCACATATATATTTTATAACACTTCTATAGTTGTTGTCATCAAAACCACTATCCTATGGACTAACACATATGTGCAGTCCCAAGTCATCTGCGTGGGCAATGAGTTGAGCTTCTGTAGGAGTTATCGTATATCCGAAGCACTTGAGTGAGAGATGTAATGTTGTATAATGGATGTTATGTTTGTTGTTTGCTTGATATGCTATGTGATACCTCAATAACCCATATTTTCCACTTGTGATAGTAGCTTAGCATATACTGTGTTTATATGCTAACTCTTTGGATGCAAGGACGGCTCAGTTATAGCTATTCATACCCTATACCTTATACCATATTTATTATATATGATTTTATAGTATGTTGAGATGATGTATCGCTCACACCAAACTGTTGTCTGACCCGAGGTTTTATTCTTTTCTTCTTATTATCTCGGGTACTCATTAATGAGTAGATTAGGGATAACAGGTCTGGATAGCTCATAGAGCTGTATGGAGTGTGGGTAGGAGGCTACGCTTATACTTTAGAGCTACTATTGCTTATATTCCACTGTGTAGTACTATGGAGCTATGTTAATATTTATATTTTGAGAGATCGTTATGGAGTTTATTTTGGAGACATGGGATGTATAAACTCTTTTATTTCGGTTTTTGTAGTGGTCTATCTCATCCATATAATCAACACAGTGATAAAACAGCCATATCATACGCTTTTCTAATGACCTAAGGGAGACAACTAGCGATTACAACCCAAAACTCCTAAAATAATTTTTTGCCAAAAGCTACCATTCATCATCAATGGTATTAATGATGGTGTGGCCTTAACACTCCTTACTAAATTAAGAAGGAAATTCTAGTATATCATTCCACTATCACCCACCTTCCTTAACTCACCTTCTTAGTTTTTGATAAATGTGGTTCATTCGTTACTTCAATTATTGTATCCGATTATGGAATAAATTTTACATCCCCACACCACAGGGGTAATAAATATGAATTATGCACATTTAGAATAACTCATTAGAAAATTGGTATGGTGGAATAACTTCCCTACCACCTTCCTCGCCCTCAATAACCTTAAGTCAACTAATATCCTTTAGGTGTTGTGCCATCTTATTACTCTCTTCTCTAATCATACCACTATCTTCTCCCAATCAAAATCTCTCTTTATAATATCCTCAAACTTTGGTATTTACCTTCTTTATCGTTGATCTTTCATGCAACTATTTCTTAGGACTTACAAAATTATACTTTAATACCATTCCTTATTCCTTTGAGGGTCCTTCTTATGGCTTCCACACCTCTAATAAAGTATTCCTAGGTTCATAACAACATTCCTTATATTCAACAAGGATTCCTTGCTGCTGCCCTACGGGCATCCGTAGCTATTTTATTCATAGCCTAAAACCTTTACCCCGTCGTATCTAGGTAGCGATCCTTATCTACTCCATATTAAATACTTGGTTTGGTTCTCACCGTTCTTTATAAAATTAAAATTTCACAATCATGATGTACTTTATCCAAAACTTTTATCTTTGAAAATATAAAATAAGAAACTTTTTTATCAATTCAAAAATTACTTGGTTCCAAAAAGGAACCATGAAAATTTTCCCTTTTCGAAGACTTTTCACAACAAATATTTAATCCTTTAAAATTTGGATTCTTAATTCAAAACGTTCAATCAATTATCATACAAAACCATTTTTCAAAACATCGTTTATAACTTAAATCAATGAAAAGTGGAGTAGACAAGGACAACTTTCATCCTATTATATTTCTATACACATGTTATCTTCGCTTCCATCTTAGCGGGGATAATAATAGCATCCAAGGGGGAATTCTAAAAGATACAAGCAATTACAACATCTATCTAAGTGTCTATCTAAAATATATGTGCAATTACTACATATATATGGGATTTATCCATTCCTCCCATCCTATTCTTACTGTTTTTCTCCTATATAATTTCTAACTAGATTACTGATTATATAAATTTCTAATGTTATTTCTATCTAAATCATCGGTCGTTCTTACCCTTCTATTCTCTATACCCCATTTGAATCAAGTGCCATTTCCATTTATCCACCCCTTAAAAAGAATTTTAAAATAGAACTTCCAAATTTAAAAAATAAAAAAAATCATCGACCCCAACCTACGCTCTATTTTACATTTAATTCAAAAACGAAATATCCCTTTATCATAAATCTTTAAATTCAAACTTTTGACTTAATCAATTTTAAAATAAGAATTTCAGAAATGAAAAACCCATTTTACTAAAAACCTTTAAATCGGAAACTTTTGACTCAACAAATTTTCAAATTATGAATTTCCAAATTATGAATTTCCAAATTTCTTTGCTTTTTCAAAACAATATCTTCCAAATGAATCCCTTTAAAAACCCATTCAAACATTTTAAGGAATTTTCAAAAACCTTTATGTCAAATTCTTTCACACGGGGTTGGACTTAGAAATGGACTTTGGTTGTCCTTCCTTTTGGACTTCCCTTCTTCCCTACTCAATCTTGATCAAAGATCTGATTATCTTCTTATGGTGATTAATGTATACCTTTTTGCGAAAACTTGCTCCACTCCTTCTTCACATCTTGCTCCACTTCTATCATTCCTTACTACCGAATGCTCGTAACATAAATGTTCGTATCTCCCATCTGTCTGGATGGAATGTATGTCTTCAATCGACAATCCATCGAAATCCACAATCATAAGGTAGTCTAGACCCAACAAAGGAGTCAAGTGTCATCCAACCTCTGGGGTGCTTCTATATGTCATGATTTTGCTCTTCTAAGTCCACTCCTTATGATACGACCTCTACCTCATGGAGTAATCGGGATATGAGTATAAATTTAACTTATTTATTGTTCCAACTCATATTTTCCTTATCCACCCTTTCAGAATATGGTCGTAACTACTTCCGTAGTCAAAATTTATAGAGTTAGGCACATAATTTATATATATAATTATAGGTAAAATACAAATACATTCTCTCAGCGTATCCTAATTCCTATGAACGACTAACCTAGCTTTGATACCAAATGTAACAACCCATACCTTAATGGGCCTGAATTTTAAACAAATCGAAACACAAATCCATTAGGGTATGGATAGTTGGTTTTGGTAACCTATAATAAACACAAGTATATCGGAGTATGATCAATATAAACTCACTGTGGAATTGAAAAATATAATACAACATACATATTGACTAAGGCTACTACCATAGAATATCATTCCTTAGATATTTAATTGCCGTGTCAGCACCGAGCATGAATAATAAGACTTCACCATCTACCATTCCCTTCTTGCTCTGGTATTCAGTCCTTCGAAATCTAACCTGTGGGTTGTTATGAGGAGGGGGTCAAAACAACGTTTCGGTGATTGGAAAATTATATACTTTACCAATACCGTTAATTTATGTCGATTGATTTCCATTTAAGTATTATGTCTATTATCTACGGCTAATCTATTAAATCCTATGTGCCCGTCGATACGCCTATCCTAACCTTCTTCAAGGTATCGATATATATATATATATTCATTTACCTCTAAAGATTTCACTACCCAAAACCCTAAGGCACTTAATGTTCTTAAATACGGAGGAGGCAGACCCATCGTTCATTTATTACCTTAAGTCTGCAAAGCAGGCCCTCCTCAACGTCAATGCTAGTCAATCGATTCTAGCTACAGAGATTGACAACCCTTATATATGACTCTATAGTATAATATATAATTGTCGTACTACTAACACATCTCAAAGACTCACTAAGAGTTAACTAGCCCACCTTTGATAAACTAATTTTCATATAAACATCTACTTTGAGGTTTATGCTTCTCCCATACGGATTCTACACTAGTAGGAAGCACAATCTGTCAGGACATAACCGAAGTCTTTATTACCGCTCGCTCGGGATCGTTGGTGGTCATAGGCTAAGACCTACTGCTAAATACTGGTACCAACAACTACTGACATAGCCCGCCAACCTTCCACAGCCGACATCCTATTTAGACTAACCCAAGTAAGTTAAGGAAAATACCCCTTTTGGTTACTTACTACCACGTTTTGGATATGAAGCAGACCCTATTTCTCTAAAAGTACTGGGCCATTTAATACTTCAAATCCAAGGCGAACCGTCAGTATATTTTCTCTACCTATCCACAACGCATATACCTTCCCTACGGGTCCTATGGTTGGAGATGTCCCACATCAGTAGTAAGTGTACAAAGATGTTCGTAGCCTCTAGGTTAAGGGTATACTTCTGTTGTGTAGCTATATTGACCTTGCATCCCAACCCAGTAAACCTAACCTATCACCCAAAGCCTAAGTGTTGGTCTAGACCAACTAATTCACGCTTGTCCTAAACGTATAATTGAAGGTATATAATTTTCTACTATGAAAATTATATTGCCTTCCATGTATATTTAATAGCATTAATACTTACTTGTTCACTACGTAATTATTCCTATTTTATACGCTTAGGCTTTGACTTCCTTGTAAAGTCTATTACCTGTAATAATTGGTCATTAATATCAAAATTGGACAATCTCTAATCAATCCTCATTTAATTAATTTAATATATTCAGCAATTTTGAAATCCATCAATTATTCCTATTCAATTTCCCCATAAATTCCATATTGAATTCTCTAATCAGTCCCCATTTAATTCCTTTTTAACTCTCTATTAATTACAAATTTATTGCTCATTAACTCTATAATTATTGTTCATAAATCCTAGTCCTATAATTACTACGTTGTTAATAACTAATACATATATCCCTATAAATTACACTATTTATATATTTTTATTTTTGAACATTAAGCTCGATTATATTTGTTTGTTTATATATTTATATTTATAACTATTAATTACTAAACTAGAACATTCCTTTACATATTTTAATTTTTCAGAGCTACTTTTCAAAAAGGATTACTGTTATAACTGTCCATAAATTAACCAAAAGTGAAATCTTGCTTCGTTTGAAATTACAAGGAATTATTTCTCTTCTTTTATTGAAATAGACAGTGTAAACCACAGAAAAGAATATCCATATCTTACACATCTCTTTCCCTTTTTGATATATCCCTTGTTAATTTAAACCACGCACTTTTATACATTTTTTTGAAGTTGGATAGTTTATGAAAATTATATGGAACCCGCTCCAAATAAATCAATACATAGAAATTCACATTCCAAGACAACTAATTTACAACCCAATAACAAATATTTGGGACTGAATTCAAATTTCTAGATTAGGTTGTTCATGCTATTCCTATTCCAGTTACCTATTTTATTTAACATGTAAGCGATAGTCATATACGTTTCTTTTAAGCCTACAATTCATCAGATCTTATTTAGGCATAATAAATAAATAATAATTCTACGAGATAAATTTTGATGTTACAATTAAATTATATAATTTTTCACTCACCTTTCAAGTTGTCTAAATCTAAATCCGAATCCATTCTTTTACTTGACTCCTTTTTCTTTCTAATTCAAGAGAATATGTATAACAAGGTATATACATACCATTAGAATTACAGTTTTGATAAGAGATTTAGGGTTAAGGGGAATATAGATTAAAATTTACCTTTTTCCGCAGTATTGATTCACTACTTCTCTTCTTCTCTTTTATTTTATATCCTTCCCTAATTATATATATATAGACACACACACACACATAATATTTTATAATTTAGAGGAATAGCATAGAAGAGAAAATAGCAGAGCTTCGTTGCTTGGATCATAAAATACGAGAAGAGAAGTGAGGGGTTAGGTTTTTATTTATAGGTGCATGAATCAATCGTAACTGTTAGATTAAAATAATTAAATCCAGCCCATTGGCCAAGGTTCAAACTCTAGCCACCACATTCGAACCAGTCGACTGCTCCCTTATAGGCGGTCGATCGCTAGATGTCGACCGGCCTAAGGACGTGGTCGATCGGTTGGGTCCCACATTTATTATAATTCATTTCCTTTTTCTTTTTTAATTATTTTCGCTCTGAGAACTTCAAACGCTGATAAATTCTTTGTTTTAGCTCTGATCGTGATACTCTAAATATGAAATTTACTTAGAATCACCACGAACACAATGGTGTAAGTTTTGTGGCCAAATTCCAACATCTGCTTAAATTTCATTTTTGAAGCCTTATTACTTATTTATTAATTGTCGTTAATTTTACGAGGTGCTATAGTCTGCGTGTACCCAGGGTAGTTTGTATGTACCCATGTGTTTAGATGTTTACGTTTGTCCAGTCCTTAGCCATCTATGTGATCATGAGTCGAGCATCAGTGAAGTAGTTCTATTATCGATACATGTGCTAAGAGACTGATATATGACTCTATGGTTGTGATGATCATTGTACAGACGGGGTAGACTGCGTGTACTCGGGGTAGTCTACGTATACCCATATTTTGATGTCTGCATATGTCTAGTCCCTAGTCATCTGCGTAGGCAATGAGTTGAGCTTCTGTAGGAGTTATCATATATTCAAAGCACTTGAGCGAGAGATGCAATGATATATGATGGATGTTACTTTCGTTGTGTGCTTTATATGTTGTGCGATACCTCTATACCCCATATTTTCCACTTGTGATAGTAGTTTAACATATACTGTGTTTATGTGCTAACTCTTTGGATGCAGGGACAAGTCAGGTATAGCTATTCATACCCTATACCCTATACCCTATACCATATTTATTATATATGATTTTATAGTATTTTGAGATGATGTATCGCTCACACCAGACTATTGGCTGACCCGAGGTTTTATTCTCTGCTTCTTATCATCTCGAGTACTCTTTAATGAGTAGATTAGGGATAACAGGTCTTGATAGCGCATAGAGCTGTATAGAGTGTGAGCAAGAGGCTACGCTTTCATATATCTATACTTTGGAGCTTATTATCGCTTATGTTCCACTGTACAGTACTGTGGAGCTATGTCAGTACTTGTATTTTGAGAGATCATCATGGAGTTTATGTTGGAGACATGGGATGTATAAACTCTTTTATTTCGGTTTTTGTATAATCTATGAACCCGGTACACTTTGATGTTCTTATTATGGTTCATTTGATTATATTACTATCTCTCTCGTTTTACATCTATTTTATTATTATATTTTTTTTCTATGCGCTATGAGATGTTCTATAGTTTCTATGCGGATTTTAATTACTTTATACCCTTGGCTACCATCCTGCATCGATCGAGTACCTCCATAATGCGTTCGTAGGTACATTGGGTACAGGAGGTGTAGGGCGGTCGTCACATTTGGTATTAGAGCTTAGGTTGCGTAGATGACCTAAGTTGATACATGGATCCATTAGAGATAGGGAAGGAGCAATCGCCTTAGAATGGATCGAGCTATATATGAGAGAGTGTACTTGTTATATTTTGGTTTTCAAAACTATAAAGTAATATATGATTGTAAGTTGTGTTGCATATATGAGTACCATTGATGTAGTTTTCCTTTATAAGAGACCGGTCATTCTTACTACAGTTGGTAAGAATGGACATGCATATTAGGAATTCTGCACCGGAAGCTAAGGATGGAAGGTTCATCGGTATAGCTAATGACCTAGAAGTGCAGGTAGCGTTCATTCATATGATGGTGAGCGTAATGCGCGCAGCCCAAAGAGGAGCTATAGGGATAGTGGACAGTGGTGCTCAAATGCAAGCGCAGCAAGTTTTTGTTCCTTAAGAAGAAGCTAAACCTCAAGTAGGTGGAAGTAGCAAGAGAATAAGGGACAATGAATGTGGGAAATAGTCCCAGAAGAAATGTGGCTAAAAGAAAGGCAAATAAGAGCCGATGTGCTTTAATTCCAACGAGAGAGGTCACATTAGTAAGGACTATAAGGACCTAAAGGGTGGCAAAAGGAAGTGCTTCAACTATGGTAGTGTTGGGCACAATAAGACATATTGCTTAGAGCCGGTTAAGGAGGCACGACCCTAAATGAAGGATGGTCTGAGGAAGAACAAATCGAAGCATATTTGCTATGATTGTATGGAGAAGGGCCGTGTTGCTAAATACTGTAAGGCGGAAGGCAAGAAATGCTACAAGTGCAATAAGCTTGGGCATAATAAGAAGGATTGTCCTAAACCACCTAGGAATAAGCAAGATGAGTCTGCTTACGCTTTGAGCTTTGTCCCAGCTTCATCGAGCGCTCCATCGGCGAAGGAGAAAGGGAAGAGCATCATTACACGGAGTATGTTTTCTATTATTGATACACCTATACATGTTTTATTCGACATCAAGACTTCATATTCCTTCATATCTAGTGATTTGGTAGATAGATTGGGACTGAAACCCAAGATAGTTGATTTGCCTTTAAATTATGACAAACTCTGTTGGGGGTTCAGCCAGCCTCTGCATGGTTTTTCGAGACTTAGTTTTATCGAGTCATGGATGTTTGTTTGCTTATGATTGCTTTGTTTTTGGTTTTGTAGGGTTTGGCATTATTCTGGGATGTACTAGCTACAGAAGTATGAAGTAGTGGTGGACTGTGAGAGGCTTTTAATGACGATAGGGATGGACAACGAGTGTAGATTGGAGATAGGCCGCTTACTTGACGATTTGGTTATCGTTAACTTTTTGTATTCGCTCGAGATCCCTCCTAACGAGTTGTCATCTATTCCTATAGCAAGGGAGGATCCGGGCATATTTAAGGAGGCGACTGGATTACCACTACACAAGGAGATGGAATTCTGTATAGATTTGGTGAAGGATGCCAGACTGATAGTTATGTCTTTGAGGCGGATGACACCCAAAGAGCAGAAGGAGTTGGAAGTGCAAGAGAATGACCTGTTAAGGCAAGGGTTCACTCGTAAGAGCATATCTGAGCGGGGCACACCTATAGTATTTTCTATCAAGGCGGATGACTCTTTGAGGTTGTGTGTATATTATCGTGAGCCGAATGAGGTGACAAAAAAGAACAAGTATCCACTCTCGTATATCAATGACTTGTTCGAACAGCTCCATGGTTCTAAGGTGTTCTCTCATTAGACCTTGCAATGGGGTTTCATCAACTAAGACCGATGAATGAGAGTGTGCAGATCATAGTGTTCCGTATGCCGTTTAGATTCTATGAGTGGTTGGTTATGTTGTTCAAGCTAACCAATGCACTGACATACTTTGTTGATCTCATGAACCGTGTTTTTAGGGATACGTTGAATAAGTTTTTACTTATGTTCGTGGACAATATCCTTGTTTATTCGAGTACGGAAGAAGAAAACAATGAGCATTTGAGGATGGTGCTTGAGGTGTTAAGGAAGCACCGATTAAAGGCGAAGTTTTTGAAGTGTCACTTCTGGAGGAGTGAAGTGCGATTTTTGGGTCACGTTGTTTCTAACCATGATATTGTTTTACATCCTGCGAAGATGGCAGCAGTACAAGATTGGGATCAACCCAAGACCGCTACAAAAGTGAGAAGTTTCTTTGGATTGGCCGGATACTATAGACGTTTTATCAAGGACTTATCTAAGGTAGAAGAGCCGTTAACCATTTTGAGAAAGAAGAATCATACTTTTATTTGGGACATGAGGTGCGAGCACGCATTCGTGAGTCTGAAGGAGAGGTTTACGCGAGAACTAGTGTTAGTCATTCCAAGCGGGAATGAAGAGCTTATAGTATACACAAATACCTGTGGTACTAGATTAGGTGCGATGCTAATGCAGAGGGGAAAGGTTATCGTCTACGCTAGTCAACAACTGAAACCGCATGAGAAGAAGTAACCAACTCATGATTTAGAGTTGGTGGCAATAGTATTCGCTTTGAACATATAAAGGCATTATTTTCTTGCGGAGAGGTTCGAGTTGTATACGGACCACAAGTCATTGAAGTATCTACTCTCCCATAAGAATTTTAACTTCGTCAACAGTGATGGTTAGAGTTCCTAGCCTCCTATGACTTTGACATTTCCTATATGCTCGGAAAGGGAAATGCAGTTGTAGCATCCCCTTACTTAGAGGCTCAAAACTAACGGCTACGGATGCTGTAGTCATCCATAGTTATTAATCCTTGGCAACCAAATACGACGATGTTAGATACATTGATACATAGAAACACATGAATATGGAAAAAAAATTAAAACATCAAACAAGATCACATTCCATTTCAAAACATTTCCAATTCATTAAATAATCCCATAATCGTTAGCCACGCTCAGAGAAAATATATTTATTACAACATACACCAAGAGCGACATATGAAGATGCCCCCTTAGATGATCAGAGTATATACAGGAAATTTAACAACTTCTCCATTACAAACAACACAGCGGAATCAAAATAAAAGAGAGCTCTAGATAGCTATCATGCCTCATGCACGTCTCCGGAAGCTTTATTCGTCTAATGAGGTATCTGAAAACCTTAACTCTCAAACTACTCAAAATCAATTTAGTACCCAAGAGTTTAAGGGGAAAACATAAACTTCAAGTCAGACATTAAACTTGGTATGAATAATAATTACCATCTCAAACCACTTATATATCTAGTGAGATCACGCCGCTTAGCAGAATGGGTCTTCCCCTCGCTAGAATCTTAAAACCTTTATAAACCATATATTGTGCTCCTACATCCATAATGGTTAAAACAATTCAAAACTATATGATATGATGATATGTAAAACAAGTTTTGGATTACCCATCTCCATTCATTTTAACTATCTGTCACAATTATAGTTTCTAAGGTTACTATTAACCTAATAGTTTTCATGGGCTGACTAATAACCGGTAAAATGATTATGGACTCTCTGTCCAGTTACATAGTTTTCATGGGATCACTAAGAACCTATTGGTAACTCCAATATCTTTAATCTTATTCTAGTTTTCATGGGCTAACTAGGAACCTATTGGTAACTCCAATATCTTTTCTTCTTATCCTAGTTTTCATGGGTTGACTAGGAACTTACTAAAATCTGTCAATATCTTAATCAGAATATAGTTTTCATGGGTTCATTATAAACTTATTGGCCCCTGCCAATATCAAATCATAGTTTTCATGGGCTAACTATGAACCTGTCTTTCTGACATCTTCATTTATAAATAATTTTCATGGGTTTACTATGAACCTATTGACCCCTACCAATATCTTCCTTTATCATTTTAGCATCCTATAATCTGGTCTTCCCGACCTCATGTATGCAATTTTACTCATTCAGAAGTTAACTTAATTTATATTCACTACTGGGTCAACCTAGCTGGTTATTCTGCCCTTCCCCAAAATACAGTTATGAGTCCATTACAATGCGAATATATACATATATGAAGAAGTAAACACAATAACTTGGTTAATCCTTTAACCTTTTAATCAAAGAAAACTTATTCAAAAATTCCTTTTTGAAACAATTTATTTATTTATGCCATGGTTTTCTTTTAAACTGAGATTGGGTTATTTGTTTTGAAAACTAAGGCTTTTGAAACCTTCAAAACCTTGCTTTTGACCTCACTGGATAACCTCTTTCGAAAGCAATGAATCTCTTTTCAAAACATTAGGCCCTTGCCTTTTGAAACACTTTAAAACTTATCTTTCGAAACCTTTCGAATGTAATAAAGTATTAGTTATTAACACTCGGAAGCATAGCTTCGAAACCATTGAAAGTACCCCTTTCAAAACATTTAAAAGTATCCCTTCTGAAACCATTGAAAGTCCCCCTTTCGAAACCATTGGGTTTATCCTTAAAATATCATTTGAGTCAAAGTGAATATAAACGAAAGTGTCTCTTTCAAAACCATCCTTTATCATATAAAAGTATTGGGGAAAAACTTGATGGCGTCAACATCATCCCTTTCGAAAGCTTTAATCATTTGAACAAAACACTGATGGATAGCATCGAAACCCCCTTTCGAAGCCATTGCGTTCGAAACCCTTAGACCCTTTCGAAAGCATTTAGGAAGTGGCTTAAAACATTTTTAAAACAAAACTACCCTTCAAAGGCATTGATGACTTCAATATACTCGAAAGGCAAAAGAACGGAAGCAGGGCTTCAACTAGGTCGGAACCCCTTCTTTCGAAAGCATTATTTTATAAGTAAAGAAACCCATTCGAAAACTTATTCTTTAAAACATAAGATGGCAACACCTTTGAAAGCCTTTAGAAAACCTCTTTCAAAAACATATGCTTCGACTCCTTCGAAGGCTTTAATAAAACAAAGGCAGGTGCTTCACTTTTTAAAAAAAACAAAGGTATCGACCCCATTGGAAGCAATGCTTTCGACACCATGCCTTCCGCCTTTCCTCCAATCCACTACGTACCATCTAAGTGATACCTTGTGTATTGGTTTCGGCTTTGTGGGGTTTCGACTTGATTGAAGGTGGAAGCTCGAAGTCGAAAGGTACTTCTATTAGAGGCGGAACCAGCTTTTCTGAGTAAAAGCTGATTAATGCCAATTAAAGCAAATTTTATCTAACTAACCTTCCACGTGTAAACATATGATTGGTTGCCTTAACTTTTCAAATTCTTTACCAAAATAACTACCGCTTAATTTCAGATCTAAACCATGGTTTAGTTAGCAAATAAGCCCTTCCATTAAGCAAAACCAACATTGCCAATAAGTCCTTCTAAAATAATTTAATTTGCATAGCAAATCACTTAGGAAAAAATCCCCAAAAATTCCAGAAATTCACTTTAATCATGTTATCTAACATATCAAAATTTTAGACCTAAATTCTCAATATAATTTTTTAAATAAATTTATAAACCCTATTAACCATATTTTCCTTTGAAAATTCATAGTAATCTTTCTATAGCTTGGAAAATTATCAAAATTAAAACCAACTCCAAAATCATGTTTTACATAACATAAAAATTTTCCATGGCATTTAAACATCAATATCAATCGGTTTTGCCCTAAAACCGTGTATATTCCTATTTAAACAATCTTGTTTAAATTAAACAAATTATAGTTCAAGCATATCATCATCCAATTCATCATAAAAACGAGTTTAATCTTAAATCTGAAAACATATGATTATAAAACAAAATAGAGATGGTATAAATTATTATTCACCTTGATTAAGATAAGGATATTGGATTGAGATTTATTCCCTAACTTTAATCCTTAGTTTTTCTTTAATTTTTCTTCTCTTTTCTTCCTAGCAATGGCCGACTCCTCCTTAATTTACGTTTGTGTATTTGTTTTCAAAATGACGTGAATGGGAAATGAAATGGTAAGGAAAGAGAATATATAAGGGTAAGGGGTTATGTGCGACTAATTCTTATTATACCCTTATGTAGATTAATTAACCTAAAAACCATTTTTTAGCCCATTTAATTAGTTAATTGAGCACGGCCTTAATTATATTCACAATCATCTTATTACTTAAAATTTACATTATTCTATTTAATTTACCTAATTAAATCTCCTGAATAATGTTATCAAAAATTAGGGGTGTTACAACAGTCGCTGACGCTTTGAGTAGGAGATATGCCAGTTTGGAAGCGATTTTCCTAGAGTGGAAGCAGTTAGAGTTTATCGCTGGCTATGATTTTAGACTACAATGTGAGCTAAAGCCAGATGTGTTGGCTAGCCTAACGATCAGACCTACCTTGATTAAGTGGATCGATGCTAGTTAGAAGCTAGACACTAGGCTAGTGGAGATTATGATGAAGATAGAGGAAGGAGTAGAGTCTGACAAGATGAAGCAGTACGGGCTCGACCATGATGGTTGGCTCCATAAGGATGAGAGAATGTTTGTTCTTGATGTCGATGGGTTAAACGATGAGGAGCTACGCGTGTGCCATCATTCAAGATTGATTATACATCCCGGTGGAAAATGTACCGTGACATAAGGCAGACATTTTATTGGGCGGGGATGAAGAAGGACGTTAGGGTATTCATCTCAAAGTGTATGAATTGTCAATTAGTAAAGGCAGAGCAAAAGAAACCAAGTATTTTGCTGCAACCGCCCGAAATTCCCGAGTGGAAATAGGAACAAATTTTGATGGATTGCCGAGGACCATAGGAAGGTACAATAGCATCTGGGTCATAGTCGATAGATTGACGAAGATGGCTAGATTTATACCCGTAAAGTTTCGTAGATCGGCATCCAAATTGGTCGAGTAGTATGTGAAGTGGGTTGTGTGATTCCATGGTGTGTCGAAGAGCATTGTGAGCGACCGAGACACTTTGTTCACTAGCGGAATTTGAAAGAGCTTACAAGAGGCATTGGGGATGGAGCTGCATCTTAGTACCGCTTGTCACCCAACTGATAGTCAGACTGAGAGGGTGAATTGTATCTTGGAGGATCTCTTGCAAGCTTGCATTCTCGATTTCGGTGGCTCGTGGGACGATCATTTGCACTTAGTAGAGTTCGCATACAACAACAATTATCAGTTCAGCATCGATACGGCGCCATTTGAGGTATTATATGGCCGACCGTGCAGTGCTCCTTTATGTTGGTGGGAAGCTAGCGAGAAACTAATACTTGGGCCAAATATGATTAGAGAGACTTCGGAGAAGATTGAGATCATTCAACAATGAATGAAAGCTGCTAAGGATAGAAAGAAGAGCTATGCTGAAGGGAGAAGACGCGATTTAGAGTTCTACGTCGATGATATGGTGTTTGTCAAGGTCTCTTCATTGAAGAATGTTGTTCAATTCGGTACTAAGGGAAAGTTGGCATCGAGATTTGTCGGTCCTTTTCAATACTTGAGAGGATCGAGAACCTCGCATTTAGGGTTGACTTACCTCCAAAGATGGCAGGCATGCACAACATTTTCCACGTCTCTCACATGCGGAAGTTTATGCATGGCTTAGTCATGGTAGTTAAACAGAATTAGCTTGATGATATCGAGATTGAACCAGAAGCATCGAGACCTCATAAGCATATTCGTATCATCGGACATAATACGAAGCATCATAGGAGGAAGATGGTCTGGTAAAGGTTCAATGGAGTGAGAGCCAAGGTGATTGTACCTGGGAGACCGAGAAGAGCATGAGGACCACTTATTCAAAGCCTTTACTTAGTGAAACTTCTATTTATCGCATTTACTTTCACTTTCGATATCATATAGGCTAGTTTCGTATCCTGCATGTTAGGGTAGGCGTAGATATTATTTCTTGCTTCTGTGTGCATGTTTGATGCTTGATATGTTTGCTCATGGATGTTAGCATGCAGAGTAGCTATGTTGACTTACCTTGTTCGTATTGGAATTTCAAGGGCAAAATTTCTAAATGGGGGAGAGTGTAACAACCCATATTTTACATATCGGGGGAACGTAAAATATTATTTCTTAAATTCATATGAGGTCGTATGACTCTATAATTTTGGAAAATGCCTACCAGTGACATTTCCTATATTTAGAATTTTTCCAAACAATTTTACCCCTGAAAACTTATAGCGACTATAACTTTTAATAGAAGCTGAATTAGCATCCAAGACCACTGGAAGTATATGATGGTTTCCTTTTGGTAGAGTGGTTAAAATAGCAATTTGGAATTTATGGCTAAGAGATTTTATTGTTTGAAGATTGGCAACTTTAGAGCAGCTTAATGGGTAACTAGTGAGGTTTGGGGTAAGCCCACTAATCCATTTTGGGTTTAGAGGCTATAATAGGCTGAACCATCTTCCCCAAATCATTTTTACCACTTCTCAAATAGATCTAAGCTCCCATTAACCCATTCTACGTCCTAAGCCTTCTCATTTCTCCTCCAAATCATGTCTAAATGAAATCTTCAAATCTATAATTATAGGGAAGGAAAATTGGATCTTTACTGTTTATTTTCGGATTTGTCTCGTTTTACTTGCAAATCTCCATTTTTGTGTGTTTAGTGATTGATTTATTATCTCCCACCTTATTATATATATATAGGTTTTAAAATATTTTGGATCCATTTTTAAAGTTAAAATTAAGTTTTAATGCTATTTAAAAACCCAACATGTAGTATAAACATGAATAAGTGGATTTTTTGTGTTCTAGACATGTTATTTGGATATGTGTTTGCCTTAATATACGTTAGGCTGTGTTATAGACACCTTGTTTAATGATTGCTATGGTTGATTGTTTTATTTACATGTTTGAATGTAGTTTGGTACATGTATGGTGTTTGTTTGTATGCTTGTATGGTTAAAAATGCTCATCGGAGCGAAGTAGAGTTAGAAACCATGAAATTGGACTTCGACGGATAGGTTCTAGAGCGTTTGAAGTCATATCGTTGCATAGGTGAAGCATGAGGGTCAAACTATTGGGTGCAGCGATAGAATCAGCGTAGAGTTGATGTGCTGAAGGAGCTACAGGTTTATGGTTCGGTGGAGCATGGTCCGGTATGGGGATGGTCCAGTGGTTGGCCTAAAGAAAAGGGAGTATTTGTTCAGATCTAAGTTGGCTCGCCAGTGGAAGATCGGACAGGAATTCCAGTCCGGTAGGTGCTTGTCTCAGCAAGGGAAGACCGGATAGGATATCATGTCTAGTAGTTGTTTGGTTTGGTAATAGGGACTGGATAGGAAATCCTATACGTCGGTCTCTTGTTTTGGTAGTGGAGGACCGGATAGGAAATCCTATTTGGTAGTTTGTAAGTTCGATCGTGGGAGGTTGGACAGGAAATCCTATCCTATAGTCGGTCAAGGGGTGTTGTTCGCTGGCTTCAGTTTGGTTATAGGTAGAGGGCCGGACAGAACTTGGAATGGTGATTGTGGGTTGTTGGCTTCGGGCTTGGCATAGAGGGGCTTCAGGGAAGGCTTGGGGTCACTTTGGTGGTTTTGGGAGTTAGCTTGGAGTAATGATGGATGACTTCAGGATGACTTGGAATGACCTAGGGGTTTCGGTGGCAACCAAGGAAGTACGACAATTTCGATGACTCGATGTAGCGGGTGACTAAAACATCTTGAGATGGACCGAAAGGATGAGTTCCGTGTGATAGCTCACAAAGTAGAACATGAGGTTGTAATGCTCGTGAGTAAGACATAGTAATCTGTGTGTACCCAGGGTAGTCTACGTGTACCCATGGTAGTCTGTGTGTACCCATGTGTTTGGACGTCTATGTGTGTCCAGTCCTTAGTCATCTGCGTGGGCCTGAGTTGAGCCTTAGTGAGGTAGTTCTACTATCGGTACGTGTGCTAAGGGATTGATATATGACTAGCTCTATGGTTGTGATGCTCATTGTAGGGACGGGTTGTCTACGTGTACCCAAGGTAGTCTGCATGTACCCATATTTTGGACGTCTATATGTGTCCAATCTTTAGCCATTTGCATGAGCAATGAGTTGAGCATCTATAGGAGTTATCGTATATATAAAGCACTTGAGTGAGAGATGCAAGGCTGTATGATGGATGTTATGTCTGTTGTGTGCTTGATATGCTATGTGATACCCCAATACCCAATATTTTCCACTTGTTATAGTAGTTTAGCATATACTGTTTTTTATGTGCTAACTCTTTGGATGCAAGGACAGGTCAGGTATGGTTATTCACACCATATATCCTATTTACTATCAATGATTTTATAGTATTTTGAGATGATGTATCACTCACTTCAGACAGTTGTTTGACTCGAGGTTTTATGCTTTGCTTCTTATTATCTTGGGTTCTCTAAAATGAGTATATAAGGGTAATTAACAGGTATGGATAGCAAATGGAGCTGTATGGAGTGCGAGTAGGAGGCTACGCTTGCATATATCCATACTTTAGAGCTTACTATCATTTATTTTTCGTTGTGCACTACTATGGATCTATGTCAGTACTATATTTTGAAAGACTATTATAGAGTTTATTTTGGAGACACGGGATGTATAAACTCTTTTATTTCAGTTTTTCATAATCTATGAACCTGGTGCACTCTGATGTTCTTATTACAGTTTATTTGATTATATTCCTATCTCCCCTATTTTACATCTATTTGATTATTATATTTTTCTCTATGCACAGTGAGATGTTCTACAGGTTCTGTGCTTGGATTTTTATTACTTTGCACCCTTGGCTACCGTCCTGCATCGACTAGGTACCTCCATAGCGCATCATATAGGTATATTGGGTGTAGGAGGTATAGAGCGGTCATCACATGTAGACTGTTTGTCCGTATATGGTATTCTAATAGGAAGGACAACCTTAGCGGACATGGATGTGATAGTAGCCTACCAGCGTCTAAAAAAGAAGTTCCCAATCGAGGGAGGAATAGGATGTGTCCAAGGTAACCAGCAAGCCTCCAAACATTGTTACAATATCTCTCTATAACAAACGAAGAAGGGAGTACTTATGTTATAGTAGGAAATGGCAACCCTCAGCGGTGGCATGCCCAAGAGAATGTGCGAGTAGGTCGTTGCTCCCGTTTGCATCAGGGTTACCCCGATTACTGTTAGTGAATCACACGTGTTGATTGCCGCCCGAAATCAAGACTGCCTAGCTGATGGAAATAATCTTTCCCTGGCCAGTCCAAGAAAGACTTGAGATCTCATCACTACATGGAATGAACAATTTCACCCCCGCTTGTACTTGGGAAAAGAAGACACTACCACTCCTTCCCTTTAAGTGTCGGTGGACTCGTCTGTGAGAGCCGGAGGCATCGCCAGCCTTTTGGTAAAATCATAGATGTGCTGACTGAGGATATTATTGAATGCATGATATACACATTAGACCGGTGTGACTTGGAGAAGAGTGTTGAAGATGATAATGATGATCCACTTGATCTCCGAATGGGAGATTCCAGCCCCGAAGATTGGCTGGCTACAGTACTCAAGCTGGTATCAATTGACAATGACGACCCTTGCAAGGTCGTCCATCTAGGCAAAGAGTTGAGCCCAGAAGTAAGAGATGAATTGATTTGTTTCCTAAAAGAGAGCAAGGATTGTGTATGCTTGGAGGCATGTGACATAACCAGCATTGTCATTTCGATTATATGCCACGCTCACAACATTGACCCGACACTCACCCCATTCGGTAGAAGAGACGTCTGCTTAACCGTGAGCAATATAAAGCACTCAAGGAGGAAGTGGAGAAATTTTAGGCAAATGATTTTGTCTACGAGGCTACATACCCCATCTGGGTAGCCAACCCGGTACTCGTCCGTAAACTAATGGGGCATGGAGGACTTGTAATGACTTCTCAAATCCCAACAAAGCCTAACCTAAGGACAGTTTTCTTCTGCCCCGCATCGACTAGCTCGTGGATGCGACCAGTAGACATGAGTTACTCACATTCATGGATGCCTACTTTGGGTATAACCAGATTGCCATGCATAAGCCTTGCCCTTCGGCCTTCGCAACGCCAATGCTACAAATCAACGGCTCGCCAGCCGAATGTTTGCCCAGCAAATTTGCCATTCAATGGAGGTCTATGTAGATGACATGTTGGTTAAGTTTGAAAGGCCAAGGAGCATGTGAAGAATTTGACAAAGACTTTTGGCATCTTCCTCAAATACAATATGAAACTCAACCCTAGGAAATGTCCTTTCATGATATGTTCTAGAAAGTTCCTTGGCCTTGCAGTGAGCGCCAAGGGCATTAAGGCAAATCCTAGCAAGATTCAGGCTATTCAAGAAATGCAGGTACAATGCGTAGTCAAGCATATGCAGAGTCTATATGGAATGATCGCGACACTTAGCCGCTTTATATCGAAAGGCTTAGACCACTACATGCCCTTCTTTGACCTCATTAACGCCGCCTTGATCCACGATGAGGAAAAACTCCATAACCCTATATACTATGTACACAAGAGGTTAACATGTCCAGAAACAAAATATTCCAGGTTAGAGAAGATGGCCTACAGCGTACTTATGGTCGCCCGATGTCTACGACTATATTTCTAAGCTCATCCCATCAAGATTCTCACCATTTAACCATTAAAGCAGGTATTGAGCTTACCTGATGCAGTGGGTCGACTGTTGAAATGGTATGTGAAACTCGGACAATGTGACATCATCTTCCACCCCTGCACCTCAATCAAAGGCCAAGTTGTGGCCTATTTCATAGCAGAGTGCTCCATCCTGAAAAGCATAAATAAAGGGGCGGCAATCAATTTGCCCTCTTGGCAACTCTTAGCTGATGGCACGTCTAGCGATAATGGTGCGGGGGAAGGAATTGTGTTAGTCATGCTCGATGGTAAAGAACTCTGCTTCGCCATCCATCTTGGCTTCAAGGCCATAAAAAAATAAAGCTAAATATGAAGCCATCATGACCAGTCCAAGGATGGCTAAAGAACTATGAGTGGAATCATTACACGTGTTCATTGACTCGTTGTTAGTTGTCAATCAGATCAAGGAATGCTCATAGGTCAAAGGTAAGACGTTGGCCCTTTACATGGCAGAAGGTAAGAAGCTCATCTGCACCTTTGTTAGTTTCAAAATAGAACAAATTCCCCACGAAAGAAACGCCACGACCGATTAGTTGGACAAGGTAGCTAACAACTGTATAGAAAACAACATATGTGTCCAATAGAGGTACGGTTGACCCCAGCTTCAAACCGGGGGCAACCACCATGAAAATCGATGAAGCATGCCCTAACTTTTGGATGACCCCACTTATGACATATCTCAAAAATGCGGACCTGCTTTTTGAAAGAAAAAAGACCTGAAGGTTCCTATACCAAGCATCCCACTACACCATCATGGATGCAAAGCTGTACCGAATGGGATAATCAAATCACATCCAAAGATGCATGACCAGTGAGAGGTCATCACATGCTAGAAGAATTACACGAAGATTTTTATGGACATCATGCCCTAGGACAAAGCCTGGCAAAGAAAGCTACCCATTATGGGTACTACTGGCCAACTATGATCAAAGACACGCTGAGCTATGTTAAGAAGTACGACCGATGCCAAAGTTTCACCAAGACCTGAAGAGCCTTCCCAAATCTCCTAACCCCTATGACGTCCCCTGGCCATTTGATACCTGGGGAATAGATTTGACCAACAAGATGTCGAACGCCAAGGGTGGATACAACCACACCATAATCGCTATCAACTACTTCGTGAAGTGAGTAGAGGTGGAGCCTCACACTAGGGTCACCGCACCCAAAGTCCTTAAATTTGTGATCAAGAACATCATTTGCCGATTCGGACTCCCGAAGAAGGTTATAACCGATAATGAAACCAGGTTTGAGAGTGGGTCAAAGGGTTTTATGATCAGAATGGAATAGAGTAGTACTTTTCCTCAATCGCCCATCCACAGGCCAATGTACAAGTTGGTACATAAACAAAACCATCAAGACAAAGATGAAGAAGCGCCTCATAAAGGCCAAGGGAAATTAGGCTGAAGACTTGTCGCTCGTGCCTTGGTCATACCGCACTAGCAGCTGCACATCAACCGAACACTCTCCTTTCTCTTTGGCTTAATAGTATGAAGATGCTACCCATTGAGGTCAAAATACCATATCCAAGGTGCCTCACTCATGACCCCAAACAAAATGGAGAGTTGTTTGAGCTTGGACTCGATGGTTTAGATGAAAGGTAGCGAAGTCGAACTACATACAAAAGCATATAGAAGAAAGATAGTCAAGCACCATAATGTAAGGGTAAAGCTCTGACAGCTCAAAGTCGTAGACCTGGTTTTGCGTCATGTCTTCAACAACACTAAGGATCCGACTGATGGAGTCTTGGGGTCAAACTGGGAAGGCCCATATGCAATCACTGTAGTCCTCGCTAATGCGCATACCACATCTCAAATCCCGATGGCCCTAACATGTCCTATGCATGGAACCTAGGGCCCCTCCGGGCATATTATGTATAAAAGTTATGAGTTGTTGTTATAAGGCTATGAAGTATTGCTACAGTTATAAGGCAATATGACTTGTATCACCCATGTTTTGGTATGTGGAATATGAACGGGAATTCCTCAAAACATCTCGATCTAACAAGGTTAATCAACTGGAACCATCTTATCTGGGCCCTCGACCATCGTTTGGCGCCCCACAACATTGAATATCCGAAGGGGTCGGGCCCAAGAAAATACTCCATGGAGATGCGCAAGCCACTCGATGCTTCTTTCCTCACCGAAGGCATCGAAAATCCAATGGTGAGAACACTCATGTAGTAGTCCCGATTTATTTTCCTATGATGATATCCATCTCCTTGGTGGGACCGGGCACTATTGCTATGGAGGTGTAGTTACCACGTCGTAACTTTGAACCTGGCATCCATAGTGCTGCTCCATGGGGATGCACAAGCCACTCAATGTTTCCTTCCTTATCAGAGGTATCGATGAACCGATGGTGAGACCACCCCCACAGTGGCCCCGATACGTTCGCATGTGATGTTGCCCGTCCCTTTAGTGGGATAGGACACTGGTGCCCTGGAGGCACAATTACCCATGTTGTAACTTGGAACCAGGCAACTATAGTGCTACTTTATGGGATGTACGAGACATTCAATGCTTCCTTCCCAATAAGAGGCACCGATGAATCGATGGCGAGACCACCCCCATAGTAGTCCCGATTCGTTCACCCATGATGCTCCCCGTATCCCTGGTTGGATGGGGCAATGGTGCCTTGGAGGCACAATTACCCACATTGTAACTCCGAACCAGGAACCCATAGTGCTGCTCCATGGGGATGCGCAGGCCACACAACGCCTCCTACCTCATTAAAGGCATCAATGAACCAATGGCAAGACCATCCCCATAGTGGTACTGATTCGTTTGCCCGCATTGTTGTTTCCCCGTAGTGGGATTATACACTGGTGCCCTGGCGGCGTGGTTATTGACGTCATTACCCTGACCCAGTCACCCATAAAACTGCTTCAAGAGGTTGCACTAGTCTATCAATGCTTCCTCTAGCACTGGGCGACCACCCAAAGGCGCCTACCAACAACTCGCACATGTCATATAAAAACGCGGACTGAAAAATTCGTTGAAAGATAAGTTTTATTTCTCTTAAAGAATCTTTACCTTCGTCGTATTTTCTTATGTTAAAAAATCCCAGGGGCATCAAAGCCATCCGACCTTGAATTGTAAAATGTAAGCATGAAGATATATGAGTATGCATTAGAATATGTGCAACGATTAACAAAAGGAATGTATAACAAGTAGAGATAATTCAAACAGATTAAATGATCTACGGTAGCAATTTTTTACACAAAAGAAAATAGTAATGTTCAACATTTACAAACATAGTCACAGCTTGACCGATACATCATCCAAAAAGACGACCAACTCAACGACTCAAAAGGGAGGTTGAACCCGCACAATATGGCAATCATCATCCCAAAACAACTTCATGTCTACCAATGGGGGATCGAGGGCAGATGGCTCTCTCGGTCCTTCCATTAGGGAGGTAATCTGCTCTGGTGTGAGAACTGCTTAGGGGACTACCTCGGACACTGCCATCTCTACCGCAACCTTAGGACTAACCTTTGCACACTACTCTGGGTAATAAAGGGAACCAATAAGGTGAGGTGGTATTTGGTCGAGAAGATCGGCTTTAACATCCTGGCCAACTTCCCCTCCCAACGCCCATTTAGGGAATCCTTCTCCTTCTTGATCTCCTCTCAGGTTGCACAAGGCATTCATTGTTGTAGCGTCTCCCTTAGCCCATTTGTCGCATTGTGACTCGCCTCTAGATCCTTCCTAATATGCTTGAGCTCATTCTCCAACCACCTCTTCTCCTTAGCTCGATCATTAATATCGGTGTCCCTAGCTTGCTCAACTGTGTTTCAAGCCTCCTCCACCAGTTGTTTGATGACGCGTGTCATGACATTTAATGCAAAATTAAATGCATGAATGACAAACCCGTCCCCGTGCAAAAGAATGGGATTAGATGGCAAAATGTTGCTCCTATTTCTTATAAATAAAGAAGAGGGTCATCCTTCTTGGAAATCCATATTTTTCTTAGCCCACGTATCACAATGTCTTGGCTCTTAACCTGATCCAACTGGAATAGCAACAATTAGCCCATGTGTTGCCCCTAACCTGAGAATGACCCAACTTCTTTGCTTTTCACTTACCAGCCAGGCCCAACAAGGCCCACTCAAGAAATACCTCATATTCTCCGATGAGAATGGCGGGCTAGTTTCCACTTACGGGAAACAGATGGTGAGGTCATGGCAAGTTACTTCGGGAAATTAGGGCCCCTCGACAGCCAGCTTAGTCAATCAGCAAGCCAACAAACATCTCCTTTGTTTTTTGATATCCTTGTTCTTGCCTGCCATCGCCTGTGAGGACCCTCTATTTATTTGCCTTCAATCATGTTTGCAAGCGATGAGCTTCCATGACTTAAAAGCCGCCCCACCTGTGCCACACCACTGAAAGGCTTACATCCCCTGGAACAGCTCATTTGAAAAGAATGCCACTATACAATAACCCTTTTATGTACTTTACTGATACCATAATACCTCTGGTACAGCCACCCCTTACTCCCGCACCGTCTATCGTATTTTGGGGCACTTCCATAGTATAACTTGTCAGTTGTCCACATCTGCACCAAGCAAAACACCTGCTGTCCCAACTAGCATAACCATCAATTATATATCCCCATTAACGGCCTAGAGAGTTTCTTGGGCTTGTTTGAGATTAATCTTAACCGTCCAAACAACAAGTTCGGCTACTATAAATACATCATGTATTACCACTTCAAAAGGGTTGAAAAACATTAAGCCTTCAAGTATCTTTGTAATTTCAGTCATTTCAAATTGTAATGCAGACTGCTATAATTGTAGTGAAGTAATAAGAAACTTTTCATAGTGGACGAAGATCACCTTTGATCGAACAACAATAAACTCTTGTCTTTTAAATTTTCAGCATACCAATATCACTTTATCTTCATTTTTAACCGAGATATTAGTCACCATTCTCTGCTAATATATCCTCTTAAACATACTTTCGAGGTTGGCTAAAAATATAGTCAACAGAAAGATCTTTTGCTTAAGAGATCAAACACTTCTTTATGGGATGCAAAGACCAAAGTCTCTTCTTTCTTGTAAAATGTCCTACCTCTTGGAAAGATTAAAGCTCTGAAGCGGCTTGATTTACAAAACACAAGGATAATGTTGATCAATGCCATGGATTTAGATTTTCCTTCTCTTCGTTTTACAAGGGTCAGCTATAAGAAGAAATTCGACATCATCCTTGATCAGATTCTGAGGGATTTATCGGAGTTTAGAGATGATGACCCTATTAACCCAAAAGAAAACCAAATTCTTGACGATCCTTCATCTGACGACTATGAGTTAGAAAATAAAGATAAGAAACTGATGAAGATAATGATGACGATGACAAAGATGATTGGGTTGACGATAATAACAATGATGATTCGCTAGGAAAAGGTAAGGATGATGATTTAGGAACAATGGTTTGGGGTAGCATGGTGCTGCTCAAGAGTCAGATCATACTAGAAAATTTCCTTCTCTTAACACTTAACCCGAATTGAAGGTACTCCGCTCCTCAAAGGTCCATTTGGTGGTATTGCTTTGTTTGGCCTAGACAAATTCGGTCACTTGTCCTCCCACATCATGAGGGCTCTTTCTTCAATGCCGAAACCCTCAACTTCTTCTCCTCAGTTAAACTACTTTTCAAACAATTTTTATTTATTCTAAATTCATTTTATAGAATCTTAAAATTTTCATTTTTATTAGCAGAGCAAAAGGATAAACAGAAAATACTTGGAGATTTTATTAAATAAAAATAGAAATAAAATTTTAATGCTCAATAAGAAGGAGAGAGACTTTGCAAAGACTTAAACTACTCTAATGATAAATATAAGAAACTCTTAAAACGCTAATGTGCTTAGAAGACTTTAGGAATAAATAATTTACGCTGCTTCTTCGAAAATTCCATTTTCATCAATCAAATTTTCAAAAACAAAATAAAGATCTTACTGCCCTTTTTTGGATGCTTATTGAAAATAGAACTAAGCTTATTGACTGCCTTTACTTAGTTTACGTTGGGTTTCCCACAACCTACATCTCTTTCCTAGGCAATGACTATAAAGACTGAGTTAGGTGGCTCCACAAAAGATATCTTGATGAACATGGATCAGACCCACGTCTTGGAAAATGCTGGAACTTACCCAAAGTTAGCTGCTTTGACTACTAATTCACTTCCTTATGATAAAGTCAAGTTTAATATGGATATATTTATCTCTGAGTATATAAAGGATCCATTCTTTATGAGCCTTCATGATATATGTTGTGTAATGTGAATCTATGCTTGCGTTGATATAGTATATCTTTCATCTATAAAATCCATGTCTTGACTTTTGGTTTTATTGTGCTATCGGTATGTAGATTTTTGAGTTTGTACTTATTTCCTCTTTATCTCCTATTCCTAAAGATGTTTTAAGTAAATTAGTTGTGTTAAAAAGAACTTCTAAGTAAAGTTCTTCCTTATTTGAAAAATCTCACTTAGCTAAATACTATTTTCTTCGCAACCTTCATTGTATTTATACATGGTTTCCTAATTTGGATTTTAGGTTCCTAGGAGACTAAAAAGATTAATATCTTCATGAGATACTGACTAATTATGCAAAATTGCGATGTGGAGAAATAAGCCCTCTTCATAAAGAATGGGATTATCGAAGTTTCCCTCCTGTTAATACTCCTCCCAGCGTCGAAGCTCCCTTTACTGCTACATTTCCTATTTCCCTTACATCTTTCCAGAAAATTTGATATATTCTGTCACAGGCTACAAATTAATTGAGAAGCACTTTTTGCTTAGTTTCAGCTGAATGTAGTGATGTTATTTGTATTTTAAATTATCAATAAAGAACTTTATTTGTGCTATTACTTTAACTAATGTCTGTTGTTATTTATGTTTTGATTTAGGATCAAGACCTGCCTATATCTCTCAACGACCCTAACCTCACCCAACGTCTCGGTAGCATTCAGTCTAAGTTAATTTCAGACTTTAACTGGAGTGGCGGTATGATAAATACATTCGACTGAAGTCTATTTTGAGAGCTTCTTAAGAAGTGATTTTAAGTTCAAAAAGAAAATTTCTTCTAAATATAAAAGTTTAAGAGTTAACGGGGAAGCTTAATTCAAGATTCATCCTAAATAATTAGAATATGATGCTAAAATTGCTCAACTTAACCATTGCATATTCGACTTAGAGATTTAATAAGTTCTAGGAATTAGTGCCTATCTTATAAGCTTAATCTATCTAAGGGAGAAAAAGGACTTCCTACCCCCACTCCAGTTTAGTCTTCTAAAAAGCTTCTTTGTGGACCTTTTCCTTATCTCAGGGTTGTTCAACATGTAGTAGCAATCTTACCGTTCCTTATTGATATCTCTGTCTTCAAAACATAACTCCATTGAAATAGCTAGAATGAGTGAATCCTTTAAGTTTGAGTGTAATCAAAAGATAAAGGAATATTGGAAGAAGAATTATACTGAAGTGTTTTCTAATATTATGCTTGAAGTAAAAACTTTGGAATGTAACGCCCCACCTCTATACCCACACTAACAAGGATATTACTAAGTAATGTCGTCTGTTAATGCGGAGAATAAGGCTGGTTAGGAGCGACCATCCGTGAATATTTCTTTCGACGAGTATCAACACGTCGAATTGGGTGATAATATTATTTTCTTTGAAGTAGATTCGACATGTATGATCAAGGCACAAAACAATAATACAGTGGCTTAAAAAAACAATTCAGAACAATATAAAATTGTTCCAAAACACAGAATCACAGAGAGCAGTGGTACACTAGAATATGAAGTTTTATACATATACCCAATACAAGTTTACAAAGGTTATCATACAAAACCCTCATAAATTACAAGATAAATCACAAATTTAGACAAATGATTACAATATTATATATCACCCTATTAACGAAAGTCCATACAAATCCAAGGTCTTAACAATGGTAAAGATATTATATAGGAGCATCTATCATCAACCTAGGCCACTATTGTAGTCATCGAGAATTAATATGTGACGCCCCACCTCAATGGTCACGCTAGCCAAGGACACTACGGGGTAATGCCATCGACTAGCACGAAGAATAAGGTTGTTGAGGAGCGACCATCTGTGTAATTACTTTGTGCGAGTACCGATATGTCAAATAATATAACTTACATTTCATATCAAGAGGACACCCGACATATCAATTACAAACTCAAAGCTACCACGCAATGGCTATGAGGACTTTGGAAACAAATAAAGAAATAAACATAACACAAATCAGACACAGATACTCATATCACAAAGGCGGAAACAGATATGAATATATCACATCAAAGTGTACATCAAAGTAATGGTCATATAAAATCCATTACGTCACAAAAGAATAGGTACAAGTGCTAGACAAAGAATATATATACATCAAGGAGTCTCTATTTCAAATGTATATGAACAAAAAACTACTATGCTAAAGTAGTTAGCCAAAAGTCAAGTGAAGGACCCTGATAAGAAGTCAAGCAGGGGCACCTGAAATACCTCGGTCTGACCCGAGTATTATTTAATAAGAAAATAATAAACGGATCAGTCTAGCTATAATTATCAAATAAAATGATATAGGATAAGAGATATGAACAAAAGCGTATGATAACAAAAATGCCATACTTTGTCAAGTATACATCAATTAACAACGAAAATCATACAATATCTCAAATCATCTCAAAATACCAAAAAGAATCACATTCTTTAAATTATTCACCAAAACACTAATATTGATAGAACTTATCAATTCAAACCACGAAAATTGGTGAAACACAAATTCTAGAAATCATCAATTAGAAATCCAAAAATCACAAAGGGGGGAGGCCTATCACAAACGGGAGCATGAAAACTCACCAACACGTGTATCACAAATGGAACACTATTCCATGGTCGCTAACCATAAATTTTGAGCCGAAGCTCCACAAACGGCCGGAAGACCACGGGTCGCTACCCCGCCAAATTTGAGCCGAAGCTCCACAAATGGGATTTTTAGTCTCCACACAAACAAATAGACATCGCACATCGCTAGTCCAAATCACAAAATGATCATCATCGATCAATAAAAAGTGTGAATTACACTAAGCTAGTAAATATATGAGTTTAGCTTCATGTCCCATAACCACTAGCTTAACTTAAATATTTACGAACAAATTGTAGATTTCCACTCGAAAATTGTCACAAGAGTTCAATCGAACAAGTCCAAGAATTAATTGACGAAGTAAACGCAAGCGTTTCATACCACTTGTTTTACTAAGCCATTTAATTAGATTTCTCATACGAATGAGGTAAAGGTTTGTATATACTAATAGATTGGAAAACGGTTTTGGAAGAGAGCTTTACATTTAAAATAGTGTCGAAATCATTTTGATGAAAGAGATTGAATATTTACTACTAATATAGAAACCTTTGTATTTAGAAGTGACAAATTACAAAAATGATTGTAAAAACAATCAATCACAAAAATCCACATACGAAGTTGTGAATTAAATCCAAAGAAATCGATACCAAATCCATCAAAATGGATATTCTCACAAATCCAAAGAAAGAAGTCATCAAAGTCGATGGTAAGTGATAACAACTATCCGGATCAACAGCAATCGATTTAAAATAGGAAATCCACACAAAACAGCCTAAATAGGCAAAAATAAACATTTCCAGACGTCTAATTTGGAATCCAGACGTCTGGATTTGTTTTCTGGAAATAGTTCAGAAAACCACCCAGACGTCTGGAATATCGAATCAGACGTCTGAGCCATGACCAGACGTCTGGTTTTGAATCCAGACGTCTGGTTTTGTTCCTTGAAAAAATCCAGAGAACCCCAAACGTCTGAAACATCAAGTCAGACATCTGAGACTCATCCAGACGTCTGATCTTAAGTTTCAGACGTCTGAGATTAGTCTTTGACTTTTTTTTATATGTTTTGCGTGCATACAATTTTGCTCCAAGTCCAAACCAGACGTCTGGACTTGGTCACCAGACGTCTGGTCACCTGGTCTGGGCACCATTTTGCCTAGGCCAAAGTGGCCAAAACTAATCGGAAGCGATCAGACGAGTAACGACAACTAAGGATTTACGCCAAGCGACAACCCGGCCTTAAAGGCTCTTCAATACACCCCGAATATCAATGTCCAAATATCCATAGAAGGATTTTCATAAAATTGGACCAAAACACCAAAATTTGGAAAATTCACCAAATCAATTCAAATCAAAAGCAAATGAATATGCACAAATGTTAGGAATTCATACCTAACAACAAAGATAGCTATAGACTTAGATGTGAGTTAAAGAACTCACCTTTAAACCCAAAAACAATGAATGAGAAGCTTTTAAAACAAGGCAAGAACAATTCCTCTTCAACACACCTCTAGAATCCTCAATCTATTATCAAAGGTGAATTTTTTCCTAAGTTAGGGTTAGGAGTTTCTGAGAACTGAAGAGAGATTGGAATGGAGAAGAAGAAGATGATGCTTACCTTAGCTTCTCTTTGATGTTGGAGCAAGAATTTGTATTTCCTAATTAAAACTAGGGTTTGGAATTCTGATTTCCCATTCTTTCCCCCATTTTTCTCTTAAGCTTGAGAGTGTTAGGAAATGAAAATGAATGAAGGAAATTGAGTGAAGTTAGGGCATTCAGTTGGGTTAATGGGCTGAAACCCAAACCCAAAGCCCAAAAATAGAAAATAGCAAAATTCACCCAACTCCAAACATATCGATGTTTATACTCAAAAAAGTTGCAAACGCCATTTTGGACTCAATGGAAGTGGTCTCGAGTCCCAATTCGACAGTTTACAAAAAGTAGCTTTTCGGACATTAATCCGATTAACGATGCTATATTTAAATAAAAATATTTAAATATACAATCGTAGAATATGCGGGTTGTTACAGACTCCCCTCCTTAAAGAAATTGCGTCCTCGCAATACTTAAGAAAAAGAAATAAAAAGTAACACCCATACAAAGGCATAACAACATAAAAAAAAATTGAAATGAGAAGTTCACCTTAATGAGCACGAGAGAGTAAGTTCGGATGCGTTCGCTCGATGAATTCTCTGGATTCCCAAGAGAAATCCTTAGGATTTGAGGACATTGAACTTTCACAAGAGGAACCTCTTTATTTCGAAGTCATTTAAGCTCTGTATCAATGATACGAATAAGATGTTGCTCATAAGTCAAATTTGGCGAAACTTCAATTTCTTCAATAACACCAGGCTCAAGAATAGAATCGGAATCTCTAATGCATTTTCGTAGTTGAGAGACGTGGAATACGTCATGAATGGCAGAAAATTGAGCCGGTAATAAAAGGCGATAAGCCACGGAACCAAAGCGTTCGGTGATGGGAAATGGACCAATATAACGAGGTGCTAATTTTCCCGATCGACTGAAACGCACAACACCCTTCATAGGTGAAACACGAATAAACACAAAATCTCCCACGGAAAATTCTAATTTCCTTCTTCGGTTATCGGCATAGGATTATTGTCTACTTTGACCTTCTTTCATCCTATGACGAATAAGGTCAATCTTTTCTGTGGCATCATGGATAAAATCTGGACCTAAAACCAACTTCTCACCGGCTTCAAGCCAACATGAAGGAGATCGACATGGCCTTCCGTAGAGTGCCTCAAAAGGTGCCATACCAATACTTGATTGGAAGCTAATATTATAGGAAAAATCAACAAGAGAAATATGATCTTCCCAACTTTCACCAAAATCAAGAACACATGCACGAAGAAGATCTTCAAGAGTTTGATTCACACGCTCGGTTTTTCCATCGGACTGAGGATGATAAGCGGTGCTAAAATTAAGCTTCGTTCCCAAAGCTTTTTGAAGACCTTTCCAAAATCCACTAGTAAACAATGGATCACGATCGCTAACAATAGAAGTAGGAACTCCATGCAATTTAACAATTTCCTTGACAAAGAGTTTAGCAAAAATAGGTACGGTCTGATTGGACCGAACGGGGATAAAATGGGCGGATTTTGTAAGTCTATCTACTATCACCCATAGGCTATCATGACCTGAACGAGAACGGGGAAGACCGTCGATAAAGTCCATGGAAATTTGATCCCACTTCCATATTGGAATGTCCAAAGGTTGCAACAACCCACCGGGCCTTTGATGCTCGGCCTTTACGAGTTGGCAAGTCATGCAACGCTTAACAAAGTTAGCAATATCAAATTTCATTCCATCCCAATAGTAAAGTCGCTTCATATCTGCATACATTTTACTACTACCGGGATGAATGGTAAATTTAGAACGATGACAATCTTCTAAAATGTCTTTACGAAGTTCAATAATCTTTGGCACAATAAGTCTACCAAATTTTTGAATACCACCACGAGCATCAATATCAAAGTCTTTTAAACCTTCAATATCAATTTTATCCTACAACTTTGCCAAAGAAGAACCAATTCGGGATCATGCTTTTGAGCTTCAAGAATGCGGTCTAAAAGAGAAGGATGAGCCTCAAGGCTACATAAAATAAGAGATGAACATGAATTGGATTCACGATCTCGAATTTCACAAGTAGATAAAGTCTCGAGATCATTCCATTCGGATATCATCATGGAAACAACCGCTTGTTGCTTACGACAAAGGGCATCGGCAACAAGATTTCCTTTTCTAGGAGTATAGAGAATATCAAGATCATAAGATGCAAGGAACTCGAGCCAACGTTGTTGACGCAAGTTAAGTTCCTTTTGATAAAATAAATACTTCAAAGATTTATGATCGGTGTAGAGGACAAATTTCTCTCCCAAAAGATAATGGCGCCAAATTCTAAGGGCGAAAACAATAGCTGCAAGCTCTAAATCATGAGTGGCATATCTAGTCTCGGCAGGCTTTAATTGCCTAGAAGCATAAGCGATAACATGTTCCCTTTGCATGAGAACGGCTCCCAAACCAACACGACTAGCATCGGTGTAAACAACAAAGTCTAGGTTCCCATCGGGAATCACAAGAATAGGAGCATCGGAAAGGAGTTCTTTTAATTTTTGAAACGCAGCTTCACATTTGCCTGACCAAATGTATTTAACTCCCTTCTTAGTCAAATTAGTAAGAGGTACGAAAATTTTAGAAAAGTCTTTTATGAACCGACGGTAATAGCCCGCCAATCCGAGAAAGCTACAAATTTCCGTCACACTCTCCGATCTCTTCCAATTTTGAATCGCTTCAATCTTTGAAGGATCCACGGAAATTCCGGATTCAGAAATAATATGCCCCAAAAATTTCACACGAGATTGCCAAAAGTGGCATTTAGAAAATTTTGCTTTCAATTGGTTGCTCCTAAGAGTTTCCAACACAATCCGAAGATGATTTTCATGCTCCTCCTCGGTTTTAGAATAAACAAGAATATCATCGATAAAGATGAGAAAAAATCGATCGAGGAAGTCTTTGAAAACTCGATTCATAAGGTCAACAAAATAAGCTGGAGCATTCGTCAAACCAAATGGCATAACAAGCCATTCATAAGATCCATAACGAGTATGGCATGATGTCAAAGGAATGCTATCCTCTGCAATACGGAGCTGATGAAAACCGGTTGCTAAGTCTAACTGTGAAAAGACTTTAGCGCCACTAAGTTGATCGAATAGATCATCAATCCGAGGTAAGGGGTATTTATTCTTGATGGTGAGATCATTAAGCTTGCGGTAGTCAATGCAAAGCCTAAGTGTTCCATCGGGTTTCGTCACAAAAATAGCTGAAGCTCCCCATAGAGAGGAACTAGATTGAATAAATTGCTTTTCTTCCAATTCGGATAATTGTTTACGCATCTCCTCATTTTCCTTATTGGACATACGATAAGGAGGACGAGTAATAGGTAGAGCTCCAGAGATCAGATTAATTCTAAACTCGATGGCTCGCTTAGGTGGTAATCCTAAAACGGACTCAAATATGTCGGGAAATTCATGAACGATGTGAATGAGAGAAATGATATCTTCCTCATCATCATTATCGTCATCATTAGGATTTAGAGAATACAAGGATGCTTTCGAATTGGAATCTGAATCTTTCAAAACAAGAGAAATCTGCTTAACAGATTGAGGATGCCAAAGATATATAGTCCGCTCAGGACATAGGATATGGGCTTCATAACGGTTAAGCCAATCCATTCCCAAAATCATTCTGAAACCAAGGTAACGCATAACATGCAATTCGGCACGGAAAGAGTAACCACATAAAATAATCTCGACATCTTTACACAATAAACTGAGTGTTGTGGATCCACCAACCGGATTCGCAATTCTCAATGAAGTCATCAAGCCAACAACATTCAAAGACAAAGCATCAACAAGTTCTTTTGATATAAAGGAGTGAGATGCACCCGTATCAAAAATAACTCGAATAGGAAATTCACGAAATATAATAATGCCATCAAGGATAGAATGAGAAATACCTTGACCACGAGAAGTGTTAGAAGGGGCTTGTACAACATTTAGCTTGCCATCCTTCTTGCTTTGAAGTTTGGGACACAAAGATATAGTTTGACCCGAACTTTTGCAATAGCGGCAAGAAAGAGAATTCAGACACTTATTTGCATAATGGTCCTTAGAACCACAATTGTAACATTCTCCACGACGAGAGTTAGGAGTATTTGCTACCGAAGTTGCTTGCTTCCCTTTCTTGTTGGGATTAGGTTTGAATTTAAAAGGCCTCTTCTTGTGGATGTTTTGTTTGACCTCAACATCACTTTCTTTATCAGCCTCTTCGGGTCGAAGAGCGATATCAACAAGCAGATCAAAAAAAACTTCCAATTTCAGAAGTAATGGCTTTTTGAGGTTCTTGTTCAACCCATAAACAAATCTCTGATTTTTCTTCAATGGGGTATTAATATACTTGACCCCATATTTAGATAGAGATTCGAAAGATGCGACGTAATCCGTCACAGAAGATTCACCTTGAACAAGGTCAATGAAGCGTCGGGCTAAAGATACTTTTTTAGCTTTTGGCACAAATTTTAATTCTAACCTTTCCCGGAATTGCTCCCAAGTAAGATCCGCTTCACTAATTTCAGAGATAAAAAGATCCTACCAGTCTAATGCTCTTTCTTGGAGCATGCTAGAAGCCACTTGGACTCGATGAAGATCAATAAGATTCATGCGAGAAAAGATGCGATCGCATGTTCGAAGCCAAGCCTGGACTTCAATAACGCTCTCGGAACCCTTAAAAGGCTTTCCACCCAAGCTGGTGTAATCACTACACAAGCGTGCAAACCCAGATTTAGGATGAGTAGGCTCTGGAATGGGTCCGATAGCTTGAGCATTTTCACAAGATCTAGAAGTTCCTGAGCAGACATAAATACTCCATCTTGAGGAGTAGCACTTGATTGACCGGCACTAGGACAGCCTGGTCTAACCATTTCTCTTCTTTAAGAAAGAAAGAAGAGGAAAAAGGTTATTCATAGAATGAATATCAAACAAACTTGATTTATAAAACAAGGCATCATACAAAGAAATAGGATAAAACGGTACGAAGACTCAAATTAAATCCTATGGCACGATTCCTAAGAAAGACTTAGGACAATGATCCTCGCTAGATTATTCTACATTGTTCCGAAGTTTGGCTCTGATACCAAGCTGTGACACCCCACCTCTATGGTCACGCTAGCCAAGGACACTATGGGGTAATGCCATCGACTAGCACGAAGAATAAGGCTGTTGAGGAGTGACCATCTATGTAATTGCTTTGTGCGAGTACCGATATGTCAGATAATATACTTACATTTCGTATCAAGAGGAAACCCGACATATCAATTACAAACTCAAAGCTACCACACAGTGGCTATGAGGACTTCGGAAACAAATATAAAAATAAACATAACACAAATCAGTCACATATACTCATATCACAAAGGCGGAAAAAGATATGAATATATCACATAAAAGTGTACATCAAAGTAATGGTCATATAAGATCCATTACGTCCCAAAAGAATAGGTACAAGTGCTAAACAAAGAATATATATACATCAAGGAGTCTCTATTTCAAATGTATATAAACAAAAAACTACTATGCTAAAGTAGTTAGCCAAAAGTCAAGTGAAGGACCCTAATAAGAAGTCAAGCAGGAGCACCTGAAATACCTCGGTCTGACCCGAGTATTATTTAATAAGAAAATAATAAACAAATCAATCTAGCTATAATTATCAAATAAAATGATATAGGATAAGAGATATAAACAAAAGCGTATGATAACAAAAATGCCATACTTTGTCAAGTATACATCAATTAACAACGAAAATCATACAATATCTCAAATCATCTCAAAACACCAAAAAGAATCACATCCTTTAAATTATTCACCAAAACACTAATATTGATAGAACTTATCAATTCAAACCATGAAAATTGGTGAAACACAAATTCTAGAAATCATCAATTAGAAATCCAGAAATCACAAAGGGAGGAGGCCTATCACAAACGGGAGCATGAAAACTCACCAACACGTGTATCACAAATGGAACGCTATTCCATGGTCACTAACCATAAATTTTGAGCCGTAGCTCCATAAAAGGCCCGAAGACCACGGGTTGCTACCCCGCCAAATTTGAGCCGAAGCTCCACAAACGGGGTTTTTAGTCCCCACACAAACAAATAGACATCGCACATCGCTAGTCCAAATCACAAAATGATCATCATCGATCAATAAAAAGTGTGAATTACACTAAGCTAGTAAATATATGAGTTTAGCTTCATGTCCCATAACCACTAGCTTAACTTAAATATTTACGAACAAATTGTAGATTTCCACTCAAAAATTGTCACAAGAGTTCAATCGAACAAGTCCAAGAATTAATCGACGAAGTAAATGCAAGCGTTTCATACCACTTGTTTTACTAAGCCGTTTAATTAGATTTCTCATACGAATGAGGTAAAGGTTTGTATATACTAATAGATTGGAAAACGGTTTTGGAAGAGAGCTTTATATTTAAAATAGTGTCGAAATCATTTTGATGAAAGAGATTGAATATTTACTACTAGTATAGAAACCTTTGTATTTAGAAGTGACAAATCACAAAAATGATTGTAAAAACAATCAATCACAAGAATCCACATACGAAGACGTGAATTAAGTCCAAAGAAATCGATACCAAATCCATCAAAATGGATATTCTCACAAATCCAAAGAAAGAAGTCAACAAAGTCGATAGTAAGTGATAATAACTATCCGGATCAACAACAATCGGTTAAAAATAGGAAATCCACACAAAACAGCCTAAATAGGCAAAAATAAACATTTCCAGATGTCTGATTTGGAATCCAGACGTCTAGATTTGTTTTTTGGAAATAGTTCAGAAAGCCACCCAGACGTCTGGAATATCGAATCAGACGTCTGAGCCATGACCAGACGTCTGGTTTTGAATCCAAATGTCTGGTTTTGTTCCCTAGAAAAAATCCAAAGAACCCCAGACGTCTGAAACTTTAAGTCAGACGTCTGAGACTCATCCAGACGTCTGATCTTAAGTTTCAGACGTCTGAGATTAGTCTCTGACTTTTTTTTTATATTTTGCGTGCATACAATTTTGCTCCAGGTCCAAATCAGACATCTGGACTTAGTCACTAGACGTCTGGTCACCTGGTCTGGGCACCATTTTGCCTAGGCCAAAGTGGTCAAAACTAATCGGAAGTGATCGGACGAGCAACAGCGACTAAGGATTTACGTCAAGCGACAACCCGGCCTTAAAGGCTCTTCGATACACCCCGAATATCAATGTCCAAATATCCATAGAAGGATTTTCATAAAATTGGACCAAAACACCAAAATTTGGAAAATTCACCAAATCAATTCAAATCAAAAGCAAATGAATATGCAAAAATGTTAGAAATTCATACCTAACAACAATGATAGCTATAGACTTAGATGTGAGTTAAAGAACTCACCTTTAAACCCAAAAACAATGAATGAGAAGCTTTTAAAACAAGGCAAGAACAATTCCTCTTCAACACACCTCTAGAATCCTCAATCTATTGTCAAAGGTAAAGTTTTTCCTAAGTTAGGGTTAGGAGTTTCTGAGAACTGAAGAGAGATTGGAATGGAGAAGAAGAAGAAGAAGATGATGCTTACCTTAGCTTCTCTTTGATGTTGGAGCAAGAATTTGTATTTCCTAATTAAAACTAGGGTTTGGAATTCTAATTTCCCATTCTTTCCCCCATTTTTCTCTTAAGCTTGAGAGTGTTAGGAAATGAAAATGAATGAAGGAAGTTGAGTGAAGTTAGGGCATTCAGTTGGGTTAATGGGCTGAAACACAAAGCCCAAAAATAGAAAATAGCAAAATTCACCCAACTCCAAACATATCGATGTTTATACTAAAAAAAGTTGCAAATGCCATTTTGGACTCAATGGAAGTGGTCTCGAGTCCCAATTCGACTGTTTACAAAAGTATCTTTTCGGACTTTAATCCGATTAATGATGCTATATGAAAATAAAATATTTAAATATACAATCGTAGAATATGCGGGTAGTTACATAATACCTGAAATCTCGGTCTAACTCGAGTAGTATATAAATATAATAAATGGGTCAGTCTAGTTCTAATCAAAATAAGTGAAATAGTAGTAAGCATGACATGTAGATTATAAGCACATTATCAAGTCTGATGCCTTGCATCAAATCAAACTCAAGGAAATGGCATCTCATAAGGGTGAAATCACTATACTGAAATAAGGCATAAATAAATCTAGTGGCTTTACTAAATGGGTAAGTTTGGCTCACATCCCTAACAAGTTTTAAAATAGAGAAAACATCCTTCACAACCAACATTTACGTTTCCGCTCCCTGTTTTCAAATTCACGCACGCAAAAGACCCAAATACCCTTTATGTTTTTAACTTTTCAAACGTGTATAACTTTATTTACAAAAATCGGATCAACATAACGTTTTCACTAAAAAATCGTAAATTTTATGATCTTTAAAATGAGATCCATTGTTGATACCAAAAATTTAAATTTGTATTAAAGCTGCAATTATTTCAAATATTTGCAGACAATTCAGTAAATATTGAACATTTTCGATTTTTTTTCAAATTTATAAAAATTGCAAAAAATTGCAGATATTTCTGCAACTATATAATATAGTTGCAGACATTTCCGCAACTATACCATATAGTTGCAGAAATATCTACAACTATATGGTATAGTTGCGGAAATGTCTGCAACTATATGCAATAGTTGCAGACATTTCTACAACTATTGCATATAGTTGCAGAAATGCAACTATTGCAAATAGTTGCAGATGCAACTATTGCAAATAGTTGCAGAAATGTCTGCAACTATTGCATATAGTTGCAGACATTTCTGCAACTATATGGTATAGTTGCGAAATGCATCTATATGCAATAGTTGCAGACATTTCTGCAACTATTTGGTATAGTTGCAGAAATGTCTGCAACTATTGCATATAGTTGCAGACATTTCTGCAACTATTGCAAATAGTTGCAGAAAACGAACTTACATAGTATTTCAGTAAAAATCTTTTATTGCAAACAGATAAATCATTAAGCAAGAATAATTTTATCGTTCAATATAAACCAAATAATCACAGATAGAAAAAGTGAAGCACAATATAAACGAGGGTATTTATGGAAAAGAATTAAGCTGAAACAAAAATAGGGACCGGATTTATAAAGTTTCGAACGGAAGGAGTTTTTGTGAATTACGTTTGGTTTTAGGGATGTGACCCTAATTTTCACTTACTAAATTGCATTATCAAACATAGTGAATAGGCAAAGATCAAGAATAAATATCAAAGTCTGGGAATAAACCATAAATAATGCAAATGGCAATATAGTCAAATTGACAAAACCAAAATAACATAACACAAATCCAAAATAAGCCATTAATAAAGCCAGCGGCCTTGTTATCACAAAAGCACCATGTCAACAACCCAAGTTTTCGCCTTACATAGGCGAATATCCAAACTATGGTGAATCATAAAGCACAAATTAATCTACAAAAATCAATTCACAGAATATATCAAAATTGGAGCCACATGATAGAAGAGCTGAAACCCACCGATTATGCATGCAATTGAGGTACTGTCCCCTCATGGAACACTAGACAAACCCGAAGGTTATATCGAATACTAGACGAGCATGAAGGCTACGCCGATCACTAGAAGAGCACGAAGGCTACGCCGAACATTAATGAGGTATTGTCCCCTTTTGGACCACTAGACGAACCCGAAGGTTATGCTAAACACTAGACGAGCATGAATGCCACGCTAATCACTAAATGAACTCGAAGGTTACGCCCAATAGACGAGTCTAATATACTTCCAAATAGTAACCAAAAGGACTTCGATAAAGCATCCCATACCACCCGACGAAATTAAAGCGTTTACTGGATGATTATAAATCCCACTAGAGAAGTGAGAGAACAATAATAATAATAACAGTAATAATGATAAAATATTCAGTCGATAAAGTCTAGAAATTAACCAATAAAGTAAACGCGAACGTTCTATACAATTCGTTTTACTAAATCATTTAATAAAATTCCCCATCCGAATGAAATAATGGTTATATATTGAAAACTAGTTCTTTAAAAACGATTGGAATATTGGTTTAATGGCCAAAATTAATTTATTGGAAATATGGTTTTATTTATATAATTAAAAATCTGATTTAGAAATGGTTTGAAAGCTTTTTATACATAAATTTACCTCACAAAGTTAATTTTGAAAACTATTCTTATATATAAATTATTTTCAAGAAATTTACCTTTTAAACACTTTTAAAATCTATTTATATATAATATGTGTATATGTGTGTATGAATGTTGCCATAGGATGTAAATTTATGGCATCTCAATGGAATAATACTAATACAAATCAAAATCAGAAGAATACGAAAGGATTTGTTGGTTCAAAAGGCTAAGTTCATATGTTGGTTCAGACGGCTAAATTCAACACAAATAGCCATGTAAATAAATCGATCCATAGAGTTCAACTCTATATCATCTCAAGGTAAGAAAAGGGTGGAATCACAACCTCGGAAAACCAAGAAGCAATTGAAAACAAAAAATCGCCTGATCACGTACCTCACCTCCCATTACCAAAACTCCATTACGCACGCGCGCTACACCCTATCCTTAGCCACCATCACGACACTATGTCGCATCCAAGATCGCCGCCCTCCCGAACGAACTCGCCCATCCTCCTGTCGTGACCATGCTGGCTCCTTCATTTTTTTTCTCTACGGCAATCGATTTTTGAATTGGGAATTAGGGCTACCAAATGAAAGTTAGGGTATGGGTCAAATGGGGAGGAGAATAAGTAGCCTGTCAAGATTAGAAACCAATATAAGGCTTAAATGGGCTTTAGTGTTTAATTTCCAATTTTGTCCCCTTTTTATATTTGTTTTATTTTTCCCTTTTAAATGACTACTTTTATTAATTTATAAACTATTTCAATATAATTAAAACTGATCTACACTTCTTTCTACAAATTATATTTCGATATCTAGACAACTTACTTCAATGCAATAATCATTTATTTTATTTAATTATTCCTGGTATTAACGAAAAATAAATATGTTTTTCAAACACTACAATTGTATGAAAATTATTCACCTTTAAAAACATTCTATATTAATTAAAACCTTTCTATTCGATTTTAAATATATTTTTCAACAATAATGTATTAATTGGTTTAATTTATTGAACAAAAATCTTTTATGGAATAGACTTCAATTGAATAATTATTTAACTCCAATAATAAAAATTATCAAAAATCGAGTTTGAATATTTTATTTTAATTAAATTCGCTTAATACAACGGCTTCGAAAATCGAGATGTTACAGACATTCCTCTTATGAAAACTGCGTCACGGCAATTCCTTAGGGAGTTCTGTAATCAATTTAGTCAATAACAACAACTACAAATACAATATGCATATGCGCCTTTGCTGCGCTACTTTGATAAAATTCCTCATAATATATACCACTTGTAAAAAAATTTGGCACACCCATACACAAGTAATGTTCTATTCCATCTAAAGGTATCGCATAATATTATAGGAGTACGATCCATATACATATAGTTTTTAATAGTTCCGTTGAAAGATTTTTTTTCCAAAAACTAATAAAAATTTAGCAAAAATTCTAAGTGTCGAAAATTTCGAAAATTTTCAGTAGAGTATCCTTTGTTCGGAGAACCATTTGTAATTTTACAAATATAAAATATACAATATACATCGACCACAGGGTCAGAAACATAATACACACACACACATATATATATATATATTAGTATTTCTAATATTTCTATATTTTAAACGGTAAGTGTACCTTTTGTTTAGCGTTTTAAAGCGAGCTGTCTTACTTTTATACAAGAAAAAGTGAGCTATCGTCGCCACTTAGTCCCAATGTGCTTCAAGAGTAAATATTCCCAACTTAAGTTTAAATATTAGTAGCGTGGAAAAAAACTACTATGCATTCATCCAACATGTAAACAACATAACATCTTTGTTTTATCCATTTCCCGATAAGGTTTTCAAATGTCAAAAAGCAAAATTTAATGATGGTTTCAAAGAGCAAGTCATTGTGTAATGTGTTAGCTACGCAAAACAACTTCCGGGTTGCAAGAATGTGGGGTACAACTTGAATTTTGAGGTTTTTCCTAAAGATGGACAATTCTGGCTTGAAAGTATAAATGCATGTCCACTTTAGAAAACGATGTTTTTGGCCTAAGAAAACTTTAAAATTTCACCATATGCTTAAAACAAAAGTTATTCCTTATGTTATTAGCTTTCTAGAAAGTGTAAGTTCGTTGAAATTAGACAAAGCATTTGAAAGTTATGATCATTTGAATACAGCACTGTTACACAAAGTTTTCATTTTTGTGATAGCAATAACTTTGTTTTTAGTTCATTTTTCAAACATGTTTAAACACGTCTAATTTTCAGAATTTTAAAAAGCAACGAACATGAAAAGCGTTCCATACTAAAATATGTTTCAAACGGAAAAAGAATTGTCAAAATCGGCTATCTAATCCAAAAGTTATGACTATATTTGACCAGCACTTGCAAAGTGCAAAATTTACAGTTGAAACATCATGCAAAGTGTAAATCGGATGATTAACTTTTAGGTGCTTGTATGAAATTATGCAAAGTTACTATTATTATTATTAATTATTATTTAAGTTTGCAAAGCGTTAAAACACAAGATTTTTGTTTAGTAAACAACGTGATTGTTTTGTAAACATTTATTTTCAAAAATATTTCGCATAATCAAAAAAATATCTTTTATATAGAATTTCCAATGAGTTTTCTTTCAAAATAACAATCTCATCATATATATATATATATATATTTGTAAATGGGTTAAGATTTTATTAAGGCATTTCAGCCTGAAATGTTAGCCCAATTTGGACCAGTACAAAGAACAGACATAAATTAATACATCTGAACCTTTTCCATAATAAGACAACTAATTCTTCGTCCTCACTCAAGTAGTTCGAAGTCATGGCGGCCGATTCTGATAACTCCTTCCTAGGATTCCTACCACTGGATAGTTCCGATCCGCTTCTCCAGTACGAGTTGCGTCTTGTACCAGCCTGGAAAGAGAATTATTCTTAATCCTTTTTAGAGTTTGAAAGTCTATATGGATCGATAATATAGTTAAACTACGACTAGCAAGTGTGGAATTATAAATAATAGTAAATGGCAGTAAAAAAATGACACCAGGGATTTTTATACTGGTTCGAACTTCTCGTTCTACGTCCAGTCCCAGACTGCTTCTGGAATTTCTCGAATAACCCTCACTTAACCCGGAGGAACAGGTATTACACCGCCTGAGCAACCGAATAGGACTTTTCCGCCTAAGCAACCGAATAGGACTTCACATACAATTTGGTAAATTGTTTCTTGACTTGTGTGTTCTTTGAATAACACGAATATAGTCAATGTAGTACACCCTTCCTATAATCTTCTTGATATGATGATTTGAATGTGCAAAGATAGGAAGTAGAGAATTGAAAATCACTTAATATTATAACAATATAAGATCAGAAAAGATAGAAAGAATTAGTATCTAAAATAGTGAATTTTCATCTCTATTTATAGTAATGAATAGTCTTAATTTAATAGTTGCAACTCTTTGAAGAAGTGCAACTCTTGGTGAAGAAGACAACTCTTCAGATTTTGATATTTTATGAAGAGATGCTTCAGTTCATCAAGTTCAGATGTCTGAGATAAAAGTGACAGATGTCTGAATAATTTTGAATTTCGAAAAAATAAAAGGAAAACAAAAACAGTTAATTTAGACGTCTGTATTTTAATTCAGACGTCTGTCTAGGGTGACAGACGTCTGTTATTAAATTGACAGACGTCTATTTCATATAGAAATAGAGCCATTAAAAACATAGAGTTCAGACGTCTGTTATATTAATTTAGACGTCTGATATTGATGTCAGACGTCTGAATTAATATACAGACGTCTATTTCTGTACTGTTTTGTTCCTTTGTCCATTTTAGTATTTTTGAACTTGAGAAAATATATAATTTTGAAAATACCTTTTTATATTTATTTTAAAGCATGATTTTCAAAAGTATATTTGTGTGTGTGTGTGTTTCATCACCATATCAGAGATTGTACATATATATCTAAATAGATTATTTTTTAAGAACTTTAATCTTGTTGATGATATGATAATAGCTTCTTTTGACGATTCCTGCAAGAATATTTGACATAATAGTATATAGATTGAAATATATAGTTGTCGCATTAAAATCGAAGAAGGCAGGTTCCAACATTCTCCCCCTTTTTGATGATGACAACTATATAATTCATTGATTAGTATAATCATACCTTTTGCTCCCCATGTCAATATGACCATATTATATAGCAGAAATATAATTATTTCTCCCCCTTTGTCATTAACAAAAAGAGTTGTTGGGGGTGTCTTGGATAAAAAGAAGTAACAAATCTGTGAGTAACACACTAATTAAGAGATGTAAACAAACCAAGTAAGATAATAACAAATCAATGTTTAGGAGACATCATTTGTTTACCTAACATAGTTTACTAAGAAAGACAGATAAAATTATACAATCAACTTTTAAAAAAAACAGAAAAGATTTTATGAGAGAAGACATTGTTTGAACCAAAAGAGAAACCAAAAGAAAACCATCTTCATTCACCATTCTCCCCAAGTTAGAGAAGAAGGAGGAGAGGATCCATGAGACTTTTTCCATAATTGACAAAGAATTGTCTTGATATTTTTCAATTCTCGTGCATTCTCTTCGACTTTGGCATCTAAGTAATCGAATCTAGAATTGATGGAAGAAAAGCCTTGTGCTATTTGTTGAGAAATTTTCTTTTGATTTTTAGAAATAGTGATGTCGGATTTGAGATTTTCATTTTTAGTATAAGAGCGAGAAGTACCAGAAATTAGTTCTATCTCGAAATTTTCCGAATTTGGGCTTTGGATAAAAGCTTGCTCAAAAGCTTCATCTTCATCTTCTTCTTCATCTTCCCTTTCTTCATCATCCTTTTCTTGTTCAGTATCGCCTTCATCTCCATTATGTCCGGAACTACTTACTTTTGCTTTTCCTTTTTCTTTTTGTAAAGCAAGTTGTTCCGCTTGATAATCATTAAATGTTGGAAATGTCGGAGGAGATTCTGGTAATCCCATTAAACTGAAGAAGCGAATGTTGGATACCTTGATTTTGTCAAATTCAATTGACGGACTTTGAATAGAGAAGGCAGATAGAATTCGAGTAATATAAGGAGCATAGATAATTGAGCGTTTCTTGGAGTCATGATAAGTGCGAAAAGCATCATAAAAGTATTGAGTCCAATTGGTTTGAGTATTGGATAGAATTGATTGAAGTGCCTTATCTTCATCATCGTAAATGACCTCATGGCTTCCTTGCCGGGGAAAAATTGTTTTTATTAGCATTCTAAGCAATAGTTGAGGTCGAGGACGAAGATGATTTGATCTATCTGTGGATTTTTCAGGTTCAAAAAGATAATATTCTATTTGTTTAAGTTCCTCTCCTTCTAACTTAAAGTCATCTATGTCGACTCCTTCCGAGCTACATTTTAAAATTCGTCCAATGTCAGAAGGAGTTATTTGCAGAATGTTTCCAAAAACGCTTGTCCAAAGTGTTCCTTTTTCTCGATGAAGTCTAATTTTTGGATTGTTAACATTTGCTAGAAATAATAAAACACTAAGTCTACAAATGTTGACTTGATTATCTTTGAAATCAATAAGGCTTGTAATTTGAGATCTATCAGTATAGAGCCTAAGTTTGTAGGAAGGAAAATGGTCAAGATTATGAAAAATACCATGAAATGATTGAAGAGTACATAAATGCTTGTAACGAGCCATGCTTCGAGGTTCGTGGTACAACCAAGCTTTAATTTGATCTTCCGAAGGAAGAATGTGAGGAGGTTGTTGAGATGAATCTCCTTTTTGTTTCTTAGATTTGGGCGCCATATGATTAATTGAAAAAAGACTAGGGTTTTGAGTTTGAGAGACAAAAAGACGAGAAGAAGAAAATAAACCGTTGGAACGATTTTTATAGATTTCTTCTTAACAGGGTTTCGGACGTCTGAAAAATAAACAGACGTCTGAGATTCTGTAGAATAAAATCAAAGACAAGAAGAACAGACGTCTAAATATTTATGACAGACGTCTAAGACGTATGACAGACGTCTAAAAATAATTGACAGACGGCTCAGAAGGTTTAAATTGAAACAGAGAGTAAAAAACATTTTGCACTAAATTCAGACGTCTGATAAGTTTATGTTTAGACGTCTATAATGAATAACAGACGTCTGTTATTTTTAAACAGACGGCTAATTGTAGGCTGCAAAAGTATAGTCAGATTTAGACGTCTGTGAAAAATGATTCAGACGTCTGTGTGGCTGAAAATAGTAAAAATAGTTGTTTTTACAGACGTCTGTTGAAAAATATAAACGTCTGTCTGTCTGATAAAAATGTTTCTTTATGCTTAGGCTTAAAAAATTTAATAGTTTATTTATTTATATTGATAAGAACAGAAAACAAGTATAAATAAACAAATCAAACATACAGACATATATATTATCTATTTAGGAGTCTTTGGAGTTTTTGGAGACTTCGGAGACTTCCCTTTGGATGATTCGTGTTGATTTTGTTCAGCAGACTGATTAATAGGAGACCATTGAGGTTGACGTTCTCATGAATTTGGGGATACATGAGGACGTTGAGGTGAGTGAATATGTGCATTCGTGTTGATCGGAGATGAACCACGTATTTTTGCAGCACACCGTTCAAGAAAACTGAATCGTCTTCCATGACTCTTTTGCTCAAAATACATTTCTCGCTGAAGATTAAATGTTTCCCTCTGATAGTGATGTAAATCATCTATCTTTTCCTTAGTAGATGGAGATGGGAATAAATTTCTTCGCGTACGTTTATTTTCCGGCGTATATCCCGTATGATGACTTTGTGGTGGACATATCGGAATATAAGCTGGAGTTGGAGTCGGAAGTTCGGAAGACCCAGAACTAGGAGTTTCAAAATTAATTGAAGAATATTCAGATGTATAGGAGGGCTCATCTGAGGATGAACCAGCCATGGTATATAAGAATAATGCAAAGTTAAAAAACATATTTGAATAATTTTTTGCTTTCACCTTTGTAAAAAGAATAGAAAAGCTGAATGATAATTTTCTTTGGTAAGAAGAAATTTATAGACAACTAAAGGCTAAAAAATAAATGGTTAAGATTAAAAGAAGAGAAAATTTAATGTTAACCAGAAACAATATGTGTGGATAAAATTTTTAAATAAAGACAGAATAGCTGAAGTACACTTCATAAATTTTTGAGAGAGATAATACCAAGTTCTCGTCTCAATTTTACAAAAATGTTTTCATTTAAAGGTTTGGTAAAAATATCTGCTAATTGATTTTCTGAAGATATAAATTCTAGATTGATTATATCTTTTTCAATATTATCACGAAGAAAATGATGACGAATATCAATATGTTTTGTCCGTGAATGATTTACTGGATTTTTAGATAAATTAATAGCACTAGAGTTATCACAGAAGATTGTAGATTTGGATAAGTTAAAACCAAAATCTTGAAGAGTTTGTTGCATATAAATTACTTGAGCACATGCCAAAGCTGCAGATATATATTCTGCTTCACAAGTAGAAAGTGATACGCAATTTTGTTTCTTACTGAACCAAGATACTAGAGACCGTCCAATGAAGTGACAAGTCCCACTTGTACTTTTTCTATCCGTCCGACTTCCTCCAAAATCAGCATCACTATATGATACTAATTCAAAAGGACATTCTTTCGGATAAAATAGTCCAAAATCTTTGGTTTTGTTGAGATAACGTAAAATACGTTTCACTGCTCTAATATGTGATTCTTTAGGATCAGCTTGAAATCGTGCACACAAACAGACACTCATCATTATATCGGGTCTACTAGCAGTTAAATATAATAACGATCCAATCATACTTCGATATAACTTTTGGTCTACACTCTTGCCATTTTCATCTTTTTCAAGATGTATGGTTGTACGTACTCATAGGAGTTGGTTTGGCAGAGGTATTTTCCATACCAAAGCGTTTGATTAAATTATTACAATATTTTTCTTGATTTATAAAAATACCATTATTAATTTGTTTAATTTGAAGTCCAAGAAAATATGTTAATTCTCCCATATGAGACATTTCAAATTCATTTGTCATTATTTTAGAAAATTCTTGACATAATTTATCATTAGTTGATCCAAAAATAATATCATCTACATAAATTTGAACAATTAAAATATCATGTTTCTTTTTCTTAATAAAAAGAGTTTGATCAACCTTTCCAATTTCAAAACCAGAATTGATTAAATAACCTTTTAAACGATCATACCAAGCACGAGGTGCTTGTTTCAAACCATATAAAGCCTTTTTAAGTTTATAAACATGTTCTGGAAATTGTTCGTGTATAAACAAGGGAGGTTGTTCAACATAAACATTTTCTTTAATAAATCCATTTAAAAAAGCACTTTTAACATCCATTTGATATAATTTGAAATTATGAAAGCAAGCATAGGCTAATAGAATTCGTATTGCTTCTAATCTTGCGACAGGAGCAAATGTTTCTTCATAGTCAATTCCTTCTTCCTGATTATATCCTTGAGCAACTAATCTAGCTTTATTTCTAGTGATATTACCATTTTCATCAGCTTTATTTTTAAAAACCCATTTAGTGCCAATAACTGTTTGATCATTTGGTCGTGGGACTAAATCCCAAACGTCATTTCTTTCGAATTGGTTTAGTTCTTCTTGCATCGCAATAATCCAATAATCATCAGTTGAGGCTTCCTTAATATTTTTAGGTTCTATATTAGAAAGAAATGCTATATGACCCATTTGATTTAGTTGATTTCTTGTTTTAACTCTTTCATCAATTTCTCCTATTATATTTTGAATTGGATGATCTTTTAAAATTCTTTGGTGGAGATTTTAATTCAGTTTCAAATTGATTTAGAGAAGTGATATTGTCAGGTGTATTGTTGTCAAAAGTAGAATTTGAATTTGTTACAATGTCTTCATCATCATTTGTTTTAATTTTGAAATTTTCATCAAATGATACATGAAGTGTTTCTTCAATAGATTTAGTTCTTATATTATAGATTCTATATGCTTTGCTTCGTTCGGAATATCCAATGAATATACATTCATCCGATTTTGGATCAAACTTACCTAATTGATCTTTTGTATTTAAAGCAAAACATTTAGAACCAAAAATTTTAAAGTAAGATATATTAGGTTTTCTACCGATGAAGAGTTCATATGGAGTATGTTTAGTTAAAGGTCGAATAGATACACGATTTAGGACATAACAAGCAGTAGCAACGGCTTCTGCCCAAAATTGTTTTGGAAGAGTGGTTCCATTCAATAAAGTCCTAGCACATTCTTGAAGTGTTCTATTTTTACGTTCAACAACTCCATTTTGTTGAGGCGTTCTTGGAAATGAAAAGTTATGAAATATTCCTGTTTTATTACAAAACATCTCAAACATTTCATTTTCAAATTCTCCTCCATGATCACTTCTAATATTTTTAATTTTTAGATTTTTAATATTTTGAATACGTTTAGCAAAGATTTTGAAATTTTCAAAAGTATCACTTTTGTTTTTCATAAATAAAGTCCAAGTATATCTAGAGAAGTCATCAACTATTACAAAGACATATCTATTGTGATTAATAGATTGAGTCTGAGTTGGTCCAAATAAGTCTAGATGCAACAATTCAAGAGGTTGCAAAGTTGAGATGATCTTCTTGGATTTAAAAGTAGATTTAGTTAGCTTTCCTAGTTGACAAGCATCACAAATGCTATTTACCTTAAAATTCATTTTAGGTAATCCTTTTACCAAATTATTTTTGGATAATTTATCAATAGCTTTGAAATTTATATGACAAAATCTTTTATGCCATAGCCAAGGATCATTTTCTTTGACTAATAAGCACATATTTGTATTATGATTTATTTTCATATTTAAAATATAAATATTATGATCTCTTACTCCTTCGAAAATAATATTTTTGTTGTGATAAAAAATATTGCATTTATTTTCAGAAAATACTATGTTAAAACCTTTATCACATAATTGACTAATACTTAGTAAGTTATGTTTTAAATTTTTAACTAATAAGACATTTGTAATAAGAGGTAATTTAGATGCACCGTCATTGCTCACATCGCCTTTGCCGATGATGTAACCTTTTGAATTATCTCCAAAAGTGACAGATCCTCCATCTGAGTAGATAATGTTAGTTAACATATTTTTGTTGCCTGTCATGTGTTTTGAGCAACCACTGTCTAGAATCCATTTTCCTCTTTTCTTAATCGGTACCTGCAAAAAATATTGAAATTCTATTGGTACCCACTTCCTCTATAGGGTCCTAAGGGTTAAGTCTTAGGAAGCCAAACCCAGTTGGGTTTAGAGTTCCCTTTAAAAATAAAATTTTCATTCTTATGTACAGACATAATAAAAGATTTAATGTAGTTTTTCCTAATCAAATTATTATTAGTTTTTGGAACCCAAATCATAATTGATTTTGGATGAATAATTTTTGAAGAAGATTTTTGAGCAGATATAGATTCCTTTTTCTTAAAATTGGTATATAAAGAACCATTATTTTTAGAATGCTTTTGTATTGGTTTTGTATATCCTAATCCTTTTTTATTTGAACAAGTTTGAGAATTCTCAATTATTTTAGAGAGACTCTCTCTTCCACTGTTAAATTTAGAAACATTTTTAGAAATATTTTCCAGTTTTGTTTTAAGATTTGATACTTCTATATCAAGTGTTTTAATATTAGAGTTTAAATCATAATTTTCTTTTGCTAATTTAACATTCTCATATTTCTGTCTTTCTATTTCACTGCTTAAATCAGTGAATTGAGATGTTAAGTTAACATAAGATTCTTGAGATTTTACTAACTCTTCCTCTAATATATTTTTTTCATCTTTTAACATGTCAGTTTCTATTTCAGTTCTATTTAATTTTCCTAAAGCATCTTTATATTTACTCTTTAGGATTCTAAGTTTATCTAACAATTCAGAGTTTATTTCTATTAAATCGTCAAAAGTTAGATCACTTACATCATCATTTGTTGCCATAAAACAAACGTTGGCTTGTTCTGAATCACTGTCATTATCACTGTCTGATGAAGAAGATTCTGTATCATCCCATGTAACTGAGAAGGCTTGTTTCTTTTTATATTTGTCCTTTTTGAGATTATTTTCTTTCTTCCGATCAGGACAATCTTTCTTTATGTGGCCCTTCTTGTGACATTCGTAGCATTCAAGAGATGAGCTTGATGGCTTATTAAAGCCCTTGTTATTTCCAAATTTATTACCTTTTTTGAATTTTAAAAACTTTTTGAAATTCTTAGCTATAAATGCCATATCATCTTTTGATTCAGAGTCTTCTTTTTCTGCTTGAAAAGCGATAGTTTTCTTGTCCTGTGCTTGAGCTCGTCTTGCCTGCAAATTTACTTCATAGGACATTAGATTTCCTATTAACTCTTCTGTTTTTATGGTTGAAATATCATTAGCTTCCTCGATAGCTAAGACTTTTTGTTCCCATTCATCAGTTAAAGAGTTAAGGATTTTTGATACAACATCAGATTCAGTAAAAGTGACTTCTAAAGCTAAAAGTGAGTGATAAATATCCTGGAATCTAGAGTACATTTCACTAATACTTTCTCCTTGTTTCATCCTAAAGTTTTGAAATTGGTTTTTAAGCATAGAGATCTTGCTTTGTTTTACTTTATTTGTTCCTTCGTGTGTAACCTTAAGAGTATTCCAAATTTCATATCCAGTTTTACAAATACTAACTCGATTAAATTCATTTTTGTCTAATGCGCAAAATAACATGTTCATTGCTTTTGCGTTTGCTGTAGCATCTAGTTTTTGTGTATTAGACCAAGCAGCATACCCTGTAGTAGGAATAGTATATTCAGTTTGAATGATATTCCAGGTTTCAAATCCACTTGCTTGCATAAAAATTCTCATTCTAGTTGACCGATAACTATAATTTAATCCGTTAAACAATGGTGGTCGTGTAGTGGCTTGTCCCTCAGTAAAACTGTTGCTAGTGTTATTGTCCATATTATTTAAATATTAGATAACTATGTTATAGTTATGTGATAACCTTGCTCTGATACCAAATGAAAGTCTATATGGATCGATAATATAGTTAAACTACGACTAGCAAGTGCGGAATTATAAATAATAGTAAATGGCAGTAATAAAAATGACACCAGGGATTTTTATACTGGTTCGAACTTCTCGTTCTACGTCCAGTCCCAGACTGCTTCTGGAATTTCTCGAATAACCCTCACTTAACCCGGAGGAACAGGTATTACACCGCCTGAGCAACCGAACAGGACTTTTCCGCCTAAGCAACCGAATAGGACTTTTCCGCCTAAGCAACCGAATAGGACTTCACATACAATTTGGTAAATTGTTTCTTCACTTGTGTGTTCTTTGAATAACACGAATATAGTCAATGTAGTACACCCTTCCTATAATCTTCTTGATATGATGATTTGAATATGCAAAGATAGGAAGTAGAGAATTGAAAATCACTTAATATTATAACAATATAAGATCAGAAAAGATAGAAAGAATTAGTATCTAAAATAGTGAATTTTCATCTCTATTTATAGTAATGAATAGTCTTAATTTAATAGTTGCAACCCTTTGAAGAAGTGCAACTCTTGGTGAAGAAGACAACTCTTCAGATTTTGATATTTTATGAAGAGATGCTTCAGTTCTTCAAGTTCAGATGTCTGAGATAAAAGTGACAGATGTCTGAATAATTTTGAATTTCGAAAAAATAAAAGGAAAACAAAAACAGTTAATTTAGACGTCTGTATTTTAATTCAGACGTCTGTCTAGGGTGACAGACGTCTGTTATTAAATTGACAGACGTCTATTTCATATAGAAATAGAGCCATTAAAAACATAGAGTTCAGACGTCTGTTATATTAATTTAGACGTCTGATATTGATGTCAGACGTCTGAATTAATATACAGACGTCTATTTCTGTACTGTTTTGTTCCTTTGTCCATTTTAGTATTTTTGAACTTGAGAAAATATATAATTTTGAAAATACCTTTTTATATTTATTTTAAAGCATGATTTTCAAAAGTATATTTGTGTGTGTGTGTGTTTCATCACCATATCAGAGATTGTACATATATATCTAAATAGATTATTTTTTAAGAACTTTAATCTTGTTGATGATATGATAATAGCTTCTTTTGACGATTCCTGCAAGAATATTTGACATAATAGTATATAGATTGAAATATATAGTTGTCGCATTAAAATCGAAGAAGGCAGGTTCCAACAGAGTTAACTTCATGTCTCCAATTGCTAGCTTTCTAACTTCAAAATGGGTTCTCTGTTTGCTTTGAAAAATTCTGCGGTTCCTCTCCTTCCAAATATTCCATACAGCAACTGTGATGGATCATATATATATATATATATATAACCAAACATTTTTTTTTCATGTAGCATTTTTTTTCTAACAAAATATATCACAAAAATTTGAAACCCAATTATATAGAATTCTCATGAAAAAATTTCCCAACTTCTTTGATCCAAAAAATTACAAATTTCGATCGCATATACTATTATTATTATTTTCAAATCTATTACTGTATATTTGAAAAGCTTTCCTTTTAATCTTATTTTATTACCACTTATAAACATATATCTCTTTCTTACTTATGTATATTTTTCAAATATCACTTCATGTTTTCACTTCATTTTCTTTTTATACTAAAACCACACATTTTGTTTTATTTTTAAATCTTCTTTTCGGAAAACTAGGGGTTGTAGGTATTTGAGTTCTTGTTAACAAATTAAACTTATGAACTTCATAATAATTTAGTTTTCCTTTCCATATACCCAGCCTTTATTCCATAAGTAAACAAACATATATATTTTCAATGAATTTTATTTCTTTTAAAACTACACATTTTATTTTATTTTCAAATATTCCTTTGAAAAAAACTAAGAGTTGCAAAAATTTGAATTCCATTAAACTTGCAATGTTGAAAATAATTATATTTTCTTTCCCTATATACCCATCCTATATTATATAAATAAAATATATAGTTTTTCCAACGAATTTTATCTTTGAAATGATTTCAAACATTTTTATATAATACGTATATATATATAAATATATATATATATATACGCACACACATATATACATATATTTTTCCAAGACGTCTTTATATATATACATACACCTTATTACAGAACTCTTTTGGTTCAGACTTAAATAGATAAGCATTTACATACAACAATTCATAAGTAAATCTATCTTAGAATATACAACATTGCATGCCATAAATTTTACTGGTTTGTCTCATCAATTAGCTACAATGTTGACTGCCTAGGATAATAGTCAACATTGCCTTGTCATTGATCTTGACTTCACACTAACACCCAATGGCTACAATCAATGTTCCAAAAATATTTAAATTTAGGAAAAATAATCATTTCACTTTCAAAATTAATAATACATTAGTTTGTAATACAATATACAATTCTAAAAAAACATTCCTTAGTATTTCCAAAATGTTGTGTCACACTGCCTCGTAAAAGCGTTTGGAAATCCATATATATCGATAACGCTGATCAAACGTATCGACTAGAATACTTAAAATACTCAATGAACAGATTAACACTACAATAACTATTAAAATATTTCTAATTACTATACAAAATAATTTTTCATATTTGGTCCCGAAGAATTTTAATTCAACTAGATGATTGCTTTTACATACTTCCCAATTATCCTCAATATCCATAAACAACTATTGATTCATTTATAATAATTTATTAGTAATTAAACACCAAATCTTAAATTCATTCCCATTCGATTGGTTATATATTTACATATACTCATAAGATTTAATCTTTCATTTTTTTCCAATGGGTAGGTTCCAATTTCACAAATGATGATTACTATTCAAATTAGATTTTAAATTATTACTAAAATTTTCTAAGCAACCATAAATCCAACACCCAATCAATCATACATAATAAAACAACTGATTATTGTGCTCGGTGGAAAGCGGTCCATCCGCTTCCGCTATGCAACTCCAATCACAAAAGGGTCAGGACACAATAATTCATTCTTAGGTCAATTAAGGTTTAATTTACACATCCTATCATAATAATTTATATAGCATATAAAATCTTTCCTATACTTCTCAATGATCATCCTTAAATATATTTTTTTATATTCCTACCTTGATTAGGAAATAAGATTTAAATTTCTAACCAAACTCCCTAATAGATGGATCTCTAAGTTTGTCTAGACCAAGATTTGTGCCTTAAATATTATATATTGTTCTGAACCTTGCTCTGATACCAAGTTATAGCGCCCCATCTCTATACCCACATTAACAAAGGATGTTACTTTGTAATGTTGTCTGTCAATGTGGAGAATAAGACTAGTTAGGAACGACCATCCATGAATATTGCTTTGAGCGAGTATCAACACGTCGAATTGGATGATAATATTTTTTTTACTAAAGTAGATTCGACATCTACGATCCAGACACAAAACAATATTACGGTGGCTAAAATAATAATTCAAGACAATATAAAATTATTCCAGAACAAAGAATCATAAAGAGCAGCAGTACACTAGAATATGAAGTTTTATACATATACCTAATACAAGTTTACAAAGGTTATCATAGAAAACCCTCCTGATTACAAGATAGAGAACAAATTTAGACTTAAATGATTACACATATTATAGGTCACTCTATTAATGAAAGTGCATACAAATCCAAGGTCTAAATAATGGTAAAGGTATTATATAGGAGCGTCTATCTTCAAGCTAGGCTAATTTAGTAGTCGTCGATAATTAATACCTGAAATCTCGATCCAACCCGAGTATTATATAATAATAATAAACGGGTCAGTCTAGTTCTAATCAAAATTAGTGAAATAGTACAATGCATAATATGTGGACATAAGCACATTATCAATTCTGATACCTTGCATTAAATAAAACTTAAGGAAATGGCATCTCATCAGGGTGAAATCACTATACTGAAATAAGCCATAAACAAATCTAATGGCTTTACTAAATTGCATTATAAAACACAGTGAATAGGCAAAGATCAAGAATAAATATTCCAAGTCTAGGAATAAACCATAGATAATGCAAATGGCAATATAGTCAAATTGAAAAAACCAAAAATAACATAAACACAAATCCAAAATAAGCCATTAATAAAGCCAACAGCCTTGTTATCACAAAATCACCATGCCAACAACCCAAGTTTTCGCCTTACATAGGCGAATATCCAAACTATGGTGAATCATAAAGAAAAAATCAAACCATAAGATTCAATTCACAAAATATATCAAAATTGGTGCCACACGATAGACGAGCTAAAACCCATCGATTATGCATGCAATTGAGTTACCGTCCCCTTATGGACCACTAGACGAACCTGAAGGTTACGTCGAATACTAGACGAGCACAAAGGCTGCGTTAATCACTAGATGAACACAAAGGCTACGTCGATCACTAGACGAGCACAAAGGCTACACCGAACACTAATGAGGTACTGTCCCCTCATGGACCACTAGACGAACCTGAAGGTTACGCTAAACACTAGAGGAGCATGAAGGCTACACCGATCACTAAACAAACCCAAAGGTTATGCCCGATAGATGAGTGTAATATACTTTCAAATAGTAACCAAATGGACTTCGCCAAAGCGTCTCATACCACCCGATGAAATTCAAGCGTTTACTAAATGATCGTAAATCCCAATACAGAAGTGAGAGAACAACAACAACTACAATAATAATAGTAATAATAATAAAATATTCATGCGTGCGAGTCTAGAAATTAACCGATAAAGTAAACGTGAGTGTTCCATACCATTCGTTTTACTAAATCGTTTAATAAAATTCGTCATCCGAATGAAATAATTATTATATATTGAAAACTAGTTCTTTTAAAACGGTTGAAATATTATTTTGATGACCAAAATTAATTTATAGGAAATATGGTTTTATTTATATAATTAAAAATCTAATTTAGAAAATGGTTTGAAAGCTTTTTAAACATAAATTTACTTTGTAAAGTTAATTTTTGAAAACTGTTCTTTTATATAAATTATTCTCAAGAGATTTAGCTTTTAAAAACTTTTAAAATCTAGTATTGATATATGTATGTTGCCATAGGATGTAAACCCATGGCATCTCAATGGAATAATACTAAGACAAATCAAATTAGAAGAATACGAAAGGATTTGTTGGTTCAAAAGGCTAAGTTCATTTGTTGGCTCAAATGGCTAAATTAAACACAAATAGCCATGTAAATAAATCAATCCATAGAGTTCAGCTCTATATTATCTATAATGACCCTAATTTTGATGAACATTATTTAGGACATTTAATTAGATAAATTAAATGAAATAATGTAGATGGTTAAGGGATTGAGATTTGTAAATTGATTAAGGGGGTCGTGCCTTAATGAATATATAAGTAAAAGAGAATTAAGGATAAGTAAGTAGGAGGAATATGATAAGGAAAAATAGGAATAGTCTTTATTATTATATCATAAACCTTCTTACATTCATTTCTTATTCATTTCAACAATTACAAACAAAACTAAAGCCCCCAAAGAGCTCGGCTGGCCACCATTAAGAAGAATCAAAAGAAGATAAGGTAGGAATCAAGTAGAAAGCTTGAAGAAATGAATCAAAGAGCAAATCTCAACCTTCTTAACACCAAACCAAGGTGAATAATAGATTTACATCTCATTTTGACTATGATTTCAGTTTTATGATTATGGCCGAATTATTTTGCAAATAATATGTCATGTTATATTTGTTTAAATAGATATATATGCTTGTCGATGATTTATATTGTTTCATATAGATTTTATGATAAGTTTAGATTGAAAACCTATTAAATGACATCCAAATGACTAGATTTTTTAAAATATGGTCAAAACATTATTTTAGAAGTGGGTTTCAAGTTTTATAATTTTCTAAGTTGTTATGGAATTATTATGAATTTTGTATGGAAGAAAATAGTTAGTATTGGGCTTAAATTATTTAAAGCAAGTATATAACGATTTTGGGTCAGAAATCTATATATGTTAGAAAACATATTGAAAGTGAGTTATGATGATTTTTGGGGTATTTTCCTTTGTGTTTTATTATAGCTATTAAATTATTTAGGTTAAGGGACTTAAATGTTTTATATGTTTTATCAAGGAGAAGGGCTTATTTGTTAAAATGTTTTTAATTAAAAATTATGAATTCGGCAGCACTTTTAGAAAAGGATTTTTGATAAAGAAATGGCAACCAATTACATTTTGACAAATAAGGCAAGTTAGGTGAAAAGAATTTTCTTTTAAAGGCTAAAATTTAGTTTTGCTTGGATTTACTACTTCGCCGCTTCCATTTGTTAGCTTTCGACACCATACCTCCACTAAAGAACCCATTCGAAACCAATGCACATGGTATCAAACAATTGATACGTAGTACATTGGAGAAAGGCGGAAGGTACAGTGTCAAAACCTTGCTTTCGAAGGGGTAGAAGTCATTTTTCAAAGCTTTCAACTCCAATACTTACTTCTATTTATAAAAGATGCTTTTGAAGGGGTTGAAGCCAACTCTATTAGCTTTCTAACCAGTCAACTTGCCTTTGCTTTGGAACAGAGCTTTCGAATGAGTTGCCGCCTTTGGTTTTCTAAGAAGCTTTCAAAAGGATAGCCGCTTTGAACCTACTCGAAACCCATGCTGTCGCATTCAAACCTTTCAAATCAATGCATTTGAAAGGGTGGTTCCGTCTCTGTTCTTTTATTGCCGCCTTCTCAATGCTTTCGAAAGGGTAGTTTAGCTGCTTTCAAATGGTTTTGGAGGCAATGGTTTCGAAAGGGTTGGTTTTGAAACTATCCTCTTTCTTTTACTTGGGATTAATGCTTTCGAAAGTAATGCTTTCGCCCTAGATCTTTACGACCCTTAGTTAATTATATTAAATGTTAAACCCAATGGTTTCAAAAGGAATAATTATTAAAGGTTTCGAAGCAATGTTTCCACGGTCCATTACTTGAACTCAATGCTTTCGAAAGGTATATAATATGTGTTTTGAAGGGGAGATCCCTAATGTTTTTGAAAGGTTTATTTAAGTGTTTAAATGGAGGGTTTCTAATGCCTTTGAAAGAAAATTTTAAACGGTTTTGAAAAAGGATGTCTAAGGTTTTAGTAAAGCTTTCGAAAGGGTTGTTCTCAATGATTTCGAAAGGCATTGTTTAAAGTTTTTAAACAAGGGTTTTGAAGGTTTTACCTTGGCTTCATGGCCTAAAGTCTTTTAAGTTTAAAAAAAGGTTTTTAACTTACTTTGAAGGGATAGATAATCCCATTGATTAGATTTCATCAACATTGTTTTGTGTAAAGTATATATATTATGGCATAAGTGTTTTGAGTAAAGCAAAGTATATGATTTCCTTGTTTTATAAAAACATGACTTCAAGGGTAAATCATTTGCAAAGGTTATATACAAGGAAATGAAAGTTGAATGGGGTAGATAATCCTAAGTATATGACAAGAATGACAAGAAATATGAATAGGGCAGTTAACCCTAAGTTTATGACTCGGATATTAGAAGACCAGATGGGACTGGTGTAGGGTCGTGCCCTTTACCTTAGCTAATAGCCCCTAGCTAATATAAGTCCAAAATTCCAATGTGTAGGGCTTTGTCACAAACGAGACTAAAATAATGTTACACACATAAGGGAATATACAAAGTAAAGATAGGTTATTCGTGAGCCCGCAAAACCATTAGGATCAAGTGACCCTAGAGGAAGATAGTAAAGGGCAAGTAGCCCGGTAGTGTGTCTAAAAGAAGTTAGAATATCGATTATGTCTGATAGGCCCGAGTCAACCAATGGTTAATAGTTAGCCAGATGAAACTATAGTATGGACAGATGGTCCATTGATTTCCTGATTTTTTATTCATATATGTATTTGCTATTATTGTATTAATCAGTTTGATTGCAGAATTCTAATTTGTAAAAGATATGTTTTTAAAAGGATATTAGTGAGAGGAAACCCGTTCCACTAAGCGGCATGGTCTCACTTAATATCAGTAAATCAAGATGTAATAGTATTATTCACACCGGCTTTATGTCCGACTCTAAGTTTATGTTTTCCCTTTAAACTCTCGGGTGCTCAAAATTTAATTTGAGTAGATCGAGAGTTGGGGACTTTTCAAGTTTAGTAGGTTGGACGAGTAAGCTTCCGAAGACATGCAAGAGGCAAAGTTAGCTATGTAGGAGCTATTTAGTAGTATTTCTGTTGTGATGTAATTATGACTAATATGTCTATCTTGCACTCTGATCATCCAAGGGGGCATCTTCATATGTCGCTCTAGGCGTAATTTGTAATAATTATATTTGATCAAAGCATGGGAATCGTTTTGGGATTATGTAATTGAATATAAAATATTGTTTTGCAATATAATTAGAAATGTTGTTTTTAAAATCTGTGATTTTATTTCATATTCATGTGCTTCTGATATTATGAATCACAACCTCGGATTACCGATACGCAATCGAAAACAACAAATCGACCCAAATAATGCAAACAACCAAGGAATGACAAGGCAAGTAAATTAGGGAAATTAGGCCACGGAAAGAAGCATGACATTTTCAATCTAAATAGGTTTGCATGAAACTAAGAGCATAATGTGTATATATGCAATTTCATAATCCATTATCGAATTAAATCCAATATTCCAAGCATTATATTCAACCAATTCAAGCATTAGCCAATTGAAACCATAGCGCGCAAGCATTCACTCACTCAACGACTCACAATTACGGATTACTATAATTTATTATTAAGGCAAGGCATGCATACAAATTAGATATAGATGTGAGTTGTAAATAACTCACCTTAACCCTATGCTTGCTAGAATTTCTCATTCCTGCTTTTTAGCGTGTACTCGAAACTCTAACAACCATCGACGAAAACAAAAACTGCATATCGATGTTGCTGCCACATCATCAAGTGCACCAACCACCATTTCCGACCTTGCCTGCGTCATTCTGCAAGCGACCATGCCCCAGCTCGCGCACCTCACCTCCCATCACTTGATATCTATTACGCACGCATGCTACACCCTATCCTCACCCACTATCGTGACACCAGGTCGCGTCCAAGATTCGTCGCCCTCCCGAACAAACTCGCCCATCCTCCTGTCGCAACCACGTTGCCTCGGTCATTTTTTTTCCTCTATGGTAATCGATTTTTAAATTGGGAATTAGGGCTAGGAAATGAAAGTTAGGGTATGGGTCAGATGGGAAGAAGAACAAGTAGCCTATCGGGATTAGAAACCAATATAAGGCTTAAATGGGCTTTAGTGTTTAATTTCCAATTTTGTTTCTTTTTTCCTATTTTTTTTTCCTTTTTAAACGACTACATTTATTAATTTATAAATCTATTTCAATCTAATTAAAACTGATCTACACTTCTTTCTACAGATTATATTTAGATATCTAGACAACTTACTTCAATGCAATATTCTTTTATTTTATTTAATTATTCCTTCTATTAACGAAAAATAAATATGTTTTTCAACCATTACAATTTTATGAAAATTATTCACTTTTAAAAACAATCAATATTAATAAAAACTTTTCTATTCGATTTTATTAAAAATAATTTATTAATTAGTTCAATTTATTGAAGAAAAATCTTTTATGGAATAGACTTCAATTGAATAATTATTTAATTCCAATAATAGTAATTATCAAAAAACGACTTTGAATATTTTATTTTAAATAAATTTTCTTAATACAACGGCTTCAAAAACCGAGTTGTTACATGAAACGTGAAAGGATGAGCTTACTTTGAAAGTTTAAAAGCTTGAAAGTGATCATAAAGGTTTGTCTCATCAAATTTCTGAACTGAAGGGTCCTAACATGACTTATGAAAACGAAATAGCTTCTCAAATTGACTCCATAAATACCCTTGACGTCATCTGTCGCAAAAAGAGAAAGTTAAAGAAATATATACTCGTGACAATTAAGCACATTATTGATCCTTCTTCGGTGGTAGAGACTTTGAAGAAAGAGGTAAAGGTATTTAAAGACCAATTAGAATTGATGTAATTCTTTACCTCTAAGGGATCTCAACTTGACTCTTTAGTAGACTATTTGATCAAAATTATCGTCGCTTTTGATTTGAAAATTGATTTTTCATTCTTAGCCCCAGAAAGACTTAGGAAGGACATTACCTCAAGTTATTAGAGATATCAACACTTCTTTTTATATGGATGCTCGGATATTCTTAAAGATGTAGGTGGACCTCCTGTTCTTTATAAAATGCGGGTTCGATTAGCGAAAGCCACTCTTGCGTTTTGGAAGTTGAAGGAAAAGAGAAAGAGTTAGTGTACCAATATTATCCTCTTCTACATCCTCTAGACCCATGAGTTTTGTGAAATCCATCCTAATGAATTACTAATTGTTTGTAAAAGAATTATAACTTGTAAATATGAAAAAAAAATTGTAATGTCAATGTATTTTGTAAAACAACATTTTATGTACCAGTCTCCTGGTGAGTTTCTTACTTCTTGTGCTTCCTGATAAGATTGTTCGAGTTCTTCTCTGTGTTTTTCATTCAATTTTTCCCATTGGCTAGCCATTCTTTGTTTTTTGGGTGGTTGTTTTGGTCGGGCTCAAAAGTGGGACCAAAGGCTTAATTTGACCATTACTCTTTAGGTTGGTGCTTTGGTCGGGCGTAGAAACAGGACCAAAGGCATAATTTACCATCTCTCTTGGATGGCTACTTTGGCCAGGTCCAAAGGCGGGACCAAAAGGCTTAATTTGACCATTACTCTTCGAATGAGTGCTTTGGTCGGGTGTAGAAGCAGGACTAAAGGCTCAATTGACCATCGCCCTTGGATAACTGCTTTGGCCGAGCCCAAAGACGAGACCAAAGGCTTAGTCTGACCATTACTCTTTGAATGGATTCTTTGATCAGATTTAGAAGCAAAACCAAAGGTTTAATTGACAATCTCTCTTGGATGACAACTTTGGTCGGGCTTGGAGGCAGGACCAAAGGCTATGTTTGACCATTACTCTTTGAATGGGTACTTTGGCCGGGCGTAAAAGCGGAACCAAAGGCTTAATTAGACCATTACTCTTTAGGTTGGTGCTTTGGTCGGGCGTAGAAACAGGACCAAAGGCTTAATTTACCATCTCTCTTGGATGGCTACATTGGCTAGGTCCAAAGGTGAGACCAAAAGGCTTAATTTGACCATTACTCTTCGAATGAGTGCTTTGGTCGGGTGTAGAAGCAGGACTAAAGGCTCAATTAACCATCGCCCTTGGATGATTGCTTTGGCCGAGCCCAAAGACGAGACCAAAGGCTTAGTCTGACCATTACTCTTTGAAAGGATTATTTGATCAGATTTAGAAGCAGAACCAAAGGTTTAATTGACAATCTCTCTTGGATGACAACTTTGGCCGGGCTCAAAGGCAGGACCAAAGGCTATGTTTAACCATTACTCTTTGAATGGGTACTTTGGCCAGGTGTAAAAGCGGAACCAAAGGCTTAATTGACCATCTCCCTTGAGTGGCTGCTTTAGCCAGGCCTGGAGGTTCGGAGTAAGGCTTAATTTTTTTATTATTCCTTTTGAAAATATATTATTGGATGTTGACTTTTATCATTACGAGTCACAATAAAAGTATATTGTGTCTTTGTCCAGTGGTTTACCCATTTTCTTTTTATCTCCTTGACAAATCATATTCCACATATTCCTATAACTCTCCCATTGTCATATAATACTCAATGATTCCAGACAGTGCCATACATTTATTAGTCGGATGCCCATTTGCTTTGTGGTAATAGCAGTATTCACTTCCTCTGTATCTCTCCCTTCTTTATGTTCTTCTTAGGGAGCCAATAGTTCAGTTTTTCTTTGGTAAGGAAGTAAACTTCCTCCTACAAGATACGGAGAGAAGTATTTATTTTAACCTTGGTTTCTTAGAAGTATAATTTCCCTGCCCATTTTTATGTTTTTTGTTGGGATTAGGACTTCTTCTTTACTCGTTTCTCACTTCCTTTTTGAAGACATGTTAAACATGCTTCTCCATTTTCGAGAAAATCCATCAAAATCAAGGTTCATTTCTGCTTCAAATACAATTCCTCTAGCTTGAGTCTGTATGTCCCTTCTTATTGGAGCAAAGGGGTCATCTTTCTTATACTTTTGATTTTTCTTTCCATATTAACCTCAATCATTAAGGAAAAAATAGGCTTACGTCCTATCTGAAAGGGATTTATACTCCATTTGTCCAAATCATATTGAGTGGTTTCCCTTTTTTCTATCAAGTTTTGATGGGCTAAGTTTCTTGAAATCAACTCTTGTTCTTTAGTAAATTATGGGGTAAATCGATAGGAATTTGAATGAACTAAGTTTGGCATTGAGGATCCTTATTGGGAAATAGTCACAATGAATGTTCTTAAAAGAAAATCGTCCTTGAGTTCCATTCTCAGTGAAAGCACCAAAAATCTTAAGCTAAAATTTAGTCCTAACTTATATGATTAGTGAACAAAGTTAGTGATACTTGGGCAAAAGATTGGACTCTTTGGAAAATATGCTAGTAATTATGTCCAAAAATAGTCAAGTATGCAAATAGGTAATTGTTCAAGTACTATGTCATGAAGTCCTAATTTGGGTTTGACCTATTCGATCATTAGAGTCCCAAAGTCAAGTTCTTTATTTATGCTTGAGAAAAACGAAAAAGAAACGAGTACAATTCAGAATTCTCTCCTTCTTTGTAGGGTGTACATGCCTATTTATAGGGAATTCGGACCCTTAGAGTTTTGACGTCTGGCTCCAAAAGGAAATATACGGGTAAAATTTTGCTAACATGGCACGTTGTTGACTTGACACGTGGCATGGATTTTTCTTAATTTCTTTGTGATGACATGGCATGATTGGACCAATCGGGTGCTACCAGATGGCTGCTTAGAGCATTTCCTTTTAATAGTTATTGCAACATGTGATAGTATTCTTCATCAACTTGCGATAACTTGTTTTAATCAACTTGCGATGGCTTTAAGTATCATCGACTTGTGATGGTTTATCTTCATCAACTTGTGATATCGTATTTACTTCAACTTGCGATAGCTTCATAACTTACTCAACTTGTGATGGCCTTGATGCCTTCAACATGTGATAGCTTTATAATTCGACATGCTATGCTTCAGCTTTTTCAACATGCGATAGTTTTTTTAACTTCTATATGTGATAGCTTCTATCAACTTGTGGTAGCTTTATTCCCTCAACTCGTGATGGCTTGACCTTGTCAATTTCCAGTATCTTGTTTTAATTATCTTGTAAAATGGCTTCAATAACTCAATCTGCGATGGCTTTATAACTCTACTTTTGATGGCCTTGATGCCTTCAACCTGCGGTAGCTTTATAATTCGACATGCGATAACTTTGGATTTTTCAACATGCGATAGTTTTTTTACTTCTATAGGTGATAGCTTCTATCAACTTGCGGTAGTTTTATTCCATTAACTTGCGTTGGCTTGACCTTCTCAATTTTTGATATCTTATTTTAATTATCTTGCGATGGCTTCAATAACTCAACCTATGATGGCTTCATAACTCAACCTGTGACTTCATACTTTCAGATTATGATAGCTTAATAACTCAACTCATGATGGCTTCAATAACACAACTTGTGATGGCTTCATAACTTAACTTGTAGTGGCTTCATTCTTTTAGCTTGCGATAGCTTAATAACTCAATGTGTGATGACTTCAATAACTCAACTTGTGATTGCTTCAATTGCCTTCAAAATGCACTGGTCTCAACCTCAACATGCAGTGGCTCTTTCATATTTTGATAGTTTCCACACTTTCAACTTGCGGGCTCATACTTGTCAACTTGTGATAGCTTGAAATTTTGGGTGTAACAGTTTCATTCTTTTAAGTAAAATAAATCCGCTAATTTTATTCTGACTTGTTCTTTCAATCATTTTTTTCCTCTCCTCCTCTCCATAGACATGGCCGAAAAATAATCTGTCCCTTCCAAAACAAAATCAACTCCAAATCAAATGGACACATCAAATAAAATAAAAATTAAGTGATTCATCCTTCTCTTGCAAAGCTGGGTGTGATCTACTTTGAGGTCTGAGGAGAAATCTCAAACCAAGGTGTTACAAAGGGCAAGACTTTTGAGGTTTGTTTTCTTTTTATTTATACTCATTCATGATGATTAACCCTGACTAAACTCACATATATGTATATTGAATTGCCAATTATTAAATCTATTTTAAACCTCTTGTGTATTGTCATTTAAATGTTAAATCAATTTTGTGTATGATTTGTGTTGTGTGTTGATATTATTATTGGATTTGAAATCATTAGTTGATATAGATCTGATTTACTACAAAACTTACTTTTGTTATCACAATTAAATTAGTTAATTAATTAATTTAAAATCAATTTTTATTGATTTATTTTGTGTACTGATATTGTTTGTTAGATTTGAGATTATTGATTAATCTAGATCGGATTTGCTGTAACGTAATTTTACTTTTGTTAGCACAATTTGATTCACATATAAACATGTATTAAATATTTAATTAATTTAATTGTGACTATATATATATATATGAATATGTATATGTATTCATATGCTTCAATTTCATATTTTTCAAGATTGTAAACCAACATCAACTCATGTCCTTTGTTTAGGTTAATTTTGTTTTAAATTAATACATTCATGTCTGTTCTTTAGTCAAATGTATGGTCTTGAAATTAAATCTTAAATTACAATATTCATATGTCTGTGTCACTGAAATTATATATATAATTATGACAATCATGTTTTAATAATTTGTTTACATGTTGAATGTGTATTTTCAAATTTATAATTTTAAACTTTGGATATTTTCTTGTTATTAAGCATGGAACTTTTATGGTATTGAATTTATTATTAATTATTTTTTGTAAATGAGAAAAAATAAAAATAGCACCTTATTCTATTTCATTTTAATTTTGATTAGATTAGATTTAGAATTAACGTGAAACTTATTTCCATCTTCACTTCTAATAACCAACCTCTTATTTTGAAATTATCTAATTTTATTACATGGTTTTGTTTTCATAATTTTATATATATGTGTGTGTATTAAATACAAGTTGCAACAAAATATCACATGTGTGTGTGTGTTACTATAAATATCTGTATACAAACCATATACATATATTATAGTATATTTAAGCATATGTATATACTTAGACATTTATATTCCTGATATTCATATGAAATTGTAATGTGTATATGTAAGTATAATATATATGTTTATACAATAGATATAAATCCCAATATCTATTTATGTGTATAATTGAACTCATGTTTAAATTTCATTATGTTGTGTTGTTATATCATTGAATGTATGATACATCCAAATAAACATTTAGTTGGACTAATTAATGTGATTAATTGAAATATATAAAAAGAAGTTTAAATAAAATATGTTTTTATTTAATTACTAGATTTGATCAAGTGAAACACCATTAACCTTCATAGCCTACTATGATCCAAATAGGAGTTTGTTTTGAAATCAATCTATTTTACTCGTTGTTGACTGACCTGGTTCCTTCGGCCCAAGTAGCATGCGCACTTGCCATGACTCAACCTTCAAAGATACGGCCTCTCTTGGGTCTGGCATCGGCCCGTCAAATCGTCGCTATAAATAAAAATAAACCATGAGCGAGCAAATCCACTCTATTAGTCGGCGGGTCGTAATAGGAGAGTGTCTCCCTTCACGTCCTTGTTCGCATTCCTCGTTTTCCTTGCCCGTCTCTCCTCGGGTCATTCAAACCTCCTCGACCATATTACTTTGTCGTGACTCAGCAGACTTCTAACAAAAACATTTGGTCTTCCCTACGTAAAGAGATAACAACCTCGTATCATTCCTCTGACAAGATCATCATAAAACAACGCTTTACATCTGACAAACGCGTCATTATGCAGACCCCTATGCACCACTATACCATTTGCCACCTTTCTAATACAAGCACGCCATGGAATGGCCCGTCAGCTGGCCTTCATTTGAACCATTCCCTCCACCTGGCGTCCTAGCTAGCAGGCATCTGAACCGTGTATAATCATCAACGGTCACGAGGAAACTCATGGTCCAAAACTTCAATCTGAGTCATTTGAAGAATGATCTCAATAGCTATAAATAGAAATTTTCATGTACTTGTATAAGGATCGAACTTTTTTATCTTACATGCATCGTAGCTCAGCTCACAGCCCTTGTAATAGATATCTTGTAATAAAAAGTATCAACATCTTGATCATGCAAGTCCTGTAGGGCAAAGGATCCGAGTACCGCTCTCCATTACGCTATTTTCTTTTTGCATTTATATTTTTATACTCACTAAATTTCAGAGCATGCCTCATATTCGGTTTTTGAATTGTGATAGATTTAATGTTAAAGCATACACAATAGTGGCTTGTTTAGTTGAAAAAAAATACACTGGACAAGCTAAGGTGCGTCCATATGTAGTTTGCTCGGTTCGGGAAAGAAGCCACAAGCTCTTCCCATGACTACTAAAGTGGTGCATAAGATTGATTATTAAAACGATAAAGATAATGTCGTTTTAATGCATCGTTCATTAAAATGGTAATCGGTTTGACGGTTTAATGCATCACTAAAAGCATTGTCGTTTTAATGCATATTCATTTATTTATTTCACGTTTTAATGAATAATGATCTATTTAAAAAACTGGTTTTGTAGTTGGTATGGATGTTTTTGAGTATGGGGGTTAGACAACATTATATTTTGCGTTTGATCGTTTCCTTAGGTAGGATTTGCCCAAAAGCTTTCCGGTGGTTGTAGGTTAACTTCCCGATGCATCCTTGTACCACAAATATGCATTTCCTGATTGAAACTCCTGTAGTTGTGTGATAAATTTAAAAGTCTAACACGTTTAACAATAGAAACAGAAAACTAAAGGTTATTTTTCAATTTCAACTGGGTAAAAATAATTGTGGACGCCGGTGGTTTTTTTTTCCCCTTCATTTGAGTTGTTCATTAATGGATACAAGTAGTGATTATCACCCTGATTACGTGCATTTGCATTTTATATTTAAATAAAAAATTAGGAAGTTCCAGATATTTGCATTCAAAAACCTTTAAATCCACGTTTCAAAATAACCTACCTCTTATTAAAAGTGGTCTTCAACACTGTCACATCTTAACAACCATATTAAATTTGATTAACCACGCCATGTTGCAGATATTATTTTCTGTCTAAAACAAAAATTAAGTAAACTGGTATAGTGTGTTATCTTTCAAAGCATATGTATCATTTTTCCGTCATGTTTACGTAAACTTGTCGTAGTCTTGTATGTGAATTTGCAGACTACATTTTTAAGCTTTTGTACAGTTGATCTACTCGAAGTTCAACTATGAACATGTGATATATGCACTCTTTGGTTATTATTCAATAATCAACAGTCAAACTTCTAGGTATGAACTGAACAATTTCGCGTAATACCTGCTTTAATCAATTTTCTTCCCAAGTGGATTCGTAATACATGTAAGCGCTTAACCACCCAGACATTTAGAAAATATATTCAACACTTCAGCTTTTCTTTTATTTGCTTTGAACTGTGCTCCTAAAGTCATGAGCAGGTGAGATCTGCTTTTTCTATTCGTTTTGTCTACCCCTTTACCACATGCATGTACTCCCCGTTGGCTTTATTAACGTCTCTTTTGAAGTAGTTGGTAATTTTTTTCATATTTCTAAATGCAAATCGGTCTTATTTTAAAAAATTGCAAGATTACGTTACTATTAAAATTTATTCAGCTATCTACCCATGTTTCATTTTAAAAGGAAAAGACGTCTAAGTTGTTAAAGTTTTGAAGGTTAAAGAAAAAGAAAATGGTATGTGTATCCCTTCGGTAAAAATGTAAAGCGGTCTAAGGATGGAAAGAAAACAATACGGTAGCTAATTCCCTTTATTGGATACCCATTTTACGTTCAAATCATAAACGAAACTATTAACTATATATAATTGGAAGCTCAGACTTGTCGAGAATTTGCAAAACAGCTGTTTAATCCCTGTGTAAACATAATTCATAATTGACAAGCGCATCTAAAAGTCTTCTATGTTCACTCCAAAACCACCAAATTTCTATTTTTGTGAAGTTGGTCTGTACGTATATGTAAAACACACTCTTTAATTCATGCAATGCACATAGAACATGTAGAATCGAAGCTCACGTTTTGACCGTGACGTCGTATAATATGACTTTCTCCTATATAAACAAGCACACACGTCTCCTCTCTTCGTACCTATTTCAGAGCAATGGATTCTCAGAAGAGACCTCTTCTCTTTTCCCTGCTCGCCATGGCTCTCATTACATGCTCCAGCGCCGACCTGACCATCGGATTCTACGACAAAACATGCCCATCAGCAGAGAGTTTAGTACAGCAAGCAGTGGCTGCAGCCTTCGCCAATGACTCCGGCGTGGCACCCGGCCTCATCAGAATGCATTTCCACGATTGTTTCGTCAGAGTAAGTACCAACAATATTATATATATAATGTGTATATTAACCATTCCTACAACTAAAGCAAATTTGCATTCATGAAAAAAGGGATGCGATGGCTCAGTACTGATAGATTCAACAGCAAACAACACTGCAGAGAAAGACGCGCCTCCTAACAACCCTAGTCTCCACGGGTTCGAAGTGATCGACGCAGCAAAATCCGCAATCGAGGCCAAATGCCCACAAGTCGTGTCCTGCGCGGACATTCTCGCGTTCGCCGCTCGTGACAGCATACAGCTTACAGGAAATAAAACGTACAAAGTTCCTTCAGGGCGTAGAGATGGGAACACATCCATTGCAAGTGATGCGAACGCTAACCTCCCTTCCCCACTCTTCAACTCTACTCAGCTCATCAACTCCTTCGCTGCAAAGAATCTGACTGCTGAAGAAATGGTAACACTGTCCGGGGCGCACACTGTAGGGACTTCGCACTGTTCTTCTTTTACGAACAGGTTGTATAATTTTAGTTCGACGAGCTCGGTGGATCCGACGCTGAGCTCGGCGTACGCCACGTTGCTGCAGGCGCGGTGTCCGAACACGACTGCCAATATCAAGGTTGATTTGGATTTGGTGACGCCTAAGATGCTGGATAACAAGTATTACGCGGGTCTGCAGCTTACGTTGGGGTTGCTGACTTCGGACCAGGCGTTGGTTACGGATCCGAAGCTGAGTGCGGAGGTGAAGAGTAACGCGGATAAGCCGAACGGGTGGGCTACGAATTTTACACGGGCGATGGTGAAGATGGGTGGGATTGAGGTTTTGACTGGTACGGCGGGGGAGATTAGAAAGAATTGTAGGGTTGTTAACTCTGCTAGCAGCTCTACCCTCTTGTATTCTTCGATGTAGGAGTTTTGATTATCTATTTTGTGTGTGTAAACCGTGGAGGATCTGAAAAATGGTCCAGAGTTCGAATAAATTTTCCCAAAATTACTTTCGCAACGCATACTTGATTCAAAATTATATTGATGAGAACTATTTTAAAATGAAATCAATTGAAAATATCCTATGTTTAGTTATAAGAAGTGGAAATTAGGAAGAAAGACTCAAAAAAAAAAGGCTGAATTCAAGTTTTAACGTTGGATTGAAGGACAAACGCTGCAGTTTTATATAATAATGTTAGGTATAAATAGAATATATTCGGTTTTAAACGGTAAAAAATGCTAGTTATAAGTAGCATTGTTCTTTAGTCAAAATAAAAAATTTACTGTAATTCAATTCGATTTTTTTTTAGTTTGTTCTTACGCATACTTTTATGTTATGAAAAAATATATCTCCAATCTCAAAACGACAAGTACATATATTATGTACATTTAGTAAAACGATAAATTTTCTTGAAAAAACAAAAGAATATTATATTAGAATATAACGTAAATTACCTACTTCATCTTTTTCATTCTAGACAATACTTCAATGAAATATTCAGAATCGAATCCAACAAACATTGTTATACCAATAGAAGGACAACAATTTAACACTGTATTATCATTTCAACATTATAAAGTTAATAAAGTAAGTTCAAACATAAAATCTCGATAATTTTTAATTTTTGTTATTTTATGTTTAAAAGATCAATAACCATAACCTTTAAATTTATTAGTCCTTTTTCTTTTTAAAAGTATAACGTCGTGGACATTTTCACCCACGACATGGTGAATACGAAAAGATGTCAAAGAGTACGAAACTGATTGGACGGTACATAATAAAGGTGTTGTTATGTAATAACAAGAGCAAGACGAAGTGTTGGAGGAACATTTGGCGCAGTCTCAAAATAGACTCAAAGCATTTTTAAAAAGTTCCTAAGATCAAGACATGCACTTAGGTTGAAAGGTACGTAATAAATGTGTCATCATTTAATAACAAGGTCGAGACAAAATGTTAAAAGAAAATTTGACACAGTCTTTAACAGACTCAAAGCACTAGTAAAATGTTTCTAAGGTCGGAATGAATATATATTGAAACTAAATCTCAATCCAAGATAAAGACCGAAAGATGTGATAATCTTAAAACATGTCCACCACCTAACTGACTTGGGCTCCACCTGGGAAAGCTACTATCTACTTCAACCAAACAGAACATTGAAAGGTATTGGAATATTATTCTTGATGGTACAAGGCGTTAATCTAAGTTATAGTCGAGTTTGACTTAAAACAAAGGAGTTATAACACAAAGAATGTCATTCTGGAAGAGAACAAGGGAAACGGTTCGGTAGGGAACATGACCGTTTATTGTCTAACTGTTTACTACCTAAAGAATTTTTACCTAAGCTCACAATAAATACCTCATGGATGAGCACAACTATGGGAGGAGGATATATGAGCAACAATGACAGACAATCTTGAAGCTCTAGAAACTACCTAACCAAGTCTCTTCCTAAGAGAATCATGCCTTGCCGAATCTCTAGAGCACTTCTAAACAACTTGGAATCATCTCAGCCTTTTCCAATCACTTTCAATCATTCATTCCACCATCCACATTAAATTTTGATAGAACAACGTTAAGATTCACGACATTGGAGCTTTTCCAATGACGGATCTAACAACCTATAACTGTTATAACCAACCCCAAGAGGTCTAGCAAGCATCGTAGTGTTGAAGATCAGAGCATCATCACTTGGACAAATGACTAGGACTAGATTGCAAGAAGATTGAAAGATAATGTGAGAAGAATCAAAGAAAAAAGAGGAGAATTGCTAAGGCCAAGTACCTAGTTAGGTAGACTACCTAACCAAACATTCGGTTCGGTAGTTGCCACCATATAGCAATTCTTATTCGATGGTTGACCATCGTAAAGAGATTCTTGTTTTGCGGTCTTCCACCGAACCAAGTCATGATCAGACCAACTATGCTTACCGAACCAATAAGCACCCCTGAACCGTGCATTACCGAAACAATCATGGATGTTGAACTGAGGAAGTCGAGCAAGCTAATTATGGAAGTTCTGGACCAAATCTTTTATATGCAGAAAATATAGGACCGAATCTTGTATATATGAAAATTACCAAATCATACAAGTTAAATATGGAAATTGCCTATTTGTAGGCCTAGCCTTCTGATATCATCACTTCTGGAAATACACAAGCCTAGAAGAGTGATGGGGAAAAATGAGAGGGAGCAACTATAGTCGAATAGGAATGTACAAACAAGAATAGGTGAACAGGAATAGCCAAACTGGACAGAAAAACATGAACAGACGGACAAAAATAGATAAACAATAATAACTGAATGGGAGTAACTAAAAAAACTTCCTTGGTGCTATATCTTGCTTTCAATTGAGCCACAAATCATTGTATTTTGCTTCCCAAGCATCGTACCAAATATCTATAAGAAGGATAATGAAAACATATAGTGAATATAGACACAATCTGGCCGAACCACTATAAATTTTTGTGTTTTATTTTACTATAATTTACTTTCTGCATAACATATATGTGATCTGCACTCTGAAATCATTCACAAACAAATATAAAAGTTGTGTTATACACCATGTATTCACAGTTCTACAACAAATAGATTGGAGGTGTTTTCCCATTTTTAAGCAAACATTTTTTGTGCTTCCTTTGAAATTTGTTCTCAACATGCCTTCAAGATTAAAGAATAAGTTTAGTGCTACCAGCGGGAATGTAGGGAAACCAACACATCCAATCGAACAGTTGATATTCAATATGATCATTTAGCAAGCACTCCAGTGCTAGAAAACATAGTTATAAGAGGCAACGTGAATGGAGATGTCGCCGAGCTAAACGAACATTTTTCTACTTGATAGTAAGTAATGATGGACCAACTTATAACATGCTTGGGGTAGCCACAAACTATTAGTTGTAGGATCTAGATTAACCCTAGAGGGGGGGTGAATAGGGTTATTGCAAATTTTCTCGAATCAAACACAGAAACAAAACGCAGATAAATAAATATGCAGTAAAGTAAATCACACACAAAATTTACCCAGCTTCGGCAACCCCTGCCTACTGCTGCATTCCCAGATTTCTATTAGAATTAAACAGTCTCCCGCTTACAAACACTCTCACAGACTCGCAGACACTCGCTCCGCTCACAAACACTCTACTAGACTCGCAGACACTCGCTCCCGCTCACAAACACTCTAATAGACTCGCAACCCCTGCTCCCGCCTATAGAGCTTCGCTTACTCGCGAACTCTGCTCCCGCCTATAGAGCTTCGCTTACTTGCAAACTCTGCTCTCGCCTGTAGAGCTTTGCAAACTCGCAGCCTCCCTGCTCACTGAACTAACCCTAACTAGACAATCTGACAACACCTAAACCCTAGGTGGTGATTGACTCTAACTGGACTTTGACAATACAAAACGAAAACTGAAAATACAAAATACAGTTTGAACCCTAGGGCAAAATATAGATTGACAGTTTAAAATATTTTTGCCCTCAAAATAAATTTGGCCTAAAAGTTATTTCAATAAAACCTGACCCAATTTAAAAACTAAATTAAAAATCCTATTTAAACTCAAACTAAATCTAAACCCTTAATTAAAAATAGGCCGGCCCCTTCTTTTGTTTGTATCGGCCCGCTCCCTTTTATTTGCTCTGGAAAAATAAATGTCGGCCTCTTCTTTCGATCTGAGAATTAGGGCTTGTGCTCCGACTCTTTATCGCTTTGAATTAGGGCTTCGTCCTTGCTTGTGTTGATTTAATTGATCGTTGGTGCTCTGTTGATTGCGAATTAGGGTTGGCTTGACTTGGCTTCGTGAAGATGATTCGTGCTTGCTTCTGCCTTGCGCGCTCCTTAGGGTTTTTGAGAATCGACCTCAGGTATGTTGGTACTTGCGATTGCTTGATGTCGATTACTGCTTGTGATGATTTAGGGTTTTTTTATTGTTCGAATGATTTGACGTTGAAGCTTATAGCCGATGATGATTTTCTTGGGTTGAATTTATATGGGTTCGATACCCTGTTTTCTCGTTCGTCTGAATATATTTGAATTTGTCAATATTTTTTGCTCTGCCGCTTGATGATGCTTGAACGATTGAGATGTTTTCTGACCTTTTCCCATAATCGTATATACTCGTATATTTTATACGTGTTCTCCACGGCTTTGAATCTGGACTTGATTTTGGTTCCTTGATTGCTTGGTTATCACGGTACTGTTTGATTTTGTGTAGACTTCGGCTTGTGGTGATTTTTGACTTTATTTTGAAACACGGCTTCGATCTTCTTTCTTGTTGACTTTGTCACACCCGGCTTCACGCAGATGCTTCACTTGTTCCTTGGTTGAATTTGTACATTCATATACTTGAGTCTTGTAACCTGCATGCACACTGGTTTGATATTTGTTGGTTCATCTTGTAGTTGCATTAGTTGTGTATGTTGTCACTGTGATAAAACTCGAACTGTTGCATCTTCATGTCTGGTTCAGTCTTTGGTCACTGATGTTTGAGTTGTGCTCTTTGATCGTATCTGGTATACTTGTAATGGTCTCTTTGCATTTTTGTTTGGGCTTGTGTAACCAGCTGAGGTTGGTATTGAGTTGTTTGCCCTTGTACATGCTTTACTGCATTGCTGGTGTGTGGGTTTGTTGCATTGCCATCAGTGCTTGGTTCAGATTGCATATCATGTTGAACTGGTTCATCTTTGTTGCCTTTGTGTACTGCTTGGGCTATTTTGCTCTTCCTCAAAAATATTGTTGCAGCGATTATCTTTTGCAGTGTTCATGTTGGCTATCTACGTACACGAGTTGGCGGGGCAGTGCACACGTGTATGAATGTACACGTGTGTATTGCAGCCACTTATGTACAATCTGTCCCTGATAAAACACTGATATGCACATATATTACACAGTCAAAAATGACGACGAACAACCCAAATAACTGAGGCAAACAATGTTTTCAAAAACATCTTTTATTTTGAATTGCAAAAATATTTCTTTTCAATTTTACTGCTTTAGTGAATATTTTTTGCAGATTGCTTGGATGCTGGAATCAGACTGGAATGAAGTTGAAGATAAATACGAGTGTGAGTGATATGTAGTGAGGAAATGATGTAACAATGAAAAGTGTGATGTAATTGTATTATGATCAAAAATGATGTATATAGTGAGAGCTTGAAATTGTACTATCAAAATTGTAATAAATATTTGTTTGAATAAAATATTCGTTTAAATTCCAATTCTGTGTTATTTATTTTATTCAGCAAATATTTACTTTATCTGTGAAAATAGAATAGTACAATACCAAATACATTTAAATGAATGTATATATGTTTATTATCATCAAACAAAAAGCATATACATGCATATTCCACAATCTCCCCCTTTTGATGATAACAAACATATATTTAAGATTTTGACTATATTAAATGTATTTGATTATTTAGTTTGCTCCCCCTATTTGAATGCTCTCTTTCTACACAATACTCCCCCTACATATATGCATGAGAATAAAATGTTCAAATGAGCCTTGATGCAGTTAGAAAATATTTGACCTTTATTTTCAAAATCTTAACTTTTCTCTCCCCCTTTTGTTATCAGCAAAAGAATAATAGTAATAGAAAAGTAGAGATATAGTGATAGACATTAATACAATATTAAAGCTCAAACAAGTGTAAATATGAATTTCAATAAGAAAATCAAACAAAAATCATAAATACTTTAATTGATGCATATTCCACTTTAGAATGATATGAATGATTTCATCAAATAAAATCATATAGTTGTGTCTATTTGTGATATATTTATTTCAGGAGATTTGAATATCTACTAACCATGCATAACCGTTAGGACTTTTAAATGAGATTAGTAGTATTCCAATTTTTTTTTTAAAATGAATTCAAGTATCTTCTAACCACGCATAACCGTAAGGACTTTTAAATGGGATTAGAATCAACTTGTCTATTTAATCAATTAATTTTGATATGCGTTCCATACATGCATAACCGTGAGGACTTTTAAATGAGCATGGAAGCACAAAATCAAAAATCCAAGTAATTCACCCATGCATAACCGTGAGGACTTTTAAATGAGAGTGAATATTTTGGATTTTATTGTTAGAAATATAATAAAATTGAAGCACAAATGATTCCCTGTTTAAACTACCACAAATTAACATACTATATTGATTTTTGATGAGTGATGGTCGATAGACGGATGATAGAAATAGAAATGATCATGGAATAGTTATCAACAAAAAGTTTTTATAACTCTTGTTTAAATTTCTAAAGAAATTTTCTAAATATACTTTCTCAAGTTATAATATATGATTAATATCAACACTCATCTTATTTTCAATCACTATTTATCTTTTTAGATAATTATTATGGGGTCAGATCAGTTAATCAATTTCAATAAAATCAAGTTTTCTTAAATAACAAATCTGATACAAGGTCAAAAGAAATTATTTTCTAGAAGGGGTTTTTAAGAAAAATTCTGCTAAAATGAAAAATATTTCAAGTGAAAGATATGCAGGTATTTTCTTTGAAAAATGATGCAGTAAATGAATGTCTCAAAATGTAATCACGTTCCACTAGTAATTTTTCTATCAACTACATTACCAGTGTAATCTGCATCTGACTCAATATCACTCGTTTGGATGTTGTAGACCAGATTGTGAAATTTCAACAAATTATCTCAGAGTTATTTTCAACAAACTTGACTTTAAATTGAAGTCGTGTTAACCATCAAAAAAATATCTCAGTGTCAGATTAAGAAACCATAGGATCAACAGTCATTAAACAATCATCATTATTTCAAAAACAATTTCTTGAAGTTTCACCAATAAAGTTTCAACAATTTCAACAATTTCTAAAAATCCTTTGAGAAACCAGTAATCAATCAAAATTTGACCAAACAAACTAAGTTCAAATGAAAAAATGGTTGGTCAACTTTTAAGCACAAATCAAAGTCATAGATAAGAACAAGTCATCATATCAAGTTAGTCAGAATCTGTCAACTATCATGATTACTTCGAGTAATTCTGTTTGAAGATGATTGATTAAAAAATCAGAATTAACATCATCAATCATTTCACATAACTGGCTGATTTAATTCAGATTATGGTGCAGATTTTCACATTTTAACTATCGTTTGAAAATAAATTCAATTACCTGTTTTACCTGTACGATAATCTTTCGTTGTTTGCCCATTGTGAATCTGTCACCTTTATACTAGGCTAAGGAACGTTGATTTGTCGCTCGTGGTATGTCTGGAACAGCCAGAATCCAGACAACACTAATGTTGTTCCTTAGCCTGCTACCACACCTACACGGTAAAAGATTTTTGTGACCTTTTTATAGGTCCATGGTTGTTAGTGGCAAAATAATTATGAATAAACAATCCCTTTGGAACCCAAACTTGTTTTGTCTTTTCATTCTTGTTCCAATAGATATGAAATTGGTTTGTAGAATTCTTAGGAACCCAAATTTGAATAAATTTTGTGTTCTTGTTCCTATGACTACAATTTTCAACACGATGGTCAATTATTTCACATCTAGCAAAGACACTCTTACTTTTTGCATTATCATCAACTTGTGTTTTCCCCAAACCTAGTCCTTTTCTGTTGTTAGCAAAAAATTGATTTCCCAATAACATATTGAATGATTTTTCTCCTCTTGAAAAGTTATTCAGAGTTTTCTCAAGATTTTGGACTTTGGTTTTTAGTGTCGTGTTTTCAGTCACAAGTGAGGTGCATCTATTCACAAAATCCTTTTTCCTAGTTTCAATAGTTTCCTTTAGATTCAGGTTTTCTTTTTCAAGATCCTCGAAGCTATTCTTCAGTTTAGATAACTCTGAATCTAAAGTTTTACAATTTTCACATTCTAGGTTCTGAATTTTTTCAAGTTCAGTTTCTAACCTGAAATTTTCATGGATAAGCTTTTTCCTATCAGATTTCAGTTTTTCATTTTTAGAATCAAGAGCTTCAACAGTTTTAGTAAGATCGAGGCACAAATAAACAAGATCTTTATAAGAGTAGTTTTTTACCTCATTGGATTCCTCTGAGCTTGCTTCTGAATCTGATCTTGATTCCCTTGAGCTTGCTTCTGAATCTGATCTTACCGTAGACACAGATTAGCCTCCTCTGAGCTATCAGTTGAAAATTCCTCATCATCCCAAGTTGCTGCGAAGGCCTTTTTCTTCTTTTTCTTTCCTTTGTTGTTTTTGAGAAGTGGACAGTTTTGTTTGAAGTGACCAGGCTTGTTGCAGTTATAACAGATTAGTTCGTTTTCAGAGTTATCAGAATCTTTAGATGTATTACTACTGGTCTTCTTCTTTCGTGGCTTGTATTTCGACCACCTTCTGAAATTATTGACAGCCACTGCAAGTCCTTCAATTGGATCAACTTCTTCTTCATCGCTCTCTTCTCTACTCTTTAAGGCAATCGTCTTCTTCTTTGGTTCGGAATTGATGCGTTCCTCCTTTGCTTTCAACTCAAGCTCATACGTCATCAGATTTCCGATCAAATCCTCCATGCGTAGTTTACTCAAATCTTTTGATTCTTGTATTGCCGTGACTTTTGCCTCAAAGTTCATTGGTAAGATTCGTAGAATCTTCCTCACCAGCTCTACTTCAGAGAATACCTTTCCAAGCGCTCTAGCATTGTACACCAAGGTTGAGAAGCGTCCAAACATATCCTTTATGCTCTCGCCTTTGTCCATCACAAAGTTCTCGTATTCATTGCTGAACAGGGCTAGACGAGACTCCTTGACTTGAGAAGTTCCTTCGTGTGTCACCTCCAAAGTATGCCAAATTTCCTGTGCTGTTTTACAATGAGAAATTCTATTAAATTCAGTTTTATCAAGAGCACAGATCAAAGCATTCATTGCTTTAGCATTTGTGGTTTTCAATTTCTTATCGTTAGCATCCCATCTATCTCTCGGTTTAGGAATCTCAGTATCACCAATAGTTATAGTGGGAGGTGTATAGCCAGTTTCAATAATATCCCAAACATCGTAATCAACAGAACTAAGATAGATACTCATCCTAACTTTCCAGTAAGCATAATCATTACCATTAAACATTGGTGGCCTAGCAATAGATTGCCCCTCAGAAAAAGAATTATTTGATAAATTCATGACTCTAGAGTTAAAGAAAAAATTTACCTCGCTCTGATACCACTTGTAGGATCTAGATTAACCCTAGAGGGGGGGGTGAATAGGGTTATCGCAAATTTTCTCGAATCAAACACAGAAACAAAACGCAGATAAATAAATATGCAGTAAAGTAAATCACACACAAAATTTACCCAGCTTCGGCAACCCCTGCCTACTGCTGCATTCCCAGATTTCTATTAGAATTAAACAGTCTCCCGCTTACAAACACTCTCACAGACTCGCAGACACTCGCTCCGCTCACAAACACTCTACTAGACTCGCAGACACTCGCTCCCGCTCACAAACACTCTAATAGACTCGCAACCCCTGCTCCCGCCTATAGAGCTTCGCTTACTCGCGAACTCTGCTCCCGCCTATAGAGCTTCGCTTACTTGCAAACTCTGCTCCCGCCTGTAGAGCTTTGCAAACTCGCAGCCTCCCTGCTCACTGAACTAACCCTAACTAGACAATCTGACAACACCTAAACCCTAGGTGGTGATTGACTCTAACTGGACTTTGACAATACAAAACGAAAACTGAAAATACAAAATACAGTTTGAACCCTAGGGCAAAATATAGATTGATAGTTTAAAATATTTTTGCCCTCAAAATAAATTTGGCCTAAAAGTTATTTCAATAAAACCTGACCCAATTTAAAAACTAAATTAAAAATCCTATTTAAACTCAAACTAAATCTAAA